>JBAIZL010000005.1:155744385-156186885 GCA_036971475.1 Prosapia bicincta | reverse complement strand
TTATCTAATCTTTTACCCAAACAATTACAAGCGCCAATAATCACAGTTCCTGTTCACAACCTTTAATTGGTTGGCATTTTCTGCTTGTATTTTTTTAAAAATTATCATATTATTAAACAAATTTTGCAAAATGTATTCGTAATTAAAATTACTTTCCTCCATTTTAGGTGGATGCTACTAGAACATTAGGGTTTCTGGAGATACCTAATTGATGCATGCGTAAGGATTGCATAGAGTTATAGAACCCATCTGGTATTGGGTGTGGCATCCATTATGCAGGCTCACAAGCTTCAAGCACACAAACTCTCTTTTGCGGACATTAATAGAGTTAGTCATTGAGAGACATTGAGAGACATTAGTCTCAACGTAACACTATCCTACAAGAGGGAGGATAAAGATAAAACCTAAGGAAAGGACTTGAAATTATTGTGACTAGGGAAAGAATTTCGTGATCCCTCAAAGAAACTCTGGGTTCTTGAAGTGGGAAAAGCTTGTCATACCGAGAGTAGGTGTGCAGGCCTAGATAGACTCAGCCTGTGAAAAGTATGTGAAAAATGAAAGCAAGGTTGGAAAACATAACATTGAACCAAATAAAGCGACATTACCTTAATTACTTTTCTTACTACAGATCTCGAATGGAAACTTTATCCTACCTCTCTTAAGCTATGGCAATGTTTAGTGGAAAATATTATTGTTAAGGACAAAAAAAATAGACAAAATAACAAAGCAGAAAAAAATTATATAAAAACATTAAAATAATGAGGAACGAGAAAAACTAATATGAAAACAGGAAAGATTGAGACGAAGTTACATATGGACAGTAATAAGGAAACAAGTAAGCAGATGAAGAAGATAAAGAGCAACACGAAAAATTACAAGTCATTGAGGAAGACGAAGAAGAAGAAACGAAAAAGGAAAAGTTGATCATAGTGCTGGTCACAATATTCCTTCTAATAAGCTCTCTTATAAGCTTATAAATCTCTCTTATAAGGAGACTTTATCCTTCATCCTTTTGAAATTGGCAGTGGTACGAACATTTAGTGGCTATGGTTATTCTTAAAACGTTAAATAATACAGACTCTATTATGTTTTACAACATTTAGAACAATAACTAAAATTAAGTTATTGATCAATAATAAATACATTTCAACATAAGATCTACATCACAACTACAGGCATAGAAAAGGTCAAAGACCAAGAAGTGCTCCGGTATATTTTTCATTTAAAAATGTTGATATATATTCATGACTGCGCATAACTCTTGAGATTTATGCAATAATTAAATACTTTTTACAAAAAATATATAGTTACGAAACGACAAATATTTCTAGAATTATCAAGTCAAGAATTTTATTTCTACCTTCTGCAAATACTACTTCAAATAGTTTATTGATCCGATTATAAGAAAGGCTGCGTTTTCCTCTACACTTGACACAATGCTTATTAACCTTATTCAGGTTAAAAGCTGCTTTCTCGGGCAATGTGTTAGTAAAGTAAACGTCTAGTGCTATTGTAGGTGGCCTCCATACGAAAGTGTAAATAATAGTTCTGTCTTTTATTTTAGAAGAGTAACAGTTATTTTACCACCGCACAGTTACTTTGAAAATTACATTTGTTGTACTTATTTTTATTTTTATATTCCGAAACATATCTATTACGTCATCTCTTTTATCATACGTTAGACATAGATTTGTAGTTTTAATGTAATCAATCCCAATGAATATCATTGTTAGCGAATTCAAGGATGCAATTGTGAAATATACAGAAAATGTAAAGATAGAGACATAAAATCCCCTGGTAAAGCAAACAAGGAAATATCATTACGAAATGTCTATAGAGGACCTTACCAAACCTTGTCCTGCCCTCTATCTAGGCCATACAAAGGTAATGCTACAATAAATTTAGCAAAATTCAAGTTAGTAATTTCATCTTATTGTAAAGACAAAATATTGGCAAAGTGTATTTAGATTTAAAAGGTTTTGTAATAAATGGATAGTAATTTCGGGCTAAACGAAAATGAAAATCTATTCTCGGGAACTTTTTGTAAATATTAAAAAGACTTTTTTGAAAAGTACATATATTAAAAAATATTCTCTACAACCAAAATATTGAAGATATTAGAAGCAATTAATTAGTAAAACAAATATTACCTAATTTTAAAAACAATATTTTGTTACAAAACTACTTTTAAATTAAATAATAACAATAACCTTTATACTATTTATTGTAACGTATCTGTGTTATTTATTACAATTGAGTAATCTTACCTTTTATAATATTTACTATTATATTCAAGACTAGATTTAGTTTCATTTAAAATAGGTTTTTGGTGTGATCATTAGTTTAGTAGTTGTCAAGATGGTATACAAGCGCCGCTGATTGACGCGTTACAGGTTTCAGTGGGCAGGGTTTCGGTCTGCTCTAACACAGTCCTAGATTGTACTTATTTCAGTTTGTTTTGTAACTTTATTGTGGTTTTACGTCTTGATTACATGACTATCTAAGTGCATGTAATAGTTGAATCCATACAAATATGTATGTTAGTTATAATTTAAATATTATCTTGTATTCTGGGCTTGGATATACTGTTAACTGTATTCATTTATTGTAATTTTTCATGTAAATAGGAGGCACGATATAGGAGACACTCAGATCATTCGCCAAAAGATATAAAGAACTCAAAAGCGCACTGCACACTACTATCGAATCCACCTTCGCAAATCACCTCATGGACACTAAACACTCATGCAAAAGTATGGAAAATAACACGAGCATCCTCCACACATGCAACAAAGGGCATAAATTAAACACATTAGAACAGTATGAAATATATAGACATAGCAACACACATAAAAATGGCATCCTAAATGAACAAACACGGCACAGATTACACATACTCTTCAATCACATCACTTCTAACTTTCAAAAAATGGTACCGAAGAAGCACAACTGCAGCATTCCAAGTGGCAAAAATACAAGGATGAAAAAGTCGTAAGACGAAAACGTTTCCTCCAAGTGTAAGTTAACAATTTAACAACCTTTAGTTAACAAAACGTCTGGTCGCAAGTAATAGCAAAAGCGTAATATGTAATTATCAACCAGCTCGTCATGAACAGCAACAAGATTTTGATAAATATTGAGTTATGAATACTCAATATTCTCAATAAAATAGAATATTTCTTTTAGAAAAAACATTCATAAGACCTAATGAGTTTAATTAATTTGCGATCCATTTATTTAAATAAAAATTGACCATTCGCCTCGAAGAACATTAATTAGTACATTTTTTTTAAACATTTATTCATTAACTTATGTAAAATATAGTTACAATATTTTGATCTTCTTCAACCATTAACTTTATATTTTTGTTAACTTTATACATACAATTTTTTTAAACCTTAAAATAACAAATTTCCCACAACTGGGCTTACAATACCAGCTCCTGCTCTAGAACTCTTACAATCATAATTAAGTACTATGAATTACTACATACTCAGACCTAATATTCTAAATTTATCTCGTTTGAAGTTTTTTTTTATTGAAAAAATGAGTACAGTTATGAGCTCATGATTATCCCAATTTGTTGTAATGTTTCATTCTACTATATCAATATTTTCAATTATTTACATCTACCCCAATTCTAATTATTAGACTATCATATTCTATCATTATTGGTCTTTACATATCCTATTTATAAAGCTATTTACTCTAATTTTTGGGAAATTGGGATAAATATTTTCTTTATGTTATAACCACTTAGCCATGTTCAAATATTGGCGTGAAAGCAAAATTTATTTATTATTAAAAACGTTTTTGTATTTTAATATACAAATGTCATATAATATTGGGTATACATTACGTATCTCATATGTAGCTTGATTTTAAAGACCTGTAATTACTTTTTATATCTAAAAATTTGTTTTCAGACAATCCAAAAAAGTTATGATCGTATTACGGGAAGGCACAAATAAGTACGCAACTCTCCAAGATACATCCAACCTGTTGAGACAGAGGCTACCCACCCCGAACACGGCTTAAGGACACATCTTTATCTATGGAATATCAAGTGTATTTCAAGCTGGTATCTTTGGAAATTACAATGACACTACTTTGAAGCCCGACAATAGACGTTAATACTTAGGACAAAAGCATATTACATATCGTCAACACAAATGATATGTGAAGTGAGTGATATGAGGTCTAGGGCTGCATATTAAACAATGGTGTAATATCTGGATCATGTTGCCATATAAGTGGCAGCGACTAGTTCTCCTGGGCATGTAACAGCAATGGTTTTATAAAACGTTTATATAAATCTTTCAGGGTTAATTTCATTTTGTTACTGATTATAATTATTACAAACTATTACTTTATATTAGGGAATAATATTTGATACTACAATTACTTCCATTCATTTATAAACTACGAAAGATTTGCCATTTAACCTCCTTAAATTATTTGAATGCGTATATTAAACGCTATATGTTAAACTCACATGGCTACAAAGTGTAGGCTAATACGTCATCACACTTTTACTATCTTGAAATAAGTGCGTCGAGTAGTACAAAAAACAACTCTCACACAACTATGCTTGGGATATTTGTTATATTTGCATTACAACGGCTTGCTCTGAATACAGAGCTACTGTTTGCATAAATACACGTCAAGACATCCGAAACGTCACTACTTCGTTACGAAAACATACAAATGGGGGAAGCTTTTTGGGAACGTCAGCAACGTCTGGAATGTCTGAGTTCACCATTACTAAACTGACCGGTGAAACAAGCGTAGAATAATGTTTAAAACAATGAAATAAATTGTTCGAAATATTTCGTAAGAGTAGAAAATATGCAGTCCCCATGTTAACTAAAAATCCAAAATATCTCTAAAATGATTTGTCAACAATTAATAGTAATATTTTTAAATAACCATCCTTTTACACTGTGTTCTCATGGAAAACCCAGTTTTCATCTAACGTTTTGTTAGCGAAAAAGTTAGTAAATACGAAAATCAGTTATATTATTAAAAACAACTATTTCATCATTTATTGATGTATTATTTTAGACCTTAAACCTGCATTTTGTTTTAAAGAATATATTGTTTAAAACAGTGACTTAACAATCTGTCTTAAATATACCTTCACAATAACATCTTTCATATGGTATTCAGACGTATTTTAGAGGAAATGGAAACATCACATTAACAAAATCGTCATTTTTAAAAAATAGTAAATTAATTGTGTGTCCTTTCTAAACGACGTTGTAATATTTGAAATTTAAAATGTACAAGTGAAAATATTTGTTTTTTTTTAAAATTGCCTATCTTTAAAAAGTATATGCTTAATAAGCAAGTCTAGTATTTTTGTTATATTACTTAGCAAACATTTTTTTAAATACCTCTTTCTCTTTACCATTGGTCAAGAAATATGCATACTATAAGCAGTACAAAGTATAACGTGTTTGTTATTGGAGAAAATACATGTGTGCGGCGTGTGTGTGTGTATGTGTGTGCAGTTTAATAGAAGAGTCATAACAAACTCCCTTTGAAGTGGATATTCACTTGCGACACCAATCAACGATTTACCTAACGGTTTTGAAATATTTATATTTATAATACAATTAATTGTTTGTAATAAACAAAAATATGAATTTGTGGACTATGTGTGTACTCAATTATAATCAATTATTCAATGTGATTTATATATATAGTCAATTTAGTCTACAAATTGAGATGAGTTCAAGTTAAACAAGGTTTGTGAGTTAGTGAAAATAATGTTATAAAGTATAATGATCTACTTGGTTCGTAAACCTTAGATGGATTTATCGTAAAGTTTGTAATATTATGTTATTCCATCTTGAATCAGATGCTTCTTGAAACATTATATATCTTCCTAAAGTATTCTTTCGGGCTCGACTCAGTCTTTACCCAGATATTAAAAAGTTATACAGATTTACGATCCCTCAATTTGACCTTCTCGCAAGTGTACAGAATATTATTGGGAAAGACTTTATTCGTGGATTTCTATAAACGTTTTATAGGTGTAAAATCGTTGTACATGTTGTAACTTACTTTTATGATTTTGTTCTAGTCTAATAAAATATAAACTTTAATTCCAATATTTTGTTTTTATTTTTCCATTTTCTAATAGGAATTTATTTTATTCCTTACATTTTAGTATTCGTTTTCTTAACCCTAAGAATTATGTATTATCCTAATTATTTTTGTTCATTTATTTGCATTTTTTACCACATCTAAAAATATGGCGATGATGTAATGCAAAAAACAATATGTTTAAAACGCCACCAATTTACAGCAGCTTTTAGTCTGATTTCAGGTGTCAGATCTCTGATTTGCACGTACTTTTGCATCCATCCTGCGCAGGTTTGCTCAATCACATGTCAGAAATGATTTACTGAAATGTAAGACGCACATTGAAAACAAAATCACCCTAATTATTCTTAGACTTTTAGAATATTTTTTTAATAAATCAGTATAAAATATTCTTTAATGATTTATTTTTAAACATTTAACGTGCATGGCCCAATATATGCAGCATTGTTCAAAGTGCTTTTTGTCCTTCATACCAACCTATTGATGATTGTTCAAATGATTATAGTTAGACTATTGGCCTTATGTATATTTCAGTTGTAAAGCAGCCCTCAAAGGCAACATAAAACTAAAACAGTTGCGTCATGTTGAACATATTTTGTTTTGGTCCCCGCTGGAGATTGTTCCTTTTCAACTGAAGTGTAAATAAGTTTATTGAATTATTATTCTGCCAAAAGCAAGGCTTGTTGTATTTATTATAAATTCACCATAATTTGTTCTAGAATAGTAACAGATCTATACAAATGTATGCGAACTGGTTGAGAGAAAAAATAATTCACGAAAGGGTACGTCACTGCCTGTCCTACTGAATTCTGTTTATGCTGACAAAGCTTTCCTATATCTCAACAGCTCAACCCTGACAACAGTCAAACCAATGATTTCCTGCCTAATCCATGTTTAGTAGACGTCGTTTGGTTCAAATCCTGACGCAGCCATAAACGTATCAAATCCAGATCATCAGAATGTGATACGAGGGACCTGAGTGGTTTCACATAGACTTACTTTTTGTTCAGTTTCATTGTCTGAGAGAAATTTTTTTCCGTATCAGTTCTATGCCTTTTTTATTCTACAATCATTATTGAGTTTTGGTAAATCTAATATTTTGTATAAGGAAATAACTTTTCCTGCTAATATAAATGCTTCCAAAATCTTCTAAGAACAGTGTTATCCAAACATAATTACACAATAGTTTCTTCATTAAATAATACGTTAACTCCTAATTGTTAACAGTAATAAATAAATAATAATAAAGAGTCAATAATAAATTTATTAATATTAATACATTACTTTAATACTTAATCAGTTATTTTTAAATAAATAATAAAAATCGATATTGTTTGTATAGTGATGGCCTACATTTACAAAGCACTAGGAATATTTTCTTTGGTTATAATTTAGGCTTGCCAGGGTAACCTCTGACATAACTGAAATCCTTAAATGTAAGATTCGCATACTTTCAACATTGATTAATTTGTGAATTTGCGATAAAAGTTTATACTCGTAGATATGTAAATGGTATAGCTAAACGCTAAGTACTTTAAAATTCAATAGAAGTCTTTAACTGTAACTAAAGAGTAAAATAGGACATCCTACTACAGTAGCAATCCGACCATCCGAATCAATTGGGTTCGGACTCCGTTAGGATATTTAGATGTTTCAATAAAATGGTAAAATTTGTAAATTTTAATTATTTACTTTACTTAATTAATACTTTTATTAATAAGCTATACTTTTTAATAGTTTTAACCTTTCGTATAATCTTCTGAGCTAAGAACGTTGTTGAAACAACAACTGGAAAAGACCATCCTCTAACTCATTGTTTTTGCTGCATTTATTGATTTTCTAGAGAACTTTCATGTTCATTTTCAAGCACTGACAGGAAGTTTTAAAGTCTAGGTATATTCTCTTAATGTCTGAAATCATTGATTGTCCAACGCCGTCCATCTTAGCCTATTGTTTACCTGTAACTCCTTTATCTGATTGGTCTATAATTAGCCTATTTATTAACGATAAGACAGCTCTTTTTTTAGAAGCAGTTGTGAATGACGAATAAAACAGTGGACGGATTTTAATCAAAGGCACACTGACTGGCTAGTCAAAACGAATACCTACAGTCGGTTGGGGCCTGCATACTGGCGACGGACGACAGTCAACTAACGGTGAATCAGCATCGAAATAATGTTTGCGCTGAGCCTACACTCGCAAATAAATTGTATTTTGGAAATCGCTGTACCTTTACATCTTAATTTTTGTTCTGAAATTCTCAGCGATTCGAATAGTCAGTGATTTGAATGTGTTAGTTCGCATAATATAGTTGTATTGTACCTCTAAGATTATATAACAGAATTAGGATTTTACTCAGATGAAATTGCATCTAGGACAGTTTGAAATAAAAGTGCTGCCTTCTCGTAAAGAGTAATCTGATTTTATTCCAGGGTTTTAATGTAGGAGAATCATGTCTCCCCATTCGTAGTTAATGGATCCGTTATTTACCCGGATCTTCTCTTAGGTAAAGGTGTAAACGACTTACACATACAATAGTATTTCATGTCCTGGCAAGAAGCTCCCTTGAAAAGAAATTACTTTATTTGTTATTTGTTTTAATGTGATATTCTCATTCATTATTTCAACCAGTTTTTGACTGCATTATGTGTTATGGGAGAAAATGGTATATAAATAAAAGAACATTTTGCTGCGTTTACAAACTATTCTTATTTTTTCGAAACAATTTCCTTCTCACTAAACGTTTTTCATGCTCTCATTATGTTTATTACAAACAAATTATTCATACTGCCATTAAATTTTAATGAGTTTTGTTTACTCTACCAAAATATTGTTGGAAAATTTATTTCTTTGGAAAATCACAAAGTCAAGATTTCTAAACGTTATATTTTTGAATTTATATCTTCCGTGTCACTTCCATTTTCCAATATGCATAAATGTGCCGTGCCAATTTCTGTAAAGCAATAAATACACAAAAGCATCTTAACCACAAACTTTCTTTATTTTACCCTTATGTACATTTCAGTTACCAATTGAACAACAGCTTAATGCAGTAATACAATCATTGTATTTACTATTAATATAGAATATTCAAATCAAATTAGGTTTTTCGCTTCTAAATATGCTTTATCGATACTCTAAAAATATATTTCTCAAACCCAGTTCTTAAATCAGTTGAAACATTGTGTTCTTTATATTTAATGCATAAAATGATATACATTAGAACATTTGTGTCCGTTTGTAGGCCTACAATAAAATCCTTAGTCGTCCATTCCGTCAAAGTGTATCGATAACGGGAAAATACGAAGTGTAAATCTATTTAAAAGTTTTCGTTTTTATTTAAAGCTAATATTTTTTTTTATTTTTCATATATTAGAGCTCAAACACTTTTCAATTTCCTCATAAAAGTTCTACACTGAACCAAAAATATAGGCTACATATTGCAAAAGATATTTTATTTCTAGAATCGTATTGTTTTACTATTGTTTAAACTATGGGTTATGCTATTTTTGGAATTAAGAAATTCTTTTGGTTGTTTCAGATAAGGGGTAATTTCGACTGTTGTATAGAGCAGTGTATCACTCTTCCATTAGTAGTAAATTTCTGTTTTTATAGTTAAATGCAAATGTATCTGTGGTTCAGTGATTAAATTTGCAAGAGATTCATACCAAAGTAAGGCCATCGCAATAAAAAAAAAAACAAAATGAAATGAGTCTTCTATTTAAGCCTCAGTGCTGTGCTCTATTTTCAGAGTTTTTCATCTTACATTACAACACGGTTTTACTTACAGGATATTTCCTGCAGAGGAATAAAAGTTTGCCTAAACAGATTCTCTCTATTTTTGTTACTTTTAACTTACTGGAGGAATTAATTTGTATTAGTCTGTAATAAAAAGTGTAGAAAGTATGGCGGAAATCTTAATAATATATCACCAGAGTCTTATAATTTAGGTTACTTATGTTTAGGGTGAGTCGCGAAAAGTAAATATGTTTTCGCTTCTAAGAACGCATTAGTCGGCGTACTTGAAGAAAGTGTCCCAAACGACGTTAACTGCCTCGATTGTAATATTAGGCTTCTTCTTTTACTTCCTTACTGACCGTTAATATTTATGTTCTTATGTCAATGATTGGTTGTGTGTGGGTCATTTCCTGGTGTTTTCACTTATAGGCCAGTTCGACTGAGGAGCTGTAACTTAGGCCATCAATGAAAAATGCGGTGAAAAGGAATATAATTAAAATGCAGGAGAATTATGCTCTTTTGTAGAGGGCGCCCTACAAGATTTTCTAGTTTTTGGATAGTGTCGTTCTTCCATCCAGTACGTTACCAATGTTACATTATCACCACACTCTATTACTTCTAGTTTTTCTAGTGATATAGACTGTTCAGACAAACTGTAAATACTCTCTAACTGTACTTTTTGTGTGTTCCTATCATAATACTCTTCTGTTGAACTCTGCTGATGAACTAAATGAAGAACATACATGTCCAATATAAGCTGACCCAGGTTCCTGGATTATTGAATATTGTTCTTCTTCATCATTCCTACGAAATATTTTTCCATTGTTTTTGTTTTCAATCTATTTCAATTAAGTTGTGGTTCGTTCAGAAGAAAACAATTGAAAGGTTCAACGCACAGCAAGATTTGAGAAATATTTGTAAATTTTATTTGTTCGCGTTGAGCGACCGAAAAAAATATATCATTGATCAGAATGTAATATTTTTGTGTTATTTAAACCATATCAAGCATCAACAACTAAAGCGTCTGTATTAGAAACATTTTAACTAATATCAAAATTTAATATAGAAATGTGAATTTCGTTACGTTGCGCAACCAGAAGATATTAAAAGATATTTATATCTTGTATACGGTTTTTCTTCTTATTAGAATATGCAACTTTTCCGCACCAAAGCATTCCGAGATAGGAATATTTTTTATCATGTTACTATATTGTAAAGTAGTGCGTTTCGGTCGCATTTCTTCAGTACTAAGGTTGTATAATTATAGTATTAAATGATTTGTCTACACATTTTAAAAGTCAGAATATAAAATTTTTTATTTATGTTTACCTCGGCTGATTTACCCTATATACATTTTTGTTTTTGGATTTCTACGTATTTTTGCTGATTTGCTCTTCACATAAATATTTGATTTTCATTCACACATTTTCACTGGTTTGCTATTTTACATTTTGTTGTTTTGCCCGTTACACATTGTTACTCTTTTACTCGTTAACCGATATTTCCTTCCTTCTGCATCCACTAGAGATGAATAGGGGTTATATTGCTGTCCGGCCAGTTTATTCTGGCATATTAAGTCTAACAAGGTAAAACTAATGATAGTATGGTTTTATTAAATGTAGAGACATAAATCTCGAAAAATATAAATAGGCGTTTTTCCAGCTTTGGAACTCTTACTAATTTTATTAACGTCTACTTTTTTAATTTCAAATCCTTGAAAAAAATTTAAACACCTTTATTTTTAAATGAATAACCTTTATTAAGGTAACAAGATCTTTCATATCTGAATCTCTAAATTATTAAATTGGTTATTCAAAATAGGCTTGCTTTATTATTTTATTTACCCGTAATATGTCTGTAGCCGAGTTTACCCTCATCAAATCGTAAAGTCAGTTTTACAGTCTTAATATCTTTATGACTTATTTATTCGCAGACGTTTTACAATTCAATTGTCAGTTATCTCCCAAATTTATTACGGTAACTAAAATTTTTAAATAAATCTAAATACTTACACTGAAGTTACTGAGTATTGACCTCAACCCTAAACTATAAAGCAATAATTCTTCTTCGCAAATAGAAAGTCCTCCGGAACACAAGGAGGTAATAAAACCCTGTTCCTTACACACTCAATGTTGAAACCTTTTAAAGCAAACTAATACTCTACTCTACTAGTAAAATCGCTCAGAAAAGTTAAGTTACTCAACTAAACAGAATGTCATTAAGTAGTGATACTTCTTGTTTTCACCACATTTTCGCTGTTTTCTTTTTAAATTTATTGTATTACTATTATTTTTAATTGCAGGAAAAACATAAACACTTATACCTACAAAAGAACTTATTTGTAGTTCTATAAACATGTTTTAATAAAAAAATATATTTTCACAACAACCAATGACATGTATGTTCTATGTATAAACTTTAATGAAACTACATTTCAAAAAAAGTCTTGGTATTTCCAAAGATAGTATTTCTTTTCCCTGACTGAAATAAAAACAATATTAATTTTTAGTGAATTATCTCCATAAAATTGACAGGCTCGTCTATACATAAATATCTAAGATTTTTAAAAAACCTTGCTATATTGTATTATTAACCACTAAATCATTTATTTCTGGACCCGAGTTTGCCATTATCAAATCGTTAAGTCACTTTTCAATCACGTCTATCATTACCCTACTAAAGAAAAGAAAATATGAATTTTATCGTTTTTATGATTTAATTATACTAAGATATAAAGCAATAAAGGTCAATTATCTCCTAATTTAATACGGCAGTTAAACGTGTTACATAGATCTAAATACTTTACCAGTATATTGGCCTCAACCTATAAATTACTACCCTTCCTTATAGAAAGCTCTCAGTAACTAGGGAAGATAATGAAAACTTGTTACTCCCCTAAATGGGAGCCTTTTAAAAACCAACATCTTTTTTTCACTCAGGAAACGCAAGGTAAGAACATAACAATCACTCATTGTGTTATTTATCATACTAAGAGATAGTCAAATTAAAATACATCGAATGTAAGTTATAATTATACACATTCTATACTACATTTATTAATTATTTATTCCATTTTTTGTGGACAATGATAATCAAAACAAAACCACTGCAAGTAAAGCAGCCCGTCAATTATCCTTGACCAAGATATTCCGAATAACTTAAAAATCCGGATTACTAGAAGATTAACTACAGAACTAATATGAGCAGCAAAATACCATCTTTTTATGTATATCTTCTCTGATAAAATTGTGATCTATTAACCGTTACATAGTTAGGTATCTGTTAAACGTATTTTACTGTAGTTTACACAAATCGATTCCTTGGTCAATGTAAATAACTCGTATAAATTTGGATTCACTCAGAGGTATTTTTGTTAGTCCTCGGTACAAATACATACTCTCATCGACTCCGGCGCTGCCATTGTTTATGTTGTTGTTATACTAACGTAAATAGGTGACCCTTACGATCTGTAATTAAAGATGTTAAAAACAATGACGAAATTAGAAAAAGGATATTTTAGTTCGAATGGGCTAAGTGATTTATTTTGAAGCTACTAGTTATGATATCTTACGACGATGTAGGCCTATATGTATCTTGATTTAATATTCACTCAATTCATTACGTTAAAGGACAAGAGCTGTATATCAACGTTGAAAAAGAGATAAAAACATGCAAAAGTGGTATGTTGGCTAATAAACCTGTGGATATGAATGCATTTTGGGTAGAAAAAAGTTGGGTTTGGAATAACATCGGGTTGGTAAAATAGTTGTCAACTGACTAGAACTATGAAGTTTTTTTTATAATTTATTCTTTTATTTTTATTTTATGGTATATAATTATACAAAACATTCTTTAAAGGTCCAGCCCCACTTATATTACTTTTAAGAAATATTTGAGCGTATCACAGTTTTTCTAATGTTATAAATTATCGCAGGGTCGACTGCCGAGGCGGAGTTATATCCTGAAAATTGCCGGGTTACTAGCAGACCCTAAGTAGAGAAGTGAATTTTTTTTAGGGGTATTTGTTGTGCATATAGTGAAATAAAATTTCTTTATAGAGTAACGGTTGGATATTAACATATTCAAAGTTAAACTCTTAGAAATTTCCAATAATCGTTAAATGGCAAAAGGTTAAGATTAGTACAGTTGTAATGTAATTGATTTTTCTTACTTAAAATCTATTTAATATCAACTTACAGCTTTGTAATAGATTTCCGTATGATAAAGTTAGAAATACTTGTAAAATAATTTAGCGGAAAAGGGTTTTTATCTTAAAATATTCCAAACCGTTACGCTTTCTTTGACGCAGCAAATTGGTCCCGATAAAAGACGTTATACGCTTCAAGGAAAGAACTTGAATCCTTTGAACGCAGAAAGTAATTTAAAATACTTAAATAATTATTTATTTAGACTTTAACAGCGATTTACCGTGTGTTCTTATCATTATCATTGTTATTATCAACCCTATGTCTTTTGTAAAACTGCTGCTTTCATATTGTTGTAATAAAATAGCTATTATAGTACAGCTTATTATTTATCTATAGAAGGTAATTATATGTTTTTTTATGAATCTATATAGTTCAATTGATCTATATATATATATATATATATATATATATATATATATATATATATATATATATATATTTATGTGTGTGTTTGTAAGACTTATGTATGTCGGCCTGTCATCTAATTACTCAGATCGGTAAGTAGCATTAGGACGTTATTGAGTTCACTACCTCAAAAATGTCTTCCATAGTACATCTATCCTACAATAGGGGTGGCGTGTATGCAAAGAAATTAAATTGAATTACATATTTAATCAAAAAATAATAATAGAAGTAAATTTATGCAAAACACACTTTGAAATATTCTTCTTATCTACAATTATCTATTTTCAATAAATATGAAACTATTTAAATTGAATTTTTTCATAAAAGACCACTCTAATTACCTTCCTTCTAATATTGCAGCAACGCGTGACAGGTGAGCCAGTGTATCCACTAATTTTACATAATAATTTGCTTTATACTTTATTTACTGACAGTTTCAGAAGCCTAGATAGGTGAAGATGACAGGCAGTACGTAGGCTCTCTTTTTATCAGTGTATGGTGAGTGGTTGTATGATGAGCAAGTGATCATATAATGTCGCCATACTACCATTAACAGTGATCAATATATTCTTTCTTTGGACTTACTTACTTCATCTACACTTTTTTATATTTCTTCTTACTGTATCATTTGAAAATGTCTATTATTTTTGTTACTTTATAAAAGTAGGACTTTTTAATGTAATTTAAGTCTGTTTACGAAACGTTTTGTGTAATATTTTGAAATATATTACCAAAGATTAATACATAGCTAAAACAACGCTATTAAACAAATTTAATATAACTCTAAATTTATCTCTCTAGAGACAATTAAATTTAATTTCGGTTTAATGACCTCACCGCTTCCTCCCCATTCGCACATAACACACTTAGCTCCCTAATAAACGTTTTCTTAACAGTTCACCCGGATTTTCCATTACTATAAGGTTGGCAGTACAAATTTAACAATTAAAGAACACCCTGGAATTGAGCTGTTAACTTTATTCATGTTTTAGACAAGAACCCTGGTCACCTTTCAATATCAGAAAGAATTAACTATGTCCCAAAGGTATATAGAACGTCTAATGTTAATTAGAAAGTACTTTGGTTACATTTCTAATACATACATCTATAATCTCATCCATTTAATTATATTAAGGATTAACCTTAAATTAAAAATTGAATGTTATTGAATACTACGTTGATCATGAATTTAAGCATTAATAAATCATTTCGTTATATCTTGAAGGCAGATAATTTCATATATGCATGTATGAAACGTATATTCACTCATAGCTAGTAGGTAATAAGCATTGTGTAAACCTACTTTTCTGAAGCAATTTAGCGTAAGTAGTAGCACGATTTTAGTTATGTAGGCTACGGAATACTAAGTATGTTATTATTAAAAATGAGCAATTATTATATGAGAATTCATATAATAATTGAATTGGTTTTCCGAAAATAATCTAGCAAACAGGGAAATTAATGAGAGGCAAGTCCACAAGAATGGGTAGTTTCTCAAATTTTACTCTTGTACTCGTACAAATTGACTCATTTTAAAATTACGATTTTGGAAATGAAAACTCTTAAAGCCAAATGAAGTAGATTTATAAAAATGACATACATTTATTAAAAAAAAACAATCCATACCAAAGTAAAAACATGCCAAATACATTCAGTCGTTGGTTAAATTAATATTAGACTTATGTGTAAACAATTTTTAATTGTAAAGGTTTTATTTTCTGTTGCTTTACCGCTAAAATTAGGCAAACAGTGCAGGGCCACAAATATTTCTTAGAATATGTAAGTTATTAGTAAATTTCGTGTCATTAAAATTCAACTAGATAAGAAATCAATGAGTATTTTTGTAAGTTTAGAAATTCTGAAAATCTTTCACTAATATTAATTGTTCAAAATACAGATATGACGCCCAACAAATACATTTATTTAAATTAATAAACAGGTAAATAGCTATTAACACAATAAATATATTAAAAAGTTATGTTATTATTTTTTTTATTGTTTTATTTTTAAACAAACTCTTGATAGCATTTTTAGTGACAAAGAACTAGTATGTCATAGATGGAATGATATTGCAATAAAAAAACAATTGGACTACAAAGAATATTAGTGACGTGGTACATTTACTATGTAAAGCAATGCTAACTACGAAGGAGGGGTTAAAAGGGAAATCAGGTGGTAGAAACTTGACTTTTATGTATTTATTTTATTGGTAGTATTGATTAACAATTTATTATTACCTTATATGTTATGTTAACAATGAAAAGTAAGTAAATAAATTTCCTTTACCTAGTATCTTTTTATAAAACAGTTTCAACAAATAAACGAATATACGACAGATGTGCCAGCGATAGTTTTGACCATGAATAATATGCGACAGTTGTAACCAAGCTACCCCAAATATAGCATGGATTGGGAGTTTCACATTATTTCCTGCATTAGGTATGATTATAGCCTCTCTGATTCCCAACACACTTTGCCCAGGCTTTGGACTGGCTACGTGATAAAAAACAAGTTTCACCATTACTTAGAAACACAAGTCAGTTTTCTATCATTTAGGCGTGTTTCAAATCAGCTATAAGCTTCGTCATTTTTATATTTGTTTTTTTTATATCTTAGTTTAACATGTCAATTTCTTTTTTTGTATTTTAATTTTTGTATTTTGTTTTTTTTTTTAAAATGAATTTCGTACTATTTATAAATATGGTCATTACTTTTATCATTATCCAGTTTGAGCTCAGTCTAATTTCTGTAAGTAGGACATAGTTAAAAGAAATGTTCTTATGTCACCATTTTGTTCATAAGTCTTGAATGTTTTGTTAATGCCCTCGTCCAGTCTTATATAAGTGGATTTTCTCCTCTTCCCTCCAAGGTTCAACTGTAGCGTCATGTATGCGCGGGCTGTATTTTCCGCATCAGATTTCAAACAGCTAATCAATTCTTTGATTCTAGGATTTGTTTTCCGAAGGGTGTTGTTTAGTCTGTTGTTCCATCCTTCAACAGCATTAGTTGTTCTATGATGTCTGTTGTGGCAGTTCCATAGTTCAATAGGATAGCCATCATTTTACTACCCCACCCCCACCAACTTCACCTGTTCTAAGCTTCAGAACACTTAGTCATAGTAGCAACACCAAAAAAAAGGGGTCAGATAAGACCAACGACACATAACTGGCTAAACAAAACCGTAGTGCAAACGGTTAAACAATATTCTTTACATAAAATATTTTTGTTAGGGCTGCCCTAAGGATGCGACCGATCGTGGTTGAAGTAAGACAGAGGAATATCATGTGAAATTTGTAGAGTTCAAGTAACGTCTTTAAAATAAAACTTTATTTTTCAAATTTTGCAATGATTTATCTTTCTGAATATTGTTTTGAATAAATTAGAGTAAACGTTTTCCTTAAAATGTACTTTTTATTTGCAAACTCTGTTAGTCTACCTATCCCCCCTTTCTTCTTCCTTCAGTTTTTTCATACTCATGCTATATGAAAAATTTAATCAGGAATAATTTAAAATTTTAAAAAAAGATCCCAAAAATATTACAGTTACTAAAAATATATTTTGAAATTGTTTCAAAACAACCTTGGATGTTAATTACATTAGATGCGATAAAGTGAACAATATAACATTAAATTATAGAGTTTGAAAATTTAGTTATGCTATTTTAGTGAATTTGTTCTACTATTTGTAATTATTATTTACTACTGACACAGGATTTGCTAGAGTTAAAACTCTAAGTGTTTGAAGTAATTACGTCAGCAACGATTTGCAGTTGATTTAATTCATTCTGTTTTTACCAAGTTCGTTTTTGCTCATTTATTGGATTCAAATTTAATAAATTTGTACAACCCACACAACGGACAAACATTTATACTGAGCACGGCAATTAGCTGTTGAGTGGATTTGTAATTGGTGATGGTAATTCATTGTTGTTTTGCTTAAACTCCGTCCTAATAGATAGTCAACCTTCCCATTTTATTATACACAGGTTCAATAATTTGTTCCATTGTTAACACATATGAGGTAACTTTTCAACGTATAATGTTAATTTGTTTAATACATCATAAAGCTATATCATACAACTTATAGGGTAAAACTCAATTTTAAATATGAAAGTATAAAGAATCAAAATACAATAAAATATTTGCTGAAAACAGAGTGACAGTACGAAAGTTCTCGTTCGATGTATAAACTGCTGAGAATATTTGAAAACTATTATTGTTTAATGGTCGTTATGTATGATAACTTTAGAATCTGGAATAATTGATAGTGTTAAGATGAACCTCGTTAGACAATGCCAACAATTTAAATTAAAACTACTAACATATTCGTAGTTATATGAGAACAAAAGATATAGAAAATACATGCTTAAAGAAGAGTAAAGGTACTAAGGGTTCTTGTTCGATTTATGAACTGCTTGAAATATTTGAAAACTGGAAGGGTAAAGGCTCGTTTTATATATTGACTTAAGAACCTGGAACAATAGATATCCATAAGATATATATATTCATTAAAAGTATTCTTGTTTTTGAAATATTTTTAATTTATTATATATATATATATATATATATATATATATATATATATATATATATATATATAGTTAGACATTGTTAACAATATGAATGAGTACTTAGGTCGAAAACAACGAACGACAATAAATACAAACAAGCAAGGCTAAGTGAAGTAATTTAAGATATAAAAATTATAAAAAACTATAAAACTCTGTAACTACAAATGTTATTAAGTATGAGGGCGAGTAGCAAAGGGGAAATTTATGACAAGATAAGAAGAGATGGAAATTAGGTCGAGTGCTGTAAAAATGTATGGAACCAATACACAAACAGACACACATACTCATACATTTACACACACTCACACACACACACACAAACACACACACACACACACACACAAGCACACTATTATGTTTTAAGCATAATTGTCCAAAAAAACTGTATTTACTGAATATCTACCATAGATGAGTGCAAATAGATTTTTAACGACACTTTTCTCTATATCTCCAACAGTGTTTGGGATTATTTATATAAAACACATTACCGCTTTTAGTGTCATGACAACATGAGTGATATATGTCTCCGACAACATCAGCCGTTACCCTATTTGTTGACGCACTTAAAAACGCTGTAAGATATTAATTCAACAACTTGAGCCGTTATAGAAATCGTCTGCTAAGTTTGAATTTTCCAATGATATCTTTACCGCCAGAAGCACCACTAGTCTTATTCTCATTATTAAAAGTACCGATTTTTGCTGAAGGCAATGGCACTCAATTTGAACTGTAGCGAATGAAGAAGAGAAAACAAGAGGAACCATTTTGAATATTATTTTCGCAATACTTACTGATTCAAGTAGTAGCTATTAATACAAAGTCTCCATAAGACAATGATGATCGTCAACCAATTGTTTAGTAGTCTAATCCCAAGTGTGATCCAACAACAGATTGGGATATATATATATATATATATATATATATATATATATATATATATATATAAATCTAATATATATATATAAAACATTGTTAAATGTATGAAAACATTAGTATAAGGAATCAAAGCAAAGGTATAGTTATTTTAAAAAGTCAACAAAAAAATAAAAAATAAAATAAGTTGAAATCTGGAATGAGTTACGGCAATAAGAATTTAATTAATTAATGCAGATAAATGGTCTATCCCTAACTCACCATTATACAGTTTACTTAAATAGCTTATTTTTCAAATACGACGCATTAATGTATTGGATTTTATTTTATTTATTGTTATTAGCTGTAGTTTGTATTACATACGTATTATTATATTGTAGTTTTGGACATAGCCTATTTGGTTCAAGATGACCGATCGTTATTTGTTGGTCGAGGGCGGAGCTTACCTCATGCCTATATATAGCGACCGCAGAGAACGATTGGTATCACTTGGTTACTGTCAAATGTCACCATCCGAATCTTCCTTCGCTCCCCATCACTTGCTGTTTTTGTCAGATCCCTTTCAGCAAAGCTCTTCGGTAGTGCCGAAAGCTCGTATTACACACACCTTAGGGATCTGGCAAACTCAGTTGGGCACCCTCCTATTATCCGTCCTCGTCCCAAAGTCCATCTCGATCCTCCATAACACATCTGCAACTCGCACTTCCTCTCCCAGCCGTCTACCTCTCGCCTCCAAGAATAGGCTACTAGTTTTTACATTTTAGTCTTAGTATGCTTAAATTGTAAATAGTGTTTACGCTATGTATAGAGAAAAACGAGATTTAAACGTGAATTTAGAAGTTATTTGCCCCACAGGTTTCCAGCTAGTGTTGGATTTAGACTTAGCAGTCGAAAAGTAGCCTACATTTTGTACAATTTATATGTTTACGATTAAAATCGTTATAAGATATTTAGCATCCATAAATTGTAATAAAAGTTTCTAGCATCCAGAAATGTTTACTTTTAGCTAAAATTAAACAATTATATCTTGGAATTGTCTACATTTTTTTCTTAATTTATTATATCACTACAGTTATTTAATTCCTGTTACTCTCAAATGCTATTTCCAACTGGGAATTAGAAAATCTTCATTACTTATAATTTCCAGTTTTATCGTTTTTAGAAACCGTAAATTTCTTCTTGCAATTATCTGTAGAATATTTATTTACTTATTATTATTTCTATTGAAATTCTATTCTTTCTATCATTTACGACTTGTTAAAAAACCCAAAACTCTTTTTAAATATCAAAAGGAACGAAATTGTGTAGCCCGTGTACAATAAATAATTATCTTGGAATACTGAAGTTTAGTTTACTATAAACATTAGCAAATAAAAATAAAACACATACACTAAACACACAACTTAGTCATTTATTTACTCAATGACAAAGTCATCATCATCAGTGGGTGTTGCTAGTACAAACTCTAACTTACAGCTTGTAATATCTTACTCTTATTAAAAATCAAAGAAATTCATCAATTTATTTCCGTGTTTGGGTCAGCGCTGTTAACGTTTATTTAAAACGTTTTTAGGTCAGAATAATGACCACTACTGTAATAGATACACGAAGCCCGGCTACATTTATTTGTCACTTTATTTTGTTTAGTGCCCAAAATGTGGGTCACGTTTCGGAATTTGTGGCCGTTAACATTCAGACCTAATAGATAAAGGATTATGTACATGAATATTGTTAATCAAGTTTAAAATTTTTTAAAAACATTACATTGTGAATAAACCACAAATATTATTTGTAAATAGATGAATCATGTTTCATACATTAAAATATTTTTTCAAGTTTATGAAGTTTTGTTTCTAAACAGATGTTTAATATTTCCAAATATGGAAAGAGAAGAACCAAGATATATCTCCTTTCAACACATTTCAATTAACCTTAATGCAAATATATATATGCAAAGTAATGTAAAAACAAAATTTTATTTGAAAAATATAAGCATAACCTGCATGCAATGATTACAAATCAACATTAAAATTGTAAACTTCAACTACGAAAAACATATTTTAATAATGATATACTCAAATAATTAAATATATTAGGAAAAATTGTTCAGAGATATATAATAAATAAATATTAAAATAATTATTCTGGGTTTTGTGATTTTAAAAAGAATACATTGAATAGCCTCTTTGGCACTATACGATTTGTGGTTTTAAAACAACTAATTAATGTAAAGATATTGGCGTCGGCTATGTGTCTGAAGTCGTCACAAGACACTCTCCACAATAAGTGTGTCATACGAAAAAACCACTATACGTACCACGAATAAGAAGTGTGTGTAAACTCCAGTTCCTCATAAAAGCTCGCCCACAAGTAAAAGTACACACTGTACACACCGTTTGGCGACGCTAGCGCTCTGTGGTGCTGAAACTAGGAAGAGTTCAGAGGTGTGCGAAAAACAGTCGTATGTAAAATAATGACGTTGTATGTTCGTCTTCAAAAATTAAATTAAACATGTTTTCTGATGATAAGACATATAGATAAACTAGTTTCAGCTATTAAAACCATAGGTGGCGTTTTGGGGACTCTCCACAAAAAATTGGCGACCCCACAATGCGCTCGCTTTGCAGACGAAACTCCCTACAAGTGCCCTCTTACAAAACACACAAACACAAACACACTCACACACACACACACAAACATATATATATATATATATATATATATATATATATAAATATATATATATATATATAAATATACACACAAACACACTCACACACACACACACACACAAACATATATATATATATATATATATATATATATATATATATATATATAAATATATATATATATATATATAAATATATATAAATATATATATATATATATATATATATATATATATATATATAAATATATATATATATATATATATATATATATATATATATATATATTTATATATATATATATATATATATATATATATATATATATATATATATATATATACAATTAAATGATACTTTCATAAACAAGATTTTTTATTTTATTTTTCTTCATACATCGAAGCTTTTTGCTGATTGACAGTATCAGCATTATCAAAATTTGCAAAGTACCTTATGGTTCTATGACTACATCTGGACATCAGAGTAACCAGTTCACATTTTATGTATGACAGATTGAAAATACCAGGTAAACTTTCGTTCTCTCTACTACGTTTGACTAAGTTGGAGTAGGTGTACTAAATGTTTTTATTTACTTTTTTCCTTTAAAAGGTCAAAAAGAAAGTGAAGTGTTTAAAAGATTTTTAATAATACACTGAGTGAGTTCGAAGTAACAATACAAGGCGGCCTATAGTGATAATTTATATCCGATCTAATTTATTGATTTAAGTTTCTTTTACGTTTAATATGTTTCCGTGTGTGTACTATACTATATAACAGATGCTATATAACGAGACATGACACTTTCTTATTTCCTTCTTTGCATTCAGCAGTCCGTTATGTTCACTCATACATCTTAGTCAATACATGAACATAAGCTTGCTTCGTTAAGCACTTGATTATTCGGTCTTCCCTATCGCTCCCATTAGTCCCTTAACTACGTACTAACTACTTGTGAAGCTTGCCTAGCCAAGCTTTAGCTTTCAGCATGATACATTCATTAATGGCGTAATCAACACCTAAAGTTTTTAGAGTGCTCGGGCCAGTGTTTAGGAATGTATTGGAACCTATTGTTAGCAAATTGTTCTGAGTTATGACTACAAATTACATGTAAAACATAGTATTCTACAACCGAAGCAGTGCTTCATTAGCTTTATCCCACCGCTAGCTATTGAAGAATATGAATAATGTGTCTTTATGTGCATTTTGCAAAGAAAAAGTGCTATAGCACAGTTATAGTATTTTGATATTTCTGTGTAATGAAATGTGCGTACAACATTTTCATCTAGCGAAACGTTTTACAAATTTTACAATTTTTTATACGTCTATTGTTTTCGCTGTTATTTATAATGGTAGATGATGTCAAGAAATGCTTAGGAAATTCAAACAACCATCTAAATTACTCCGAATGTTAATACGAGTCTGGAAATTAGAAGACACAGAATCCTATCGCAAAGTAGTAGACGTAGATTCAGCTTATATGTCACAGATTAAGCTTATTAAAACCTAAGATTCTTGAAACGAATTTAATCTTTTAAAGCATATATTTAAATTTCTTTTCTAAAACATTCAACAGAGAATGAAACGAACATTCACCATTTGCTTAACGTTTAAATATAAGAAAGTAGGACAAAGTTACCTGAAACTTTCCTGCAGTTACAACTAAACGAAAGAATGCAGGTCATCGACAAAGTTAGGTCCAACTTCTCACATAATGCAATTAAGTTTAGAAATTTCCTCAAGTTACAACACTTCATTCTATTCCTGTTATAACTAAATTACTTAGTATTACTAAAGTTATAGGTACCAGGCGAGATTTGAGAGAGATTAAATTAATACAAGTAGAACTGTGATTAAGATTTAAGCAATCTATTTTGGATAAAACCGTAAGAAGAGCATCTAGCGAAACGTTTTACAAATTTTACAATTTTTTATACGTCTATTGTTTTCGCTGTTATTTATAATGGTAGATGATGTCAAGAAATGCTTAGGAAATTCGAACAACCATCTAAATTACTCCGAATGTTAATACGAGTCTGGAAATTAGAAGACACAGAATCCTATCGCAAAGTAGTAGACGTAGATTCAGCTTATATGTCACAGATTAAGCTTATTAAAACCCAAGATTCTTGAAACGAATTTAATCTTTTAAAGCATATATTTAAATTTCTTTTCTAAAACATTCAACAGAGAATGAAACGAACATTCACCATTTGCTTAACGTTTAAATATAAGAAAGTAGGACAAAGTTACTTGAAACTTTATTGCAGTTACAACTAAACGAAAGAATGCAGGTCATCGACAAAGTTAGGTCCAACTTCTCACATAATGCAATTAAGTTTAGAAATTTCCTCAAGTTACAACACTTCGTTCTATTCCTGTTATAACTAAATTACTTAGTATTACTAGAGTTATAGGTACCAGGCGAGATTTGAGAGAGATGAAATTAATACAAGTAGAACTGTGATTAAGATTTAAGCAATCTATTTTGGATAAAACCGTAAGAAGAGACTAAGTGATTCAAGCAGACACATTACTGTGCCCCTTCATATTGATCGAAGACTTAGGGTGATTTTAGTGCCTATCTAAGTAGTTTCTTTCCAGCAGAAATGAAGGAATTAGGCGAAATTGAAAATAATTAGAATCGAAGTAATTGGAGCTGAAATGTATTGGGAAAGACGAGTAGACAAAGTGGTGGGAAAACATAGTTAGCTTGGTTTCGCATTGTGAAGAGATAGAAACATTTTGAAATGCGTGCTTTTTTAGAGAACAACAGGGTCGATGCTGGAGAGGTGAAATAGGCGAGACAATTACAACAAAGTATTTAGAAGACATTGGGTAAAGCAGAGAGAAAACTGAAAAATTTGGAAAAATATTAAATACAGTAGGCTACAGGTGATTTAAGATGGCAGATAATAATATTAGATTTTAATTACTCCAGTATAATACAATTGTCATTATAATTCGAGAGTAAATATTTTTTGTAATGTTTTCTTTTGTACCAAATTCTTTACATTCATAGTACAGTCATGTTCTATCTTTTTTCTTATTAATTTTAATAATTATTAACTATTTCAAATGAATTCAGAAAGTTGGAAACTTTACAGTTAATAGTTTGCCAATATGATATCGTAATTAACAGAGTATTAGTAAATTTTTGTCCATCTAAACTGTAAACTATCTTTTTAACCTTTTATTAATGAATTATTTATGATTTGCAAACCTTATAAAGAATGAAAACCAGCTAATTCAAATTTAAGATATTGTCACACCTGCTACACATACTTCAATAACAAATTATTCACTATGACAAAATACGGCATCCATTGTGTGAAAAAGCAGTAAAAATGCTAATAATTAGTTTCGATAAAAGATTGCTTCCAATTTACAGAAAAAAAAAATAAATAATGACTGTATATCACACACCAGAACGCTTAGGACGAACAACACGATTACCGAGTTTATGGTTTGCACAAGGGACATGAGAAACCTTTAAGTAAAAGTGGCAGGTATCCTCTAAGACTCTCAAGGTGTCGATTCGCACGAGTTATAAAATGTGTCTGAAAAATATAAACAATATCCATATTTTTCCTAACATTAAGACCTATTTGCCAAAACAAATTAAATAATTAATAATATAAAACCTTCTTGGTTAAATTTAACGATAGTAGAGGTTTAACACTTATTAACTTGGATCAACTCCATTTGCCTTTTTGCATCATACATTGTACTCCTGTTGGCATGTAGAGCTTGGCATTCCTTCAGATGGTTACCATTCCTAATAAGGCCAAGGAACTTGCCTAACGCGCATATCCCAGACTTTACTAGAGTAACAAGTAGTTTATACATAGTTTTACATATGTAAAAATGACCCAAGACTCAATTGTCATGAATAGTTAATGAGGACACTTGGGCAAAAAAGTGGTGGGGGGTGTTAGCCTTGAAGCAGTAACCTAAGACAGTTAGATTGCAGCTAACCTAACCCACCCCAGTGTTAGGGGTGGTTCCTAGGTACGTTTGGGAGCTGCCCCGGGGGTTGCTCCGGGGGTGGTTTCGGGGTGGGGGGTAATTTTTGGAAAAATTTTGGAAAAATGTGTGTTGCGTGTTAGGGTGGAGATAGAGTGTATTTTGGATATAGGTGGGGGTGGGTTTGCCTGGGTGTAGTTTTCAATAATATATCAGATTGCCAAAAAAAATGATGGGTTAGATCAAATGACTAAACAACTGTATGGGGTATCTTTAGAGTGTATTTTGGATAGATGTGGAGGTGGGTTCACCTGGGGTAGTGTTTAATAATATATCAGATAGCCAAAAAATGATCGGTCCCTGGAGTCGGGTCTTAGGTAAAAGTCACCCTGGGGTCGTGCTTGAGGTAAAGCCACCCAGGAGCTAGGCCTCAGGTATAGAATCTCTGGAGCATGGACTTAGGTAAAGCCAACCCGAAGCCAGGCCTTAGGTAAAGTAACCCTGGAATCTGACCTTAGGTAAAGCTACCTTAGAGTCAGACCTTAGGTAAAGCCTCTTTGGAGGTAGACTTTAGGTAAAGCTACCTAGGAGTCAGCCCTTAAGTAAAGCTACCCAAGAGTCGGGCCTTAGGTTCAGGTATTTTGCTATATCAATTACAGCCTCTCGACTAAGACAAATACCTCCATCAATTCTTAGGTAAAGCTACATTGGAGTCAGACCTTAGGTAAAGTCACCCTGGAGTCGTGCTTGAGGTAAAGCCACCCAGGAGCTAGGCCTTAGGTATAGCCTGCATGGGGTATGGACTTAGGTAAAGCCATCCCGAAGCCAGGCCCTAGCTAGAGCCACCCTGGAGAAAGGCCTGAGGTAAATTCACACTAGAGTCTGGCTTTAAGTAAAGGCACCATGGAGTCAGGCCTTACTTAAATCCTCTTTGGAGCCGGACTTTAGGTAAAGCTACCCAAGAGTCGGGCCATAGGTTATTCCACCTGGTAGTCAGACCTTAGGTAAGAGTCATGCCTTAGGCCAGGTCTCAGGTAAAGCCTCTCTGGAATCAGACCTTAGGTAATGCAACTCTGGAGTCGGGCCATAGATAAAGCCGGCCAGGAGTGGTAAAATGGCAAGCAATACATGGCTAATCTCAATAGTATACATCCTGTATTAAGCCGCCATGTCCGTTACCCTACATAGGCCTACATACTGTGTTAAACCAGTATGCATGTAAAAGCTACATACGTCCTGTATTTCGGAGGAGGTAAATCACCACCCCCAGAGGACCTTGGCAGCTATGAAGACGACGACGACGATGATGATTGTTACGAAGACAATCTGGGAAATAGCCGAATCGCATGAGCAAAGGAGGGATTTCGGAATGGGGACATAAACGAGTGTATCAGTTCATTTATTAATAAATGTATATAAAGATAAAGTGTTTGTTATTATACGTTTCAATAAAGGTGTAGGTAAGTTCACACAGACAGAGTTCGACAAATAAATGCTTGTTTAAAACCTTTACAGTAATATTGTTATCTGTTATCACCGGACCGCGATAGCGCACTCTGATTATATCGACATAACCGCAGCAAATGACGTCAAACAAAATGTCGGATAAGATGGAGTCTAACAAAATGTCGGACGGCATATGTAATATCGGTAAGTCATACCATCTGTATAGGATTAACTGTTGCCTGTATAGGTTTTCCACCGACACTTATTTTAACACTAGTCCATCTATCACAGAAAGATAAAACCGGCATCTTCTCGAGCATAAGGGCGGGTTTATACAAATCTGAACGAGTTCAACCTGCCTCTGTAGCTCCTTGCTCTGTCCCCGTGGTAACCCCTACCAGCCTTAGACTTGACGAATTCAACCCCTAACCAAGAGAACAATATAAGTACGCGCAACACAGACCCAGGCCACAGACAATACCATGGTAGGTGTTTACTACTGGACAGATAATCTCACAATCGAGAAGAAAGCGTTTCCCAAACTATCACTGTATCGCCGTAGATTACGCTCGTTTCGTACTTGGAAAGGAGTGTCAAATGATACTGTTAACCCCATGCGTCTCAGTGAGGCGGGATTTTTTTACACTGACGTAAAGATTGGTCAGCGAATGATGATCCGTCACAGGAACATGCAAAGTGGTTTCCTAAATGTAAATACGTAGTGGGTGTAAATGCTAAACGGGCACAAATGGAGGTAGACTGTACAACAGACGACGACAACGACTCGGACGATGATGGTGGAAACAATCAATCTCAGGATGATCGTACGCTGTGTAAGATTTGCTGTATCGAAGAAATACAGGTTGCCCTTCTACCATGCGGACATGTGTTTGCCTGTCAAGGGTGTGCCTTAAACCTTCAAGTGTAGCATATGTAGAGTACAGACATTCGCCACGATAAGAGTATATCTATAGTAGCTAAGCCTAATACAATGTAAATAATATTATGTGATCACCTTATGTGTTGTACTTACTGTTGTAAAAAAACGAAAGTCCATTAATAAAATAAACAACTGGTTGTGATAGCGGTGGATCAACATGGGATGGTGTATAAGGTAATAAGTAATAGTGTCTTGATAATAGAGACGTATATTTACATTAATAATATGTTAGCATTACACATATTTCAATCATCATTGTTACATTTCTTAAATATAATTATAAATACCCTGCTATTGCTTTATATTCATTACCGTTACATTTGTACAAAAGCCTGACTGCCCGCAACTTGTCATGCATGAGACAGATTAATAGGTAATTTATACAACTCTGTATCATCCTCTAAAATAGACTTCACAATTTTAACACTATCTCTTAATATTAGACATTTTTCTGTAAACTGTAATAATTTCAAATATCTATTGTAATTTCGGCTGTCAGCTAAATTTAACTTATAAATATCCAATATAACTTCGCAAAAACATGTAAACTCATGTCCTAGGTCTAATGCTTAATCTAGTGTGGTATTTCTAAAACAATATAAACTGTCGTTAAAGTGTATTAAAAACCGATTAGGGCAAAACACACTCATAGCAAAGTCATTGATAATATCGTCTGAGAACCTGTTGATAGTATTCCCCGCCGTGTATAACATGTGTTTGCCCGTAAAGTATTCATCTAAAATTATATATCTATATGGTTGGTTTACATTATTGGCAAACTTCTTAAAAGTCTGAACAGTTTTCTCAAACACATACAAAGGATTATAACTATAAAATATATTTAAATAGGTAAATATGCTAATGAAATCCTCATCTAAATAGCTTATAATCTTGTCGCTAATTAGCGGGTTGGTGAAGCATTCAACTGATGCCATGGCGTGTCTGAAAAGTAACACAAACGTTATTGCAATAATGTTATCTAAATTTTGTACACACAAATATTCCCCGAAGGGGGAAAGGGGAGGCCCCAACCCCGCCATCTCCTCGTGACATCCATCCGAAAAACAAAATGATGCCTCCGTATATCACCGACCCTCCTGCTTGACAAGTACATTCATCTTACGGACCTTTATAGCCGCTCCAGAGAGGTCGCATACTCCTTAAGAACTGATTAGAGTTACGCCAGGGGGCATTCATCCTTCACAATCATACTACCCATCAAGCGGGAGGGTACGGTCTAAAAATTACTTTTCGAAAACATTTGTGTGAAAAATCAACATTCGCTAGTACATAGCTATTCATTTTGTTCTCTCATTCGAGGAATTTTGTAGTCATAAGGTAGAAATCAATGTGCCGAAATAAGTTTTATTTTTTTTATAATTTTTATTTTGTTTTTTTTTTTGTTAATTTGAATATTTATAGAAAACAATACAGTACATAGCTAATCATTCTGTTCACTCAATCGTGGCTTTATTGTAACCATAAGGTAGTAATCATTGTGTAGAATTAATACTTAATAATAATTTACTAATTTTTTATATTTTTTATAAAATTTATATATGTATTTATATATAATCTAGCATTTGTTAATCTGAATATTTATAGAATGCAATACATTCTGAAAAATTACAACATAAGCCAGTACATAACTATTAATTTTATTCGCTCATGCGAGGACGTTTTTAACTATAAGGTAGTGTGTCGTAACCGTCGTCCAATTTCCTCTTTGCACCTGTTAACCTGAATAGTTAATTTTCAGACATTATGATGACGTCACGATCTTCTGTGCGACGAATACTATCATTAGTGGCTACGAAAGGATCATTAACATCCAAAACCATTCGTTTCATTAACTCAAAATTGGCCGAGGCGAAAGTATTAAGATTCAGGGTCAACTCTTTGACTTTGCACACGGTCACGTGTTCGTTTTTACTTGTAGACCAGATTTTGTAGGCGTAGACTTTAGGGCCTCATGAGACGAATTAGGTGATATAAGACCCCGGACCGTGTTCTAAGAGTTCGTCAGTCATCTGGCATAAATAATCTCCGGTCACGACTCTTGGCAGACCATCCCTATGAAGGTATACTACGCTGTCGGTAACCTTGTAGATACGTTGAGGGCCTAGACCGTCCATATATTCGTACAACTTTAGCCTGGCGTGGGCGGTGGTGCACGCTCGTCTACCGTATGACCGCAATCGTCAGGATTCAGAGTTTCGCCACAAGAACGACAGAGTACAAACATCAACTTCTTATTCATCTTTAGCGGCAATACAGGGTGGTAGCTCTGTGCGATAGAATTGTGCACTTGAGCAACACTTCGGCGCTGATCCCCAATTCCCTACACTCGTCGTTACCGACGGCTATCTTAGGGTGTCCAATCGGGTATTTTCCCTACTTGCATACCCAAGGGTAGAGCGAACACACGTCGGCGTACTGGATTGTTTCGTCTTCTTTACCAGCGCAGTAGGTCTTTATATTTCCTGTCCTGCCGCAAAAGAAAGCTTCACGTGGGTTAAAAGGCGCCGTGTTGAGAATGGGGTGGTGGTCGAGGTAATCTAAAATGACTTGTCTTGTTTCTTCTGCTGTCTAAATACACACTCCCATATCCCGACGACCCCGTAGCCGGCCTGTGAGATTTTAGCGTTTTTAGTTTTTGTCCTTTCTAAGCGGGCGTTGTGTGTGTCCGCCGGATCATCCTCCAGGGCAGCGTCACGTCTTTTGGGAAACACTTTCGACAGCCGTGGAACCAGCAGCCTTGGAATTCGTACACAGTGTTTGTCTCCAGGCACAGTCAGTCGACCTTTAGTCCATCGACTTTCATCTCGCGGCCTTTACCTGCATGACTTATTCGCAGGTTGCACTCTGTTTCGAGCCACAGCAACCATTGCAGAGCGATAAACGATTGTTTAACGGCCAGACGGTAGCCGGCTTTCGGAGCTATGGCTATGGTGTTTGGTTTCAGAATGTTTCTTCTAAACGCGTAATCAGGTCAGGTGTAAATTGGGTCTCTTCTTTCACGTACTTTAGGATAAACTGGAAATCAAAGGCTTGGCCGTTGTGAGCGATTACTATCACTTTTTTGTACGCCTTTCGCACTTCCATAAGGTACGCCATGAACTTGTTGACGGGGTCCTCTCTGAACACCCAAGTTATATCCGTGCACTGTAGGCACGCGCCGCCGTTCATACACTTCCAACAGTATTGCTGGGAGACGCACAAATTGACTCGATGCACTCGAGAGTCGTTAATAACTTCGTCTTGTCGAGTTTCAAGATCAAAGAAGACGAACAGAAAGTTATTTGCTAGCGGGCGACGAGTATCAATTCTCTTGTAGCACAGATGGCCTGCTGGCATGTAATCCTTACACACTTTACTATAGCTCTCGCCCCATGCGTGAGGAGCTTTTCTTAGTTTCGTTAGAATGTATCTATTACAGTCTGGACACTTTCTTTTAGCGCGGCATACACTTTTGATGTGCGCCTTAAAACAAGCTCTATTTTGAAATTGTCTATTGCAGTCGCCGCACAGGATGCCGTCTTCAAGCACACATGGCGGGGACCTCTTGCAAGAGTTGCATTGGGCGGAGCATCGATGGCGCATGCGATCGTTGTAAGGAACATGGCACAATTCGCAATAGTAACCACACGCGAACGCACTTGTCAAATTTGTAACAACGTTGAAGTGGTTGGCTTGATATAACAAATTTAGCTTGTGCTTTGGGTTCTGAACGTCGCCCTCAAAGTAAATATCACGACCTTTGCTGCCGTAATTGTAAACGGTAGTTTTATAATCGGAGAGATAATCTTTGAAACTATTGCAATTCTCGAATCCCGGCACCACCATCTCCTATCTGCACAACGGCGTCCGTCATTAGTTATTTTGCTCTGTTGGTTTGACGCCCGCCGCCGTTCATTCTCACAAGCTTGTACTCGGGGTCCCTTAACGCATGCGCGATAGCTACAACCAGAGAACAGGGTAAACTGAGGGCGTCCGTATTTTTAATCGTAACAATACCCCTTCTTCAGTGCGACTCTTATTGAAATCAACTCTGTTGAAAATATTATACAGTCCGGGTCTTACACGACCACGCCCTATAGATACTTTAACCTTTGCACAGGTCACTTTGAAGGTGTCGTCGGCTTTAAAGGTATCTGCGTTGCTCTGGATAATAGAAATAAAGATGTTTAACAACGCCTCCGCAGTTATCGAAGACGCCGCTCTAAAAGCAATATATCCAGGGGCGTGGGTTCGGAGATTTAGGCTCTGCATGGTGAAGCCTAATTGTATGTCTTCGGTAGCGTTTTTTTTCATAGTCTCTAAAATTTCCTCTAGTCCTCGTCTGACCCATTCCAACTCGTTTTCCGCCTTGGGCACGGGATTGAAGTTAAAAGCCACTCTAGCACCGTGCATACGGAATTTTCTTACATATGTCTCGTCCGTTGATACAATACGAACGGCCATTTTAGAGATATAATTCAATTTAAATTACACTACAACAAATCTCAGATTAACACAGGTATATGCCATATATATATATATATATATATATATATATATATATATATATATATATATATATATATATATATATATATATATATATCATTTTCACTTATGTACTTAAACAAGAATCTTACTTGGTCCTCGGGCATACTCTCTCTCTCTCTCTCTCTCTCTCTCTCTCTCTCTATATATATATATATATATATATATATATATATATATATATATATATATATATATATATATTTTCAAATAGATGCTATGTGAAACAGTTTGAATTTTAAATTAATAACTAAAATAATTCACCTTGTTTGAAAATAAAATTACTCAGATTAACACTGGTATATGTTAAAAAATTAATTGTTAACCAAATATAATTCAGCTTGCTTTGATTTAATCACTACAATAGTTCAACTTGTTTTGAATAAAAGTTATGTGAAACAATTTAAATTTTGAATTAATCGCTAAAAATAAATACTCGGATTAACAAATGTATTTTCTAGATATTTATTCAGATATATGTTATGATTGAATTATTTCAAATTGTTTTAATAATAAATAATCACATTAACACAGATATCTACTATAATATTATGTTATACAAATTTAATTTATTCAACTTTATTTCACAATATGAATAAAAATCACTCTGATTAACACAGGTATTTGTTAATATAAGACGCTTGTTTATAGACTACAGATTTCACACGAGAACAAACAACAACAAGATAGCTCACCAGAATGTTTCTTCCCTTTCAAATGCCGGATAGCAAGTGATAAATGAGTTAGTATGAGTTGAAGGTTGTCATCGCTAGCTAGTGTTAGATTCATGAACTAGCTCCCCCACACCCCTACAAATGGAAGCGCCCGCCATGATGTAATCAACATGGAGAATATAGTTATGACCTAATTATGGATCAGTTCACCGCACATGGACTCGTCCACCCCTCTCTCACATGTTCTCTTCCACCCCCTCACACATGGACTCGTCCACCACCATGTATACTACATAGTATACAGGGGAGTGTAGTAATTTTGCATATTCTATGTTCAGAGTGCTCTAAGTGATCAGTGTGTGTGTGATAGTAAGTAGAAATATGTCATCATCAGTGTTGGCTAAGTTTTCAACTTTAAATTCTGTAGATTCTATGCCTATACTCGGTCTAACGATAGGCAAGTCCTATAAAATTGTAAATGCGCGGTTTGTCGAGGCAAAGTATGGTAATGCTGTACTTGTAGACTTACAGGTAGATGATGACAGACGCGCTGTCTTTCTTCCTAAGCGATACACCACGGCTTTGACTGACTAAGATTTGAGCTCTATCATAGGCAAATTTTTAACTGTGATCAAGCATGTTGGCCAAACTGTGAATTTGTACATACCAGAATAATATTATTTTTTAGAACGTTTCAGCATTTTTCTTTTTTAATTTTTTAAAATTTTACAGTGCCTCTATCTTTGTTTAATCTATGCTCCATAGAAGTCTGCGCATTCGTAAAGACCAGAAATGACATAGACAGTTTGGACTTACCTGTATCTGTAAAGCAAACTTTGATAAACTCTTTTAAAGACTATGTATTGATGAAGCCATGTGATAGTTCTGAATCTTTATCTATAGATTTCAATAATTTAGATTTTTCAGTATTGTTATGGTTGAAGAACCACCGTGGCGCTGTAACTGCGTATGCCTACGAGAGGACATTTGTCAAATTTATTAGATTTCACTACAACGGTCTGTCTGATTATAATAATAATATTTGCCGAGAGTGTTTGAGTACCTTGGTGCTCCAGCAATCTGAAGATTTCGATATCAACAGAGCCGGTTACAAACACTCTAAAGCCGAAGTTGACTGCTTCGAATTTATTCGGGACACTAATAACTGGTGCGATAACTGTTTAAGCCCGTTATTTAAATTATTTACTTTTGAAGACTTTCTTCAATCAAGTCCTGAAGAGAGCTATACTTTGGTCAACTATTGTGATCCATTAATCTGCAAATCATACATTCACGAGAGATGGCGTCTACGTCACAATAACCTATAAACACTCGCATTGTAAGTAACTACTCTTTTTTCAAATTATGTTAAGCCTAGATGACACAATAAGTGTTTATTTATAGGAGAGCATATTTTCAGACTTCATTTTTCAAATTATGTAAAGCCTAGATCATACATGATATTAAATGTTTGTTTTATTTCAAATTCTTATGGAAATGTGTTTATTTTAATTTTTCTAACACTTTGATTTGCATTCAACCTTATATAAGAACAAAACACACACACACACACACACAGACACACACACATATATATATATATATATATATATATATATATATATATATATATATATATATATATATTTCAGTTTATTGTATATTTATTTCAAATTCTTAGGGAATTGTGTCTTTCTATCGCTAAAATTGATTAGGAGAACCATCTGTGGGGCTAACTTCGATCAGTCAAGATATTATATTTAACTTTGTTTCCTTTATTATGTACTTTGTAATTATGTCCAAATCTCTGAGGATTCTGTTTTTTATTTTTTATAGAAATACTCAACACTTCACTAACCCTTCAGGATTTGTCGCCCTATTCACCTCTACTACAACCGCCTGACTCGTGGACTACCTCATCTCCAGGAGATCTACCTTCCCGACCGACTGGCGTTGATACGAACCGCGAGGGGGAGGATCATAAACCCAGCAGGCTTCTATCGAGTTGGGATGATTCGTTTTCGTTTCGCCTACATGATATCCTAATGGATTCTCATCCACCGTGGGACCCGCCCTCACCCTACACATCCATACAGACCCTGGATTACACTTTAATGCAACTCCGGCTGGTGATTAGGGATTTGCGGACGGTTGCTTCGAAACCATACTACAGGTTGAGCCAAACATTTTCATATAACGTTTGGGGTATGACAAAGAGATTCCTAGAGGATATTGTGGAGGTGGGAGACCACCATTTACGAGCTGTCCGTCGTACCAATAATAAGACCAATAATGTAAGTAGTTTTTCATATTTTTTCAATTGACTTTTACGCTTTCTTTCAGGCTATCTGGAACGGTTTACTAATCGTAATGTTTCTTACAGGATTTTTATATGCATATACAGCTGTTACTAATTGACTTTTTTCCCCTACAGAATAAGCCCTACGAAGAGTAGCTTATGCAATATATGTTATGAGAGCCCTTGCAACGCAGTTGCCACCCCTTGCGGACATGTATTTTGTTTTACCTGTCTCTCAAGATGTAATCGCTGCCCAAATTGTAGAGCACGGATTGTCGACACTTTTAAATTTTATATGTAATAATGAGAATATATGTTTGAACATTTTATATCTATGCACTGTAAAGTTATTATTATTATATGTTAGTTTAATAAAACATCATGCTGAATACACTTATTGTATATATTATTTCATCTACCGTCCTTTTTCAACCTGGTCAATACCAAGGACCTTATATCATGCGCTTTATCCAAGATTATATATTTAGACCACTCCTATATTCCTAACACACTCTGTTAAATATATATCAGGCAGAATTAGGATCGTTTTATAACAAATATTTATTCATCAGTCTACATGTTATGTGATAGGCCTCATCATTGTGTAATATTAATGTTTCTCCATAGACCTTTATATCTAAACGCATTTACAACTATAGGATATATCCATAAAAGCTATTTGTTTATTTAAACTTATAATAAATACCCATTTTAATAAGTACCTCTCGGTTATATCTAAACACAATTATAGCCATTTATACGTAAAATATATTTGATTATTTAATCTATAACACTCGTTATTTATACATACTTGATTTCTGATTATATATGTATGCTGTTGTATGATCACCGTACATAGTAAACTGATTCTATATGACACAGTAATCAAAACAACAATCGCCTTGATTCACTCTGAAACAGCTGTGAGGGTTTTATGCCTGCTATACAGGTCACCGACAGTGATTGTGGTTTTAAGATAATGTGATATCTCAGCGGGTTAGCACATATCGTATGATAAGGACCAGGTCCTCGGTCACTGATTATCTACAGCTTTGTAGGCCTTGCATATTCCCTCAAGCGATAAGACCTTGTTGCACTGATTATTAATTTAGTAGCATAGACAAACTTTGGGTTAAGCCATCATATCCCCATAACCCAGGGCGGGCCCCGCATCATCCAATAGGTCAGACAACGACTTTAGGGTTAGGTTAGACCACTCGGGTTAAGGGTGAGCCGACTCCTTGCCTAGACGCTAGCGTCATCGGCACTCGGGTTTCGATTGCGACACAGATACTTAGATTTTACGTCTTTGGATGTATTAAAATAGCGTATCAATTTTTCCAAAAACTACCCCCCGGAGCAACCCCCGGGGCAGGTCCCAAACGTACCTAGGAACCACCCCTAACACTGGGGTGGGTTAGGTTAGCTGCAATCTAACTGACTTAGGTTACTGCTTCAAGGCCAACTCCCCCCACCACTTTTTTTGCTCAAGTGTCATCATTAACTACTGTCATGTTTAAATACCTTATGTAGTCTTCTTAAATTTTGATAAATTAGGTGTAGATCCTACAAAGGATATTTTAAAACCATTCTAAACCCAATGGCTTCACTAGAAGTTTTAACGGAAACCAGGGCAATATTAAATTTTATGGTTGGTAATTTGTACTTTTGTATTTACCTAAATCATAATAAAATCCAGTGCTACAACTATGTCAAATCTATTTTAAATAACTTACAAAGCATGTACAATTTATTCTCTCGCTACAGACTAGAAAATATTTACTCAAACAAAGTGAAAAGGTTTAAACCAATGGCCATAAGGTTAATAGATGAAATATTTTGTAGAAAAATTGACGCTCTCTCTCTCTCTCTCTCTCTTTCTCTAACCTCCATTCTTACCAAAGTCTTCCTCCCATGCTCATAAAACTTGATGTGGACATTTTGTTGTGAAAGTAGTTCGAATAGGCGTTTATATTTTCACCCTTTTTATATTCTAAAGCACGTTTACCAACTTTTCAACACAAACGGAAAATATAATAACCATTTTACATCTTATAAACACAAGAAATAAATATTCTACAACTCACAATTATAAAAACCTTAATATCACCGCATTTCAATGAAATTATGTCTTCGTCCTCAGTGATGCTACACAATCTAAACTTAATTACAAAAATTGAACATAATCTATAATATTTTAACAAAAGTAAGAGCAGGATCTGGGCACTGCCAAATTTACAACCACAGCTATTAATATATTTACATTGAACAACATATGATCAAAACAAATATCTAATTTTGATGAACCTATAATATTAATACAATGTAATATTAACAAAATTATTTTAATAATTAAAAAAAAGATATTTAACATTAAATTAATTTACATTATTGAACTTTTGAATTGGTCCTAATTCATTATGAACAATATTATTTTTATTTCTATTTAAAAATATTGTTTATCATGCATCTAAGTCATTAAAACTGATCACATTCTTTAAATGATATCATTTTCACTTTTAAATATGTGTTTCTCGTCCAAACAATGTTTCGTTATAGCTGACTTTTCAGGCCTATTATATTTAAAATGGGAAAAGTTTTCTTCCGCTCTAAGTTGCATGTTTCTTTTATCTCTTAATATAAATAAATGTTTCAACTGAATCTTCTTATGGCGTAAAGTATAATAAACAAACTTGGGAGTTAATCAGTAAATTGTAACGTCATTACTTTGAAATTCGTATAAAAATGCTTAACAATCCTGAAATCAGTAAAATATCCCGATGATAAATGACGGTAGTTTAACTGTAACTGTTTCATTTGCCTCTATTATGAGGTTGTTTTCAGGTTATGTTCAAGAACTTTTCAAATGCAATTTCCAATATATTCAGAAATAGCTTTTTTTTATTAAACAATATTATAGCCTATAATTTCCACTGAAAGGAGATTTTCATACTCTTAGTTAGGTTATATTCTGTACTGTACACTATGAATAGGTTCAAAGTATGTGCAACAAATTGTATAGTCTATTGGTTAGACTACTGACTATTGGTAAACTAATGTTAGACTATTGCTATAATAAATGTGTTATTTTTGTTTAACATACTGACTGTTAATAGGGCAGTCCGAGCTCCATTTAAACTCAATTTTAACCATATTGCATATAACGTTTTTTTCTATTTCATATATTGTTTAATTTTTTTTTTTTCAAGATTAGCATTTTACCTAGGTTCTAACACAAGATGGTTTTTATACATGTTCATGAAAATGTTTTATTTAATTATTCCTCATACTATTAATAGTTTTTATTACATTTTGTAACATATTTGTTTACCTTTATATCACATTTATTCCTTGTGGTAAGATCTTTATTTGGCAATTACAAAACCTCAGTAAAAATATCAACAAGATGTATTGAGCTGTGTCTGAAATATGTGTAGTGGAAGTTACAAAATGTTAACTTTCGGGAATTATCAAAATAAGATAGATAGAAGTTTTAATGCACAATCATGACTGTTTTAATGACTACCAGTACTGCATGAGAGGTTGTCTGAGTTTTCTGTCTCAGCATATTGGTCTTCCAGGTTTCCTTTAGTCATTGTTCTCTTCATACTTATTTTCTTCTCGAGTTCAATCATCGCCATGTCTGTTTCGTAGACTCGCTTACGATCTAAGATTTCCATTCGCTGCACAAGATGTTTACAGATTGAAGCCCCGGATGTTCCAACACCTTTTTCATGGAGATATATCCATGATTGATTGAAAGATAATACAGCTTCTCACACTCCAAATTTGAAGTGGACAGTCCTACAAGTGATTTTTTCGAAAGTCATGAGCATATCAAATTATTCAGTAATTCATTTGAGCTCTGACACTTTCCTTTCAAACATTTCTGTAGAAGAACAGGATCAAACAAAAAATGGAGTATTGGGTTTATTTCAAGCATTTCTGGTAGGTAGAAATGTTTTGAAATATCATAAGTGAGACCCGAAACCATCGCTTTCTTGTACTCACACCAAGTCTCCAGATGGGCAGTTGGTTGCATCGCCTGTAGTTTAGATTACGTCCGGTGTCATACCTTCCAGAAAGAGGTAGCCATGCAGCTTTCTGGATGTCTTTCGCACTTGTTATATTTCTTCTTATTGCTAATCCATAAAACAATTGAATCTTTTGATTTACCCGGTCAGTGAGACGGGTTTTTCCTGATAAAGGTTTTCCATCTAATAGTTGTCCTTTATTCGTTGATTTCAGTTTCACTAATAATCACAAAAGCTTGTAATAGACAGGTTAGCCAACCTGAAAGTGAAATATACCTTGCAAATGAGTAGAAGCATTGTGTATAATGATGGGAACTTACGATGTCGTGAGGGAACTTGATTTTTCTTTCATCCTAGATAACTCACATCGCTTTATATAATCGAAATTTTAAAATGAAATTTAACTGTAACCTCCATGTCCATTATAGATCATTTTCAAATTAATATTCCAAGGAATAAGAATCAATACAAAATCTGAGAATGTCAAAACATTAATATTTTTTATTCCAGAGTGTCAATTTAAGTATTAGATTTTTTAAAGACTAATTAATAATAATGTGTAATTTATAAATATAGTGTAGGTAAATTTTAAAGTTTGTATCTAAAAATGGAAAGGGTACGATTTTAAAATTTTACTTCAATAATGAATAGGGCTAAGGTATGTACTGTAGTGTGTATATAGGATGACCTTTTATGGTCGTTAAAGTATTTTAAAAAATGTTTTACTTTATTATTCACCTAGTCATGTCCTTGATGTTAAATAATTAATTATAATATATTTAATAATTATATATATATATATATATATATATATATATATATATAATGGAGTTTGTTTTAATTGAATCTGGTTGGAGAAGGAATATAACGAGCAGCATCGATTACCTTGGAGTAGAGTATGTTGTTATGTTGCTCAGTTTGGGCTAGAATTCTTTCATTCTCTTTCTATTTTTAATCCTATTACTCTCCTTGGATAGTGTAAAGACTCAATTCTTATTGTGTTTCGTAATGTGTGTACTCCATTAGGATCCCATGAAGTTACCAACTGACCTTTTGATTTGTTATGGGAATTAATAATATAAACCTCTTTTTGCTAAGAGACATAATCACACGTTGCCTTCTGCAGTAACTTATCTCACTCCTTAGGAAAATGTAACAATAAGTTACGCTGGCGGCCTTAAGTTCTGTGAGGACATGACTCAAAAGTAAACAGCTTAAACAAGGCCTGCAAACAACAGTTTGAGTTGTTTACTTGGAAGGACTCTGACAACCGTAAATCTAGCTAAAACTATAAACTTTTATTTCTCAGAACACTCTCTTAATGCTTTGTAAATTTTGGTACTTTTTGTCCAGTAGCGTAACAAATATATCTGCTGCTTACTAACATAACATATGAAAAAAAGATATGTAACATATGTGTTGGAGTCAGCTTTGGTAGATTAAACAGCTCCAGTATCGACTTTAATCAGCCTGTGCTTTGTCTAATCGATAGCTCAATCTATGGTGTATCGTCGATAGTTTAAGACCACGTTGTCCCTTGCCGCGCGCGCCTAATCCCCACCCTAACACACAGTTTCCTGCCCCAGTCTTTTGCTTGCCGTAGACAGACCAGCACGTCCGTTGCGGGTTTAACCTTTTTTGCTAACCTCGTGAACGTTAAGTTTGCCCCGCGTATGTCTAAATTTAAGTGTTTCGTATTGTATTTGCTTTATATGCTCGTTAACCGCGAAAGTGTACATTATTTAGTCCAAGTGCCGTGTTCGTATGCGCCTTAACCTCGCCGTTACAAGCCGTCGCTACGGAGTCGCCCGCGCTTATTTAAATACTTATTCAACTGTGAATAACATTAGAATTGAACCCCGTTTATTAAGTTTTACAGCACGAGCCGTCTGCCAATCTCCACTTCACCCAGGGCCCTGCTGCAGAAGTCCAGAAGACATCAAACCTACCGTGCACGTAACCCCTTTGTTCAGCTTAGGGTAAGTGTTAATCAGTTCCAAATACTTTTAGCATAAACTTGTGCCTATTTTTCCCGAGGCTTAATTAATGATAAACACTGTTTATTTGTCGATTAGTCATTTTGCCGCCAGCCTTAATTTTATTCATGTACAATTTCAATCACAATAACGACCGCGACTATCTCTCTCTTTCGTCTTCTTTCTAATATTTTAGCGGAGCTGACGCCTCCATTTTGGTCCCGCCGTGCCGGATTTTGCATTTCAGCGATCTATAAACATTTAAAGTGCAAAGAACAAGTGTTAAAGTTTTTAGTAACCTCGAACCTTATTCAGTTTTAATAGCAAGGCATTTCCTTTATAAATAAGTTTATTAGTGATTTATAAGTGTTATTTATTATGCGAACAATTTCGAAGCGTGTTAAATTTCACAGTAATAACCTAAGTTGCAAGCATTGCGTAATCCTGTGTAATTTTCCCGCTTCCCTTTCCTTGTCTAAATTCATTACGCAGTAGTGACGTCACAAGCTGTAGCTTGCAGCTGCACATTCCGTTACTATCAGCAGATTTATGGGACACCTGCGCAGATAAGGAACACTTGACTAAACAAGTTAGGCAGATAGGCTCAATATTGATCCGTGAAAGCTACACTGTAGATTTACCCTGTTCAATAAGGAAAACTTGCAGCCGTTCTAATCTAATGCTTATGATTTGTAAAACGTTATGTCTTTTATTAACTTTATTATACAGTCCACTTTTCGTAATTAAATGTACCATTGTGTAGTCATTAGGTTTGGTTTAAACATAATTCCAATTTAATTTAAATTTTGTTTTTTGTTAATTTAAATTTTGTCACGATGGCTAATAGCAACGCATATTGCCTTGATAAGTTGAAGGCTATATGCAGTGATTTAGAGCAAGTAAACAGCTTGCTCGGTGATAGTGAAATGTCTGAGGGCATAGTGCAGGAAGTCAGGCGCCTTCATGTCGAATTTATCGAAACTTTTGACCGCGCGGAGCAGACTTTTGACAGTCAAGCTTCCGAACTTGTCAAGAATGTCTTTATAGCAAAACGTCAATTTCAGGACACCTATCTGCCCATGATAGTAAAACATCCTAACCTCGTTAAGACGGAGGTTACCACGACCTCGCCTGTCAAATCAACACCGACTTCACCTAACCTTCCAAGTCTAACTTTGCCAAGCTTTTCGGGCCAGAGCGACGACTGGATAGATTTTGTTACGATGTATGACTCTATGGTACATAACAATGAGACGCTTAGCAATATCCAACGTTTTCAATACTTAAAGTCCGTCTTAAAGGGAGATGCACTGGCCATCGTCACCGGGCTTTCCATCTCCGAAGCAAATTACAACATTGCTTACAATGCGTTGCGTAACCGATACGCGAACCCGCGACGTCTCGCAGATCATTACTTTAACATAATTAAAGACTTTCAGCGCATCAATAATGCTTCACCCGCGGAACTAAATCGTTTCTTAACCGCGCACTCTAATGCCGTCTGTGCATTAAGAGCTATACCTCTCGAAGACTTAGCGGATTTCTTATTGTTCTCTATGGCAATTAATAATCTGGATGCCAAGACACGATTAAGTTTTGAAAGCCGACTAGGCACTAACCGCATGCCGACATATAAATTATTGAACGACTTTATAACTGAACAGGCTAGAGCCCTGGAGATGCTTAGCCAACCAGCTGCCGTGGTTGTAGCAAACGCCGGACGTGGTCAAAGACCCCGCATGTTGGTGTCATCGATGGATAAACCCGGGTTTCAAGGGGCCCTTGAACCGAATAATTACTTGTCTGAACCTAACCTCACTTTGGGTCACAGCCCTAGATTTCAATCAGTAGCGTCAAATGACAATAGCCATCAGAATAAGGACGCCCAAGGTACTATTCAGTTCAAACGTGCTGCGCCAGTCACTATGCAACCGGTTAATCAACCACTACAACCTAACTTGTTGCCTATTATGAGTGCGCCTAGAACGTCAACATTTCGCAATCGCTCGCCACCGCTTAACCTCAATCAGTCTAACGCGCCTACCACGCGTGTAGGTAAATGCTACTACTGCGTAGAAGGTCACTGCATCATTAATTGTCAACGATTTATTTCTCTTACCATAGCGGAACGCATTGACGCTATTTCAAAATTACAACGTTGTTATAATTGTCTCGGCTCTCATTATCAAGCTCAGTGTCAGTCTCGTCATCGTTGTAGACAATGCAGCCAAGCACATCACACACTGCTGCACAACGACGCACCGCCGCAGCAATGACTAGCCGCCCCACGACGCCTTACGCCAACCGCTAGCCATCCAATCGATACTAAAGCTCAACCTCGTTCTTTGTCATGCAACATTACCTCGTCTCTCGCCCTGTTGGGTACCGCGCAAGTCGTCCTACAGGACCATTATGGTCAACCTCGTTTTCTAAGAGCTATTATCGACCCCGGCAGTCAGATATCTGCCATTACGAAACAAGCTAGCGATATGTTGAGCCTGCCTACTCGAAGATCGAACCTGTCTTTGATTGGCGTCGCTGCCAAGTCTACACGTATTCACGAATACGTAACTTTAATTTTATTCTCACGACATGACGCGGGCGTCATGCTGACTACGGAAGCCGCTGTGCTCAACCATATAACTGACCCGCTGCCAGCTGATAAATTATCCTCTGCTTTAAGCGCTCAATATCAGCACTTACCGTTAGCTGATCCTCAGTTCGACTTACCTGCCCCTGTTGACATTATACTGGGCGCCGATGTCTTCACGCAAATAATTATCAACGGGCCTCGTACCATCATTCATGGCCAACCATCGGCACTTAACACACTTTTAGGTTGGGTCATTATGGGATCTGTACCTTACAGTACGCCACAACAACCACGCGTGTTTATCACCTCGCTCAAGTCTATCGACGAAAACATGCGACGATTCTGGGAAATCGAAGAGGTAAACGAGTCTAACTTGTTGAGCCCTGATGAGCAGCTCTGCGAAAATTTATTTGCCACCACTACTGAACGTGACGCCACTGGGAGATATGTCGTAGCTTTGCCTTTTAAACCTGACGCCGTCGAACTTAAGTCAAACCGTAATGTCGCTCTTGCTAGTTATCATGCTCTGGAACGCCGTCTGAGCCGACAACCGGATGTCGCACGACAATATCATCAGTTCATGAAAGAATATATGACTTTAGGTCATATGTACCCTGCCGTTAAGCCTTCGAATTATTTAATACCACATCATTGCGTTTTCAAGGCCGATAGTTCTACTACTAAATTACGAGTAGTTTTCAATGCTTCTGCGCCTGATTGCAACGCGCATTCTTTAAACCAGCAATTGCTGGCTGGCCCTAAGTTACAAAGGGACCTGTCCAACGTTATTATCTCGTTTCGATTGTTTGTTCACGCCGTCTGTGCGGATCTTAAAATGATGTACCGCCAAATTGCCGTACGCAAGGATGATCGTCGTCATCAGCACATTTTGTACAGACCGACTCCTCATTCTCCACTGATGGAGTATGAACTAGCCACTGTCACTTACGGGCTTACCCCGTCTGCTTATTTAGCCCTACGTACACTCGAACAACTCGTCAAAGACGAGGGCGACTGTTACCCTGCTGCGTCGCACGCCATTCTTCATCAAACGTACGTTGATGATGTCGTCACTGGCGCCGATACGTCCGAGGACGCCCAGGAATTAATACGGCAACTTATTAACATCTTCGCACTGGCAGGACTAGAGCTCAGGAAATGGTCTTCCAGCGATCCCGCGCTGCTGTCGACGCTGCCCTCTTCTCACCTGGAGCACCCGTTGCTATTCCAAGACGACTCTACCGCTGTTAAAATATTGGGACTCCAATGGCATCCTGTTAATGACTCGTTTTCTTATCGTATTCAAAACTTTGTGTCGGTGCCTACGAAACGCACCATTCTCTCTTATGTCGCTCGCACCTTCGACCCACTGGGCTTCCTTACGCCTATCACATTTTGGATCAAGTCATTTTTGAAACAATTGTGGCTCGAAAGGTTATCATGGGATGAACCTTTGCCAACCGCGCTGCGCAGTCGTTGGGACAGCTTCATTGTCCACTTCGCTAAGTTAGCTGACATTCAAATACCTCGACATGTGGGCACACGTGATGCCAAACATCATTTATTAGGCTTCTGTGATGGGTCCGAAGCTGGTTACGCAGCCGCCATCTACTTGCGAACTGAATGGAACGGTTTAGTTTCCGTCAGCCTTCTAAAGGCTAAAAGCAGAGTGGCTCCCGTCAAAACACTCACTATACCTCGAATGGAGCTCTGCGGCGCCGTCTTACTGGCCAAGCTCTATAAGTCTGTTCAGCCTGCTGTGAATTTTGTGACCGACAACGCTACGCTTTTCTTCACCGACTCAGAAATTGTGCTATATTGGCTTAGCACCCCGCCGCATCTTTTGAAAACTTTCGTTGCCAACCGAGTTATTGAAATTACCTCGAACACTTCGACCAATCATTGGTACCACGTCTCAACTGTTGACAACCCCGCGGACGTTGCTTCCCGTGGGTGTCTACCCGCGCAGTTTGCTACACATCCACTGTGGTGGCACGGACCACCATGGGCGTTACAATGTACTACCTCTTGGCGTTTGTCTAAGCCAATTGGACCGAACCGCGACCTGACCGAGCTCAAGACCGAGCCTCAGGTGCTCTGCGCGACTGTCCAAGCGCCTAACCACTTATTGAATGTTATTGAGCGTCATTCCAATCTCACCACGCTGCATCATGTCTTCGCTTACGTGCTTCGTTTCGTTAACAATTGCCGCGTTAAGACTCAGCCTACCAGCCATTGTCACAACACTCGCTACAAAGCCAAGAACACCGTAGCCAAGATTTCATTCGCTGCACCTTCAGTACAAGAATTAAGGAACGCCAGAAATCTTTGCGTTAAGCTCATACAAGAGTTAGCCTTGAGCGAAACGTTGCAACGCCTACACCGCGGCGTCCCGATCAGTGCTCAACTTCGCCACCTAACGCCCTTTATCGACTCAGTGGGGCTACTTAGGGTGGGCGGACGTCTTAATCATGCTGATATACCATACGCAGCTAAGCATGCCATTTTACTGCCTAAGCGGCATCATTATGTCAACCTTGTATGCGATCATTATCACCGCCTCGCCTTACATGCTGGGCCGCGTACTACGCAAGCGATGATCAATGGTGAGTTCTGGATCGTTGCGCTACGTTCGTTGTTACGACAACGCATTCATGCTTGTATGCGATGCTTTAGACTACAGTCGAAACCTCGGCCACCTATGATGGCAGCTTTACCGTCTTCTCGCGTCACTCCGTCGCCACCTTTCTGTAAGGTAGGCATTGACTTTGCTGGACCTTTCGACACTAAGGCCAACCATCTTCGTACGGCAAAGATCCTGAAGGCTTACTTATGCCTATTTGTTTGTATGGCCACTAAGGCGGTACATTTGGAAGTAGTATCAGACCTCTCTACTGATGCTTTTCTCGCCGCGCTTCAGCGTTTTGTCGCAAGACGTGGTCTGCCTACAGACATTTATTCGGATAATGGCACCAATTTTGTCGGCGCCGCCAACCGCCTGCACGAGGTCTATAAGATGCTCGACCAATCCAAGTCAATCATCCAACGCAAGCTCGCCGCACAACGGGTTGAATGGCACTTCAACCCTCCAGCCGCACCACACTTCGGCGGACTTTGGGAAGCCGCCGTTAAATCCGTCAAAGGGCTCCTACGCCGTACTCTTGGCACTACGTTATTGAACCTCGAGGAGTTAGCTACGTTATTTATACGCATCGAAGCTATTCTCAACAGTCGACCTATTTTCGAGGTCTCGCCTGACCCCAACGAAGGATCTTCGTTCCTTACGCCCGGACACTTTCTCATCGGCCGTCCCCTTCTAGCACTCCCTGAGGAATGTCATTCTGAACCCGCGCTCAAGTCCAGATGGACTATGCTACAGCAGATGACCAATCGGTTTTGGAAAACCTGGTCTACCCAATACCTACACTCCCAGATTCAACGCTGTAAATGGAACAAAGACGCCTCACCCCTCCAGGAGGGTCAGCTTGTATTTATCACTGGAGAACATCCGAGCCCTCTTCATTGGCCAATGGGTCGGATCGTACGTCTTCACCCTGGACCCGACCGGATAACCCGCGTAGTCACCGTCAAGACCTCACATGGACAATTAAAGCGACCTGTCCATAAGCTTGTAGGCTTTCCGCTACAACCTTAATCTCTTGACCGCTTCTTCAGCACCTGTGTGGTACAACCGCGTTTCCTCGAGTTCTTAATTTCACTCGACTTCTTCGCCTCTTCAGCAATTTTGTGCAACCTCGTTTCTTTAAGTATCTTCAACGCCATAGATTTCTTCGCTACATCTTCAGCACCTCGCTCCTTCCAGTCAACCCCGTTCACCGTCACCCAGTGGTTATCCAGGGTGGGCGGTAGTCTATTGTCTTCAGCACAGCTAATGGAGCTATTCACTTCATCTGCTCTTTTCTGCTTTCTTCGTACCCCGACCACTTCTTCTTCGGCACCCTCGGTTTCCGGTGCTCTCTAGTTCTTCGCCCTCTACCCACCTGGCGGATTAAAAACATCCGTTTTTGGTGGGCGGAATGTTGGAGTCAGCTTTGGTAGATTAAACAGCTCCAGTATCGACTTTAATCAGCCTGTGCTTTGTCTAATCGATAGCTCAATCTATGGTGTATCGTCGATAGTTTAAGACCACGTTGTCCCTTGCCGCGCGCGCCTAATCCCCACCCCAACACACAGTTTCCTGCCCCAGTCTTTTGCTTGCCGTAGACAGACCAGCACGTCCGTTGCGGGTTTAACCTTTTTTGCTAACCTCGTGGACGTTAAGTTTGCCCCGCGTATGTCTAAATTTAAGTGTTTCGTATTGTATTTGCTTTATATGCTCGTTAACCGCGAAAGTGTACATTATTTAGTCCAAGTGCCGTGTTCGTATGCGCCTTAACCTCGCCGTTACAAGCCGTCGCTACGGAGTCGCCCGCGCTTATTTAAATACTTATTCAACTGTGAATAACATTAGAATTGAACCCCGTTTATTAAGTTTTACAGCACGAGCCGTCTGCCAATCTCCACTTCACCCAGGGCCCTGCTGCAGAAGTCCAGAAGACATCAAACCTACCGTGCACGTAACCCCTTTGTTCAGCTTAGGGTAAGTGTTAATCAGTTCCAAATACTTTTAGCATAAACTTGTGCCTATTTTTCCCGAGGCTTAATTAATGATAAACACTGTTTATTTGTCGATTAGTCATTTTGCCGCCAGCCTTAATTTTATTCATGTACAATTTCAATCACAATAACGACCGCGACTATCTCTCTCTTTCGTCTTCTTTCTAATATTTTAGCGGAGCTGACGCCTCCAATATGTATAATTAAAGAATAAAAAATATGGTACAACTCACAAATATACAATTTTTATATATACAAATATACTATGCACAAAATGATGGTACCGCCATGGGAAATCCATTATCAAGTTTCTTAGCTAATTTTTTTATGGGATATTTTGAAACGAAAGTTAAAGAGAAGATGGTCTATTTTCCTAGAGTATGGGTACGTTATGTTGATGATATTTTTTGCAGTCTTTAATAAAAAAAATAGCATAGAAGATTTTTGCAACGAACTTAATAGTTTTCATAAAAACATAACTTTCACCATAGAAAAGATGGAAGTTTACCGTTTTTAGATGTCCTGGTCTCTAGAAATAACAACAATTTAAAATTTAACATATATAGAAAACCTACACATACAAATAGATACATAACTAAAGATTCCTTTCATTCTGAAATACATAAGAGAACAGATTTTAACTCTATGATACATAGATTAATTACTCTAACTCTTTCGAAAGAAGATTATATAAAAGAATTAAATTATATTTACTGTGTAGCAAAATTTTACGGATATAATGAATCATTAATAGGTAACATCCATAACAAAATGAAACGGACGAAAATTAATAATTAAAGATGTACGTTACTAAAACATAGAGAGGAAAGAAAATGGATTAGATTAGCTTACCATCCACCTATACCTAATTTATCTAATTTGGCTAAAAAAGCTTTGGAGAAGAACAGTAATGTAAAAGTAACGCTAGTTACAAGAACTAACCTAAAAAAATCTATTTACTACTAGATATAATAAAAAATGAAAATAAATCGGGAATTTATAGTTTGCAGTGTGATATGTGCCAAATGAAATATATTGGACAAACAAAAAGAAACATACTAGTTAGAGCAAAAGAACATTTTCCCATGTTAAATTTAATAAGCCTGAAAAATCAGCTATGGCAAAACATTGTTTGGACGAAAAACACGAATTTAAAAGTAAAAATGTTGTCCTTTTAAAAAATGTGATAAATTTTAATGAATTAGATTCATGAGAAACTTTATTTATAAATAGAAACAAAAATAAAATTGTTAATAATGAATTAGGACCAACTCAAAATTTAATATTATTTTAAATTACTTAATTGTTAAATACTATCTTTTTTAAATTATTTAAATAACTTTGTTATTATTATGTTTTACCAGCTATATAGGCTCATCAAAATTAAATATTTATAATTAACATATGTTATTTTAATGTAATTATATTAGTAGCTGTGGCTATAAATTTGACAATGCCCAGATCTGATTTTCACTTTTGTTTTTACTTTTGTTAAAACTTTATAGGTTATGTTTAATATATATATATATATTTTTTAGTTAATTTGATTTGTGTATTTCCACTGTGGATGACGACAAATTAGTCGTTGAAACGCGTAAAAAAATGAAATAAAAAATTGTATATTTGTGAGTTGTACCATATTTTTATTCTTTAATTATAACTTTCACTCACAAGCCAGCTCGAATATTATTTATAACATATGTATAGTTTATTTCAGACGATATCTTGACGAAATAGTTTTAACGTTAAAAAATATTTAACTACTTTCGAACGCATAAAAGGTAATGACTATCGTAGTTCGGTAAAAAACGATTTTTCGTAGTTCGGTAAAAAACGTTTTGTCTCAATAGATTTATTTAAAAGTTATGCGCTCGATAAGCTTGTATTTAGTGTATTAATAACGGCAAAGATTTATCAGTGAGTAAAATTTATCAGACAATAAAATCCACAAGAGATAATTTGACCATGTGTTAAAATTTAATGTGGTTTTATATAAATGGGAAAATTCTTTGCTGTATATTTTTAAAACATATATATCCTAGCCTACATATATTCTTGTTAATATGTTCAGTTTTCTGATTTTTATGTATCGAATATGTTATTTGCTCATCACTTTCTGTTTTTGGATCTCAAAGGATTCTCGGATCATACTTTGGACTCTTCTACTAGAAATGGCTGAAGCATCAGAACGTCAATATTTTGAATCATTAAGTACTTAAAATAGTAAATATTACAATATTACAAAAATAATATCGGGAAGGTGATAAAAGTGGCTCCTTTATTGTTCTCCCTTCTTCCCTCGTTGCAGTTGAAATTGACTACTAATACCTAGAGCAAAGGTGGTACTTTTAATAGCGTGAGTAAAACTAGTGGAACTTCTGGGTGTAATGACGTCATTGCAAACGTAGCAGACGATTTCTACAATCACTCATGTTGTGGAAGCTCTGACTGAAATCTCGAAGCGCATTGATATGTCTCAACGAATAGGGTAACAGCTGACTTATGGCAGAGACATTATATATCACTCATGTTTTCGTGACACTAAAAGAGGAAATGTTTTATATAAATAATGTCAAGCATTGTGGGGTTATTCGAGATAGAGGGAAACCTTATTTGCGTCGTTACACAATATATTTTGCACTCATATATGGTAGCTATTGAGTACACAAAATTATTTTGAAAAGTAAAATGTGTGTCTATGTGTGTGTTTGTATATTAGTGTTCGTTTCATACACTTCTAAAGCTCCTGAACCAATTTTCTATATCTGCTTATCTCTTCATGATTTCATTGTGCCAATGCATGCGCTTGGCAATGAAGCCATTCGGCGACGAACCTCCAAGTACTGGCTAGACGTGGTTGGTCGATCCTCATGCAAAACTTGACAGAATCGCAGGTGGTCTCCATCCATCTGACCATCGAGACATAATGGGCAGGTGTCAGTGTCTGCAAAGCCTATGCGATGCAGGTGAGCCTGAAGATAGTCATGTTCAGTGCACAAGCGAAGCTCTGCCACAGCTCCCACTCTTAACAGATTGTTAGGTAGTGGGTCTTTAACAAAAGGGCCTCCCATCTTTTTCCGTTTGCTTCTCTTCATAAATCCCCCCTCCCTCCTGCCTAGCATTGCTATTGCTATTCTAACTTTTTTGTTTCTTTGTCTAATTGCTTTATTTAGTTTACTGTCGTTCGTAATTTTTTACCTCAGTACCTATTCATATTGTTAACACTGTCTAACAACGTCCGTCTTATAATATCAGCTTCTAATTTCACTAATAACAGTGACATTCACCAGAATATTTCATTAATTATGATTTTCTAATATTCCGAACAATTCATTTATCGTACAAAATACTTTTACTCTCATTTCAGCACATTTTTTGTTAATCCTTTGTCTCCTTACTACTACGAGTATATAGGTAATAATAATTTCAGTTGGTAACATTGTTTACCAAAGTCCGTCTTGACAAGATCGACAGTTTAATTATTTAACTTGAACTTTCTGTATTTTTTCCCTTCCTTCAACACATTTTTCTTGATTCTTTGTGTTTTAATTTTAAAAATTGAGTTGTATATATTAAATGGAATTACATTGTTTTCTGAATATATAAATCAATTAACATCACTTATTGAAAAGCAACTTCATGCTGTAAGAGCAACTGTAAAGAATGTATTGTAATTCATATTAAAAAATAAAACGTTATCAGTGTCTAAAAGTGTTTTATTTATTTATTTATAATTTTTTTTATTTAATTTTTTTTTTTAATAATGATATATTTTTTTTTACTACGTGAATTTCCCTTCAGTATAAATTTAAAGAAAGGAGTTATATATTTGTAATGATTCTGTTTAAAATATGATTTATTTTAAAGTTACTTAGAGCCTACAAATAATATTTTCTAATAACATAATTTTGACATATAGGAGAAAGTAGTAAAAGTAGCATTCAGATTACTTTCAGGAAGAACTAGATTGACAAAATAATACAATAGATAAATAATTAACATAATAATAGACAAAATAAAACTTAATTAATTATCTATAATCTTAAATAAATGTATATACTATACCTCTCTTGAGCGAATAGAAAATTAAAAAAACGTTTTACTACATTCGATTTTAACTTTCGCAAAATCTAGGTTTAAAGTAAATATTAATTACATTAAAACTTATCCTCTAAAATAAAATTAATACCTCTTCAAACCATATATTTTATTATTGTATTTTTCACTTGCTGTCACCTAATATAATTTACATCCAAAATTATTTGAACCAATTGCTTAAAATACTTTTCCGTAATAATATTGTTTTTGATTAAATTTAATTGCAATAAATGTGGTGAGAGAGTGTAAAAAACTAAATGATTGAGAAAATGGGTAAAAGTACACAAAGTTTGCAAATAAATAATACATTCTATTCATATAAATAAAATGTTTAAAGTAAGTTATTCAAATAATTATTCTGAAAGGTATACGACTGTCACAATTTAAATGCTAAAACATTTTATTTAAAGACATTCCTTCAACCTTCCTCATTTTGAATGCTATACTGGATGCCGTATATAAAAATCAACAACGATTTGCTTTAATTGTAAATGCGGCCCTATGAAATATTGGTTATATTTAATTTATATTCTGGAAGTACAAAGGCAGCTTTTAATTAGTCTACAAAGGAACTCATGACTTGGGTGTAAATATGTTAATTGCCATTGCTCTTATCTCTAACAATGCATTATTAACAGGACGCCTAAATCTCTATGCAGTCGTAGCAACCAAGCCTAATGGGGGAGGGGGTGTTGAAGCTACTATACATGTAATAATTCGTAATCAGGTGAGATGATTTCGTTACGTGTTGTATAATAAAAGATATATTTTAAATTAAAGAGTTGTAGAAATCCTATGTTGATTCCTTAGCTCCATTATAGAGGATTCAGGTATACCGAAATACAAAATTGGCGTAGTATGAAAAAGGTAGCTTTTACAAACAAAAGTTATTACTATTACTTTTTAAAAATTTATTCATCTTTAGGAGAAAGAATAATAGTTTTCAGTGGGAAAACAGGAAAGGAAGTTTTGAATAGTATAATAGACTTTCTTTATGGACGGCACCTTTAAAAGTTGTAGTAAACAATTTGCTCAAGTTTATACAATCCACGCAGACTATATAAGCTCAGAGACCGAAACCTATATATATGCAGTAGTCTTCGCATTTTTACCATACAAGAAAAAGGAGATATATATTCAGCTGTTCAGTAATATATTAAAACACGTTCCAGAATGGAGTCCAAAAAACGTAACTGTGGATTTTGAAGTGGCAGTGATTTCTGCACTGGTAGTTGTGTTTCCATCTGCTCAAGTACACGGGTGTCATTTCCATATGAAGTAGTGTCTATGGCGAAAAGTGCAAGAATTGGGACTGACTCGCGAATACAGGGAAAATTAAGAAATAAAAATGCTGAATCGCATGTGTGCTGCGCTAGCGTTTCTTCGACCCGAAGAAGTGATTGATGACTGGCTCCAGATACATTTACAAGCACCTAATGTCACAAAGCAGTCAGAAGTTTTCGACTACTTTGTAGAAAGATGGCTGGAAAATGAAGAAGTGCCGATTAGCCTTTGGAATTGCTACAGACGCCGCCATCGTGCGACTAAAGCCGTAGAAGGTTGGCGCAATAGAATTAATAACACACTTGGAAACCGCATCCTAAAATCAGAGATGTAATCCAATGTATGAAGAAAGAGGCAGAAAATTCAGCATGCTCGTTAATGAGGATAGAGTTGAGTATGGAAAAAAACGAAGAAAAACAATCTACATGCAACTAGACGAAAGGCTGGGTAAAATAATCAAGAAGTACGAAGAAGATGGGGACATTGTCTTATGTTTGAAATCAATATCGTTCCTACAAAAGCCTGAGTGATTGGACTAACAATGGGTTCACGCCCATGCAAAATGTATATAGTGTAAATAACAGTAAATTAAATAACTATTGAAATGAACCAAAATTAAAAACTATTAAAATATAAAAAATAAAAATATTGAAATAAAAATGACCAAAAAATGACAAAGCTTAAAGCTGATTTTAGACACGACTAAATGAAAATAACTTGTGCTTGCATTTAGCCAGTCCAAAGCCTAGTTTGATGGGAATCAGTTTATTTTGAATAAACTTTACAGGTGAAGTGAGGACATGCTTGGCGCGGTTTACAGTGCGTGCGGACGTACGGGGCGAGATTTTCACAGGACGCAATTTACAGGACACCATCGTTTGTAACGGAATTAAATAAAAGCTATTATTATTATTATTATTATTATTACTAAAACTCGGAATAAACTCGTTTGTAACGGAATTAAATAAAAGCTATTATTATTATTATTATTATTATTATTATTATTACTAAAACTCGGAGGGACCTTATCGGTGTAGAGCACTTAGATGCAACCTTTGTACTCTCTTCCCATCCCTACCACAGGACTAGCTTAGTGGATACCTACTTCTTTGCAGAAATTAAGTACCCACCTGATGCTAAATATTCTGATATCCTCTGGTGTACATACCTGCCAGCCAAACCAATTTCTTCTTGCAGCTCCCAAAGCAGGACACTCACAGAGTACGTGGATTGGGCTTTCCTCTTGGACCTCGTCGCATCTCTAGCACACAGGGGACCTAGATTTTCCAATTTTGTATTGGAACCCCCTCAGATTCCCATGGCCTGTAACCAGCTCTACAGTAGCTCTGAGTTGATGTCTACTTAAGGAGAGCAGTAGCATGCCCACTGCCCTCAGCAACGGTCCTTGAGTTAAACACCCTTGTTTTGCTAAGGCGTCAGCTCTCTCATTCCCTACCCAGCCAGAATGTCCTTGAATCCAGGTTAGGTTGAGTGAATTATAATTACTCAGCTCTGCTAGAGAAGCTATAGTCTCAGCCACCAGCCTAGAGCTGGTAGTAGCCTTACCTAAAGCCTTCAGAGCTGCCTGACTGTCAGAGCAAATCCAGATGGTCTTGCCCCTCCTGCTAGACCCTATTATATCCTCAGCACATAGTTTGATCGCGAGCACCTCCCCCTGGAAGACAGAGTTGTAGTCCTCCAGGCGATGACAAAATCTGTCTTTGTGTCTCGGTCCACTAAATCCTGCTCCCACTCCTTCCTTCGCGGACGTAGGAGGCGAGATTTTCACAAGACGTAATTTACAGGACACCATCGTTTGTAACGGAACCTTAATGACAACGATCTTCAGAAATTTTAAAGATTAAATGACAGCTAACTTCGGTTTTATTAAGTACTCCTCAAGTGGGTTAGCCTGAACCAAAGGGGGCTACAAAATACGTTAAGGGTAAGGGGATACCAAGCCTGAACCAAAGGGGCGCTACCCAATACGTTAAGGCAAAGAGGATACCAAGCCTGAACCAAAAGGGGGCTACCCAATACGTTAAGGGTAAGTGGATACAGAGCCTGAAATAAAGGGGGCTACCCAATACGTTAAGGGTAAGGGAATACCAGGCCTGAACCAAATAGGGGCTACACAATACGTTAAGGGTAAGTGGATACCAAGCCTGAACCAAAAGGGGGCTACCCAATACGTTAAGGGTAAGTGGATACAGAGCCTGAAACAAAGGGGGCTACCCAATACGTTAAGGGTAAGGGAATACCATGCCTGAACCAAAGGGGGGCTACACAATACGTTAAGGGTAAGTGGATACCAAGCCTGAACCAAAGGGGGGCTACCCAATACGTTAAGGGTAAGTGGATACCAAGCCTGAACCAAAGGGGGGGCTACCCAATGTTGAGGGTAAGTGGATACCAAGCCTGAACCAAATGGGGGCTACCCAATACGTTAAGGGTAAGTGGATACCAGGCCTGAACTAAAGGGGGGCTAACCAATATGTTAAGGGTAAGGGGATACCATGCCTGAACCAAAGAGGGGGTACCCAATACGTTAAGGGTAAGTGGATACCTAGCCTGAACCAATGGGTAGCTACCCAATACGTTAAGGGTAAGTGGATACCAAGCCTGAACCAAAGGGGGGCTACCCAATACGTTGAGGGTAAGTGGATACCAAGCCTGAACCAAAGGGGGGCTACCCAATACGTTAAGGGTAAGTGGAGACCAAGCCTGAACTAGAGGGGGGTTACCCAATACTTTAAGGGTAAGGGGATACCAAGCCTGAACCAAAGGGGGGTACACAATACGTTAAGGGTAAGGCGATACCAATCTTGAAACACAAGATGGATCCTTTTTCATTCTATCTCTAGATACATACTAGACTGTATTAGTTGACTCTGGATTATAAATTATTTTCTAAATCTTTTGTAAGTATATCAGTTTTACTTGAACTTGTTTAGAATGTTGTTTAGATGTACTTTTCCACCATGTTAATAATTTTCAAGAGTAACAACTTTTCTTACGCAACTTTGTATTAGAATTAAAATGGGGGCCCGACACCCAGATCTCCAGTTTTGTTACCTCATGGGTGTCAGTGAAGGTAAATTCAACAATCAGAAGGTATGGATTTGCACATATCGAAATTATTATTTATTCTTTTTTTTTGTAATGGGAAAGCTAAGGTAGAATAAGTGTATGACAAATGGGTAACAACACCGTAATAAATGTATCACAAAATCTTCCCTATTTTGACATTATGTAACATTTGTTTATAATAAATAATAGTGTTTTTGTTCCAATATTTTATTTGTAATATTAAATTATTGTTTTTAATTAAAATAATGATTTCATAACGTAGTCATACCTGTCCTTCAAAAAGCGGGAATTGAGTTGTACGGGCGGAAACAACCCTCTGAGCCACTTTATAAAGGTAGGAATTGTTCAAAGGGAATACCATTCAATGCCTCTAAAAGGTTGATTGCCCTTGTTCTTTGTTCTAAAAATCATGAACAGTTTCCACATTTTGGGCCCAAAACTGAATTCTTAGCCAGAAAATGTTTCTCACAATGTGTCTCCAAATTTTTTTATACAATGACATTGTTATGCATTCAATATAAAAGCCTCTATATAAAAGAGAGGAAATTTATTATTGTAATATAATACTGATTTCTTTTGTACCGAATATTTATTATTCGACAGCGGACAATATTGTAGAGTGGTATTTACAGTATATTTGTAAGTGCATCTTGTAAGAGTTATCTTGAGTTATTATTTTACTCTGAAAAAGACAGTTTTTGTTGTAAAAACATGAATTGGTTAAATTTAAACTATATTTATGTGTTTTGATTATTGTGTTTTATGCTGTTTTATGTTATTCCGTTATAGATAATCTATTTATAGTTTAATACTCACTATCGTAGTTTAAAATAAACATGTAAAGCTTCCTTATTTTGGACATTCGCAATTTAAGGAAGATAATAATGACGTTAATATTAGCTATTATTACATTATAACCTGCCGTATGATGTTTGGCTACAATCCAGTATGATGCATAAATATTTGTTCTTTAATTAATACAAAATTGGCCTTGTTTAAAAAGAAATGTTGTTCATAAAAACGTTTTATGACTACGCTAGTCAAAATGACGCCATGTTAAAAAATACGTGAATCAATGAAGAGTTTGTCCGAATATAAAAGGGTGGTTATATTTCTAATCTTGTGCTTAGGGTCTACTATGCGAAAAGAGTTTCGTCATTCTCTCGCTGGACAAGCGGTGGACGGAGGATCGATACGGGCTTGCAGTCGTTAAAATTTCTGTTAAAGTTATAATAATAAAACTTTCAAAATTTATCAACGACGGAAAAATTTTTATTAGTTGCTTTGTTAAATTTAGTTTATTGTTTTCAAAACTTAAATACGTTTTATAAGTGACCCCGTGTAAATTTAAGTGATTCCTAAGGTATGTTTTTAAATTTATTATTTTGATATTTTTTTACATTCAATCAAATTAGTAAATATATGATACCAGCGTGCAATTACCTAGCTTGGTCTCAAAGTATTTTTGAATTATGTAAGCTTTTGTATTTCAAATTATGAAGCTATGTAAACTTGTAAAAATCAAATCGTTTTTAAAATGTAATAATATGACTATTTTTTATTTTTTCCAAATTAAATCTTTTTCATGAACACAAACAAAAATTTTAATGTAACCTGTTTTTGTTAGAGCGAAATATCAGACAGTAGGTCTGCCTGAGTTAGTCGTAAGATACAATTGTTAAGGAAAACAATAAAATCGGTGGAGTCTCTGTAAGTATAAATAATAAAGCTAGAGGATAAAGGTAACCAAAGTTTCTTAAATAAATTTAATCACCCTATTACCATTTGCAAAACACCGGTGGGTTACAGCATAGGTAATTATTTTCATGAGCGCACTAGATATTGTAGCTGAAGAGTAATGGATACAGGTTAAAACATAATGTTTTTCATTGCAATAAAATGGCAGCTAACAGGAAGGTGGCTGATGTAAAACAAAAAACATGTTAACCAAACTGTGGGAAAAAATGTCTAGAAATTATTTTGCCTATCAAGTACAGCCCTTATAGAAAATCAGTATGTTCATTTCTTCATATGAAAAAAAAACTTGATCATATTTGCATAAAATATTTTTCTTCCACTTTCTGGTTGACATTTTGTCTAATAAATTCTGTATTGTAATATGATGAGGCCTGGAATTTAATGTGTTTTACAAAAAACGTTAAAACAAAGATTTAGTGTTTCTAAATGGAGAAATAAACAAAATATAAAGAAGTAAAAAATAGTTCTAATTGCTACATACTACGGAAGCGCCTTGTAATGTTACGTTGAGCAGTAAAATTCCTTATAAAAAAATTGCACTAATGTGACTTTATTTCTCAGAAAGTCATCTTCCTTAATGTACATCTTCCTTTTTGCGTGTAAAAATCAGTGAATAATTTAAATGTAATTGTAATATAAATACCAATCTGTAGAAATAAATTATTTCATACTGACCAACCAGATACGATTGAAACCCCGCTTCGGAGCCTAATGAAATCCCTTGGGTGTTTTTTTTTGTTTGTTAAATTTTATGAAAACTATCCATGTAAGTAAAGTTTAATTAGGAGTAACACAACATTTTTAAACGATGTCTCTATGAGTTTGATAATTTTGTTTAAAATATAAAAACTGCCTTTTAAATCTGTAATGGCATCAGTTATTACAGGTAAATATATTGTGAAGCATAATTAATGTTATAAATAATTATGTAAGGGAACTAATAGAAGGTTTCTCTTGTAAGATGACAGAAGAAGAAGGGTAAAGCGTTGTAAATGTATAGGCAAAGGATTACTTTATCAAAATAATGAAGCTTCATTTAAAAACTAGCATTCAAAATAGTTGAAAAATTAGGGTTGAAATTCCAAAAGTATAATATAGTTCAGTGGTAAATTTACTAGGAGGATGGACACAGATGGGCTGCGAAGTCACGATTTCCACGCACAGTTCGAAAAGTAAATGTTTTCGAAAACGGTCGTAAATAAAATATTTAATTGCGTGAAAAATATTTAAACTGTCTGCAGGGCGGAGATGACAGTTTAGTTCTGGAGAGCCGAGATGACAGTTTAGTTCTGCAGGGCGCATTTGACAGTTTAGTTCTGCAGGGCGCCGATGACAGTTTAGTTCTGCAGGGCGCAGATGACAGTTTAGTTCTGCAGGGCGCAGATGACAGTTTAGTTCTGCAGGGCGCAGATGACAGTTTAGTTCTGCAGGGCGCAGATGACAGTTTAGTTCTGCAGGGCGCAGATGACAGTGCAGAGACAGTGTAGCTCTGGAATCTGAAGACGAAGATGGTAAAGAGATAATGGAGGAATTAGTCGAGATCTGAAAGTCAAGGATCCAATGAAATTTGGAAATTCAGGAAGGCTATAAAAGTTGTTGGTTCTTTTGAAATGCCTTGTGGCTTCTGTTGCAACAATTTCTTAAAATTACAGTAGGATTGTCCTAGTAACCAGTTTGATTATTTTTAATCTCGACGCTATTCTAATTATTTTTTCTTCAGTGTTGTTTCCTGAACCTTTATAACATCAAATAATTTTACGAGTGGCATTTATTTGATTTTTAAGGTTTGTTTTAATAATTTTCTCGTTTGTATATGTCAAGATTTACTTATTTCCATCTTCTGATCTTTTGTAGCTTACTGATACCAGCGCTGTTAGTCCTATGTCACAAGATTGTATAAACACTTTTGTTTCGCCTTTGAATACATTCGATATAGTTTTTAAATTTTGAAATCTATTGTGAGGCTGTTATTTGTTCTATATTTTGTCCCGAGTAAGCGGGGCAAACTATTCGACCTCTCTTTTCAAATTTAAGTATGTTACTTTCTCAAATTTCAATACTTGACAAAATTGTATTTCATTAAATTTAAATTTAAATTATTCTTATTTTAGTTACTTGTTCTGTTTTTACTCTGGTTTAGTCTAATATTTTATTACTTGAAATATACGGCCTTTTGAATATATTTTCCTTTAGCCTAAATCTCTGTTATATACTATTACTTAATTCTAATACTATTACCTAATTATAAATTTGAACATTGCAGTAGAATATAATGCAAAATAACTATATTGCAACTACATATTACATTATTTGAATAATTAATCCATAGCTTTTGACATTTATAGCAAAATTATAACTTTACTGCAATTTTGTAACAGAAAGATAAATACAAAAGAGAACAACTAAGCCCAAATAATAATAAACTGTATTACTGAAAACGCTCTGTAATGAACTTTCTCTCTCTCGCTCTCTCTATATCTATCTATCCATCTATCTCTCTTTCTTTCTCTCCCTCTCTATTTAATCCATAGCTTTTGACATTTATAGCAAAATTATAACTTTACTGCAATTTTGTAACAGAAAGATAATTACAAAAGAGAACAACTAAGCCCAAATAATAATAAACTGTATTACTGAAAACGCCCTTTAATGAACTTTCTCTCTCTCACTCTCTCTATATCTATCTATCTCTCTTTCTTTCTCTCCCACTCTAATTAATCCATAGCTTTTAACATTTCTAGCAATATTCACACTTTACTGTAATATTGTAACAGAAATATAAATACAAAAGAGAACAACTAAGCCCAAACAATAATAAACTGTATTACTGAAAACGCCCTTTAATGAACTTTCTCTCTCTCACTCTCTCTATATCTATCTATCTCTCTTTCTTTCTCTCCCACTCTAATTAATCCATAGCTTTTAACATTTCTATCAATATTCGAACTTTACTGCAATTTTGTAACAGAAAGATAAATACAAAACAGAACAACTAAGCCTAAACAATAATAAACTGTATTACCGAAAACGCCCTAAAATGAACTTTCCTGAAAAACGTCCTTGAACAAATCAACTCACACTGTCTGTTAAACACCGGAATTGGTTCGATGTAAAAGAAAATAACACTCCATTCGTTTATTAAAATCATTTAAAATTAATTTCAAGTTTTGTCGAGTCATAAAACGTGTATATTCAAGTTTTTAATAGATTGAGAGACGTAAACTTTACATGTGACCATTTTGTATTCCTATTTTGTACTAAGGGTTAAGTTACTTCTGTCTAGGATATGCGGACGACATAGTTGTTCTGATCCTGGGCAGATTCCCTGATACAGTCCTTGAGGTAATCAGAAATCCTCTACGACTGATTGAAGAGTGGTGTAAAAAGGAGAACCTTAGGGTAAATCCAAAAAAGACTGCTCTCATTAACTTCACCAGACAGCGAAAAGATCTGACGACCAGGATGCCCCGCTTGTTTGGTAAATACCTTGAGTTTGTTGGGGAGGTGAAGTACCTGGGAGTTACTCTGGACAGGAAACTCACCTGGAACCCACATCTTGAGAGGACAGTTAACAGGGCCAAAAGGGCACTGATGACTGTGAGAAGAATGGTGGGTAAGAAATGGGGACTGAAGCCATCAATGATGCACTGGATGTATCTGAGGGTGATAAGACCTATGATTACCTATGGAGCTCTGGTGGGGTGGACAAAGGCCAACCAGGCACAGACAATAGCTAAACTGAGCTCTATCCAGAGATTGGCCTGTCTGTGCACACTGGGAGCGATGTCAACTACACCAGGTGCAGCAATGGAAGTAATGCTTAACCTCCCTCCCCTTGAGCTTGTCCTTAGGGGAGAGGCGAGGCTGGCGGCATGGAGATTGCGCAACTCGAGCAACTGGGCTAACCTCCCAGATGTCTCGGGACATATGAGTATCGAGTCTTGGAAATGAGCAGCGACCACATTACTCGAATGTTTGCACCTGACCAGGTCCACCAAACTATGATGGAATGGTCGGGGACATTAACATCGGGAGCTCAGATCTGGTACACAGATGGCTTCAAGATGGACTTCGACACTGGAGCGGGGGTGTATTGTAAAAACCCAAGGGTAGAACTAGTTTTTTCCTTGGGGAGGCATACCTCTGTCTTTCAGGCCGAAGTATATGCTATAAATGCCTGTCTGGGAGAGATAACGAGAAGGGAAACACACGGGACCCGGATTGCTAATTTCTCCGACAGTCAGGCAGCAATTAAGGCACTAAACGGACACGTGGTCACCTCGGCCATAGTCAGGGAGTGCCTAATTAACCTACAAGCTCTGGCAAGGCACAATCAAATCAAGTTAGGTTGGGTGCCAGGGCATAGCGGAATACTTGGAAATGAAGCCGCAGATGCGCTGGCCAGGGAGGGGTCTTCGACTCCCCTGATTGGACCGGAGCCTGCGGTAGGTATTTCCAAATCCATGGTCAAGATGACAGTGCGAAGGTGGATGGCTGAGAGACACTGTGAGCACTGGATCAGGGCCGAAGGGATGAGACACAGTAAGCTAACCCTTAGGAAACCTTCCATGGGGCTGCAGAAGAGTCTCATCTATCTGTCAAGGCAGGAATTGAGGATAGTCACAGGTCTACTCACGGGACACTGTGGACTAAGGAAACATTTGCATAAAATGGGTATCTACAGAGATGAACCAATGTGCAGATTATGCGGGCAGGAACTGGAGACTGCCACACACATTATTTACAAATGTGAAGTACTTGCTGAGAGGCGCTTCAACCTCTTTGGTGATGGAACGGCTTTGGTGGATGCTGAAGGTAAAATTCTAGTCAGGAAACTCCTAAACCTGGTAAGAGGGAAGGGGTTATTTGACTAGATCAGGGAGGTAAGTACAATATACCTTAAGGTAGCAGTGCTTCGGGCAATTCAAACCCGCTCCCAAGTTTAAAAAAAAAAAAAAGGATTAAGTTTTTTAAAAATTACAAATGTATAGAATTAATGAAAAAGCTATTAGGCTTACGAGACTCCCTATAGTTGAAATAAAATAGGTAAAAGTATAAAATTATTCCCCCCTTTTATGAACCTTCAAAAAAAAATACATAAACTTTTTTATTTTACACTTCTCTTAAATTGTCGAATGAATCCCAATCAAACAGCTTCACAGAAGTTTAATTAAAGAGTTTGCATTAAATGTTTTCCATTAATAGTTTTTGTTTAACGTTTACTAGTTAATTTGGGTTTTGCACATAAAATACTTAGAATGTTTTTGTCTCCAGGTTAGAGGAAACTCAAAAGTAAAAATAACTATAAGTTTTGTAAACATAGTTAAATTTATTTGTCATAAGTTTCGAGTTATTTTTTAATACAAAATACAGTTTTGTAATCAGTAATTAATAGTCTGTCAATTTTATTTTCTCTTATATAATTGCTGGAAAAATTTTCGTCATTCTTTGCGTTCTTTAACTAGGGTGCATTGTGCAAATTGAATGACAACCCCATCGACCCTTTCTACCCGACTTCACCGGCAAATACGTCCTCTCTCTGTAGCTTTGTTGTACACGCTGTCAGCAATTTGTTTGGAGACGCACCCTGAATAAATTGCATCTGTGAAGATTGCACACTGTGTATACAAAGCTGATGTGGGGTTTCAATATGCACCAGGATTACCAGTTTGCGTGAAATTGGAAATGTCAGAAATAAATTGAAGTATTAAAATACCCGCCGATGAGGTGATCTTAGTGGGTGGGAATTTTCTTATGAAAATAATATCCACTTTTATGTCAGAACTTTCATTAAAAATACTCACGTATCATAAGATATAAACCATCTTTCATTAAGAGTTATGGGAGTATAGCAATAAAGTATAAAAATTTTGAAGTCAGCAAAGTTTTTATTTGGGTATACTATATTTGTGTCTAGATTACCTGGATTACATGAAATATAACCTGCATGTTGAAGACTCTACTATCAGATTACAAAACGCATAAGATAAAATACATATATGAGACGAATTACCTCTTACTATTAACGAACGTAGGGAGTAAGAAGAACATAGAACCGCAAAATTAACTAGGAAATAAAGGAGCTATATACTCACTAATTTGATAAACATAAATAATATTATAATTAATAAAGGCTGAAATTATTTTCCACTACATATTAGAATTATAATAACACAGTTAGGAAACATAGAAACAAAAACGAACAACAAAGTGGACAATTTTGAATGGAAACTACGTTCTACTGCAGTCGAGAACCAATACGAGAGGATGAAAGTCGAAAGTAGCGCAAAAGATACTATACAACACAAACAATTAACTTTGTACGGTTGTGTTCAAGTTATGAGACATGAAAAGGTCTTAGGATTTATGCTACTAAGGAAACGTACAGAAAATAATGAAGGGGAGATCGAAATTAAATTTATACGAGGAATCTAATACACATACTGGAGAGAAATCTTGCTACAAAGAACCCAATAAAAATTGAGAATGAAGAGCATAAACACACACACACACACACACACACACACACACACACACACACACACACACACACACACACACACACACACACACACATACACACACACACGCACACGCACACACACACACACACACACACACACACACACACACACACACACACACACACACACACACACACACACACACACACTGTAACGGGCATAAATTGAGAATTTAGGCGTTACAATTAAAATTTAAAGTTTGAAGAATATAAAATTTAGTTATTGGTAAACCCCTTTGTCTATCCTCTTAATTATAAAAACTGCCATGTATTACCAGAAACCCCTCCTTAGATCCCGCTCACTACCAGATGGTCACGTTATGGTTGGTATTGACACTATTCGTCTGACTAACTGACCAATTTTAGCTTGGTACGGACCAGCTCACTTCCTAAGCCACTAGCAACCTGCGACACATTTCTGTTATAAACGAAGCATGGTCACGTCCCAAGAGTAGCATTTAACCCTAACGAAGGTATTAATTTTGTTTCCATGGGCAGCAAAACAAAATCCCTGTATCGGGTCGGAAGAACTTCTACAATAGCCTCACTAACAAGGTATTTGTAAGGTAATACACATCCTGAATAATAGCATTAGGATGTTCTATTGCACAAACTAACCTTATAATGTATTTACCAGACATTCACATTTAAAGAAAATATGTTTAGAGCTCTTCAAACGTTAAAGAATTATTCCATTGTTTTAAATTAATACTTGTTTGACGGAAATAAAAAGAAGGTCACATCCAAGGAAATAATACATTTGAACCGTCGCCAAGTTTTGGTTGGCGTGGAATCACTTGTTCATGTCCCCGAAGTCTTAATCCAACTATTATATAGAAATTGTAGAACTAATTCTATTATATATGAATATATCTATTCATACTATATGTATAATATGTCTTATAGTTCTAGTAAGATAAACAGAATAAGTAGCAATAGTTTATTTAATCATTAATTTTTATAAAATATAATTACGGGGAACAGGACGAACGGAAACGTACAATTTAAAATTTCTTATCGCTTAACGTTTTCACCTTAATTTAGAAAGATAAATTTTTGTTAAATTTTAACTGTTTCACTCTTGATAAGAACAACAAATAAGTCGTCAAAGCGTTGCTGCTAAAATACATAAACTCTTGAATCCCTTATCATCCATTTACTATTCTTAAAAAAAACTTTTAAGCTAGTCCTTTGGATGAATTAAAATTGAAATTTTTATTTTATTTACTTTCGAGTGTGTTATCATGATATAATTTTAAATATATCAAAATATTCTGTAAATTAAATATAAAATTAGTTCTCTATGTTAGGATCTATAAGTTGTTTTATATTGCTTTTGATTTTTTAAGGCTGTTATTGTATTTAGCTTCATTACTTTTGTAGTAAATGTGCGGCAGATAGTCTTAAGAAAATTCCTACACATATTTTTCCAACAGAAATATACAAATTTATATTCATTTCCTCTTCTTACGCTGAAACAAAAAGAAAGGCAAGCATACCCGCCGCTTCGGGGGTACTTTATTCCTCACATTTTCACTCCACTTTGTTTTCCCTTGAGCACGCGGAGCATTCTCTTTCCTTCTAAATTAGATCCTTGTTTGTTTTTTCTATACTTGCACTTTCAGGGAAAACGCGTTTTGTTGTTCACAAGGTTAATAAAAATCTTTTGTCGTAAAACCATAGGTAAATGCGATTGATTTAAGTAATTGTCCACAGATAGTTAGCTAGCGCTGTTTGCAGCCGAAAGTTGAGATATTCGTTTTATTTATAAAAGTGTATTTACAGCTGACGCCATCTGTCTTGCCTCAATTATTACGACTGTCTTCGTCTGTCGTCCCAGACTCTGCCCCCATTACTAATAATTTTTATGGCTCCATTTCTTCCTGTTATTAACGTCAAAACCTTGATCTTCACTCGCACGTATTACTTTCGTTATCCCCTGCTTTCTTCTATCAAATTGTTTCTATTATTTAATTCTAGCTCCTCTTATAGTTTATACTTTTTGGCTTTCATGGTTTTACTAATGACCTAGTTTTTCCAATATTGTGGAGCTAAATAAACTTCTACAGAGCTTCATTTCCGTACTATTACTCTCGTTTCATATATTTTGTTAATAACTGGATGGTTTAGTCAAGTTATTGTAGTACTTGGCTTGATTACGACATTGGATTGACCAATCTTTATTTTATTTCGTCAATGCTAATAGTTTTATCTACTAAAATAAAACCTAGATATTTAAACTGTTTTCTTTAACTTTTTACTTCTCATGTTCATCCTCTTTTTTGTGTCTAGGTTTACTTTAATATATTTCTCTCTAAGCTTTCGGACCATAGAATGAGATCTTGGGATATCTCTACATCTGCATGGCATAGCTTGTATACATGTTTACTTCTTATGAGATTCCTCTTTGGGTTGTTTCCACAAACTAAATAAGGCATTTTACAGAATATATTACATACCGTTGATAATTAATGACGTAATTTTATCTATCGTATGAACTGAAATAGTATTCAGGTGCTTCTGATACTTTTCAAGAAACCAGATCAATTTGATTTGTTAAATCAAGTATCTATAATTGGGAATTTATTAAAAAGCATTTCAGTAAAAAGTACAGAAGTAGACAAATTAGAGTAATAAAACTGTGTCAAACCTAAGTTCAGTTATAGGTAAAGGAGGTAGGTCGAATTAAGGAAGAATTATTGTTGTTTAGGTTAGAAAGAATGCCTGTTTAAATATAATAGGAAAAATAAATAAATGTATAAAGTTAAGAGAATTTTATTGTAAAATGTACTGCATAATTCATAGATATTACCAATTTATAACCCGCATAGTCATAAGACTGAATGAAGACTTCATAAGAGAAGCATGAAGGAGATGCCGACTAGACCATACACAAATAGAAAAGCCAATACCGGTTCAAATAATTTTGACGCACCAGTGTATATAGATTTATTGGTTTTAATGTAAATAATATTGAACTCGTTAAAATGGCAGCAGGAAGCTGTAACACGAATGTAATCAAAGTTTCGCAGAAATTAATGTTTAATTATAATTTAATTATGAGCAATCAGGTTAGGTTTTCGGAAATTATAAAACCCGACAACATCCCAGTTATAAACGAGCTTTAATAATTTATTTATGCATTGCGTTTTTAATAAAAATCCAATTACTCAGTAATTTAATAAAAAAAAGTTAAACATTATTTTCCTAAATGACAAACATTTATTTGGAAAATTATTTCTTGTTTTGCAATGCCTTTTAGATTTGAAGAAAAATATATAACAAGATAGATAAAACTGAGTTGAAATAGAAAATATTAGGTTAAACCTAAACAAATTTTATTTTTTAAAAGAAGTATTGTAAATAAATATAAATTTATTTCAAAATCGTGGAAAACAATATTTGAATAACATTTTAACATTTGTTTTATAAGAGCCGAGGTGAAATTAAGTTGCAATGTTCAGAAATATCTGTGTCCAATAATATATTGTCAGTAATATTATAGGTAGTGTAATTATAAACCATTTTCTGTTTTTGTGAAAGCAAGGAATCGCCACGTAAACCATACCTTTCTCTTCTTGTTACGGAACTCAATATTATTTTTAAAATAATAAACGTTTATGGAAACTAATACTGATTATTAATAAAAATAGAAACAATAACTTTGTAAAATAATTCAGAAATTGTAACAAACTGAATACAAAAACCTCGTAATATAAATTCACACGAAATTTTATAAATAAAGCACTAAGGCTCTTGCGTCATGTACAATTGCAGTATACCTCACGAGATGGAGTTCACTGCTTCACTCCACGGGGCAACCACGGGTTAGCTTCTGTTATGTACAATTGCAGTTTACCTCACGAGATGGAGTTCACCGCTTCACTCCACAGGGCAGCCACGGGTTAGCTTACGTCATGTACAATTGCAGTTTACCTCACGAGATGGAGTTCACCGCTTCATTCCACAGGGTAACCACGGGTTAGCTTACGTCATGTACAATTGCAGTTTACCTCACGAGATGGAGTTCACCACTTCACTCTACAGGGCAGCCACGGGTTAGCTTACGTCATGTACAATTGCAGTTTACCTCACGAGATGGAGTTCACCGCTTCACTCCACAGGGCAGCCACGGGTTAGCTTACGTCATGTACAATTGCAGTTTACCTCACGAGATGGAGTTCACCGCTTCACTCCACAGGGCAGCCACGGGTTAGCTTACGTCATGTACAATTGCAGTTTACCTCACGAGATGGAGTTCACCGCTTCACTCCACAGGGTAACCACGGGTTAACTTATGTCATGTACAATTGTAGTTTACCTCACGAGATGGAGTTCACCGCTTCACTCCACAGGGCAACCACGGGTTAGCTTACGTCATGTACAATTCCAGTTTACCTCACGAGATGGATTTTATCGCTTCACTCCACAGGCCAGCCACGGGTTAGCTTACGTCAAATACATTCCATTCTCTTTTTTAGGTAACAAACACAACCTAAAAGGCGACGTTATTTTTATGTTTAATTGTCACTATATTGTTGTCTTTTTTATTACGAAACCTTGACTGTATTAAAATCCATGTATATTTGTTAACTGGTGCTACTTTTCTAATTTTTAAAATGTTTGTAAAACAGATAGTCAGGTTTTATATTTTATCCGTGTTCTTGAGGTTTTCTAGACAGTTTTTTTGTTTCAATAATTTTGGGAATTATATATTTTATATATACTAACCATTTTAAAATCTAAAATAAAACTAATATAAATCGTATTATAAACCAATCCACGGTAACTTCTTATATGCAACAACAGCTAGGGGAGAGAACGCCTTATAACAGTTGTTGACCAACACTATTTTTATAGATTCAAAGAATTATGAAAATTAAAACTAAATATACTCTTGACATAATTAATAAATCTCTAAACATGAGAAAGCTCACTGGGACTACATTAACAGAAGTATTTAATCTTTAGTTATTTTCTAATGAAACTTGGATTCAAAATTAGGAAAACTAAATAATTCTAAATGCATATAGAGTAGAGAAACGTAAAAAATATGAAATAAGTCATCTTGAAAAAAAGTAATTAAATTATATATTCATTCTTAAATAATGTTTTAATAAAGTCATCATCAGAAGGTTAAAACTAAAGTTACCTGAATTAATGTTTGATTTAATGACAGGCCAAGGGCGTATAGTAGATGTAAAAGTGTTTGCTTTAAAGTGTATGTGCTAAATTATAAATTTGTTGAATACGTAAAATATAAAAATTTGCATTACACAACGATCAGATATTTCATTATCATGTTACAGTATTTCATCAAATGTATCAGTTAATTCTACGTTATTTTCCTATAAACTGATTAAATGTATATGGTAAATATTTTGCCATGTAACGGCAACATTGATTTCCGGAGGACCTTAAATAATTAAATGAATGAAGTTGACATGTTTGTACATACCTCACTGGGCGAAGTACCACCACTTGTCGGACAGTTATTCGGGTGCACCCTTTCCCGCACTTATCATTTACCTGTTGAACTTAAAAGAAATCACTTATATTCAAATGTCACTATTAATGCTAATAATAGTATCCACAACGGGAGAAACAAAGAAAGAAAAGTGGTCTAAACCGAGCCTCGTTTAGAACACACAAGAAACTACGTCACGTCGAGAGGGACGGGAGAGATGTCGTTTAACCGACGATTCGAAAAGAATTGGGGCGTACCGAACCTTGTAAGGGACAAAGGTTGGCCGATAAGGAGTCCCTCTCTGAAGCATTTACACTGTTTTTTAGATAATATTTAATTTAAAGAAAAGTACGTAACAGTATATTTTTACAGTATTATTAGTGTTTAAAATCCACCCAATTGTCACAATCGGTTTCTCGACACCTTATTCTTTGGTTCTTTATTTTTCTTCGCTCTTTCCAGTCTGTCTTAGTTAAGGGCCATTTTATTAGTTCATTAGAACACACTTGTTCATTGGTTAACATCCGGTTCGTAATGGCAGTGATGTTTAATGCTACTTTTATGTTTCCATCAAATACTGTTAACTGAAACAGCTTTCATGGAGGCCTTGGTGTTTACGATCGGTTTTTATCGAAATGTGAAATGTTCTAGGTTTTTACAATGCGTTTGTTGACTTGATTAAGCAGTACCAATTCCTTAATATATGCATTAGGATTAGTAATATTTTCGGCTAAAAGACATTGATTACATAGATTGTCTACATTAGGAAATGAAACATATTTTATTTTTCTATAATCAATAATTGTATATACAAGTGACCATATTTCAACTTATGAATCACTCACTTCCACATTAATATAATTTTATTGTTTCGTTAGCTTTACATTTTGTTTATTAGGACAACAAATTATTTTTTATATTTCAACTTAAGGCGAATTTACCAAAACAGTAATAAAATATCATAAATTATATAAGTCAACATTACGACTGTTAATCTCTCATTTAATTGAAATAACTGTATATAACGTCCTAGACATAGCAAAGGCCATCAAATGTTCAGTTCACTGACTAAAGAAATTGGAGGGCCGCTTCTCTTATACCTAAAGCACACATCCGAAGTCTCAACAGAAAGTGAATCACGCGGCTCCCAATAACTCCAATATCAAGTAGGGAATTGCGTATCGGCCGGACAAGTTTCTGGCTATGTCACAGGAGTTGTATTATGCAGTAATACATTATATTAAAGATTATATATTTTTATGTTAGTTACACATAATAACTTATCGTTTCTCAATTTGTCCAGGATAATAACAGGATCATTGACTCTAAGGATATCAAATTATCACGACGCTGCTTGTTTTTACTATGATTTATTTTAATCCTGGTTCAAAACGGTAGCATTAATAAATAGTGACATATAATTAGTTTTAATTAGCTCTAATTTGCCGGTAGGCTTCAAAATTGTTATATTTATCATTATAATAACAATTCTATTAAAATTACCTTAACTATTTAAATTCGTGTATAGGTTACTACACCTGGTTTGATAAATTTTATATTATTACTGTTTAAAGAGTTAGTAAATAGTTTATGAAGTTCCTAATATTTTTAACTTTAAAGAGTTGTATTTATATTTAAGATAAAGTATTACCTATTACTTGTTTCTATTACTATTACTGAATCCTTGTTTCACTTCACTACCTTTCATTTTCAAGAGATCTCGTAAATTTCACTTTCTCTAATCACTCGAAATGCTTCTATGTGTAACTGACTTTATTTCTGTAATATCTTCCCTATTAATTCCACTTACTATTCAATTATCTTCCTTACCTAATCTCACGCACTACTTTTATCTCCCTTATTTAATACAACTCATTACTTATAAAAAAATAATAGTTTCCCTTATTTAGTCTCACTTATTACCCTTTTATCTCCTTCCTTTAACTATACTTTCTATTTTATTATTCTCCTTATTAATCTCACTTGATACTTCACATTGCGACTTTACTTTATTTTAATTTAACATTTCTTACTAAACTTAACTTATTTTTCCCTCGAGACCTGTATTTTGACTCCCCTTCGTCTTCAAAGTTAACTAACACACGTGTTTCCATTTGGATCGTTTCCGTAAGGGTTTCATCCCCTCTTCAGATTTGGTTAGCTTTCTTATGGCGCTAAAAGTCGGTCCACCCTATCAGAACGTCATTCTTCATAGTCCTCCCTTTGGTTGGTTGGTTTCCTCTAGAACTTTGCCACGAGCAGGTGTTCGCTGGACGTGCTTCTCTTGCATTACTAAAGATTTTTCACTATAAATCTGCATGGTCCCTCGATTTTCAATAAATAATCTCTCCAGTGATCAAGTTACGTTTTAGTTTACCTACAATGAATCTTTTCGACATATATAAATATTGATGGCTTACAGGTGCGTCAGGTGCAGTAACGGTTTTTGGCCGAGCGATTTACAACAGACTACCCTCTTTTAGATAGACGATCTCACAAGTTCAAACATATTACTAACATTTTCCCTAACCTAATGAATTTCATTATACCATAATAATATTATTATATCAGTTAGATATAACGTATGATATACGTGTGTGTTGATGTATTTTTTAATGCAAATAACTTGTGTAACTGAAAAAGTGTTTCTTTCACTTTGATTTAAGATGTTTTGCCCGTACATAATGTACTTCTAAAGACGATTTTATCCAAATCGGGTTTAACTAGAAAATGAACATACAAAGTACACAGACATGTTTTACAAAACAAAGTCTATAAAATAACTGTGAAGTAATATAAAAATTCTTTCAGAACTTTTAATTTAGTCTAATATTTGTTTGAAAATTGAATACAAAAATCTTTGTCCTCCTATATCCTTACTCACTTGCCCGGAGACATTCGAACGCAGATTTACTATTGTCATTTGAAGCTTAAGTTTTATGTTCTTCTAAGCCGTTACATCGTGACTTTAATCTCCAAAAAGTTTGTTTTTCTTAATAGTTGTTTTATTATGTCACGTTCTGTCTACTAATTTTCTTTTATCGGAACGTTTTAAAACCTAAGCCTTAATGATATTACACATCAATTGTACATTTATTTGTTGGTTCCAATTGTTAAGCGAATATTATTGGTTTAAAATGTAACATGTACACCAAAACGTTTGTATTTTATTTTGGTAACACCAAAATCTTGGCTACACCTAAATCAAAAATATTGGTAGTAAATGTTCTTTGACTACTATGTATAGAACCTTTATACCCTAAGAATTTAATTGTGACTTTACAGCTCGCACTTAGACTAAACTATGAAGACCGAAGATAAATAGATTTGCCAAACCTAATGTATATTAGGTGACAATAAGCCGTTGAAGCGAAGGGCTGAGTACTATTTCTTCTTTGAATGAAGTAAGACAGAACTCCTTTGCTCTCCTAAATAAGATACAGTATATATATATATATATATATATATATATATATATATATATATATATATATATATATATATATATGGGTGTGTGTGTGTGTGTGTGAGTGTGTGTGTGTGTGTGTGTGTGTGTGTGTGTATGCGTGTGTGTGTGTGTGTTGCCGCCGCCAAAAACCAATGCTTGCCGCTAATCTAGCATCCAGCCCCTGACACGACGCATATAATTTACGCTCTACTTTGACTTACTGATGATGGGTGCTGCGGATCCAAAACGCATCAGTTCACCTGTGGTCGAAATATGATCCCACCCGTTTTGCCTGTGCGTACCAGGTGCGTACCGTAGTCGAACGTGATCTGCCAATAGATAAATCCCTGGATTTCATTTATAAAACCAACCATAATGCTCAAGCTCATTTAGATAGATTTTAAGGTCATTAATAATATTTTTCAATATTAAAATTAATATAATTATTTGCTATTACATAAATATTTACTCGAATTCTTTTTTCTAACTTGGTATAAAATGTTTTATTCTTTAAAATGGTTGAACAAAATTCTAAATTGATTCTTTTTATATCGCGTAAGCACTTTACAGTCCAACAATATTAAATGGTCTAAGCAGTCAGAGCATAGTTGTATATGTATTGTGCTCTTTAAGGTACAAACAATATGTTTAAGTAAAGACTATCTTTGGGTAATATACCAAAACAAACTGAGAGACATTTTTCTCCACCTTTGCAATTCTTATAAACTATTAAGTGTAACCAATTATTTTATATCCAATATACATATCGTACTGTATAGTAATATTTATACAAAATAATTTAAAATTGCTTCAATAAAATTTGGTTTTTTCATGTTTTAAAACATAGATTTTTTAAAATTTATATACGTATTTATTTTGTTTACTTTTTAACGCACTTAAAGTAAACATACACAATCAGAAAACCAGCATTTGCCCTTGTATAAGGGTAACCATTTTTTAAAAATGATTTTAAGAAATCCTTACACACAAATAACGATGCTGTTTAGTCAATTTAACATTATATATGTTAACATCGGGCCAGCCATAGTCACAACCAACTGAAGTCCAACATAAAATGTTTCCCACAGACCGAGTGTGACATATATGATCTTATCTTATGTGTATGTTTGAGGCTCAATGACTCGCATTACTATGTTTAATGCTGCGGTTGTCTTGTGTGGTCTGACGGTAAGGTCCCAGTGCTGTAGGATTTTATTTGTTAGCAATATTTCAACCTCCACCTACCAATGTAACAACTGAGAAGTATCGCAACGTGACCTCCCCTTGTGGAGTTTATTGCTACTGATATTGTTTTGTCTAATATCAAGAAGAATGCGGTAATAGAAAAGCATCCTACTACTAAACTGAGAAGACATTGTCTGAAGAGGAGAATATTAGCAGCAGACTAGCAGTAGTTAACATACATTACATAACGTTAAATAGGCTTATTGAGAAAATCTTAACTCGAATACTGCTTCTCTAATCGTGGTTTGTTTTGATCACTTTGATGTAACTTTTGATTACTTATCCTATGCAATGTGGATATAAAATAAAAATTATATTTTAATCGTAAGATCGGGTCAGCTGCGTTAAGCAAATTGCTTACATAAACTAATCAATAACCGATATAAAATGTATTTATAATCTTTCGTATAAACTATTGTAAGCCTTGGTTTTTTAGAATCATTTGAAATAAAAGCTACTTGTAAATATCATAGGCGTAAGCTACAAAATGTTATCTCCAAGAAAATATTAATTTCACACACATTTTCAAATTACCTAAATTCATTATTTTAAAATTAATTTAATTATAATTTATCCAAATGATAGATTTGCTACTCGTTCATATTAAATTTACACTTACTTTTTAGGGGATTTGGTCTTTGTTACGGTTTCATAAAATGTTAATAAAGAATTATTATTTCAGTAACATATTTTACAGTGTCGTTACAATATTTTAAAAAAGATGTAATTCTCAATATTATTGTATTCTGTATAAAACAAACTTAGGATATTGGATGTAGTAAACAGAGCGGTAACTAACCCAATAGGGATAGAGGCTAAAACTAGAGGTCACCAATTAACTTTTTCAATTAATATCTCCCAATAAAACTGAGAGACAGTGTTTTCCTCATTAGACGGACCCCTTATTGCTTTAACTTCTGATTCGCTTTGCCACTAAAATCAATAATATGTGAACTAGTGGGTCTCATAAACATTATTGTATATGTAATAGGTTTTGTTGAAACTTGAATCTATTACCTCTAACTTTAATCAAGATATAAATATGATAAATCTTTGATAAAGCAAGACTTTAATTGTAATTCTGCAATAAAGTTCGCCTAAAAACGTTATTCTTACCAAAACTATAATTCTATGACATTTTCCTTCTAATTTATTTACTGCCCTCAGATTTATGATATTCCCCGTAAACCTTTGTTTCTAAAATCTAATAACTTTTGACAGACACATTCATTAGACTTGAAGTCATAATATATAAGCAAAAATTCCACCTAAAACATAAAGTATACAATTATAAAAATTACATATTTATTTGTAATAAAATGTTTTAATTGCAATATAACTTTACTTAATTTGAAAAATTGCCAGTAAACACGGAATGATCTTAACACTTAAACTAATCTATCACAACGATAATTTTGTGGTATTATATCCGTTTGCAGGCGGTGTTCTTCCTCCCACATTGCGGTTTTCTTCCTCCCACGTTGGTACTGCTTTGTGTATTCCCAAACCACTGGCATCTCAGCGCTGACACATTATTTTCTCAATTAGTGTTCCTGGCTGTACAATATTGTATTTATTTGATTACTGCGCTGTTATACGCGACAGATACAGGAGTTTATACGGTGCACTTACGACCAACATTTGAGCAAACATTTTTAGAGTAGGTGTTGTTTCTTTGACAGTTTAAGACTAAACAATATTCAACCGATCATTTTACTTGTAAACAAAGTCGCATCGGAATGTAAACATGGAATCAATAATTTATTCCCTACACTCATTTTATTGACAAATATATCATCATCATTAAGTACAACTAGTACAACATTCACCTTATATAAGAACCTTATGTACTGATTATTAATGTTCTTGTACTCTAAAACCGTTAATACTAAAAACAAACGATACTGTTGTCGCGATCTTATTTAATGTAAACAAACTGTTAATTTAACAAACTTTGTACCAAAGTTTCTAATTAAAGTTTCCTACATCTTGATGGATCGATTCGCCACCAAATTGAAACCATTGTTTCATCCTTATAAATGAACAGGCACAAGGGGACATATATAGCAGGGTTAACTTGTAACCTACGTCTTTACTCGCTTTAAATTAAAAGCATCCGGGTCACACTTATATTTAAATTTCGAAACAGAATTGTATTTTTCTCTTTGTTTAAAATCTGATTACTAATTAAACAGAGTGTTGAGTTCCTTCTTATTTTACTTTTATATAGTAAATACTAACCTATGATTGCAACTTGTGACTGTTAAACAATTCTTTAGTTATAGTTATGAAAAATATTTAATATTTAATTATATTTTATTTAGAACACAATTTGTATTCAGTGATTTATCGTTTACACTTTTTATTTATTTCAGAATTTTTTAAAAATTGTATAGCTTGAAAAGTGTTATACTTAGGAGCTGAAAACGAAACTAGACATTCTTTGACTGAAGGTCAAATCTTTAGATTATTTTCTCACTACACCATTTTTCTGTTAAAATTATATTAAATTTAACATGCTTCAATTTACCTTGTTTATAGTTTTTATGAACTTACAAAGTCATAAAAAATCTCTTATTCCAAATGTAGAATTTGTAACTTTTTATAGAAAGTTATTACTTCAACTACGAATATAGAGATATTAATACTTCTAAAGGAACAATGAGCTGATTGTATAAGAAAACATTTACTGTTTGATAGAAATATGGCACTTTTGCAAGCAACATAAAAAAAACATAAATGCCACTTGTTTAAACATTTTTCATTTGTAGAGTTTATGACCATCTGCTAAAATTTAAATTTTATGAATTAACTGCAGAAAGAGAAACTAGATATTATTTGGCACTACAGAGTGCCATAGGCACTAAAGAGATATCTCTAGGTTATTTTCTTACTATACCATTCACCCGTCTAAATTACTTTGTACGATTTTATAAAAGTCACAAAAGTAACAGTTATTGTAAATTTATAATGCAAGCGTACTTTCAATAGAAAGTTATTACCTAAACTACGAATACAGATATATTATTCTTATTTCAACGATAAATGAGCTGACTGTACAAGAAAACATTATTAATTTAATAAAAATTAGCACTTATCCAAGCAAAACATAGCAAAAGTGCCACTTGTTAAACGTTATTCATTTGTAAAATCTACACCCATCTGCTAAGTTTAAATCGTATTGATGTAAAAATATTTAAAAACGTGTATAAAACATGAACAATATTTTAAAGTAAGTTAAAAACTAAGAATATCCTTTGGGATACATTACCTAATTATTGGTTTAATTTTAAAACATTTATAGAGAATTAATAATAGGCTAGATATTTCTGTTTTATTATATTCAAGACTAAACTAGTATTTATAGTTTTTTATAACAAAAACTAAACTTATAAAATTGAGTGTTTGCCCACGCACATTATTTATAAAATATTTAGTTTCAGGAAGTTAAACTATTTAATTTTAAAATTTCGAAATTACTCTTGTTGATGATTCTCTATGACGGGAATATATTTAGTATTGAGCCTTATGCATACGCTCAACCTTACAGTATCAATATTGTGCCTTATTTAGAAGGCATGATAGGTTGTCTCTGTGATTCCATTGAGAGTTTAAAATGTTCATGTATAGAGCTCAAATTGTCCATTTAGTGGCTTTATATATCATTCTCCCTTAAAAAAAAAAATATCTAAGGGAAGAAAAACAATATATGAAAGTATAGATTCTATTAAAATTAGGGAGGTAGAAACAGTTTTAAGGGAAACGCCCCTTGTTTAGGTTCACAAGGAAAGGGTGCATTATTACATTTACTACCATGAAATCCAGAAGCAAGCTATTACACTACTATTAATTAATTACCAGTTCAGTTATTTATAAATACATTTACTCTTCCACTCGCTTCAAATTGTAAAATGCAATTTATATAATAATACAAAAGAATTGGATTCAATTAATACTCCCATTTTTATAATTCTCATTTTATTTAAATTATATAATATTACGTGCCATAAGTTTATGACTAGCAACAGAAACTAAAAGCAGTGAAAATTACTACAACAGAGATACAGACGCTTGATAATTATTCCAAGATAAAGTCATGATTATAAGGTTCGATTGTATGTTAATGTCGAAAAGAAAGGCAACGAAAAATATTCAAACAAAAAAGAAACTCGGTTAAAGCTGCCAGCACTAGTAAATATCAAAAGAACATGATCGTGTAAACACGTGTAGCTTCTCACTGACTTGCTATAGGCTACAATGTCAGTGTAAATACGAATAGCAAATTAAAGAAGAATACTCTACGGCAAAACTACAACACTTTATGGTCAGTAGAGTTTAATTAAACATTTATTTATTACATATTATTGTAAACTTTTATATTTATTTTCTCTCATCTTTTTACATTTGTGATTAGGACGTTTTTCTTTACACCATTTCTCATTTCCGCAGATATCTGACATGTCTTTTCCATTCTTGAATTAAAATTACTCTGTGTCTCTGATACTTTATAATCAACATAACGCGGTAAATGACAAAAATGGGATGAAAGGTAAACTTTTTTTCATTGAGCGGGAATCTTTCACTTCAGTTCATGGTTTTCTACACTTGAACGTATTGATCAAAGATAGTAAACTATACTACGTGATTTACGCATATAAACTTTAAAACTTAAATAACTGATCCAAGCATGATCCTTCCTGCCTAATGCTTCGCTGGTGGAATTTTATATCCCACTTACTCGCCATTAGAGGCTGAGAATTTTCCCTTATAAGCCCCCAGGTGACAACCAGGTAACAAAGGTTACTGGGTCCATCGAAAGTATGCACAATTGCTATTGTGTGTATTCGTTTTAGAATTTAGTATACTTTATGTAATAAACTTGAAGAATTTTGATCCAAAGTTTTAAGTGTATAAATAATATTCAAGTTATGAATATTAAACATTTACAATTTTAAATTCAAATACAAATGTATACTAAAGAAATTTCCATGTTTTTGATGAAACTACATCATGACGTTTAGACAAAAAACATATATTTAAACATAAATTTATTACTGGCTGTTTTATACGTTTAACAATTGAAAAGAACACTTGTTTTCAACTAAATAATATAGTTATTCCACTGTGAAAAACATTATTTATGTCAGAATAAAATGTTAAAATATTATTCCTAGGAATAAGGTTTATATCAAAAAAATTTGAAGAGCTTCAAAATAATTACATATTTAAATACATATTAACAATAGTTTTTAAAAAGTCATTCGTTTCTATCAACAGAATGCTTTGCCAGATATATGCGACGTAAAATGTTTTCTAGATCAAGATATTATTTAAACACTAAAACATATATTTAAAAATCGTTTAGACTTCCACTGTTTTTAATATGTGCAACACACATAGCTCATATGTTTAAATTTAAATGTTACACGTTAGCAAAACTTGATAGAAACCAAATCAAGTCTACATTTAGACCTAAACCACTATCATATCCTTTATCGGGAAATGGGTTTTATTATTTATTGTCTAACTATATGAAATGCTCAAAATAACTCATTAAGCCAATGATAAGTACAGTGTTTTACACTATTGTAGTTTATGAAAGATGTTTTATGAACATATACAAACATTATTTTATATTTATGAACATATTAATTTTAATAAACTATAAAAACGATGTTATAATTCTATATAAAAATATACCCCAAAACTCCCCAAAACGAAATAAATATCAATGCTCTTAAATACGTAATACTGTATCACAATATCTACGAAATGTAATCGTATTTTGAATCTGCAAATGCCACTGTCGCGACTAAATGAGTTCCCTGTCAGACGTAGACTTGCTCTTACGTGCATCCACATTTTACACCCTAAATTATTCATATCTCCTGAATATTGAGAGATTCATTAGTAACTTTATTGTGGATGTTAAACTTACTCCATTCAAATAAAGAGTTTAATATTTATTAATGGGTTCATTCGTTCCTAAAAATTATTATAAATACATTCAATTTTACAAATATTAAAAGGAAAATGTATATTTTTAAAATCGTTTAAATGCTTTATATTTAAAGAATAATAACTAGCAAAAATATTACAGACAATATACAGGCAACATTGCATAATGTTTTTTATATCTCTTTTCTTGTAGCACACTTCACATAGATGTAATTTTAAAAAAACGTTTTTTGTGAATAGTAAATAGTTAAATATTACCAACTGTTCAACACTAAAACCAATTTTTAACACTGCTTATAATTATAAGAGACATGAATTTATTGACACAATTATTATATTTTTATAACATTATAACTCTCTCATTAGCTTCTCTGTGGAAAATCTTGCGGACAATGTTTCTATCACAGGCTTCTGATTATTCTGAGGAAGGTTATTAAATTTACTTAGGGTTAATTAAAATTAAAATTAATTTTATGGTATCCTAGCCAGTATTCTAGAGTCCGTTTCAGTTGGGGCACCTCCTGAGTAATTTAACATTTCTTACAATTTAAATTTATATTATTCAACACAAAAACATTACCAACTGCATTTATTATTATTTAATAAGGAATATTTAACATTATTTACTTAGCTGAGATTTTAGGTTCAACAATGTCACTTCTAGTATAAAACCACTCATGAAATTGCAAACATTCCACACAATGTATATCATCCTGTTTTCGTCCCTTCCAGAATACTATTAGAATCAAGAAAAATTTGCACACTTATAACTTCTACTCTAAAAGTTATCTTCCTTTCCTGTGAATGTCGTAAATGTATATAAATTTGTCTGCAGTTCTCAAATACTTGACCTATTGACATTCTGACATCTTCAAGGGCATCTTTAGATCTCAATACGTTTACAATCTCTTCCACAGTCCTATAATGCTCGAGTGTCAGTATGTTCATCAGAATGGAATAATATAGATCAATGCCTAAAAAACTACTAGGTCTATGATAGTTATAAGTTTTAGGGTTGGGCCAGATAAAATGAAAATTTATCCAAGCGTACCGAAAAAAAATGCAGCAGAACAAATATCTATATGTGATAATCTTTATTTTTATATTTTACATCACACATGACTTTGATGCTACAATGATAAAAAAAACTTTGAAAAAATATGACGAATGGATTTCCAGTAGTGAAGCTAAATGGTGGTCAGTAATTAGGTTTTAACGCTGTTTTGTGAAGCTTCAAAGTAGAGAACACAGGTTCACAGATGTAGGACAATCCAAAAATTCCAATTATCTTCTGACCGGATTTGAGGTTTGAGGATCTTGAATTAGCCAGGGCGTTGTACAACTCAATTTTAGAAACGTTCAGAGATATTTGCTTCAATTCAGGGTTACATAGTAACTCAATTAATTCCAGCAGTTATTCTGGTTTGACAGATTCACAATTCCTATTAAATTACATACTGAAAATGTTCAGGTCCTATTGGAATCTTCGTTCAAATTCTTCAAGATGACATTTTCCGCTTTTTTCATAGCCATAAGACGTTTGTCCTCCCTAACTGGAATAGTTTTCAGTTTTGACGAATAAGTAAAGTCTTTTGTTACTTGTTGTTTGGAAAATAGATTGAATCTTATATTGAAACCCCTGATATGACCCCATATCTCATGGATAAATTGGTTTCTTCCCTGGAGTTTAAGGTACAATTTATTTATGTGACTAAAAAGGTTTGTAAAAAAAGTGCGGAAGATGCACAGTATCTTTCAAGTATTCCCACTCCTACATTCCTTTTTCTTCCATGGGGGACGAAAACTACTAGGTCACAACGCCTACGCAAGGATGCGTGTAAACGTAGTTAATAGTTACGATAAAACCGCTACTTATCGTCGTACTTAGACCGTACTTAGAACCCTATTTGTAAATGTAGGGGTTACTGAAAACCTCGTCGTGGGCCGGGTTGATTACCCCGAAGGGCCGTACTTTGTCCACCCATGTACTAAGTAGACGAAGAGTATCTTTAAAACACTATTAAGGTGTATGTTTTCAAAATTGAAAATACATTTTAAACTCAAATTGCCATAAGAGTGCATAGAGTCAGTGTCGACTTGTAAGGCAATCTAGCTATGTCTATCAAAAAGTCTATTTTTTCTTTCAGTATTAAGATATTTTCCTGAATATCACCGTCAAACGTTTGATTCCACCAATGATGAATACACACCATGACATGCACCTCAAATACCACTAAGTTAACTCCGATATACTTAACAAAGCTCTAGATTCTTTGGAGTTCAATGTGTCCCAAATTCATTCTTGTAAAACGGAACTGAAATATTAAACAACCAAAATGAAAAATAAGGTTCGAGCGTCTTAATTTTCTTGGATTGCGAGCGTAGCCAAACAAAATGGTGACCGCAGTAAGAAAGTCGGAGAAGGAAGATTGATAATAACTATAAAACCTCGAGATTCATTCATTCCCAAACCGATTAAGCCAACCTGGAAACGTCCTTCACCTATTGCCTGCTTCCTGTCACTGGGCGAGAATCGCAACACTTTAATTACGTTTAATTTACTAATGTGTTCCTATTACATTCCACAAGTTGAATATTTCAGTTCCGTTTTACAAGAATGAATTTGGGACACATTGAACTCCATAGAAAAGTCCTAAAAAATGATGTGCGTGTTCATTTTCCCTCGAAAATCCTCATGCACTGCCTTCGTCGATAAAGTTATTAAAAGAATCGTACTCGTCTTGGGTTTCTTCGCAATCATCCTCTTAGCTAAAAATACTTCCCGTCTGTTCCGTCATTGATATATTTGACATTTGTTCTTCGATCTGATACAATGAATCCGTCCCGTTTTCTTTATCGATCGACTTTCTTCTGTAAACTGATACTATTTATTTTACGTTATCTTGTTTCTGGTTTCACGAGTTAATATGCTCATCGTTGTGGGTTGATAATTTTTATTCGATTTAGGAGCTGTGGGGTTTTGTACATAGTTCTGTCTTATAAATCAACTAGTGTTTTTTTTTATGTGATCGTTTAAAATTATTAGGGTTATTTTGGGGCATTTGTTTATAATAATGGTGACATGTTTGATTATTAATCACAGTTTTACCGAACGGTGAATGTTGAATTTTAGGTGGTGTATTTTGCCGATAATTTTTAACTAGTTTATTATTTTTGAATTAGGAATAAATGGTTAATATACTAACAGCTTCACTGAGCGTGCTGAGGTTTTTTGTTTGCATCAATGAACCTAATGGTTTCTGAAGTTTTCTTAAAAGATCACTTAGTGCTAATTTTTGGGTATACGTACACAGAATATCTCTAGCAGCTGGTTCCTTATTAGTAAAAATTGCTATTTGCAAATTTAGACGTCTATGAATTCTTTCATAGAAGTTAAAGGATGATTCATTATGTTCGTGACTTAATTCGGCAATTTCCAAATTTAAAGTAAAACTCTCCTATCTGAATAGCTAGTTATAAAAGTGTTTTTAATATCTTCCCAGGTATAAGTGTTTGAGCTTACTACAATTTCTTCTGTCCTTATAATATTGAAATAATGGATGAAAAGAAGAATTCATTTTGGAAATCGTCTGGATTTGTAACTACAACGAATTTATTTATTATCTTATCACAAATTGTAATGCATCTAATAAGCGTAGAAGGCTCACCGCTATATTCTGTAATCATATCGTAGTATTCCTTTGTTAATACGAGGGTAGTCATTGTAATTAATTATAATATATTTCAAATATTGAAAACAAAATTTTAAATCAATAAATACAATAAAACGTAAATTCTACAATTATATTGTTAACAACTTTGTTATTATATTTTATTTTTCAAAACTAATAAATATCACTTTTGTTCTTAATATTCAATTTGAACAATATATACTTATAAGAATTACAGATATACTTACAGCGAAATCCAAAATACTTTGCTAATTTGTTATAGTTGGAATACAACGCGTATTTTTCACTGAACAAATATCACTTTCACTTTTCACTTTGAGTGATGCCTACTTCTTCGTTCTTCTTGTAGATATTCGCTCTACGTTTTTTCCGATATCGTTGCAGATGTACACTCTACAATGTTATCGCGGTTGCAGTATCTCGGTTAACGATTAATATCGAAAACGTTATATTCATTAATTTGTCCGAGATTTCCTACCGACTGCCCCAGTTACGTGTTTTATTAAGCTGGAATGGTTTTTAAACATAATTTTATTTTTACAAAACCTTTTCGTATTAAGAACAATTTAATTTTGAAATTATTACAATAAATAAGATGTACAAATACAACCGATATACATTCAGTTGGAGTGGAAACAACTGTTCTCTTCTAAAGTTCACTACACAATGACTTGACTATGGTCTGCAGGTGCACATTACCCATAACCAGCATCAGTAAAATTAAACATAGGTCATCTTAATAGTAGCTAAATCTGCAATACTTACTTATATAACTCCTCCATCCCTAAATAAAACTTCGGAGGGGTGGGTGATGTTTCGTCCTCTGTTGGAGTCCTCTTTATTGGGGAAGGTGGCTAGGAAATGGTTGATCTCTGGGATCCAGTTGAATATGTTGTCCGTCACTTCCAATGCAGTATACTCGCAGTTGGCGTTATAATTTCTAAAGATGGACGTTTCACAATCTAATTTGTGGTGCGTTAAATAGTCAAATAAGCAAAAGTATTTGGGATCTATTTTACCATTACAATTACAGTCTAAACCTAAAATTACAGAATTAGTTACTAACATGTACCTTGCTTTTGGAATTATTGTAACATAAACTTTTTCTCATTTTGTAGGTATAGAATTATATTTATACAATTTAAAATAAGTGTTTTCGAAAATAGATAAGTTTATAAAGTAAACATTTTTTGCAGAATCTAATTTAGAGTAAACGTTAATCAGGTTCTCTAATTCCCACATATTTTCTATTTTAGGTTCTAAAGGTAATTTTCCATTATAATATTTATATAAATTGAGTTTGAGTTGAATTTACTCATATAGCTCTTGAGTTTAAATTTATGAGTTTTTACTCAAAGTGTTTATTCATAAATGATTTCAATCTCTTCGTCCGGCCTCCTAAAGTTGTTCCTCCATTGATGATGATCAGCCGGTCCAGTCTTCTGTTGGTGACATGACTGCACTTTCCAAATTAATTTTTCTCCGCGACCGTTTAGGAAACAATATTAGCATCATTCCACTGTGAATTTTCTAAATTTAAGAGGAATATATTACATAAAACTGAAATCTATCACAGTTGTCGCCATCACGGCCGCGGTTTTGGGCCACTAGCCAAGCCTTACACCTTAATATACAATGTTAATGAGATTCTACAATAATCAGTTTTTGTGTTATTATTTCTCTTTAATTTTATCCAATTTTCCTCTCATATTTCTTAGTTATAACATGCATATATGGTTTCAATCTGTTATTATTAATAGTATTAAACAAATAATAATAATAATAAAAATTAAATTTTATATTATTTATAAATTTATTTTTATTGCATTTACTTACTAGTCCAAATTCTCTCTCTCTCTCTCTCTCTCTCTCTCTCTCTCTCTCTCTCTATATATATATATATATATATATATATATATATATATATATATATATATACTAAATAAATTAAAATTATTTCAAAAACAAGAATACGTTTAATAAATATAATTATTCAAAGCTTTTCGCCGATAAAATAGTACCAGCATCTTCAGGAAAATAATTATCTAATGATGTAAGTATAGATTAGATAATTATTTTCCTGAAGATGCTGGTACTATTTTATCGGCGAAAAGCTTTGAATAAATATATTCATTAAAAGTATTCTTGTTTTTGAAATATTTTTAATTTATAACTACATTACAAGAAAACATATCACCATATTTAATATATATATATACGTAGTTATGCGTTAATTTTATTATTATGTTTTCCATTTATTATTTTTTCTTTAATTAACATTTCTTCAGTTCCAAATACTTTTCCTACCACTTACGAAAGGTAAGACAGGTTACATGTACTTCCTATTATGTATAACGTACAATCGGCAAAACCCACCGAGCTTTGTTAACCTAATTTTAAAGGGTAAAGTGTTTGTGTTGTGTTTTGAGCAAACATTTTGCGGTTCAATGACATTAAATGAACAAAACAAATACGCCAGGGTCTCTTCGTTTTATTTGTATTATGATTGTAAGAGGCAAACAATATGTTGAAGTAAGGTATATTTTAGGATATTTTAGCAAAACAAAGGGGCAGACTATTTGAGACAGCTTTGCAAATCTTACAAACAATCTAAGTAAATATTTATAAGCAAATAGTTTTATGTCTAATATTGTACTGCAAAAAATTATTTATACAAAATAATTTAAAAATTGTCCAATCAAATTTTATACTTATTCGCCTTTATATTTAAATTTATTTACGCAATTATTTTATGTACTTTCTAACATATTTAAAGAAATGTACACAATTAGAAAACCATTTTATGCCAGTATATAATGGTAACCATGTCTACTAGTAGAAATGGTTTTAAAAAAACCTTACACAAAAAAACGGCGCTGTTTAGGCAATTTAACAACATATTAGTTAATGCCAGGCCAACCATCGTCCCAACTGAGATCCCAACATAAATCAGGTATCATTTAACAGTGTTTCAAATGGGGAAATAGAAATTATTCTGATATATTTTATGTTTGTGTTTTTATAAAAATCGTATATGTACGGTTTTTTTCGTGTTGTATATTCGTACTCATATTATAACTTAATTTAAATAAAACAAAAGATATAATACATGGTATTGTCCTTTTTGTTTTCTGTTATAGAATTATTCCACACCTGACGTGAGAAATCCTTCCACGTTAGAATCCAATCCATATATGTAAGAGTTTCACTATAAACCTTATTTAATATACCTACTGTGCAGTCACAAGAATAATAGGCGTTTATAAATAAATTAATCCCTATATTTATTTTATGAGTTTATTTTTATTTAAAGTTGAACTTAACTTATCTTTAATTTTTATAAGTCCTACTTAGATCACGTAGATATTTCTCTCCAAGCATTTAGGAAATATTCCGTAGAGTCAGATGTTTGTTTATTAATGCATTATATTCACCTTGCAATAAGAGATTTTTTGATGTGTTATTGTAAATGTCCTAGTGATTTTTTGTCACAAGTATTTCATTCCCGATTCTGTTACACAATCTAGAGCTGATCAACGAAGTTGCCATTGGCACTTTAGACAGCTTTGAATTTTTTACTATACCTATCTAATTTCTTGATCCTTACCCTATATCTTAAGAAAAATATCTTATTACCTTATTTATATTATTTATAATAATTTATTTATATATTTATAATGTTTTTTGAGATAATAATGTATCATTCACTTAACCACTAGAACGTATAAGCATAAATGGTAAATTACCCAGTTTTCCAATTGAATTCATTTCTGTTCTGACGCAGCTTTTTAGAATATATTCCGAGTTTTAGTGGTTTCCAAAAATACTAAGCCCCAGATTAGCGATATATTTCCGTGAAACAATGCGTAGTGCATCCTCAACTCTAATGTTTGCCGTTACTAGATAATGCCGTTCATATATGGTGGTTAGAGTGACGCCATTTTTCCTATCCATTGCTATCTTAAGCCTAACGTGTTTATTTTATTAAGATTTTTTATGGAGGAATCATCCTTTCTGACTAAAATTTAAATTCCTTGTGACAAACAACATTTTCAATCCTTTTAAAGTTTAGAAACAATATAAACCCTATTTTAAAAACATAAAAACGAAACCAATAAAGCTATAATAATAATAACATGAAATTAAAATAAAATATGCAAAACGAACCGTAATTAGATGAGGCCAGTGTGAGCGTAGGGACAAATAGACGTGACTAAATAAAGTGTATAAATCCTCCCATCCAATGGATTGCTGGCCTATCCAGTTTGGCAACGCTGGAATGGCTGTGACATTCATAGTGTTATTATTCAACCTAGCAGAAACCTAGCATCGCTAGGAACAGATATTTATGAGTATACATGAACTATCTACGGTATTTTGGTTGCACCTCATTATTAGTTTCAAGTGACGTTTATATACACATATCAAAGATAAATTTTAAATCGTATCATATTCAAAGTGCTACACAAACACATACAAGTATTTTTAATAACGCACATTGAAAACAATGTTATTGCCCCTTCCTCCATTTCGTATTAAAGGAGAAATAGTATAATAATTTAATTTCAATGGGGAACATTTATTTTAAGGGTTAGATTAAAACTAGCAGTGTGGCCTAGTTGAATGAACTGATTCATATCTGGCTCGTGTAAACATCAATCTTGTCGAAATTACCTTCTTTAATCGTAACAAATCTCTTTCTATTAGTGGAAATAATATTTTTAGTAAATATTTAAAACAAACAAAATTCCTAATTAGCTATAAAATTAATAAAAAATATAAATACTAATAATAAACCAACTGAAGCTAAACAAGCCACGTCATAAGATAAAAAAACTCTACAACAACCTAAACCATTTTAAAATAACAATACGACATAATTAATAATTAAATTTACATTGTCATTAATAAATAGTGTTTATATTTCGCCTCCAAATATAAACGTGTGAAGTGCGGGACTAGCTATGAACAATAACTTTTGCCGTATAATTACCATTCTAATTCCTACTGACGCAAACAAGTGTGAAGAAAAAATGCCGCGAAGAAAAACACAATTTTAAAAGTGTAAATAACATACATCACGACAGTGTGACAAAAACAGACATTAATTGCGAAGTGAGAGATGCAAAGGTAGCTAGACAAGTTGAAACCAGAGTCTAGCAACCGAGCATAACCAATGAAAGTAGCTCACCTTTAGCCCCGCAAAGGCAAAGGGGAGGCTTGGCCAAAGTAAAATTAGGAAAAATCAAGAACTTCTAACATAGAGAGCATTGCTTGAACATCTTCCAGAAAACGGGAAGATACTGGCTAGATTCTAACAGTAGCAAAGATGTTAAGCTAAATATGTATGTCGTCGGTCTTACGATCATTACTACTAAGCTAGCGGTGCGGGGACTCAAATTTGAAATTAAAAAAATATACATAATTAAAACAGTATTAAAACAAACAAATATTCTTTGAGCTTAGCTTGTGAAGTTATGTTAAAAAAAAATAAAAACATACACAAAACTCACAAATTGTTCATTTATTTACTCACACGCGTTTCAATGACCAAGTCATCATCATCAGTGAGTGTTACTACTACAAACTCTAACTTACAACTAGGGTGAAAGTAAAGTTACACTTCCGTATTTATACAGTTACTAACCCTACTTTAAACATGATACAACAAATAGAAATTTTGTACCTAACTCGATCATCACAATAAAATTTGTAACATACAACATAATTACATATAAACAAAATAGATAATTAATATTACACATTATTATTATGTCAAAATATTTAACCTAAAAGTTACAATAAATTATTTTTTCCCCCTTTGTTACGCTAATTACAATAATATAGAATTTGGAATAGGGCCTGACTCGTTGTTTACAATATTATTTTTATTCCTATTAATATACGTACAAAGTTTCCCACGCATCCAATTCACTACACTTAACAACGTTTTTTAACAGGGTTACATCGTCTACTTTAAATTTGTGCTCTTCCTCTAAACAATGCTTCGCCATCGCAGATTTTTCTGGTCTATTATATTTAATGTGGGAAAAATGTTCTTTAGCCCTAGTTTTAATATTTCTTTTTGTTTGGCCTATATATTTCAGAGGACACTCGCTACATTTCAGGCAGTAGATTCCTGACTTTTCTTCATTAGGTATAGCATCTTTATTGTTCCCTAATAACTTCTTTAGGTTATTTGCAGTGGCAATTGTAACATTCAAATTACTATATTTTCCTAGAGATTATCTAATTTTATTAGACAGTGGTGGATGGTGTGTTATTTTTACCCATTTTTCACTTTTAAATACCTTATTAACGTGCTTCTATGATTTTTTATTGTCTTACTTTTCATCTTTTTGTGAATTTCATCTATAAACACATTACTATATCCATTGAACCTTGCTACGCTATAAATGTAATTAAGCTCATTTTTATAATTTTCCTCTGATAAAGGCAAATTAATTAAACGGTGTACCATAGAATTGAAAGCTGCTTTTTTATGTGATATTGTGTAAATAATATGATATTGTATATTTATGTATATTTAAATGATATGAGTAAATAAATGAATAATTTGTGAGTTTTGTTTGTGAGTTTTAATTTGTTTTTAGTATTAAAACAGTAAAACCTATCACTGGCGCGTGCAGGAAGGCTGGATCAAGATTATGTAGCGTCTGTAGGTAGGAATTGGGGATCATGGCTATTGGCTAAGGGTTGGAATTCAGAAGGGGTTACTGCACATCTGGGTGTTTAATGGGTGAGAAGGTAAAAGGTTTTAATTCTGGCTGACTGGCTCTTTCATTTTTTCATGACAATTTCTTTCACATGCAATACATGTGTGTAGTACGGTTGTTGTGTCTCATAACAAAGTGTAAGAATGTGTAGTTGGACTTTGTGCTAGAATGTAACAACAATATAATGAAAGATGACAATAAAACTAAACTTGAGTTGCCTAACAGAATTAACATAATACAACGAAGTAATACAGTAGAACCTAATTATACTAATCATCTCTAACAAGTAAATTTAAATATTAGAACAAAATCTCTAAATTAAGTATATTTTTCCACAAACTTTTTTATTCTACTGTACGTTTATTTGCTATATCTTGCTAAACATTTTAAGTTTAATAACGATTGTATTTGTTGAAGAAAATAATTATATAATTATCTATGTAATGTATGTTTAATTTAGCAATAATAATTAACTTAAACCCAAATTGTAAAAATTTGACAAAAAAAGTGATTACTGTATCAATATAGCCCAGATAGAAAACATTTCAAGCTGTTTAAGTAATTATAATATAATATAATTATATATAATCTATATATATATATATATATATATATATATATTACTATTATATATTATAATATAATATATGTATTATTCAATAATACTTTATGTTCAATAATAAAATTAACTTGCCTATATCAGAGATAAAGACAGCTAATAGTATTATATTGTTACAATTTGTAATAATAAAATATTTAAAGTGAGGAAATTATAAGCTGTGTCACCAATTAAAAGAAAAAAGAGCTAACAGAAAAGTTACAGTGTCGTACTGAGAACTCATTTTTCAAGTAGTTAAAATCTCTCTAGCGAAAACTAATATTAAACACGGATTGTTAAAGTTCTGGTTTCAGAACTAACCGGAGGCTGTTTAAATGCCTTTGATACTTGGTAATATCTGCTAATCTCCCTTCGGAACGTTACATAGGTCATAACTCAAATACTGCTTCTCTATTCGTGGCTAATTGATTACCTTGATGTGTGTAGCTATCCTATGCGCTGTGGATATAAGAATGGAAATTATAATTATATCCTTAGCTCAGTTCAGCTGCATTAAACCAAGTTGCTACATAAAGTAGATAAACCGACATAAGATATATTTTAAACGTTTTTTTAATTGTATTTTTTTGTTATTTTAAATCATTTGGAATAAATACGTGTATTTAGTTTTAAAGCCGTAGCTCCAAGAAAATTTTATTCTCCCACAACTTTTATAATTATCTAAACCCATTATTATTTTAGAACTCGTTTAGTTATAATTTATTCAAAACATTTTAAAAATTGTTTACATATTCATGTTACATTTTACACTTATATATTTGAAGAGTTGATCCTCGTTATCGTTTCATAAAATAGTAATATAAAATTATTATTTCAATAACAAATTTTACAGTTTCATTACCATGTATATTTATAGGTATTATTATGGAATGTTTAATACTTACATTCAGTCTATGAAGTATAATAGTATAATAATCATAATAATAATAATAATAGTATCCCAAGCCTAATTGAAGCTAAACGTTTATTTACCGCTTACTGAATTATTCATTTCCTGATATCACTGTTATCATTGGTTCAACTATTATTTTGTGATTACTAAATCTATTCTAATCTAATACTATTACATATATTATAATGTAAACACTTTTACATTTAGTTTCTAATAATGTTTCATCTTCCTACATTTAGCCATCATAATGTACAAATTTTATTTAGTTTCGCAATGTAAGCTAACTATTTCTTCCTCATATTTCTAACTATATTGATATACTAAAATGTAAGAAATCTTCTCTTTCTATTTTTGTTTGTGGGTACTTACACAATATGAACATTGTGTGCAGTATTTCAGTTTTCATTGAACTAAAATTGACTGTTCACAACTTATTCCAGAGTAGCATAAGTGGAAAGAAAATAATCGAAGTTTACTTTCATTTTGTCAGTATTACTTACAACTATATTGTGTTATGGCAAGTTTAACGTAGTAAACTCATTATTTATAACATTTATCCAAACTAAACATTTTGTAGGTATAATATAAAATAGCTAGAATCTACTGTAGTTTAAAATAGAGCTTTGTGTTTGAACAAATACTTTTACCTTATACAGGGTTGTGTGTTGGTACATTATAATTGTTTAAAAATTATTCGCTATTTATGGTTTATGAAACACGTAAAAGTTACTTTTTTTCTAGTAAACAATGTATTTAGAGTACAAATGTGATAAGAAAAACTGCAAGCTTTATAAACCTTTGGGAAACTGGGTTTCTATTTACTTCAAAAAGAGGAACAAATGTATACACCTCAGGCGCTACAATATTTGCCGGTAATGATTGATGAGTAGCAATTACGTCTTCATTTTCATTGATTACTTGGGAGAATGGATCCACTTTTGTATTGATATTCTATCCATCATTAATTCCAGACTTTTCAGAGCTAAAATATCTTTCTCTGTGTAAAAACGGAAATATTGTTTGTATCTGAAGTTGCATACACTTGAACCAGTTCGTAAGTTATGTATATGATGTAAAACGTTTGCATAAACATTTTAATAATCCCAAACCTTTTACAGAAAAATGTTAGACTTTGCTTGTCATATGATTAAGGATGAATCTCTCTTTAAAAACTTTATTAGAATTGTGATACAATTCCGTTGAGCATTCATTATGTTATACATATTAGGTTTTGTAATGTTAATTTAAAAATTGACACAATTTATTTAATTAATACAAATGATAATTGATGGAACAACCAGCACCTAACATCACAACAAAGAAATTCTGTTAACGACTTACGTCATGCTATAGATAATTTTCTCAGTTTCTTATCTATGCCATCATACTTCCCATTGGTATACTTTAATTCCTTTTGGGACATATTGTCCCGTTGGTAGTCAAAGGGTTAAACATGAATGTTGCCATTTCGGAAATTAAAATTAGGAAATTTCGTTTTATTGCGATAATGTACTAAAACCTTTCGTAAAACGAGGGAAAGCATTCAATTAAATGCATGTATACGAAGTAGTTATCATCATGAGACATTTGAAGTTAATCCAGTATAATTTACATTAATATTAGGATTATTACTATATCTAATCTAGCATATATATATATATATATATATATATATATATATATATATATATATATATACCTAAACAACCAAGAACTTATTTTTATTTTTTTTATCAAGCAATAATTTATTGTGAGGATGCAATGAAGATATCATTATAAAAATCAAACTCCATAACTTTTAAAGACTTTTCTGAAGAAACTTTAACTGCAAAAGAACTCAACCTATATTTTCAATAAAAAGAAAAGGTATTGCAGGTATTTCAGGTACTAACACATTAACTGTAGTACATAAAAGTTATATGACATTGTTACTATCACCTACTATGTTCCCTTGTACTATGAACAGTTCGAAATTCATACATTTCGTTAGTCACTTGATTTTATTACGATTAGGTTTCCTAAGAGATTGGTTTATTACTATAGACCGATAAATTCTCAAACAATCTAGTTAAAACTATAAGGATTATTGCTTTATAGAAGCTTTTAAATACCAAAACTAGTATATGTCATAAATAAATTTTTAAACACAAAAAAATATAGCCCTTAATGTGTATACAATTTTGTCTTAGTTTAAAATTCAAATAATTTTACTATCAGTAATTCTTACTCTATCTCATACAATGCTTTATCTATTTCATATATTCTGTAATAGTAACACAATTCTAGGTATTTTATCACTCCAGCAACCAAATTACCGTAAACATCAAATTCCATTTTTCTTTTTTTTGAGAAGGTTATTACTACACAGATATTAGAGTTCAAAAATCGTTTCAGAATTATAAACGTAAACGCATCGTTAGGAAATTATAGTAGCACCCTATAAAAGCGGGAAAGTATTATGTTGAGGTATTATAATAATTAAATAAAAATACACTTTATAATATAAATACAAATAAGTTACATTTTAAAATGTTTATGTAGAACATATATATTCAAATCCATAATAATAATATAAATCATATAATAATATATTGAAAGTCTTATAAATAATTAAGACAGTTTGACTAGTTTCATACCAACATACAGCATAGATAATTTATATCGTACAAATAAAACTCACTTCCAATAAGCAGAAAGCTAAATACCAAAAGTCTCAAGCACTAAAACGACTTGGAAATATCTGCATATTTATTTTCTTATAAGTAAATATATACTGTTACAGTCTTTTTATTTAAATTAGTAAAAATGTTTAACTTAGTTTTAAATAATAAACTTAAAAGTAGTGACCACTAGAAACGAAGGTAATAACCGCGCTGCTGCTACCTATTGGGTATACTAAGAAGTAAATACTAAACCATTCCTACCTTTATATTACAACTTTATCTACCGTGGCGTTACCACTGCTACATTTCCTTTCTGCAAATAAAAACATTTTAACTAGTAGTTGTATTTTATATGAAAATTTTTATTACGGTAAATCACGTTCCTGTAAGTGGTACAAAAGTTTTAATACCAAACTAGAAAATATATTTTTTGATACCTGTGTTCCAAGCATCCTGGACATGTTCATAAGAAAATGTTTGTGACTTTATTTACAAACATGTACCGAATTAACATGACAACAAACATGATAATTAACTAATTTTGTTTTCAGTATTATACAAAAGATATATTCGAAAAATGTATAATAACTGAGAGCAGTAGGCCTATAACATTAATTTGTATTGCTTGTAACACACTTTAGATGGTGTTGCATATTAAATTGGCAAAGTTCAGAATACAAACGAGAATGTATTCAAAAATTTGTAATAATGTACAACTGTATAAAAAAAATTGTGATGTATGACAAATATTTTAATGAGATCTCTGGTTGATAGTGACATCTAACGGAGAATTTTGAAACAAGTAACTAAAATCGGGATGCGCCCGCCCGGATGCGCGGTAGGTAGGAAGGTTGCTCGCAACTACAATTTAAGGTCTCTTTTAGCCAAGATGTAAAGGGCAACAGACGTGTCCGAGAGCAAGAAAAATTAATTTTGTTTTCAAAGTTTAATTTAAACTTCCTTTTAAAACATGTTATAATCATGGGATAGAAGACAGCGTACGTAACCAAGTACAAAGATGGGACGCTGAAGTTACCGATGACATTTCCTGAGACTTTCCACAAGGAGGATGCGAGGTTACGACATGTTAATACAGCTAAGTGGACGATTTAAGACTTTAAAGATTTATTTCAAAATTTAAAATGTTATACAGCATAACTCAAACTAAAGAACCTTGAACGTTTCAACTCATTTACATAACTGTAATTTACGCATATTTTGGTGCAATTGTGTTCACCTTGAATTATAAAATTTGATTATAAAAAAAGCAAGTAAACTCGAGTGTAGATTCATTTTCAGCCATTGATTGATTAATTGATTGTTAGATTGCCATCCTTAAAAATTCACAGGTAAAATTATTAAATGTTCCGTAACTGAATGTCAAGAAATTTGTATCATGATTATAACTTATCTTATTTTTTTTGTTAAATAAAAAGAGTATAATTTGCTTTAATTGAATTTAAAAGAGTAATTATTTAACCAGCACTCAATTCCTTGCATTTCAAGTTAATAAGCCTTAAGATTTAATTTAATGAGACTCTGCTAGTTTAAATGATTTAACCTTGTATTTTAAAGTATTTTAATGTAACGGAGTTCTATCTTCAAGAGCGTTACAGATAGACGGTTATTATTACGCCTAAACTGTAAGCTAGAACTTAAAACTAAAACTTAAACTTAAAAAATTAAAAACTAAATAATAATAATAAAATTTACTAACAACGTTACAAAATGCGCAACTCTGCTAAATTTATTTTCAACGTTACAAAATGCGCCACTCTGCTTTTGGGCAAAAATTTGAAATGTAAATTTGTATGCTTGATGAAAGAAAATTAAAAATGGCTGAAAATAACCGATTTAATTAAATATATTCAAAAAGGCAAAAAAAGAAAAATTATTCATAATCATTTAACAGTGTAAGTTTTATAAAATGTATAAATTGAACGTAATAGAATGTGGCTTGTGGATTGTGTAAACAGTATTGGAAGATAGGGGAGAAACCAGTTTTAACCTGTTTTTACTTGTATTTAAGTCAAGGTCAGAGACTCTTGTTTGAAATATGAATCGTAATGTGCCTAGTAAAGTTTAGATTTTTTGTAAGTTTGTGCATGGCATTGAAAGCCGGTTGTAGAGCACAATTGTTTACACAGCTGCAAGTTCAATGTTTGCATAAAGCTTGTTTAAATACTTCGAGTTTGCTTGACCTTTCTGTTTAAAGAATATATTCTCGTTAATTTTCTGAAAGCAATTCTATTAAACAAAATGGCTTTAAAAATTGATATGATCTCTAAAGAAAATACAGAAATAGGTTTAAGTAGTTCTAAAACAATAGATACTTCAAATGTAGTAAATTTATATCCAGGAGTAAGATCTCAGAATGTAATGTTTGATTTTAATTTATATAAGAAATTGCCTAATCCATTGGAGAAATATTTATCACTTTTTATAACTACAGACGGTTTAGAATATAGAAAATTATTAAATTTTGTTAAAGTTATACTGAAATTGAAAAACGAAGTAAAGCTGTCTGATAATCAAATCCTAGAACTAGGTATTAACTATGCAACCGGTCCATTGTTGGACAAATTATTGTTAGCGTTGGAACAGAATAATAATTTAAAAGAGTTTCACCAAAATATTTTAAAAACATTTATACCTATTAATCTTAGGGAAAATTTAAAAAGAAATTTAATTAATAGACCTCAAGGTATGGGTGAACCCCTGCCTCTTTATGTAAAATCTTTAAAGGTTAATAATGAATTGTTATTAGGTGGTTATTCAGAAAGTGAATTAGTACAACTGATTAAACTGGGTATGAATCCTGAGACCAGAGATAAATTAATGTTTATCGAGAACCCTACATGCTTAAATGATTTTAACGAAATGTCTGTGCAAATACAAAACATAACATACAATGATCATGTCAGAAGTAGAAATAATGAACAACAGTTCAGGGCATTTCAGAAGTTCAATATGTATGGTAATTCTAGCAATAGTAACAATAACAATAATAATTCTAACAATAATAATAGTAATAATCGCAATCAAAGACCACCTCATCATCAAAATTATAACCATAAACCAATAAAATGTTTTAAGTGTGGTAAATTGGGTCACAAGGCTAATGTGTGCAGAACAAATTCAAAAAAACTAATTAAGAGGGAGGCGTTCATTAGGGATACCCCCCGCAATGTTGTAAAAAGTAAATTCTCGGTTAAGCACAAAGGTAATTCACAAGGTAATTATAAAACAAATGACAAAAAGAATAACAATTGTAATCAGGTCAATTATTGCCAAAATATGAATAAGAAAAATGTTAATTATAAAAAGCATATTTATAATAAAAATAATAAAGATAAAAATAAATGCCTGAGGGTTTTGAAAATGGTTAAAAATAGAAAATGGATGAAAATCCAACCTAAAATAATTATGTTACCAACGATAGATGTAAAAATAAATAAGAAAGGCAATAAAAGTAAAGCCCTTATTGACACAGGAAGCTCAATCAATTTAATTAGTGAAAAGTATATTCAAGAGAATAAATTGCTGAACAAAATAACAATGTATAAGTCAGATATGGAAACCATTATAGCTGCCAATAATGCCGAAATCAAAGTAAAAGGTTTTTGTATTCAAAAAATAAAAATAAAACACTTCAGTTGGTATGTAAAATTTTATATTGTAAATAACGTAACATGGCCCCTGATATTAGGAACTCCATTCATTAATGAAACAGGTTTAATAATAGACATATCAAAACAAAAATGCTATTTTAATTTTGATCCTACTGTAAAAATAAAAATTAATAATTTTAAATCCTTAATCAATAACAATATAATGAGTAATGGTAAAATACAAATAGGTAGTCCAGAAGGAATTAAAGAAATTGAAGCAATAGTAAGACAATTTCCTAATGTATTTACAGATAAGATCGGCAAAGCCTTAAATTTTAAATTTGACTTAAAAGTAAAATCTGATGAAATTGTAAAAGTTAAACCATATCCCATCAGTCCACCTAAAATGACTATTCTAAAAGGAATAATAGATGATTTACTAGCACAAGGAATAATTGAGCATTCCACTAGCCCATATTTGAGTCCTTCATTTTTAGTTTCAAATGGAGATAAACATAGAGTTGTAGTGAATTATGGCAAAATGAACCAATTAATAGAAAGATTTTCACATCCTATTGGCGACATGGCCGATTGTTATCAATTTCTGGGTAATGCTAAGTATTTTAGTTGTATTGATCTTTGTAACAGTTTCCACCAGAAACCGCTTACCGAAAATAGCAAAATGTATACAGCGTTTTCAACACCTTTCAGTCAATATAATTATACGAGAATTCCATATGGTTTGCATGTAGGCAGTGGAATATTAAGCTCGTATATTGAAAGAATATTTAGTGATATAAAATTTAAATACATGTTAAACTTTGTTGATGACATCCTTATATATAGTAATAGTTTAGAAGAACATCTGAAACATGTTAGAGAAGTGATTAGTAGATGGAGTAAAAATAATTTAACTGTAAATTTGAGCAAGGCAAAATTTGTATGTAAAGAGATTAATTTTTTGGGTAATAAAGTGAGCCATAATCAAATTAAAATCGATCCAGAAAGAACAAATTCAATAAAAAATTGTCCTAGACCAAAACATGCTAAGGAAGTGTCTAGATTTATAGGCATGGTGTCATTTTTCAGTAGTTTCATTAAAGATTATGCAAAAATTGCTAGTATATTGAACGAGTTAAGGAAGAAAAGAGTTAAATTCCAGTGGACGGAAGAATGTGAGAAAAGTTTTAACACCTTAAAAAATTGTATCTCCAATCCTCCCTGTTTAGCAATTGCGGATTACAACAAACTTTTCTATCTGATGACAGATGCCAGTGAATATGGCGTTGGTGCATGCTTGTTACAGAAGAATGATGCTGATCAAAAGAAACCAGTAGCTTACATTTCAAAGAAATTCACAGATTCAGAGAGAGCTCTTTCTGTATACGAAAAGGAAACTTTAGCCATTGTTCTTAGCATCGAAAAATTTTATAAATTCTTAGAGGTACAACCCTTTTACTTGCTTACAGATAATCAAGCGTTATCGTGGTCTCTTACACATTTCCGAAAGTTAGGCAAATTGGGAAGATGGTTAGAAAGAATTGTAAGTCTACCTTTTAAAATATTTCATATAAAAGGGCAACAGAATGTAGTGGCCGACGCTCTTAGTAGAATCCACAATAATGGGGAAGGTATTGATATCGAAATAGTTGAGATTGAGTCAAAGGACGAAATCTTTAAAAAGATAAACAGGGGAAGAAATTCCAATCCATTAACAACAACAAATGTCCTAATCCTCAAACTAATGTGATTTCGCAAATACCTTTAGGTTACCTAGATTTGAAAGTACATCAAAAAACAGATCCTGAAATAAAAAGAATTGTAGATAGTATTAAATCTAAAACTAACAATAAAAAGTTTTGTATGAGCAAAGGCCTATTAATGTTTAAAGATAAAAACAAATTAAAAATTTATTTGCCTGTTAATTTGAAAGACATGATGTTCGAATATTATCATACTTCATTTCTTGGCGGACGTCTTAGTCAATTAAAAACCATGTCAAAGATTAACCAATATTTCTATAGACCTAATTTGTGTAATTTTATAAAACAAAAAATTAATGATTGTCAAATATGTGCTACTTGTAAACAAGCACCAAAAATTTATAATGGGAAACTTGTAAGTTTTGTATCAAACAATCCTATGCAAAAACTGTATGTAGATATAATGGGACCATTAGTAAGGAGTAAGAAAGGTCATAATCATTTGTTAATTGCAGTAGATGATTTAAGTATATTCTGTTATATAATGCCTTTAAGGAATGCCAAAGCTGTAAATGTCATCAACAAGTTGAGAGATGTAGTTTTTGCTAATTTTGGTATGCCTCGTTTCTTGGTGTCTGATAATGGAGCATGTTTGAAAGCCATTAAGTTTAAAAATTGTATGTTTAATAATGGAATAAAACATATCAAAACCCTACCATATATACCAAGAGCTAATAAAGCTGAGAGATATATTAAAAATATTAAGGTTTTGTTAAGGAGCTTTTTTCATGATAAACAAACAATGTGGGATGAAGGACTTCATTATTTGCAAATTTGTCTAAATTCAGCCTTCAATGAATCCACTGGCCATTCAGCCTTTGAATTAATGTTTAATTTTAAACCAAATGATTTGTTAACGAATTTGTGGAGTTTGAATGACATTGTAGAAAATAAAATTTCCAAAACAGAAATAGCAAGCAGACTTAACAAAGCCATAAAGAATATTAAAATATCAATTGAGAGAAATAAAAAGTATGGTATCTATAAAGGTGATAATGTGCACCCTTTTAAAATAGGAGATAAGGTGTATGTAAAGCATCAGTCATTATCAAAAAAGATAGATAAATATCAAGCTAAGCTAGATGTAAAATTTAAAGGTCCATACAAATTATTATATTTCTTAAACCCTGTAAGTGTTTTAATACAAGGGGTAGAAAATTTAAATGAGATACGCAAGGTGCATATCTCGCAATTAGAAAGAGGCTAGGAAACCTCCACAGCAATTGTTCGTAATGCGAATAAAAAGGTTATTAATTTAGACTTAGACTACACAATTACACAAGGGGTAAGGCTATTTGGTCCCAGACTCATGACGCGGACCACACTTACAAGACGGACTGACTTCACAAAACAAACTACTTTAATTTAAACAATGCATAATTAATAACACTTTAACAAGCAAAAAAAAACTGAACGATTTGCAACAAATTCCTAAATAATGTTTATGAAAAGTACATGAGTGATAAATTATGTAATTAGGTATAAATCCTGTATGTAAACTTCGTATTTAAAGACAATGGTGCGCACCAAATAAATAAGAACACTATTGAAGTGATTTGATATTATTTTTGATTAATAAGTGAAAGTGTTTTAATGCAATGAAGTAACTAAAGAACATTGTGTAAAGGTATAATAGTATGTGTCAATACAAAATATTTTATGAATGTAAAAGAAAAGATGATTATAGATTTATTTGTTAAAAAGTTTAATTTTTTTGTTTGGAAAGGATAGTAAATTCAAGAAATAATATTGTTTATATTATGTTAATGTCGTATTACAAAAAAAAAAAATTTTTTAGTTAAACAAATTTTGTTATAATTATGGAAATGAAAATAATAATAAAAGGGTTTATGATATGTTTCTTTTAAAGAAGGATAGTTTGGTTGCTAAATTAAAAGTCATTAATAAATTATAAAATTAAATCAAAACATCAGTAAAAAAAAAAAAAGGAAACTGACACAATTTTTTTCAAGAGGGGGGAAAAATATGTAACACACTTTAGATGGTGTTGCATATTAAATTGGCAAGGTTCAGAAAACAAACGAGAATGTATTCAAAAATTTGTAATAATGTACAACTGTATAAAAAAAATTGTGATGTATGACAAATATTTTAATGAGATCTCTGGTTGATAGTGACATCTAACGGAGAATTTTGAAACAAGTAATTAAAATCGGGATGCGCCCGCCCGGATGCGCGGTAGGTAGGAAGGTTGCTCGCAACTACAATTTAAGGTCTCTTTTAGCCAAGATGTAAAGGGCAACGGACGTGTCCGAGAGCAAGAAAAATTTATTTTGTTTTCAAAGTTTAATTTAAACTTCCTTTTAAAATATGTTATAATCATGGGATAGAAGACAGCGTACGTAACCAAGTACAAAGATGGGACGCTGAAGTTACCGATGACATTTCCTGAGACTTTCCACAAAGAGGATGCGAGGTTACGACATGTTAATACAGCTAAGTGGACGATTTAAGACTTTAAAGATTTATTTCAAAATTTAAAATGTTATACAGCATAACTCAAACTAAAGAACCTTGAACGTTTCAACTCATTTACATAACTGTAATTTACGCATATTTTGGTGCAATTGTGTTCACCTTGAATTATAAAATTTGATTATGAAAAAAGCAAGTAAACTCGAGTGTAGATTCATTTTCAGCCATTGATTGATTAATTGATTGTTAGATTGCCATCCTTAAAAATTCATAAGTAAAATTATTAAATGTTCCGTAACTGAATGTCAAGAAATTTGTATCATGATTATAACTTATCTTATTTTTTTGTTAAATAAAAAGAGTATAATTTGCTTTAATTGAATTTAAAAGAGTAATTATTTAACCAGCACTCAATTCCTTGCATTTCAAGTTAATAAGCCTTAAGATTTAATTTAATGAGACTCTGCTAGTTTAAATGATTTAACCTTGTATTTTAAAATATTTTAATGTAACGGAGTTCTATCTTCAAGAGCGTTACAGATAGACGGTTATTATTACGCCTAAACTGTAAGCTAGAACTTAAAACTAAAACTTAAACTTAAAAAATTAAAAACTAAATAATAATAATAAAATTTACTAACAACGTTACAAAATGCGCAACTCTGCTAAATTTATTTTCAACGTTACATGCTATACAAAAACATGTAGATAACACATTTCATGGATCAATGTTTCAAAAATAGTTATGGAATTTAGTAGTCAGACTACAAAGTGTAAAACTGCCAGGTAGTAGGTTTAATTTTAGTAATAACTATTACAATGTTAAATTTGTTAGTTCTTAAAACTTCAGTTCTTACATTTGTTCTGTATTTTTCACACTTTGTAAATTAATAAATGATTTTAACAAGAAATATTTAAATTATTTGTTTATTTCTACTGACAAATATATTTTTCATAACTGGTTTGTAGACTTTGTGCTTTAAAATAGTTTTTGTTCAATATTTATACAATACATGTTATTTGTTTCAATACAATACACAATAGTTTCAATTGCTACAATTTCATTAGTTTATATTTGATTATTAACCTACAAATAACTGGTAATATTGTTTAGTTGAGATAATTTTGATTTAACTGATTAAATCATAAGTAATTATTTTAATAACAAAATACAAACTATTAACTTACTACGCTGACGAGTTTCAAAAAACGTCTTTTCATAGACTAAGCATAATCTGCTACTCCCAGTAAGTTAGGCTAGTAGTTTTAGCAAACGTATGTGTTAAAATAATACTTTATCTTAGTCAATTTTTTAGGTTTCGGGGTAAAATTCCAATTTGTTTTAACATATATTATTTTTTACCACTTTTAAAAACAAAACATTGACATAATAATTTTTACTCAAACTCACAAAAATTAGTTGTAAGTTTTTCTTTGTTGTATTTGTAAAATAGTTTTAAGGTTATGTTTACTCTAGTTTACAAAAAGATATGACACAGGACTATACGGGTTCACTAGTTACGATTACATGACTCTTTGAGAGTACATTCATTGTATTATATAATATAGCCTCAAGAAAAGAGTTTAAGAAATTAAAAATTTAAAATGTGGAAATGGCGACAATTCGTAAAACACATACACACACACACACACACACACACACACAAACACACACACACACACACACACACACAAACAAACACCCACCCACCCACACACACACACACACACACACACACACACACACACACACACACACACACACACACACACACACACACACACACACACACACACACTGTAACGGTCTGGAAGGCTGTCCAAATTGGGAAATTAATAATTTCCTATTTTTTAAATAACAATTTTAACATTTAAATAATAAGGTTTTAATTTATTGTATAAGGAAACGTTGTAAAGAGTCAAGAAGTCAGTAAAATTTTGAATAAGTATTATTAAGACAAATTAAATTATAATAGCATGAAAACAGTAATAATTAACTAAATTTGACAAACGGGAGTGAAGTGAAAAATTGCTAAGTGCCAAAATGCTAACTTGAGAACTAGAACACGTAGAACTATCACTGACATTTTGAAATAACCAGAAAAATCCATAATAAACAATAGTGAAAACAGAATTTAAAAAACTCAAATAACAAAAACGTTACAGCCATTTTAAAATAATAGACATTTTTCAGTGTTCTAAAACAGATAACAAAACTATGCAGGTTGAATCGAATACGTTGTCCAACCCGCCCGTACAAGAAAAGAAGAAAGGAGATAGCGACGAACATAGAGCAGGAGGGAAAGGTTACATAGCCGCAATAAATACAGAAACTTAGGGACCTGTAAGGCAGTCTGTAAAAATTTTTAATACAAGGTAGTAACGACCGTAATGTCGGATCGCGCCTAGGACCACCACCATCGGCCAGATGGAACAAAACCAACATGCTTCCGCCGTCTAAGACCATCCATGGATAAGGGCTCCAGACTCAGCCTCCAAGACGCGGAAATGGAAAAAGACTTCCATCGACTGACCAGGGATGGCAACTTCCGATGTCCAGGTACCAGGGAATCCAGACGAGAGGACTCTAGGACGGGCAGGGAAATCCTTGACAAGTCATATTCTCTATTATATACAAATTAAAGTCAAATTTAGTCATTTAGATTTATTAAATTCAAATTACCAATTAAACTTAAAAAATGACTTCACTCTATGTTGAAAAAATAAATAAATCTTAAAAGTAGTAAAATTAATTAGTACAACAAAAATGTTTAAATAATGAATAATAATTATTAAATTTACAAAGTGGTTTTGGCCATAAGCCAATAATTTTCAAATATGAAATGTAGGATTTAAATATGTGAAATATAACGAACTTTTAATTAGTTAATTGTGAAGATAAAGAGAGAGTTAAATATATTTTATTTGAAAAGATAATTATTTTAGTTTAAAATCAGTAATTAAATGCATTATAAAAACTTACAGTATTTGAATTTATCCTGTGTTGAACAACCAATAAAAACTTTTAGTTTTTTCCAACTGATAAATAATGATTATAAAATAAATAAAAGTACAGTTTTAATTAAATTTTATTAATTAATGAATATATAAAATTCAGAACCTAATGTTTCTTAAAACGAGTTCTCTCCTGAGAACAATTTTATTGAGCTATTCTAAAAGTTAGTTGGTTTTTTGTATTGAATCCCAGAGATGATGTCTACTGGCAGATCATGTTTAAAGAACACAGGAGCCTTTTAAGAAAGGTATCTTAAACATGATCATATTTTGCATGTCCCCTTGCTGTGCCTGCAGATCTCATGAAGTGGTAAGATTCTTTGAAAATTGTGTGTGTTCATATAAATGTTGTTTCTTCCCAGCTGACTATTTTACTGACAGATGTGACTATATAAAGAACCAACAAACTTGCCAACCATCTTAGGGGAGGTCATACAAACGTTAAGGTAGAAGTCAGCGAGAATAGGCTTGCATTTGGGCGTGGTCTATTACGCGGGAACACAAAACAAAATTTAGGGATCTTAACACGGTAAACAAAACGGTGTGAGCTGCAGATATATAATAAATATGTATTTGTGCCAACAAAGCGAAGCGAGGCGGGGGGGGGGACGTTGCAACACACACACACACGCACACACACACACACGCACGCACACACACAAACCACACGCAAACACAACGCACACACACAGACACACACACAAACACAAACACTCACACACACACGCGCGCGCACACACACACACACATACACACACACACAAATACACACCCACACTCACACACATACACACACACACACACACACACACACACACACACACACACACACACACCGTTGTCTTCAGGTCATTTGAGCACTTTGTCCCACTGATCTCAACAACATTTTCTAAACATCCAGCCAAGACTATTTCTGCAGTACTCTAAAAATCACGAAAATACTATACCCAGCCTAGTAGAGAGCGCCATCTTTTGCAATTGAAAAATGTCAAAATGCCAATTTTACGTTAACGATCATTGCATACTTGAATAGTGCAACGCAAAAAAAAAATTCAAACGATATTTAGTGTAATGAAATTGTATTTGGATTTGGTTAATAAGATCTGAAACTGTGACAGTAATTCCATTACAATTAAGTTATTATTATTCATGAAACTATGAGGTTCTCACTATAAGAAAATTAAAGTATTTATTAGGGTAAAGTAAAAATGTCCTTACAAAATTAAAAACATTTAATAGCATAAAAACCTTGTAGTTTTATTACAGTACTTGTATTTACACTAAAATGTAAAATACTTTCAATACATTAAAATTATTGACACTAACCTAATACAATAAACTAAATAAACTTAAACAACATATTATTTACCGATCGAGAACTGATGTTGATGTAGACAATATTATATTTCTTCCTCGTAAAGGAAGTAAATCATGCGTTAGCTTAAATCAAATAGAGAACTGTGTAGTTTTTACAGTGAACATTTGTAAACCTATTCTCTTTTAGTCCACAAAGAGCTTACTCTACAACTGATTGCAAAATCTTTGAAAACATCCTCTTTGTTAACAGAGGATTGAAGTCGTAATATGATGGAAGGTATATGGTTCCTTTCGAGACACTAAAAAACCTTTAAACATATTATGTTCAACAGTAAAATATATAATTTTAGATATTTCCACTAACATTCTGTATTTTAACCATAAAAATACCTTAAAGAGTAATATTATTAATATTTTGCACATACCTCTTAATATATTTAAGAAACGAATTTTGTTTATTTTTTCGAAATTAACTTTGTTTATGGATGGAAATAAACAATTTTGCAAAAACTGGCATAAAGAAACAGTTTCCTAAAAACTGCTTTCTTTCCAAAATTATAATTATATGATACTTTTAGTTTTAATTTTACTTTTAAAATATTTACCACCCTCAGATTTACAATACCCCCGATAAACCGTTCTGCTTCTAAAAACTAATAACTCAGGCCTATATACCGTCTTGTATTGAAGTTAAGTGTCGTTTACTTTAAAACAAAAATCTCACCCAAAACATAAAGTATGCTATTACAAAAACTGCATAATAGTTTGTAATAAAATGTTTTTAATTTGTATATAATTTTACTGAATTTTAAACGCTCGATAAAATTACATCCTACAATCGACCTGAACGTTACATCATTTGTATATATTATCATATACAATTCTAATTACATGCATACTTAAAAAATAAATACACATTTCAACATTTTTAATTTATCACGTCTTGACATTTGGATTACGTACTCCCTCAGTAAGACTTGAGGTGTTTAATATCTGACAAATGCTATCGCGTACCTACATTCTCGCCGTAAGCCATCATTATATTAATGTCGGCTCGTATATAGCACGTATGAAATACCACCCTTCATGCTAGAACGTACGAGATGTGCATTTGTAAAGGAACAAGTAACGTATCGTCACTTTAACATGTTGATTATTTTATACTTTTTAACCAATGTAAATCATTTTAAATATTATAGTACAGCTAGTGTAGAAGTATATGCACTTGAAGCTAAACCCTTGGCATTCTACAACATACAAAATAATTGCATTTTTTACCTCTGAGTTAAATATCTTGTGCATTTAATAAATAATAATTTGAAGTATAAATTTATTTGATAGTGTATTTTAAATCTTCCAATTTTCTTACATTAATTTACCTTAAGAGGACATTGCTTCGTTGTCGAATAGCTTTACAATAAATTTTCAATGTTATATTTGTCTGTGATATGACTAAAACTTTTCTACTAATGATTATTATAACAAACGCTAATAAAATTGTCAACATTCAAATATCCCATTACATTTATTGAAGGCAAGTATTTTAGATGCTAGAACACACTGAAATAAGTTTTTGGGTGAAGATCAGAAAATAGACACGAAATGACTAATTTATTCCTCATACTTATTTTAAAAACAAATATATCATCATCAGGGAGTGTAGCTAATACAACATCCACGTTATACAGAATCCTTATTAACAGATGTTTAAAACTCTTGTATTTTAATCTAAAACAGTTTATACAGAAAAGAAAACCTATACTATATTCGCGATCTTATTTAACGTACAAAAATTATTAATTTAACAAACTGTGTACCAAAGTTTCAAATTAAAGATTCTTACATCTTGATGAAAACCGAAACCCATTGTTTCATCCTTACAAATAAACAGGCGACAGGCGACATGTATAACAGGGTTAACTTGTAACTTACTTCTTTATTCGTCTAAAATAAAGAGAACCAGGTCTCCCTGGAATTTGAATTTCGAAACAGAATTGAGTTTTTCTGTTCGTTTTAAACCTCATCACTAATTAGACAATTTCTTTAGTTTCTTTAATTTCTTTAGTGCATCTTAGATGGTAGTTTTATTTTAATAAAGTTTTGATTTATATGTATAAAAATTATTAATTATATAATTATAACTTAATTAGAACACAATTTGTGTTTAGCTATTTATAGTTTACGCTTTGTATTTATCTCGTATTTATGTCAGAGATTTTTTTCTATTTTTTAGTTTAGTAAACATTTAACTTATCTGCTGAAAACGAAACTAGAAATTCTTCGGCACTACAGAGAATCAAATCTTTAGTTTATTTTTCACTACACCATTTTACCGTTTAAACTAAATTCTATTTAACATTTGTCAATTTAACTTGTTTACAGTTTTTACAACTTACAGGTCATAAAAAAACGTATTGCAAATGTATAATCGCACGGTACTTTTGACAGAAAGTTATTACTTCAACTGCAAATACAGAGACATTGTTACTTCTGAAGGAACATCGAGCTGATTGTATAAGTAAACGTTTACCATTTCAAAAAAAATGTAGCACTTACGCAAGCAAATATAGCATAAATACCACTTGTTCAAATATTAGTCATTTGAGGAGTAAAAACCATCTTTTAAGTTTGAATTGTATTGATGTAAAAGTTTTAAAAACATATAAAAGCATGAACAATATTTTTAAAGTAAGTTAAAAATAGAGATTATATTTTGCGCCATAATACCTATATAGTGTTTTTATTTTTATATATACTATGAAGATTTATTACTAGGCTCGGTTTAATGTTTTATTATTTTCAAGGTTAAAGTAATATCTTATAAATTAATATAAAACCAAAAGTAAACATATAAATGTACGATTATATCTTATATGCTATACATGGTTCGATTATATCTTATATGCTATACAAGGTTCGATTATATCTTATATGCTATACAAGGTTCAATTATATCTTATATGCTTTACAAGGTTCGATTATATCTTATATGCTATACAAGGTTCGATTATATCTTATATGCTATATATAGTTCGTTTATATCTTATATGCTATACAAGGTTCGATTATTATCTTATATGCTATACAATGTTCGATTATATCTTTTATGCTATACAAGGTTCGATTATATCTTATATGCTATACAAGGTTAGATTATATATATGTTATATGCTATACAAGGTTCGATTATATCTTATATGCTATACAAGGTTCGATTATATATTTTATGCTATACAAGGTTCGATTATATCTTATATGCTATACAAGGTTAGATTATATATATGTTATATGCTATACAAGGTTCGATTATATCTTATATGCTATACAAGGTTCGATTATATCTTATATGCTATACAAGGTTCGGTTATATATTATATGCTATACAAGGTGCGATTATATCTTATATGCTATACAAGGTTGAATTATGCCTCATATGCTATACAAGGTTCGATTGTATGTTTTATGCTTTACAAGGTTCGATTATATCTTATATGCTATACATGGTTCTATTAAATCTTATATGCTATACAAGGTTCGGTTATATATTATATGCTATACAAGGTGCGATTATATCTTATATGCTATACAAGGTTTGATTATATCTTATATGCTATACATGGTTCGATTATATCTTATATGCTATACAAGGTTCGATTATATATTATATGCTATACAAGGTGCGATTATATCTTATATGCTATACAAGGTTCGATTATGTCTCATATGCTATACAAGGTTCGATTGTATGTTTTATGCTACACAAGGTTCGGTTATATATTATATGCTATACAACGTTCGATTATATCTTATATGCTTTACTAGGTTCGATTATATCTTATATGCTATACAAGGTTCGATTATTATCTTATATGCTATACAAGGTTCGATTATATCTTTTATGCTATACAAGGTTCGATTATATCTTATATGCTATACATGGTTCGATTATATCTTATATGCTTTAAAGGTTCGATTATATCTTATATGCTATACAAGGTTCGATTATATCTTATATGCTTTAAAGGTTCGATTATATCTTATATGCTATACAAGGTTCGATTATATATTTTATGCTATACAAGGTTCGATTATATCTTATATGCTATACAAGGTTAGATTATATATATATGTTATATGCTATACAAGGTTCGATTATATCTTATATGCTATACAAGGTTCGATTATATCTTATATGCTATACAAGGTTCGGTTATATATTATATGCTATACAAGGTGCGATTATATCTTATATGCTATACAAGGTTGAATTATGCCTCATATGCTATACAAGGTTCGATTGTATGTTTTATGCTTTACAAGGTTCGATTATATCTTATATGCTATACATGGTTCTATTAAATCTTATATGCTATACAAGGTTCGGTTATATATTATATGCTATACAAGGTGCGATTATATCTTATATGCTATACAAGGTTTGATTATATATTATATGCTATACATGGTTCGATTATATCTTATATGCTATACAACGTTCGATTATATATTATATGCTATACAAGGTGCGATTATATCTTATATGCTATACAAGGTTCGATTATGTCTCATATGCTATACAAGGTTCGATTGTATGTTTTATGCTACACAAGGTTCGGTTATATATTATATGCTATACAAGGTTCGATTATATCTTATATGCTTTACTAGGTTCGATTATATCTTATATACTATACAAGGTTAATGGAACTTTTTCATTTCCGCATTTCCTATTTCCTCAGAAATCTGACTTGTTTTCCTTTCTACAATTATATTTACTCTAGCTTTTTGATACTTAATTTTGAAATATATCATCTACAAATACTTTTACAATAAACTGTGAGTAAATATTGAATTTATGAACTTGAAGTTGGTTTTACAAATTTTTATAACTTTTAAACCTGGTGGAATCCATATGAACTTTATATACTAAAATTCTTTTTGATTTACATAAAAATTAATTTAAAATTCAAAAACTTATACTACAACTATCTGATAATTTGGTGTTTGTGACACTCATGCTTAGGCGTCAATATTTCTCACTTTTAAAGAAGTATTTCATCTGACTGGAAGTTATGAATACATTATCTAAAATTATATATTTAATGACCCTAATAACGTAAGCTGCTTATATTGCAGAAGAAAATCTTTGGAAGTTTCTTTCAGTACACTTGGGCAAACAATATTGTATAATTTAGCTTACACATTATCTGATTTTATGTTTCTAGTTAGTGTTTTATATTTATCTCTTTTTACTTATCAATAACAACTTATGTGTAGTTTTCTAATCTTTTGTGTAATATTGATTCACTATTAAAGTGGCGAAGTGTTGAATATAATTTAAATATAAACATTAAGTAAACATTAAATATAAACATTTAATATAAACAAACTAGTAGGAAACGTGGATGATCGATATTGCCGAATCTACGTGATTGAAGAAATCGATATTTATGCCACAGCTGTTATTGGTAACGAGATATAGTGGTTTCAGATGAACACGGGACCTAGTTCTAATGAGTTTTAATTTAATTGCAGCAAAGAGTGGCACAAGCAGGAATACTTGCTGTATTCCTTCATTACAGCAAGTATTCCTTTCTCGTTAAATATTTATATGGCTGTAAAAAAAAAAGCTAAACTAATATAACTTTATGAAGGTAAGAGAAGACGGTATGCTAAAGGTTAGATGTGCCTTTAAAGGTAGATTTTTTACCCTTTAACCTTTAAAGATTACAAGTTTAAGAATCATTATATAACATTTTAAAATACTTACATTTGCTTCAGAAATTAGTTCAAGAACGCTGACTTCTTTAAAAGTGTACAAAAAACCCATACGTTGTGAATTATGTTACAATAATGGAAGGAATAATGTTTCATTTATGCATCTATATATCACATTATGTGGCCTCCAGCAAGGTTTAGAAGACAAAAAAATGACGTATTGTCTTGTTATACAGAAATGCACCGCCACCCTTTTCTTTACTTCTAGGAAAGTGTTTTTGTGTAATATATTAGGCCTAGTTAGATGTTTCAGCTGTTCAAGGGAATCCTTATCCTTATATTTCCTTAATATTAAATATCTTAAAAAAGTAAGCCTTTGAATTCCATATTGTAATATATGAATGTAGGGCAGTGGAGATACGGAGCACTAATAAATAACAAGTCATCAGAAGTCATTGTTGATTTGAAATGAGTGTATTTTTAATAAATGAAACTATTTTTACTTTTCTAACAACGTATGATCTCCGTAACGCACATACTTATACAATGTCTACTTATTGAATGTGTAAATTGAAATTATACGTTTAAAACATTTACCGTATGTCAATTTTTTTTATTGAAATAGAGTTTTTTTAAGAGTAAATTCAAAATAGCATTCAATTTTTAAATGCAATAACGCTCTTTAACTTTACCCAAAACTATTCGCTGTTTTCAGGTACGAAAGAAAATCAAATCACATATGTATAACATTGTCACATTGTACACGTATTCTTTGAAATAAAGTCGTTTTCCTAGATTCTAACAAATGTATTTTCTTTTACCGAATATTTACAAAAGGTTTTCTATTTTCGTCAGCTTTATTTATTTCATTTGTTTTAATGTGATACATATTATATTTATTCAAGGTTATTTCCTTATCTATTACAACAAAATATTATATACTTCTTTCTATACTGATAACAATTTTCATAAAATTAGCTTTATGTAATAAATATTTTGTATTTTCAATAATATAATAAATGATATTTATTATAAATACTTACTTCTTATTACGAGCTTCCAAGGTTGGCCTCGATGGCTCGAATATTTATTATAAATAAATATGATGATAATAAATGACAGATATTCCACAATAAATAGAGTTTGATTGAACTCGGTTGACAATAAAGACTTCAATCCCCTTCACTAGTAGTAGGCTTCACGTCTATTATTAAAATTTTAACACAAGAAAACGTACATTGTAAAACTACAGCTACATCAATAGTGCTAGTTACTCGCCTTGGTGTATAATTTAAAACATTAAATTAATTAGTTTTAACAAAATACAAATATAAACAAAGGTTATAACAACAATAATTTAGGATTATAGGAAAAATTACAATAACCTATTCCAAACTAGTAGGAATATATAGGCTATAGAATATTTTTGTTGCTGTTAATTTCATAACAAAGAGACAATTGTATCCAGGCTAGTAGGCTATAGTAGCTAATGGGCTGATACACAAATACTCAATGCTTACAATAAAAGCACTCGTCTTCCTACATTTAAGTTTTAGGTAAATGTTACCTACACAAATTGTATGTATATAATATCGTAAACATAAATCAAACACAATAAATATTCAATAACTACTACATAAATCAATGTATTAACAACTCAAGTCATTTCGGCTAGCAGCAAACCATCAACAAAGTTAATGAATATATTTAAGACCGTGGTCTGGGTAAGCTGGCAGCTATCCTCTAGCGTACACGCTCTGGCAGTTAGTATCTCTACTACGTTCGGTACATTGTCCATGTATTTATCGAAAAATAGTGCTCTCTCCATGGGAAATCGGAAGGTATTAAGCCGTACGGTGAGTTTTGTGCTAAGAGCGGGATGTATAGACAATATCTGGAAACAAGGAAACTGCTAGTGAAACAAGAGCACTGGGGGCGGACAAAGACAGGTGGCCGTTCTAAACAAGTGTCTTGCAAAGAGATTGTTAGAGATTCCATGGGTGAGAGTGCATGCAGTTCCCCTGCTGATTCACGAGACTGGAATGAACATGCAAAATAAAATAAAAGATTCAAGGAGGCATTATATAAAATAATTTACAAACACTTTTCAATAACAAAACTCTTTTCATCCTACCTTCTTCACTGACTCAAGCTCTAAAGGGGCGACGCTAGAAAACCAAATTAATGTGGTTTTAAGAGTTTTATTGTGTTTATTAATTCATATTCCAAAGTTTCCCAAGAGACTAAGGAATGCAAATAATCGAACTTTCACAATGGTAATAAAACATATGTTAGTAAAAGGTATACTTTAATCAATTATGTTAGTTTAAAATATTACCATAGTTTAAAGTACGTTTAAATTAGTTTAAATTTACGTTACTTTAGATATAAATATAATTATTTAGTAACATTTAGAGAATAGATTCATCAAAATTTTTATAACTTTTTTAAACCACGAAAACATTTTAAAAAGAGCTTCACAGGACTTGGAAAATAATAAACTTCTACCTTGGAATGTAAATTAGTTTTATGTTTGTATTTACATCGCCTGCAGATTGATGCGTCATTCTGCTACAATAACGTCAGCTCACTATAAATGCTTTTTTATAGCTTCATTTTGCAAAGGCGAACGCCATTTTTACGACCGAGTAAGCAAGTGCTGCTGTGGCCTAGCCTATACGTAAGAGTTACATATCCATTGCCGTTGTATTACTTACGGGGCATCCAGCTCCGTGTGATTCGAAAGCACTCATAGAGTTTAAGTTTTACGAAAACAATTTCTTTATTTTGAGCGAATTTTAATTTTATAGTCATATAATTTTATTTTATAGCATTGGCGTTTATAAGGTTTAGGTTACCAAAATGTTTACAATAAATATTACCTTAATTACATCTAATCTATAAATTATTATTTTTATTTAATGCAACAAATTTTTAAAAAACGAATTATTATTACCTAACCTAGTAGACATCGCAGCCGAAGAGAGAAATACTAGCAGTTCAGTAGCAGTATTGTGGATATTTTCTACGCGCAATGTTTACTCGGTCTAGTTGTAGATACTTTTTTTTGTGAAAAGCCAATAAGGTTGTCATCGACAAGAACAGATTGTGTATGCTGAATTAAACTATTTCTAAAATCTAAACTACTAATAAAATCAGAGCAGCCATTTCGATTACTTAAATTAAAAGTAAATACTAAAATTATATTGATTAGTTGAAACTAACTCTATAATTGATTAACTAAAACTAGACAAGTTGAAATTAAAGAATTAAATTATAATAATTAAAAGTTAAAATAACTAACACTAAACGGACAAGATTTTAAATATCATTGAATAGATTCAGAGGATTTAAAAAAGCGATGATACAGTCGATGGCTTTGACATTGTCTCTTAAATCACCTTTAAACTCTCTCGAAGTTCGTGACGTATATATTAATCGGTTACCTCATCACACTCAAGCAAAATATGCTTGAATGTAATGGTATCGCCACAAAACTGAGATAAGTGAGGTTAAGTGAGTCCTTTTTTTATGTGTAGGATTTCTAGGACCACATATCAACACACTAAAAAAATATGAAATTTACAGACACAAAAACACAAAATACAAACATACTAAACGAACAAACAATTAAAATCATACATACTATTTGTTACTATCGAAAACCTACCTTTAAAACCGTCACCGCTTGACCCAATATCTCCAAGCAGAAGACACTGATGAAGATCGGCACATAGCAATCGAAAACGTTCTGTCTCAGTAAGTTTTAACAAATTTACTAAATTTAAAGTTCAGATAGTCATAAACTATTGTTTAAGTGATTAATATGGATTAAATCACTTCTTCTAAAACATAAACTAAAATATAAAATCCGAAATCATATTATAACTTTTATTTTAAGCTACGATAATTGTATTCAGCACCCATCTATTATAGCGTAAAGTCAACTCGAAAGTTTGTGCCTACAATGTTCCTATTCAGACGTGACTAAATACAAACAGACTAATTTTAATTTCAGATGATCATTTCCCAGAATGTCAGGGTTTTTAACAAAAACCGAACTTACCGATTTGTTATCTCGCCATATTTGTGTATAAACTATAGCCAAGGGAATAAAAGATTAAACTGAAAACAATCGGTTTGTCAAATTTGAAATACGGTTTCTCTTTTTTTGTTTTTTAGTTGGAAACGCAGATTTATAAAGGACTGTTGAATAAAAATGTGTTACCACGGTAGACAAAACTATTGATAACCATATCATATCTTTTACCCAATCAATCTCCTATTGTCTTGTTTTATTTCTGATATTCAAACTGTACACATTTAATGTTGTCTACAAACCGCATTACATGACAGTGCTAAAAATAGGTTAATTTTGAACAAATTTATATTTAGTTATAATTTTAAAATTAAATAAATTAATAAACATAACATCGTATTATATCCTGAATAGCCTTACTCACACTTTGTCTTAGATAGTTTTATTTCATTTTGTTTTAAAATTGAGACAGGTTTAAAATTTGTAAAGCAGAACACATATCGTTATTCAGCTGTAAATCGTTACTTCTACATTTTTACAATTATGTCTGCATTAGATAGAAATAATATCATCAGCGATAATATATATATGTTAGATAATGTATTCTAAAACATAATCTATTAAAAAAACATAGGTATAACCTTTACTTTTTTAAAAATTTGATCTCCGATTGTTTTAAAATAATTTTTTGACATTGCATTTTCGTTTAATATAAACACAAAATATGCGATCTAAATACATTCCCCATTGTTCCCCAAACGTCAAAATCACTGAACATAGTATAATGTTTATTAATTTACATAGCTTACTATGTCACTCAAGTCAGTTTCTGATCGTTAACATTGTCTTTAGGTTAACATTTTTTTAATTCTTCTATTTTTTACTTTTAAAACTGAAAGTAGTGTTACTGGTTCTGTTTTATAATATTATTTACAGGTAAATAAAGTTCATTATTTGCACTTCATTATGGCTTTTATCTCTATTTTTTATTTTACTATTTTCTTTAATCAAGTATCATAGTTGCATACCTTAAATAGTTGAAGGTTAGATTCATCAAACTAGGTCAGCATAAGCTGAGGGCACAATGATCGCCTGGTAGTTCCAATGGGCAAAAATATGAGATCGAGTGGGCAGGATGGATTACCTGAGGTAAAAACTCTTTCAGTCGTGGAGTATTTACCCACTACAAAAAGTTTTGAGAATAGTCCAAGATATAGATTTTTGGGTTATACCCCGCATTTAAATTTAAAGCAAGATTATTTAAAAATTTAAATTATAACAGAACATGTTAAAAACTAAATTTTATATATTTTGATATATTTATTGGAATTTGTTTTCAGTAAATTAAATTCAACCTAAATACAAATACCAAATAAGTCAATACAAATATTCGTCCACCCCGTATGAAGGACGGGTACTCTGCTGGTATACCAACAATTATATTGTTATTATTAATTCTAATAATTATAAAAATTAAATTATTACTAATAATGTTGTTAAAATATAAATAGCGCTTCTTTTTTCTGCCTTTTTTAATAATTCAGTGACTTTTAAGCCGTTCAGATGTGAGACGATATTCCAAACCAACCTAACTGAATGATTGATGAGTTTCATTAATCGTGGATGTTACCTAATCTTTCACCCAAAAATTCCAAACGCTAATAATTTCACTTTCTGTGTAGACCCATTAATTGGCTACCATTTTCTGCTCATATTCTTTATTAACGTTTTCCCTCATATTTAACAAGTTTTGCCTCTGTCTTTGTAATTAAAATTATTTTTCTCTAATTTAGGTTTATGTTACTAAATACTTAACGTTTTTCAGACACTTAATCGATGCATAGGAAAGATGTGACGTAGAGTTATATGAACCTTCTGGTACTGCATGTAGGTAATTTAATGTGGCATCACATGTGCAGGATTGATTGAAGTGCAGGACTGATCACTTGAAAAAGACATACTCTCTACTGAGGACTTCAACGTAACCAAATATTGGAAGTCTCAATATCTACCTTACTAGAGGTAGCCAAAGGAAAATAACATAAGGAAAGGACTTGGAATTAGTATGACTAAGGAAAGAATTTAATGATTCCTTAGGGATACATTAAAGGGAATTCAGGGAACTGGAAATGAGAAACGATTAACATCGCATGTATACATTTTGAGCCTATGAAAATGAGATAATTTGATGAAAGCCAGGATATAAAGTAAAACTCTGAACCATTAAGGACGCATTAACTTGAATACAGTCTACGTACTATAGCTTACATAAGGAGACCTAATTCTACCCTCCTTAGTTTATCCCAATGGAAAATCTTATTGCTTAAGATCAAGAAAAATTACAAAGAAACAAAAAGAATTATAAGGAAATATTCATTAATATGATAAAGGGCCTTGGATATGATTAGGAAGACGAAAAAGGTTAAGAAGAAGTAAAGAAAAAGAACAGTAATAAGAAAAAGACAAGGTAGAAATGTTAAGGCAAAGAAGACAAATAATACAATCAGATGAAAAAAAGAAAAAGAGCGAGATGGAAAAGATGACGAAGAAGAGAAAGAAGAAAGATATATTGAAGCATAATCCTGGTCAAAATAACTTCATTGAATAACGCTCACACGTGGAAACTTCTCTTTTGGAGTTTTAATTTGGAGCATAAATTTTCAATAGTACGAAATGGATGGTTAGTGCAAAACATGAAATAATACAGATTTTAATACTTTTTGGAGGATTTAGAACAATAACTAAAATTATGCTATTGATTATTAATAAGTGCATTTTACCATAACATCTACCTAGTAAATAACGGCACAGGAAAAGGTCAAATACATTATTATCCTTATTCTGGTTCAAAGCTGCTTTCCCGGGCAATGTGTTAGTAAAGTAAACATCTGGTGTTATTGTTTGTGACCTCGATACAGAGGGTTATATGGTAGTTCTTTCTTTTATTTTAGAAGTCTAGTGTAGTAGGCATTTCACGATAACACAGTTACTTTCGAAATTACATTTCTTGTACTTATTTTTATTTCCTTTTAGCTAATAACATATTTAGTTAATTTATTGTCATGTGTTAGTTATGGATTTGCAGTTAAAGTGATTCATCTCTATGAACATAATTGCCAAGGAATTAAAGGATGGAATATTGAAATATAGAGATCTTTTACAGATAGATACATAAAATCCTCCTAGTAACGCATATAAAGAAATTTCATTACGTAGCGTCTATAAAACCCCTTACCAGACATAGACCTACCATCAATTGGGATCATAAACAGGGTTTACGTAATACATCACGTTGTAAAAAGGGAAATGGAGGGTGGATGGAATTAGGTAGGGGAAATTTACATAATTATTACCCGATACAGTAAACAGCGGAAAATGGTAACGTATTGGTAGTGTGAAATCGGAAATACCTGTTCTTGACTGGGATGAAAAGAGGTGTCTATATCGAGTTGGATTTTGTTTTAAATATAGCACCTTAATTATGAATATATTTACCTTACTGATAGTTCAGTCTTTCATTCCAAATCAATATAACATTTTCTCAAATAAAACGTTATATTTATCATTTTATTTACCTGTTTACTAAGCATTCATTCAATCTAATATTTTACTGTTATTAAATGACTTAGGTAAATCTCTTATTTCTAATCAAGTTGGTTCACATCAATGAAGATATTTGTTCACAGAGAATGTTTTCCCATTAAACAGAGAAAAACTTTCCACACTTGTAAACTTAGTTAACCTGCAGGTAGTTCGTCCATTTCGAAACATCTACACCTTCTCGGAAATATTATTTAATATATAGTAGATTATGTTTTCTATTTTTGAATTTTAAGACCTGATTATAATAAGAAAAAAACAACTCTTTAGCGCAAACGCCTGGTTTTAGCTCAGTTGGATCATTATTTCATCACGGAATTTCTATGTTAATAATGAAAAAACTATAGATAAAAGCATTATAGATTTAAATTACAGATTCATATATCCAATGTAAAGTTTATTTAAACGCCTTTGTCGTTTTTATTTGGATAGTATCGGTTACTGTTTAAATAAATTACATTAATTATTCTCAGTTTAAATTAAAACTTCAATTCAGAAATAGGAGAAAAATATAAAGCTGTCTCCTTTGTAGTTTTGCTAATTGTACGAAAATATAATGGTTATTGCTATTTTAAAAAAAATGAAGTAGGCCTATTACAGATTTTATTATTTTCACAGCATTTAGAACAATAACTATAGTTATACTATTGAATGATAACAAGTACATTTTATCATAACATCTACATAACAAATACCGGCACAGAAAAAGTAAAAGACAAAGCAAAGCATCGATAGGTTTTTCATTTAAAATTGTTGATATATTCAATATGCATAGCTCTTAAGATATATGCAATAACCTAATTTCTATTCTTCCAAACTTCAAATAGTTCATTGATCCGATTGTAACAAAGGCTGCGTTTTCCTCTACACTGAATACAATGTTTATTAACCTTATTCAAGTTGAAAGCTGCTTTCTCGGGCAATGTGTTAGTGAAGTAAACTAATTGGCCTCAATACGGAGGGGTACATGATAGTTCTTTCTTTTATTTTAGAAGTATAGCAGACATTTTACCTTTGCACACTTACTCTGAAAATTACATTTCGTTTATTTTTATTTTTATTTTAGCTAGCAACATATTTATTACGTTATTTCGTTGTCGTATGCTAGTTATAGTTTTGTAGTTAGAAGGTGACTGATCCCTATGATTGCATGGAGTTGTGAAGTATAGAGACAACGTAATTATAGAGACATAAAAACCCTCGGTAAAACATATAAGTTGCGTCTGTAGAGGCAATTACCAGGCGTCGACCTACCCTCAATTGGCGTCATAATAGCGTTTACGTATTCTAGGCTTTAGTAAAAAGCGAAATGGAGGGTAGATGGAACTAGGTAGGGAAAGAAGGACTCAATGGTCTCCTAGTACGGGAAATAGGGGGAAATGGTATCGCATTGGTAGGATAAAATATGAAATACCTGTTCTTGACTTGGATGTAAAGACCTGTCTATTTCGACCAGGGCTTTATGTTAAATATATTTCCTTAATATCAACTAAATTTACCTAAGGGATAGCTCAGTCTCCCGTTTCAAATAAATATAACATAATTTCTCCTAAAACTATGTTCCTTTACGTGTCTACTAAACTTGTATATCTTCTAGTATTTTACAAACAAATCTCTCTTCTTTAGACTAAACATTAGTGTATTTTGAAACAGTATTACGCGTAAATCTCGTAACATCACAAAAATACCAGTCAAATAGTGCTACAACAAATCCAGCAATTAAAGGCAGTAATTTTATCTGAATGTAAATACACAATGTTAGCAAAGTGAACTTAGATTTAAAGAGCTTGGAATAATTTTGAAGAAATTTCAGGGTAAACTAACATCGAAATATATTTTTGGGACCATTTTGCAAACAATAAAATAATCTGGCAAACAGACATGTGTGCAAGCATTTTTCAAACAGACATGTGTGTGGATGGTCTGGAAACGTAAAGTATAACTGCAATAATCTCCAAAGTACTTATGATATAAAAGCCTCAAATTAGAAAAACAAATATAATTGTAGTAAAAATATATCCTCTTACAAAGCTACTTTTATAATAAACAACCAAATCACGCAACTTTTGTAATTACAACTTTAATAGTTGTAGTTACAACTTTAGTAAATATTTACTAAAAACGTTAAATAAAAATAAAAAATGTTAGTGGGTGTTTTATATTATTTGTAATAGAATCGTCACGATTAGGTCCAGAATAAAGATAACTATTTTTACAGTTATATTAATAATAAATTAGGTCAGGTAAAAGAAAAGTCGCTAACCTACCTTTATACTTCTTATTGAAACGTATCTATGCTATTTATTACAATTATTTGTACTTATTTATTTTGACATTTACTTTTAAATTCATGATTCTATTTAATGCTATTAAAAAAAAAAGGTTTTCGACGGGATTTGTGGCTTATTAGTTGCCAAGATAGTTTCCGAAGGTGTAGAGAAACACTCTGATCGATACAGGTTTAGGTGGTCAGGGCTTCGGTTTTCTCTATACAGACCTTATCTGTACTTAGCCTACTTCAGTTTGCATTGCATTTTGCTTTGTAACTTTATCGTAGCTATACGCCCTTCGCACTCTAGACGTCACAGTTTGTTCTAAAGTTTTATTAAAAATAAGTCTTTTACGTGATTTATGGTTTAGTGGTTGTCACGATGGCCGGATGTCTACAAAGCCTACTAATAAATAGGCTGCCTATCTTGTACATTCAAAGTTACTAATAGATTAACTGTCGCTATGCATATTCAAAGCCTACTAATAAATTGGCTACATCTCTTGTATATTCAAAAGTTAATAAAACATTAGCTGTCCCCTTGTATATTCAAAGCCTACTAATAAATTGACCGTCTCCCTTGTATATTCAAAAGTTACTAATAGATTATCTGTCCCTTTGCATATTCAAAGCCTACTAACAGATTACGTGATCCCTTCTGTATTCAAAGCCCACTAATAAATTGTCTGTCTCCCTTCTATATTCAAAAGTTACTAATATATTACCTGTCTCTTTGTATATTCAAAGCCTACTAATAGACTATGTAAGTGTCTCCTTGTATATTTAAAGCCTACTAATAGATTAGCTGTGACAAGGAATGGAATATAAGACTTAAAATAGCTGATACCATATGATTTCAAAAAACAGATGATTTTATGTTATAGGTAATGTGGTAGAACAGCTGTTTTAACGCAAAGGTTATGATACTTTATTCGACAATTTATGGTAATATTTTATTTTTGAAATATTAATTCTTTAAATAAATTTAATAATAAATTAATTTCAGTTTTACATGGGAGAAAATCTTTTCATTAAAAGGGTAAAGATGACAATATAGTTATTCCATCCTATTAATCGTAAAATAAGTGATAACATTATTTCATAAGAAAGTTGTTTTTGTGTTATAGGTTATGTGGTAGAAAAAAAAACATCCTGAAATATAGGTTTATTTAGCTTCAAGTGAACACATACGTTATTCTAATGTACGAAAACGTTGGTTATTCTAAAGAAGTTTAAAGCAGCTGTTTCAACGCATAGGTTGTTACTTTATTTATAAGAAGTAACTAAAATAAATTTTTTCTCTGATGATCTTAGTAGGAATTTACTTTATCAAATAGGAATTTATGTTTATATTACTTGTATTACATAAAGAAGTTAACTAATATAATAATGGCAAAAACGATTGAGTGATAAAAAGATACTAAATTGTTCGAATAAATAATAAAAATATTAATGTTTGAAACAAAGTAGCAACCATCTCTGGCCCTCTATGTATGTGGATTGACCCATATATAAATAGTTAGAGCTACTGAGAACTTCGGGGCAAGCCATTTTAGAACTAGCCAGTGCTTGTAGTACGAAGATACTCCGGTAGATCGGTATTTGTAAAATAGCGCAAAGTATTGTTAAATATATCGCAATAAGAAGGTATCTTGGAAAATAACCTTCCTGAGAAACCGACGTAACGAACTTGTAGGATAAAGCTGAAAAATAATTCGTACAAATTGGATGCAAGATAAATCCAAAATAATACAATGAACAGTTGCACACAAGAATTAAAAACTACTCAACAGTTCAAATAACGTGACATTAGCTGTCTATTCATACTCAAAATATATGTCTACACAAACTGATGGTCAAGAACACATTGAGCCATAGCTTACTATAGCCGTGGTGAAACATTACTGAATACATACAGTACTTGTGTTAATTGCAGGTTTAGGTTATTTCAGCGGGAATAATGCCAAGGCTACGGGATGCATTAGTTTTCTGCTTTTATTGTGCCGGCATATTACATACTTAGCTCACCTGACCTGGACATTATAACTGCGGGAAACAGTCATGGTTTTATCTAATGAGGGCATGGATGCTAAGAGCGGCCTATCTACTAATACATTCTCCGAAGGAAAAAGTGTTATGGATCGTTTGTGTATTACTTACTATTTGATGGAAAATCCCACTTACATATAATACTTTAAATAACCATTTGAAACACGATCTTAGCCATATGGTAATAAAAATACCGGAGGAATATGAGGCAGCAGGCTCAACAACGAAAATTCTAAAATTTGATTATCTAATAGTAGGTAGAGACGAGATTTGGGACCTTAGCTTAGAAAACACTGAAAATTAAGAGGGTACAAACCTCCAAATAACTAAGGGCGATTTTAATAAGAAAGGCGATAGTGAGGATGGAATCAGGGGAAGATTAAACAAAGGCAGAGCAGTGACACGAGCCTTAAACACTCTACAGTTCAGAGGTATGGGATGTTACGAATGCACATAATAATAAACTCTTGACGATGGAAATGGACTATTTAAGAGAAGCTACGGTAAATCGAAACTTGAAAGATTTAGAAATATGCAAATACGTAAAGAAATGAAAATGGATAAAAATATAAGGCAGGAGATAGAAAGAAGACAATTAACATGGTTTGGACACGTAAAGAGGACGGCAGAAGGTGGCCTCCAGCGGTAATAGAGTAGATTCACCCTGAGAAGAGAAAGAGACGACGGCCAGGAAGAAGTTGGTATCGACGAAGCAATGACTGGAAGAAACCTAGAATAGGCATAATATATGGCAGAAGAAATTGGAAATTAGGGACGGCGAGGTGGCTACAGCTGGAACAGATGCGTTATAAAAAAAAATAAGTATATAATCTCCCCCACCATTCTGTATGGCCCCTGTAGAGAGCAGATATTCTTCAGATATCTAATAAACTTCCTACGAAAAAGAGGTATAATCAAGGACAGATGAAATAAGGTAGTACTAAGGACAGGGCATATTGTTCTTTTAGGAAATGGGAAAAATTGGTGCGTTGTCAGGTTAGGTTCACTCATTACGTAGCCTTGCTTTCTTCCGGAGTGAAGAGGTACAGACAACCGCTACACAGGGTTTTAAAGGAGTTTTTGTCCTTAATATTTCAAAATGGCTTAGTTATTTATATAATTTATATAAAAATTAAAATATTTTCATTATAAATTTTTATTATGTAATAAAGAAAATACATTTTTTTTCAATTGGGTGTATTAAAATTAAATATTGTTTAACCTTCAAACACACGCGCCGGGGTGTAAAGCACCCCACACCATTCATTTCTCTCTGAGGCGACTCAAAAAAATTTTTGTTCTCGCTCCCCTCCTAGGTAGTTGTTTATCACTTCTTCCTCCACACTGTCACTCAAGGTCAACCCGTTGTGGCGTACCAGTCATTGTGTTTACATCGTTGTTTTAAGTGCGGGGTGAATTTGACCCCGCGCGTGTGTTCTCGTCCAAAAATTTGTGTTGGTACATTTTTAAGTTATTGTTTTTTAATTAGAATAATTATTTAGTGTGAGTCTTTTATTGGTGTTTAACATATTTATTTATCTTTTTTGTTGTAATTTTGTCTTTTTGTCATAAAAAAAAATTAAAATTCTGGGTCAAGAGCTTTCAAAACCCCATATTGCATCATGAGCCTTACTGCCAGGACTACCTTTGCATATAAAGCACACCTTTGCAGGTGTGAAGCACATAAGTGGTGTTGAGGAAACTCGAGAAATAAAAATAAAAGAAGTTCTGGACGATGCGGAGTTTGCCCGCTGCAAAAAGACCGGAAGACGACCACTTTATGCTGCAACTGCAACAAATTACTTTGTAGGGACATTCCTTTATATACTGTGAAGAATGTGCACCTGAATAAAAAATAAATTTTGAAAATATGAATTTAAAAAAATCTTTACTTTTTAATTTTTTTTTACTTTTTAATTTGGACTGAACTAATGTTTTCTTCTAAACCAATACTTCTGTACACAGTTATGAATTTAGCAAATTTTTTTCACCTAATAAAATGTGTATATTTTTTGAAATATTTTATTCCAATGTAAAAAGTTATTTACTAATGTTTACTTGTCTAAATATGAAGTAAATTGCATAGTAATAAGAATTATTTTTCATTATGACGAATAATTTTAAATTTTGAGTGTGGCAAATTTTGACGATTTTCAAGCTGAATTTACATAATTTTTTTTCAAATAAACATATTGTTGTATTTATGTTGTTTAACTTTTTGAAAAGTCCTCTAAAGAATCTAGCCATTACAACTTACTAAAATGTATGAATAAATGTTTAATTTTAATTTGAAAAAAAAGTTACAATTTATAAAGTCAATTTAAGTGCATTTAGACTATATTACTTCAAAAAAAATCTACAAGTGATATACCCATAAAAATACTATAAAACGTTTTATAAACAACAACATTCACACACACAATTTTATAAAGATGAAAATTTAGTGATAATTAACTTTTTTTAAGATAAGAAATGGGGTGGAAAATACCCCGCGCGTGTGTTTATGTCCGAGTAGTTGGCGCGTGTGATTGAAGGTTAAACATGTTCACCTCTTTTAATTTAACACTCTCAAGTATTTTTGGGCAAATGTTATATTCTTCTAATTTCTATTCTTCAAACATATAATATCTAGTTATTTTGCTTTGGTAAACTAGAATTTATTAGATTCATATAGGTAACGATGTCTTGAGTTTTTACTCTTCAAACGTAAAGTAACTAGTTACATTGCTTAGGTATACTAGAATTTATTAATTTTGCTAATAATAAACACTTCCAGATTAATTATGTAGTTGTATACGCAATTTCTTAAATTTCGTTCTTCAATCGTACAATATTTAGCTGACTTGCTTTGGTAACCTGGAATTTATATATTAATAACATCGTTGTTTAAATCAGAAGAGTGATCTTTAATGTGCAGGGGAGTAAGAATTTTCAGAAGCTACTTTCAATTTCAAAGACACTTACAATTTTTGCAGTTTTTGATAGAAAAATAAGTCGCATTATTTATCTTGAAATTTTGCCACTCATAATCACTTCCAAATTAACTTTGTAGTTGTATACGTAATTTCTTAAATTTCGTTCTTCAATCGTAAAATATTTAACTGGCTTGCTTTGTTAAACTGGAATTTATACAATAATAAAATCAGTTTAAATCAGAAGAGCTATCTGTAATGAGCAGCATAGTAAAACTTTTCAGAGGCTACTTCTAATTTCAAATGCACTCACAATTTTTGCAATTTTGGATAGGAAAATAAGTCGCATTATTTATCTTGAAATATTCTAATCATAATCCCTTCCAGATTCATTTTGTAGTTGTATACGTAATATCTTAAATTTCGTTCTTCAATCGTACAATATTTAGCTGGCTTGCTTTGGTAAACTGGAATTTATATATTAATAACATCGTAGTTTAAATCAGAAGAGTGATCTGTAATGAGCAGGAGAGTAAGAATTTTCAGAGGCTACTTCCAATTTCAAATGCACTTACAATTTTTGCAGTTTCTGGATAGGAAAATAAGTCGCATTATTTATCTTGAAATTTTGCCAATCATTATCACTTCCAGATTCACTTTGTAGTTGTATACGTAATATCTTAAATTTCGTTCTTCAATCGTACAATATTTAGCTGGCATGCTGAGGTAAACTGGAATTTATATATTATTAGCATCGCAGTTAAAATCAGAAGAGTGATCTGTAATGAGCAGCAGAGTTTGAATTTTTCGAGGCTACTTCTATTTTCAAATACACTCACAATTTTTTTAGTAAAGAAGACAGTTATGATTTCATGTTATATTGTTAGGAACGTGCCTAGGTCTTGCATCTCATGTTTTATTGGAGTTGGAAAATCAGTTTATTTATCTTCAAATTTTGCTAGTGTAAAATGTAAGGTATACTGTTAAAGTTCACTGTGTAATGATAAACATCACTGACCACCTTACTGTTAAAACTCACTGTGTACTGCTAAACATCACTGACCACCTTACTGTTAAAATTCACTGTGTACTGATAAACATCACTGACAACCTTACTGTTAAAACTCACTGAGTACTGCTAAACATCACTGACCACCTTACTGTTAAAATTCACTATGTACTGTTAAACTTCACTGACCATCTTACTGTTAAAACTCACTGTGTACCGCTAAACATCACTGACAACCTTACTGTTAAAACTCACTGTGTACTGCTAAACATCACTGACCACCTTACTGTTAAAATTCACTATGTACTGTTAAACATCACTGACCACCTTACTGTTAAAACACACTGTGTACTGATAAACATCACTGACCACCATACTGTTAAAACTCACTGTGTACTGCTAAACATCACTGACCACCTTACTGTTAAAATTCACTGTGTACTGATAAACATCACTGACAACCTTACTGTTAAAACTCACTGTGTACTGCTAAACATCACTGACCATCTTACTGTTAAAATTCATTATGTACTGTTAAACATCACTGACCCCCTTACTGTTAAAACTCACTGTGTACTGCTAAACATCACTGACAACCTAACTGTTAAAATTCACTATGTACTGTTAAACATCACTGACCACCTTACTGTTAAAACTCACTGTATACTGATAAACATCACTGACCACCTTACTGTTAAAATTCACTATGTACTGCTAAACATCACTGACCACCTTACTGTTAAAATTCACTGTGTACTGTTAAACATCACTGACCACCTTACTGTTAAAACTCACTGTGTACTGATAAACATCACTGATCACCTTACTGTTAAAACTCACTGTGTACTGCTAAACATCACTGACCACCTTACTGTTAAAATGCACTGCTCTCTGATAAACTTCAATGACTATCTTAATTAATGTTGAAATGTACGGTGTATTGTTTACTCTCTATGTACTTCCATACTGATAAAATACCACCGTCAATTTACGCTCACTACTCAAAATATGATTCGATTAAAATTTTTACTATACATTTAGTTCTCTCATCTCATAGCAAGGCCTAGACATTAATTTTGTTAGCTGATACAAATAAAAACCGTTGAGTGAAAATTTTTAAGCCGAATTAATGGTCGTTGCTAAGCAATCCAAATATATAACAATTATTATCTATTACTTTTATTAGCCGTATTTTTTTACTACGCTTTTTTATTTTAAGCAGAAGTTTTAGAAATTCTGTTCGCATCAATAAGACTCTGTGTTCACACAAAGTAAACGTTCAAACAGACTAGCGGTATAGTTTTCTATTGTGTCCTAAACATAGGTCTATATAGCCTTAATATGTTATTTTCCTAAATAAACTCAAGAAGCAAATCACAGTCGGTTCAGGCCCTTGACTCGCTTAAAGGTCTTTGCTTCTGAAAAGTCAAAGAATAACGAAAAACAGGAAGATGTATAAAGTATTAAATATTCAAATGAATATGAAAAGATATTTTATATACTGAGTGGAGGAGTCAAATATATCTTCCTTGTTTATTTTTAAAAGTTTATGTTAATTAGCTGATGGTAAATGTTACGATATCTTCAATTAGCGTCAACCTGTTTTCCAATTTCCTTAACCTGTTTTCCAATTTCCTTAACCATTTTTCCATGCTACTTGTGAGGGTCCTCGGCTGGTCCATAGAAAGGTTTCACTGACATCACCTTGAAATAAATCAGGCATTCGATGGATGAGTGAGTATAAGATTTGTATACCATGAACCACTTGAAACCGCACATCTTGAAAGCTTTCGATTCGGTGGAAAAGCCTGGTATTGAATTTTCACGATGGTAACGGTTTATCGTGAACTTTATTTAAAAAATGAATAAACAATTTTTATGGGACGTTTGGTATCTGTAATTTCTGCCAGTCTTGAACTTCGTATTGATATATTGTGTTTGATATTACTAATCACTGAAACTTATTTAAGATTTCAATTTGAAAATCTATTCCTCACATGTAGCCTATAAATGAGCTGTTATTTACCAAATTGTGTAAGTCCAAAATTTTCATTTTATGGTCATCGAAATGTACATAAGGGTTTAATTTAGGTAACTTGTATTATTAGTTATTTTTTATTATTTTAGTTGTTTTAGGGTAAAGACGAGTATAGAAATTCAAGAAATTAAAAGAAATTTAGATTTTACCGTTAAAAAATTACGGCCACCTTAATTTTAATCCCTACCATATCAGTGTTGAAAATCAAGGAAATGAAATTAATACATCGATGTTAAAAGTAGTGAGATTACTGCCATAAATTACTAAATCAGAATTTATTAAAGTTTAAATAAATCAACTGATTATAAGCTAGTCAATATTGACCTAATATCGATATAGAAAATCAAGGAAGATGCCTCGATTTTAACAGTAGTGAAAATAATGCCACGTAAATATCATTGTCGAAATCGTAAGATGTAAGATAAAACATACTTAATGTTAATTACAATTACATTTTGGAACAATTTTGGCACATATACCAAACAACACGAAACTCAATGAATTAAAAATCAAAGTTACTTTTTCATAAACAAAGAAATAATATTTCGTAATTATTAATCTAATTGAAAGCGACAAAACAATTCGGCTATATTAAGCCCCTGCGGTCCTTAATATTGCGCTAAGCCATAATATTGCGGTAGTCACTAATTCCTGGAATCCCATCTTGCGCTCCTTCGGGAACAGTATTAGCATTATTAGAGCAACATAACTAAAGTTCGTTATAGTGATGACTCAATAAAATTCATAATCTATATTTTTTTTAATTGTTGATCTTTCTAATATCTGTTAAATTATTCATTAACAAAATTTTGTGTGGAATAATTCAATTATATAATATCCATATATATATATATATATATATATATATATATATATATATATATATAAACTATAAATACATTTTATGTATACACAATAAAATTTAAAGTATAACTCAGATTCGGATTGTAAATATCCAACTTATATTTTCAACATTGTTAATTTCATCACATTTATTGGTTACGTCGTTTCTTACGGCAGATTGGTTTTTAAAAAAACTCAATGTAACTCTGAAGTAGGAATACAACTTTATTAATATAATTAGAATTAAACTAATTGCATAGAATGATCTGGTAAAGTTCTTATGCACAGGATGACCAGTCCTTGCGAGCGTTATACATACACTGCCTGTTCAAAGCGTCTCTAACGCTTACCCTTTGAGTTATGCACACCTGCGTATCTTATGTTAGAATGCATGTGTCCTATACTAACGTCTGTGCTACTCATTGTCTATTAAACTCAAGGCTAAATTAGGTTACATAACTCCTCCATCCCTAAATAAAACTTCCGGGAGATGTTGAGAGTTGTCCTGGTCCTTCTTCCGGAAACTTCTCTAAGCTAAATAGAAGACGCATGGTAGTATGCTAGTTTAGTAATAGTCCAGATGCTAATCCTAGCTGTGATAACCTGTTGTTGTGGAATTGCCGAAATCGTGTTTTAAATAATTTTGTCTAATTTCAAACTCTTCAAGTTGACTGAAACGTTTAGTAGTTGGTTCACTTGAAGATGTAGACCAGAAGCATCGAAGAACTTTGGGTGTCCACCTTTAGTTATTATTGAATGTTGTAGCTTTTTATTCTTGTAGAAAATTGTGTCATTGGTTATCCTAAGTAAATAGATACCTTGAAGGGTGGTCGTGGTCGTGTCCTTTTGACTTATGATTTTAAATGTCTCTTGATGTGGTTATACTGCTAAATATTCGGTCATTTCTGGAATCCACATTATTAAGTTTTCATAGATTTCCATCTGGATGTTAGACGTTTCACACTCCAGGTCATGGTGAGAAACATTTTACAATGAGCATAGAACTTTTTAACGCGTTTTGTGATTACAATTAGTGTGTAAAGCTAAAATATTTGATTTACCTAAAACGTTTTTGACATTTTTAAGTATTTTACTCTAGGAATTATCAAGTATTCTGATTTGTTCTTGGTATGTACAGAAAACAATTTGTAAATATCATAATTTGTTTCTTCTACAATAGGTAAATTCAAAAAATATACTATCTCTTTAGTGCTCATTTTGCAGCTTAGGTCTATAGATTTTCAAATTCCCAAATATTGTCTAACATTGGTTCTAAGGGTACTGATTATTATAATATTTGCGAATTCTTTCTTTTTCTTTGAATAATACTTTTGTTGAGATTGTACTAGGGTGTAATACTTCTAGCTTACAGAATGTTAAACTACTTTCTATTTCTTGTACTAAATTTAACAAAATGTTATATAGAATGTTAAATTGATTTAATCATTGATTTATTTATAATTGATAATCAAGTTTCATATTTACGAATAACAATTTCTCTCTTAGCTCATTAAGGATTTCATCGCCCACATGTAGTGTCTTATTAAATCCTAAAATAATATCTGCACTGATTGAGTATTGAGACGAAATTTGATTTGTTAAATTCAATTAATTATATTTTATATCCTTTATTAATTTGTCAATTTTTTTACCATCATAAGCATCCAAATTTCCTGTAATAACTTTTATGGCTGACCTAGTCCATTTGACAATACCTTTACGTTTTCTAATTATAGTTTTTTTCCTATACAGATTATTTCTAGTTTTTCTTTAGTAACTCCTCTTGTGTGAATAATAAATGTAGAATAAATAACTAAATCTCTAAACCTACTACCATTATCTGTTACAAATTCACTATTTAGTTTTACATGTGGCATACAATTTACACAGTTAAAGTTAAAATGGTATAACATAATTTTATAATAATATTCCAAGTTATTTAGTTGAGTAAATATTTCTTCTAAACTAAAATAATGTACGATTACATGGTAGGACTTCAATTTTGCCAGGCCTAGATTGATTAAGAATACGCTTAGATTTTGCGTGATGTCTTTTATTCCTGACTTACCTGAGGCATCTCCTCGAAGGAATAAGAGGAACCTGGAACAGGATTAATACAATGAATAAACCTTAGAATTGCATTGATTTTTCTTGGCCTTCTAATTTTTAAAAAGTGATTTTTTTACTTTGATGTGTCTTGATTGAATGTTTGCTGTATTCTTCTCTTTGTTAATTCAAATAACTTTTTCCTTATTATTTGTTTTTTCTTACCTCGTTTTTACATCGTCTTGATATATACATCAGTTGGTATTTCTGGTACTGGTTCTTTGTCTACATTCCTTTTTGCTTGGATATTCTCTTTCGTTATTTGGTTTGTTTCACTTATAATTTCATATACTTTTTGCGTTCTTTCTCTATGAGTAATGGCAATATCATTCATTACTTGTTTTTCTTTATCGATGTCTAGTAGTGAGTTCGAATGTCCTAGTAAAATTCCGAATGTGGTTAATTTTGTAATAGAATATATGCTGTTGTTGTAATTATCGCATTGTTTACCTTATTTTCAATCGTCTTTTATGAATTCAGGTTCGTTAATTAATAATCTTATCTGCTCTATTAAAGTGAAATGTATTATTTCTCCCACTTCGTTAGATTGTGGGTGTTTTGTACTAATGAGTGAGGTTTTAATTTATAAAGGTCCATAATTTCTTTTACTAATTTTTTATTAAATTCAACGCCGTTTCTCGCTATTGTAGCTCCGCGTACACCATCATGAGAAAAGAAGGTGCAAAATTTGCTTGTGTACCGGCAATACGATATACTTGGACATATCCGAAAAAGCTATCTATTATACTCATAAATTTTTAGTTTTCAAGATTATTTGAAGTGCTCTCAAAGCTGTCGGTGTTAAATTCATTTCTAACTTTAGAGAAGTTCTTTCGTATTTAGTTTTTAAGCAATTATCACAGTTGTTCACACAATTTTAAATATATTTTTTTAAATTTGGGCAATAATATTTTCTTTTTTATACGTTTCCTGAATCCCACGATGGTTGCTTTTCCACATGATAATTTTCTACCATTTTATGAATTTCCTCTTTTTCGAGTACATCTAATAATTTTGTAGTATATTTAACTAACCATAATTATAAACTTTTGAAATATGTGGTTAACAAGTTTGCGAATCCCTCATAGAAATCATTTTCAAAGTAAAGGCTACATTTTACAACTAGTACCAAATATTCTTTTATTCAAACTTTATGATGTCTTTGTTAAAATTATTTTCAGATATTTCTACTATAACTCTGGTCTTACTGTTGTTAAATATGTTTTTTAATATAACTTTGCTAGGTTCATATTTTACAAGGGACAATATGGCCTTTTTTCCAAAATTTACTGGTTCGTCTAAAATTGTTATTCTATTACTATGTTTCCTTCGTAATTTGAATGCATGGTTTGATCTGTGTCTTCGTCTATTTCCGGGTCTAGAACAATATTTTATATCATTTATATCAATATCATTAACATTTATAATTGTATTTTCGAGAGTGCGTCGGCATTTTGATTTAATTTTCTTTTTTTGTACATTGTTTCGAAGTAATATTCTTTTAACTTAAGCTTCCAACGAAGACGTTTCGAATTTGGGTAAACAGCCACTGTAAAGGTTTGTAGTCAGAAAAGATTTTAAATTTTCTTCCGTATGTATAAGGTTTGAAATATTTTGTTGCCCATACTATAGCGACTAGCTCCTTTTCGATTGCTGAATAATTGGTTTCACTATCATTTAGCTTTCGGCTGGTATGAGCTATAGGTAAATCTGCACCCTTTTGTGTTTGACTGAGTACTGCTCCAATTTTCAAAGTTAGCAGCTTTATTCAAATTAAATTCTTTTTCAAAATCTGGGTATTGCGGCAAAGGTTTATTGGATAATATTTGATTACAAGTTTCAAAGCAACTTATGTGATTTTGGTCATAAATGCTAATTTTGGCGCATTTTATAAACCTTTGGTAAAAGGTTTAGTTATATCAGTAAAATTCTTTATAAATTTCCTATAATAACCTACTATACCTAAATACTCCTATAATTTCATTAGTTGTCTTTTGATTAGGATAGTTTTTTTATTGCTTCTTTCTTTTTTGGATTTGGTTTGACTCCTTCTGCCGTTACTAAATGACCTAAATGTGATACTTCTTTAGTAAGAAATTTTGTTTTGTCAAGCTGTAATTTAAAGTAGGCTTTGCGTAATCTCTCAAACACTTCCCAAAGTATCTCTATATGTTCCTGAAGGCTAGTTGAATAGATTATAATGTCGTCCAACTAAATTAGGTAGGTGTTGTTTTGAATTCCCCTCAGAATATTATTCATAATCCTTTGAAACGTAGGGTGGCTATTTTGAAGGCCAAAGAGCATTGGTAAACATTTGTAATGGCATGTTTCCGTTGAAAATGCTGTTTTTTCTACGCTTTTTTGGGTCCCTCTCTACTTGATGAGATCCTTAGGCTAGGTCTAAAGTTGAGAAATACTGAGATCGTCCTAGTATGTTAGTTATGTTTAGTAAGGAAAACTTATCATCAATTGTTTTTTAATTTAATACTCTGAAATCTATCACTGAAATTTCCTTTTACCAGAAGTGTCCTGTTTTTTGGTACAATCCAGACCGGAGAGTTCCATGGAGAACGAGAATGCTGAATGATTCCCTGTTTAAGCATGTCTTCTGTGTGTTTATTAATTTCTTGATTGTAAATTTTTGGATACCTATATTTTCTAGAATATACGGCAATTTTGTCCGTAGTCCTAATAACATATTTTATTTGATTGATGAAAGTCAAGTCATTTCCATCAATATGAAATATATCAGCATACTCTGGTATTAAATTTGTTATGGCGGTTTTTTCCTCTGAATACGTATGTTCTACCCTAAATTTTGATAGGTCTAGTTTTTTACCACTTTGATTTTGTATAACCTAACATATTAAAATTAGTGTTTGTTTTAATCGCATTTGGTTCAAGAACATTGTAATCTCTTAAAGACTTTAATGTTAGAGGTGCATTTATTGTTATTTCATATTTTCTCTGTGTTGTTTACATTAAAGCACTATATAGGCTTTACATTATAGGCTTCACTGAAACTATGGATTGCGGAATTTCTAACCTATTTAAAGCAGAAATCAACTGTTCCTGTTTTACTGACGTAGTGTCAGTTTCATCACACTTTTGTTTTTCTGTATTAATATATTGTTTAGGGATTTCTTTACCCCAAAGTAGTAGTTTATTATTTACAAAATCTAATTTTATTCCTAAATCATTTTTATTATCCAATAATAAGTCGAAACTCTTATGACAATCAGATAGGTAAAATTTAATTGCCATTTCAGAAAACAGGGGTATTTTGCAGCAAAAATCTTCCTTTGAAGTGCCATGTACTGTGGTTACTTCAAACAGTCCTTTTCTTACACGTTTTAAAATTTTTCCAACCTAGTGATTTTCGTATCCGCAAATTCAATATGGAAAATTAGTTCCGAGGCTTGTACTCCCTAAAAAATTATTTTGATCGGTTTGAATGGATTCGTCATTTTCCAGGAAACTCATAAACCACGGAATTTTGGCAATTTCTTACAAATAGTATATTCCTTTCTGTAGTAATGAATTTGTGTTATGATATTCTAAATTTTCTATCCAAATTTAATTCAAAATATTAAAATACAAAATTATTTTTCACAAAATTAATTATTACACTCATTTAAGTAATAAAAGTGAAAGTTTGAAGTAGACCTTATTTTCAATATGGCTTGATCTATAACGTAACACAATAATAAATCATTTAAAAAAATTATAAATTATAAGATTACAACTTTAATAACATTTGTGTTATTATTAATTATCTTTTTTTAGAGACATTATATACAAAATCTGTGGGAAATAACCCCATAGGGAAATAACTGTAGAAATGTTTAATCAAATTGCATTTTTCGTAAAAATAGATTTACTACTATTAAATTATTTTCAAATAGCTTTATCGATGATCTAAAATTATTATTCTTGCACCCATTCTTACACCCCATTTATGAAACCAGTCAAAGAAATTGTGTTTCTTTATAATTAAGGTCACATATTCATATAAAATAAGAGACTGAAGTCCATGTGTGCAAATAAATTCACTGTTGTCCATTTCGTTATTGTTTTATCAATAGGGGACAAAAAATAAATGGAAATATTTTTTAAGATTTCATATTTATGAAAAGATTATTATTTTGATATATTTCAGATATTAAAGCTCAAACCTTTCAATTTCCTCATGATACCTCTTCAATGGAACAAAATATATTTATTTCAACAGAGATTTTATCACTGGATTAGTTCTGAGTTACTAATTTAATGACATATATTACTATATTTACATTAAACCTGCTATTTTCAGGCGATGTCTCTTGTAATGGGCAAAAACAATAATTGAATTTCGGCTCATGTATAGAGCAATATATATTCCTCTATTGATCGAGAATTTTTGTTTCCTTACTGAACTGCAAATGCATACTGTTCAATGATTAAATCGGTAAGAGATACAAAGGAAGATATAGCTAGGTCATCGCAATTCCACGAAATGAAATGGGTCTCCCTTTTAAGCCTCAGTGCTTTGCACCATGTTCAAGTTTTCATTCCTTACATTGAAACACAGTTTTATTTGCAGGACATTTCTTACAAATTGTTAAACTAATTCTATTACACTTAAACTTACTAAAGGCAATAATTTGGACATAAAACCAACAATCCATGAGCACAGTACTATTAAAACGTTGCAGGCTCTTCTATGTCTGAATATCTAAGATATTTGAATCTCTTTTCTAAATAAAATTGCTTTATTGTTTTATTAACTACTAAATCATTTATTTCTTACGTCAATTTTACAATCAAAAATATCATTTCACTACATAAATAAACAAAATATTAATATTAGGGTCTTAATATATTGAAGATTTAATATATTCCAGATGTTATACAACACAATAGTCAAATATCTTTTCATTTAATACGGCAGCTAAACCTTTTAAATATATCTAAACACTTTATCTACAGTTACAATATATTGACCTCAAATGTTTATAACGGTACAATAAATTGCTAGCCTTATAGAAAGCTCTCAGTATCTCGGAAATATAATGAAAAACGTGTTAGAAACACCCCAAACATAAAGCCTTCAAAAAACCAACAGCTTTCCTTCACTCTCAGAATCCCTCAGAAAACGTAAAAACAAAACATCGACTCTTTATGTTAGTTAACATATTAAGAAATAATCGCAATAAAATGCATCAAACGTAAGTTATATTTATACAGATCCAATATATTACATTTAATAACTATTTATTTCATGTTTTGTGTGCAATAATAATTTTAAAAAAACTTCTGTATGTAGAGCAGTCTATCAGTAATCCTGGAGATACTGGATAAAAATATTAGCCATGAAATAAAGCCATAACTGAAAATTATTACAAGAAGGTTATCCTCAGAACTAGTATTTATAGCTAAATACGAAATCTTTATGTATCTGTTCTTTGATAATCTCATATTTATTAGACGTTACTTAGTTTGGTAGATGCTAAAAGTATGTTACTGTAATGTGCACAAATCGATTCCTTGATCAAGTTAAATCAATTGTTTGACTCTGATCTCACAATGAAATCATTTCTAAGTCCTCGCTACAAATACACCCTCTTACCTCCTCGGCGCTGACATTGTTTATCTCCGAGTTATAAATTCTTATGATCCTAACATAAACATCTGACCCTTCTCGATCTGGTAATAAGAGTATTAGACACATTAATGAAATTACAAAAATGATATTTTAGTTTAAATAGGGAGAATGAATTATTTTGAAGCTACTGGTTATGTTACCTTTCTAAGATAAATGTATTTGATTTATTATTTACGCGATGTATTAAAATAGAAGAATCTTTGTATCAATGTAGAAGCAGAAATAATAATAAGCTAAACTGGCATGCAGGCTAAAAAATTAGTGGGTATGAATTCATTTAAAAAAATTGGGTAGAAAACATTTTAAAGTTATTTGGGCTAGTAAGGTATTTGAAAAAAAAATTTGTAAAATAATAACTGACCTATATATATTTATATCATATCAAAACCAACATACAAAGAAATGCTAGTTTCGATTTCTCCAGTTATACAAACTGAAATGACTATTACTGAAGTTATATCGTATTTGATAACTAAACATCATATTTGTAATTTTAAATAAATTATTACATTTTTCCGACATGTTTGTCATACAGAATTTTTAAAACACCATATGACCACATCAAATATTTTTGGATTATCTTAGTGGTAGGCACAAGAATCTACTAAATACAGTTTTAAGTAAAGTGCATGACAACGGAGATAAATATTTAGGAGTTTGATTTCCTTACATCCAGCTTGAACGGCGGTAAAACGACCTGTCATTGTAGCGACCTCATTAAGGAAACAGACCCATTCTAGGCCCATGTCCTTTTAGCACATTACAAAATCAATTTGAAATAGTTTCTAAATCTATTTTTCAACCTAACTTGATCACTCCACTAAAACACTCAATCGTTTCTTCATTAAATATTGTAGCTATCCACAGCTATTTTATAGTGTCACCGTGTCACCTAGGAGTTTCATCCCCTACTGCCATTTGGTCGTGTCATAGTGTGCCAGGAGAATCATCCCCCACTTCCATTTGGTCGTGTCACCGTGTGCCAAGAGATTCACCTCCCACTGCTATTTGGTCGTGCCACCGTGTCCTAGGAGTTTCATCACCCACTGCCATTTGGTCGTGTCACCGTGTGCCAAGAGATTCACCTCCCACTGCTATTTGGTCGTGTCACCGTGTCCTAGGAGTTTCATCACCACTGCTATTTGGTCGTGTCACCGTGTCCTAGGAGTTTCATCACCCACTGCTATTTGGTCGTGTCACCGTGTCCTAGAACTTTCATAACCCACTGCTATTTGGTCGTGTCACCGTGTGCCAAGAGATTCACCTCCCACTGCTATTTGGTCGTGTCACCGTGTCCTAGGAGTTTCACCTCCCACTGCTATTTGGTCGTGTCACCGTGTCCTAGGAGTTTCATCACCACTGCTATTTGGTCGTGTCACCGTGTCCTAGGAGTTTCATCACCCACTGCTATTTGGTCGTGTCACCGTGTCCTAGGAGTTTCATCACCCACTGCTATTTGGTCGTGTCACCGTGTCCTAGAACTTTCATCACCCACTGCTATTTGGTCGTGTCACCGTGTCCTAGGACTTTCATAACCCACTGCTATTTGGTCGTGTCACCGTGTGCCAAGAGATTCACCTCCCACTGCTATTTGGTCGTGTCACCGTGTCCTAGGAGTTTCATCACCCACTGCTATTTGGTCGTGTCACCGTGTCCTAGGACTTTCATAACCCACTGCCATTTGCTCGTGTCACCGAGTCCTAGGAGTTTCATCACCCACTGCTATTTGGCCGTAACACCGTGTGCCAGGAGTTTCATCACCCACTGCTATTTGGTCGTGTCACCGTGTCCTATGAGTTTCATCATCCACTGTCATTTGCTCGTGTCACCGTGTGCCAAGAGATTCACCTCCCACTGCTATTTGGTCGTGTCACCGTGTCCTAGGAGTTTCATCACCCACTGCCATTTGGTCGTGTCACCGTGTGCCAGGAGATTCATCACCAACTCCCATTTGGTCGTGTCACCGTATCCCAGGAGTTTCATCTTTTACTCCCATTTGGTCTGTCACTGTGTATCAGGAGATTTATCACTAACTGCCATTTGGTCGTGTCACTGTGTGCCAGGAAATTCATCTTTGACTGTCATTGTTTCATGTCTGCGTCTGCCAGGAGATTCACCCCTACAGCTATTGGGTTGTGTCACCTTGTACAGAAGTTTTATCCCTTGTACAATAATATCGCGAGGCTTTTAATTAGAAACGAATATGTACAAATATTCTTCGTTTATAATAGTTAATCTTCCTTTTCCTTGGGCCTCTGGGTTTCAACTCACATGCATTCTCTCGGGCATGCAGGGGACCACTCCGACTACCCTGTCCGCATGGCTTTCCAAGTACTTATATTTATGTTTGTATGTTTACATAATTATTCCTAATACTATATTTTGTTGATAATAATTGCTTTCGAATAACCAAAATTATTTTACATGTCCATTTGTGAGAAGATTACCTGATTCTGTTTTTCGAATGTCCAATATGCACAAAGGGTTCTATGAATATGTTCTTTATGGTGATTATACATGGGACATAGCCAAAGTAGTAACAAACATATGTGTACATTATTATTAGTAAGAGAGTTGGGCTGTACAGAGAAAGACAAAAGAAAGTAACTGAAAACGTTCAAAACAGTAAATAATTATATTTGATACAGTTCTAAACTCATATACATTACAGCATTTGTGTCACACACACACACAAACTCACACACACACACAAACATACACACACACAAACATACACACACACACACACACACACACACACACACACACACACACACACACACACACACACACACACACACACACACACACACACATATATATATATATATATATATATATATATATATACAATTGTATATTAGACAAATAAATCAACAAATCAATAACACTGAATGACTGACAATTTTATTTCTTGTTACAATAATATTGACGGGTTACTACCACATGACACTGTAATTTTTACGTGCTGCTTAGCTTGAACCTTACTGTAATTTTTACGTGCTGCTTAGCTTGAACCTTAGTGTAATTTTTACGTGCTGCTTTGCTTGAACCTTACTGTAATTTTTACGTGCTGCTTAGCTTGAACCTTACTGTAATTTTTACGTACTGCTTTGCTTGAACCTTACTGTAATTTTTACGTACTGCTTTGCTTGAAACTTACTGTAATTTCTACTTCTGTCTTGCTTGAATCTTACTGTAATTTTGACTGCTTACTGGAATTTTTCACCTGGTCGGCACTTTTTTTACTTTTCGGCCTTTTTTCTAGTTATTCTTTACTAAAATTTCGTTTCACTCTTGTTCCCTGCATCTTCTCCCGTACACCCCGGGCGGATATCTTTCCATCCATGTTTTAAATCAGGTACAGACTATAAATTTATTGCAGGTTAGTTTTGTAAATGCTGTTAAACTTCAGTAGCCTCAGGTCTGTTCTATTTAGTTTGCTAACATGTTCAATTACGTTTTGTTACAAACCCATTTTGCAAACGGCGTAGTTCCGTTCCCCGGGATGTACGTGTGCGTGCACGGACGCGGGTTGGTTACATCCCATAAATTTTGATGAAAATGCCGAAAATTTGCCGATCCTAGGCCGGCGGTTAAAGCAAGCAGAATTTGAATGGCTCTGGTGGCAGCTAAATCAAAATAAACAATTGTAATATAATTTTCTGCCATTACATTTATTCTAACTTATACTTAACAGAAATTCATCATAATCTAAATACCTTTACAATCATACTACTTTCTTTTTTTAATTTTTGTATAAGTTAATTTTTACATACTTCTCTATAGCTACAGTATCGCCTAAACCGATACTAAATTGTATTAGGCACTTGAAAATTTTCCGTGTAACAAAGTAAATAAAATCAAAAGTAAAATATGATTCCGTTGCATGGTGAAGTGAAAAATACCAAACTAAAACACGTGTTGAGTTCTCTTTTCTAATGTTCAACTGGAGGTCGTGGTTGGGCCTGCGGTGTAAAAAGTATTTGGTTTACGCTACAGCTCCGACACAGATGGCGAAAAAATCAAATCGTTTTTTTGTACTGTAAGTGTGTCATTTTCGAATTGTTTTACTCTAAATTAGCTAAGAAAGTTTATTTCATATTGCGGCGCTCATGAGGCGCAAACGGGGAAGAGGAAGATCACGACTCAGCACCAGATAATTAGCCTACCACTGCTAGACTTATTCCTGAGGACGGTCCTAAAGTAGAAAATAAGGGGAATATAGTCTTACTTCTATGTTGTGTTGGCTCTGATATCTCCTCTAAGGTTGTATATTTTTATTTCCCATTTTAATTTATTATTCTGTAAAGTTTCTTAAGCCATACGCTTTTTAAATGTTTTGAAAATATTTTCTCATGAACGGAGATTATCCAAAATATTTTCTAGAGTTTTCATAATGACAATCTCAATTCAAAATTTGAATGATGAGTTTCGTAATTGACCTTAAAACATATATATATATATATATATATATATATATATATATATATATATATATACCCCAATGTATATATGCATCTTATGGACGCTTATACAGCTGAAAAGAAGGTAGTGGGATTTGCAGGACTTGTTTAACATATTCTCAGGATGGTTCATGTGTAGATCCATCCACAGGATTTAGCCGCAGAGGCAGTTTAGGATGCTTCAAACACCCATGTAAGTATGTATGTGTATTTATGTATGCATATATCTTATGAAGGCCTAAACTGATGAAAAGAAGTTAATGAAATTTGGAGGAATTGTTTAACATTTTGCCAGGTTGTTTAGAGTGAAAATTGGTGCAGATCTAAACCCACGATTTCTCCCCAGACGCCTTGGATTGTTCAGGGTACAACTTTCCATAAGTCTAATGTTAAAATATATATTTGTATAGCCTACTAGCGTTACTCAATTAATTTCCAAAATTATAAAAGTTATATAAAAATAAAAATTCATTGTTTTAAATTGCAAAGTTCTATGTACAGTTATAAATATGTTTGATTTGTTTTTCTTATTGGAAAATAATTAATATTTTTTTATTTTCCATTATAAAATTATGATTTCGGGCGCTGCAACGCGCGCCGGGTAATGCTAGTATAGTATAAAGCGAACTTATAAACATATTTCGTGGACAGTTGAGGACGTTAGTAGAAAGTACAAAATAGATAAAGACATTCTAAAGTTTTTCTCTGCGCCGCGAGCTACAGGATGTGTTGGGTATCTTCAAGTGATAATACAAGATTGGAGTATTATGCTCCATATTCGAAAAATCTTTTTTCAATCCTTTCATATACTATGAGCTTTTGTTTTTTTGAGGTAATGTAATAATAAATTGAAATAAAAATAGTATCACGTGCAATTTACAAAAATTGATGTCTCACCTAGGTGGTACATACCTCCTAGGGAGGAACAATAGTTTTGCAGGTACTCTACAGGCAAGCCTAGGTTCTAATACAGACTCTATGACCCCTTTCCTAATATATCTAATTATATTCTTTATGATTTTATGTAGTAGGTTATGTTGTTCGATCAATAACCTGTTTTGACACATAATGAAATATTACCATCTCCTTAAAATAATTTATAATCATTTAGAGATTAAATTAAAATAATATATAACTGGCAAAAACATAACTAAATTTATTGTTGTATTTTATTGAATGATTTTGGCAGTTCCTTACCTGAAATGACCCTGTTCTTTAGACGATTTGGATAAGGTTGTGTCGAAAAGTGAAATTTGGAAGATTGGTCAAGACGAAGAACTTGAAGGCGGGAAGACTTTCATTTCAGCAACCTGTGAAAGGAAATAATTCTTTAAAATACATTTTAATATGATTTATCAGTTTTTTTATACATCAATTTTCTTTTTATAATGTTTTTAACCGAAAAGGAGGAGGTTTTGAATTCGATCCGTAAGTTTTTTACTCGATAACTTGGGAAGTATTTAACCGATCAAAGTGATTTTGCTTACACATGAAAGAGGAAACCTTCCCTGTGGTTCCATTATAGTTACATGCAAATCCGTCTGATTTGGAAACAATAATTCGCCATTTCAAATGTAAAAGAAAAACATGTTTTTAATTTTTTTTAAATAACGATTATACATGTTTATGTATATATATATATATATATATATATATATATATATATATATATAATTTTTTATAATAAAATGTTCGTATCGATGATTTTTTTAATATAAAACAGGGTTTAGTAAAACATAATAACAGTATTTAGTAAAAAAAGTAAATGCAAAAGCTAAACTTTATGTTTGTAAACAATTGACGCACTAAGTATAAGTGTTTTAATTCTCAATACGCTGTAGTAGGTAGTTCTTATCACCATTAAACATTTAAAGCACAAGCAAGGTGAAATTTTAGTTCGACGACTCACTGAACTGAACAAATTAGACAACTCACTGAACTAATAAGTTTAGACGACTCACTCAACTGATCTCGTCAGACCACTTACTTAACTAATTGGATTAGACGACACATTGAACTGATCAGTTAAGGCGGCTCACAGAACTGATCAGATTAGACAACTCACTGAAGTAACCAGTTTAGACGACTCGCTGAACTGAACAGTTTAGACGTCACACAAAACTAATCAGTTTAGATAAACCCATCAGTAATACTCAGTCATGATGAAGAATTTCTTATTGAAACTTGTTTGAGGAAGAAATTATCGAATACGAGTTGTTGTTCGTTGTCTTTAATTACCGGTTCTCACAGTTTTTGTATATTTTTGTATAATATGAGCGATAACCGCTAGAAGCTCAGGGCAACCGTACACCGACGGTAAGGTATTGCTTGTGTTCGCTCTTCTGGTGTGAACAATGCATCAAGCCAAGGAATTCCTTGCAGCAAGAGGACAGATCCACCTGTGTTGATTAAAGAACGTACTCTGCAAAGATCAGTTGTACACGCTATTCAGCTGAATTTTTTCTCTGTTAGATAACCAAAGGATGTTATACGCTAAGTCACTGTACACTATACATGGGTGTATCAGACTATGAAAGTTTTGTCTTTTGTAAGGAGTGGAGTAACGAGATTCCCCTTGACTGAATTTCCTTGTGAATGAGTTCAGAATTGGTTGCTGGCAAAACAATCATAGCTTTAGGTTCTGTCCCTTACAATAACTAACTTACAAAATCTGTTGCACACACTAAGTAACTGAACACTATACATGGATGTACGAACTATCATGGATGGGCAAGAAGAAACACTAACGAGAATAGTTTCGGGCAGATACGGAAGTGCAACATACAGTAATTATACTAACAACAAATTATTGCAAAATATTAGTTTATTTTTTCAACACAGTACTTTCAAAAACTTACAAAGAGTAAATTGCCGAATGAATTCAACGTAACCATACAGCTAAGCGTAGATAAGAAAAGTTCAAACACTACGGACCCAACGCTTTCCCTAGCAAAGAATTGATAACAAGGCACATGACATTGGAGGGATAAGCTCAAAACTCAACATAACTGCTACGACTGACAAATCTACCGCACTCTAGCAACGCTAAAACAGAACTGAAGATTATATTTACTTAGAGTATATATTAAATTTTTGCTTACCTCCACCAGAAGCCGTTCCAAACTCGAAGCCAGGACGTGGCTTCTGAAAAAAAGAAAATAGAAACTGTCTTAAACATTGATCGTAGCGTAATCAATTGAAAACGAAATCCAGATAAATCCATAAATCCATTTTAGTTTTACAGTCTAAATAATAATTTACATAGAATTTATAAAAAATAATCCATTAATATATTTTTAAGAAATTAAATGCATTTATACGTTACTGATATATAGATCAGTAGATTTATAGCTAGATAAATATATGGTCGATTAGATAGATAGTCAACTACATATATAGGCCTATATGCAGGCCTATATAACAAAGAGAGAGGGAGTTAAATTTAATTATTTTGAAGTGATTATCTCTTGCAAAATTAAAGTTCATTTGTGTTGAATCTATTAAGATTTAAAAAACTGAATAATGCACACAAATTAAGCCCTATATTATTTAGAGGTTGGGTTATCCACTCTCAGGCCAAGGAGAGGAAAAGGGTAACCCATCGCTACAAAATTTTGTCGTTCTTTTCAAATACCTGTAATTATTTTTTAATTTATATCAACTGTAGGCTATCTTGTTGTAATTCAGAAAGGACTTATAAATAACAATTTACTTATGTAAACAAGTAATATAAACACAAATTTCCTTCATAGAACAACATGAAGAATTTAAAGAAACGATCAGGATGCTAAATAAATATGGCAAGCTTTCCTGCTACACTAATATATTTAACGAACAAAGAATACTTACAAAAGGACAGAGTCCTGCGTAAAACAGGAGCTCGTAATTTTGATGGGAAAAGCGCAATATCACTTGCAGACAATAATTTGGATGTGTGTGTAACGCTGTCCCGTTCCTCCTCAGCCTCCTCTTCTTCTTCCTCGGGAATGGCGTCAAGAGTGGGTGTGAACATTAAACTGGGGTGTCCAAAATCATACAACCTTTCCAAATGCAACATGTAGCTCAGGTAACTTTCATTGTGAGTCTCTGAAATGGGCAACAAATTGAATAATCCTTTGCAATATATCTACATTATAAAAAACATTATTCTGAGAAATAAAATTTATAATGTAAATAACTCTAATCTTTTGGCATGGGATACAAGTTTAACAAACAGTGTAGCCATAAACATGTCCATCCCGATAATAATATTTATAGAGATTATTTACCCATTGTGACAGGCTGTGGGGTTATAAGGGTTGCCAAAAAATGTAATATGTGGACTTTCGAAAAGACTTTAAACCATGTCGCAATGACGTTATATATATGTATATGTATATGTGAAACGGGACAGGAAACAAGCTGCTACAGGAAAGCAATGGGAAAAGATCATCCAATCAAGCATACCACTGGATCTTCCGAGAGGCGTAGCCGTGGCTTTGTTTAGGATGACCACTGGACATGACTACCTACAGAGACACCTGCATCGCATGAAAGTGGTAGACACACCAATCTGCCCACTCTGCTCCAACAACGAAGGGACGGCAGAGCATCTTACCACTTGTGACGGCCTGAAAGATATCTTTCACGAGGAGTCCAGGGAAGGACTCGCTACATTGTACTGGGAGGCACGGCGTCGGATGGCTGAGAGGCCAAGGACGGGCGTTGGCTGAAGAAGATCTATATATATATATATATATATATATATATATATATATATATATATATATATATATGCTGTTTTTGCGATAATTTTTAAAATACTGGTGAATAAAGTTTTGTTTTCCAAATCTTTAAATTCTTCTTTTTAATGTATTTCTTAATGGCAACATTTTAGGTAATGCATTCAGTCTAACTTCACTGTCTTTTACAATCGGTAACTTTTAGGAAAAAACTGGGAAGGGGAGAGAGAGGGAGGGAGAGAGAGAGAGAGAATGAAGGACGCGAGACGCTATAGTTAAAAATAATACAAATGCTAAAATATCAAAATATGCATTTATTAAAAATTATCTATTTTTCTAGTGTTAAAAAATATATAAAAATGTTAGTAATAAACAAGATTTCTCATTTTATTCAATCTCCTGTACCTTTCACGCGTATTGCCAAGTCTTATTACATATATTACAATCTCAATAAAACAAAGGTGCAGATTTGTTACTTTAAGTGATCTTATAAAAGTGCACTTTTTGAATCTGTCAAATTATATTTTCATTTTTTGCAAAAAAATGCATGGATTTTTGTTTTTAAAATAATGTCGCTGTGAATAATGGGTTTGTAAAACTTTTTTTTATATAATCAACAAGACTAGGTAACAAAATCCATCGATTAACAAAATGGTTACATTTTACACAGATTCCTTTTTAATATTTATACAGTATCGTGCATCCGTGAATCGGCGGTTCTAAAACTCTTAAACTGTGAGAGTTTCGTCACCAATATCACCCAGAATCATTAGGAAGGTAATGAAACGCGGCCACAATTAGCCATCACAAAGTTTGGGGAAAGACAGAATTTTAATACTTTTGTCTTACTAAATATATTTTATTTTAATACTTTCTAAAAATTTAACAATTTGCATCAACAAAATACTGAAAATAAATGCAATATCATAAACAATTACTTTTTATAATTACATATGTCTCCAAATAAAGGAAGTAAAGAGTTAGGTAATGTTTTGTTGTGTTTCTTATCTAAAAGTTGAACTTGTGAAAATTTTCATTTCAAACAAGAAAATGCATGAGAAAATGTAAATGGTAAACTCATATAAACCCCATAAAATAAATTTTATAATAAAGAACCAGTTCTTAAAACATGACTGGTGGTCCAAATTATCAAGGAGGCTTTGAATTAAGAGGGAGTCATCTCCAAATAACTTTATTTTGTGGCTTTGACAAAACCTTTTTCACAAATAACAAAATACACATAACTTAGTACGTACATGTATTTAATGATGCTCTGTAATCAAAATCTATTATTGTAGTCTAATAATTCCTGTCAAAAGTTAACTAAGAGAGGAGAATGAAAGATTATGAATCATATACCCGTATATTTAAGTTTGGGAAAGAATTAGGAACTCTGCAAAAACCTTTTAATCCTATGATCACTAAATTTAACTAATATCTTGAGATAATTTGTGAAATTAGTTCTGTTGAGTACAGCTGCTTTCAAATAATTAAATAATATGTTTAAATCAATCTCTTTTATTTAAATTAGGATGTTTCAGTTTTCGAAGAAATTATAAGGTAATAGGTGTATGTAGATAACAATTATCTAAAACTCATATCAAAGTAATTCCTGTGATAACCAAAATAAAAATTATTCTACAATTTTTCTAACTAGAAATGAGAAAATAATTATGTAACATTATTAAATTTATTTAATTAAATTTCTATATTCAATAATACAAATTGTTTTCTGTCAAAGAAAAGGGTTGCAAAGATTCAAAAAAAGTTATACCCCAGAGTATAAATATAATTAAATAAGCTGCAGATTAACTTGGTCGTGTTTACATAAATATCAAGGATTTGTTCCAATGGAAGATACTTTTGAACACACCACAGGAATTGGAAAAATTAGGTTTGAATTAATTTTAACCAGGCCAGACTTGAACCTTCCAAGCAATTAACCAATAGTCATCAGTCCTCCAAAGTCTGAATAATTTTGTTTACCAAACTCCTTGAGTAGCTGGTTTCTGATAGGGTCTAGGTATGTATAAGACACACCATCACTACATACCCAATACACAGACGTTTTATATAAAATATTATTAAACGTTAGAGGGGTGGTTGGGTGACTGCAGGAGGCTGTAAGGAGGGGCAGTATCAGTCTGTATGTGCGTGTGTATGTGTGTGTGTGTGTGTGTGTGTGTGTGTGTGTGTGTGTGTGTGTGTGTGTGTGTGTGTGTGTGTGTGTGTGTGTGTGTGTGTGTGTGTGTGTGTGTGTGTGTGTGTGTGTGTGTGTGTGTGTGTGTGTGTGTGTGTGTGTGTGTGTGTGTGTGTGTGTGTGTGTGTGTGTGTGTGTGTGTGTGTGTGTGTGTGTGTGTGATTCAGGGTAAAATCGAAATCATGGATCATAAAAATTAGCTGAAGCAAAAACAGACAGCCAAAAAATGTTTTTTTGAGAAACCATTTTAGTTTGAGTATTTTAGAAATTTACATTTAATACGACATAGGAAGAAACAAGAAACCAGTAGGACAGGGGGAAAGCAGATCTGGTAAATGTTTCTCTAATAATATATATTATATCTCAGATGTGTATAGTAAACATGCATATTTAAAAGTGTAATCTAAGAAGAAACTAATCTCATAATAACTACAATGCTATTGAAAAAATAACAATTGATAATACCAAGACATTGAATAAATATTTTCATTCTGAAGTAAAAGTTACTAAAGAAAAGGTGTAAGAGTATGGATCAGGCCCGAAATTATATGGAGATGGCAAACTATATTCGAAATGAAAAGGTAATGCGTTATCATATTACATTAGAAAGAGGGGGTGATGGATTTTATACCAATGCCGAGAAACTCATTTCTGTGACTAATATCAATTTATCAGAGTAGCTTATGAAGCGTAATTATATATGATTGAGGTTTGGTAATCTACTTACCGTAGTATCGGATGTGAGGTCCTGGTGTAGCGTCAGTGTGTGTAGCAACATCTGGTGTAGGAACGTCGTGTTCGCCAAAGTCAACTTCCTTCACTAAAACATGTAAACCATTTTAGTTATATTTCTTTAGACACATTGTGCTTCAAATAGGTCCAATGTATGCTTGTACTAGTTACGAATACATAATAACCTAACTTTTATTTCCCATAGGTAAACGTCTTTTTAGAGTTGAGATTTTTGTAGACACAATTTATTAAATTCAAAGATCTAACACAAATAAGACCATATATAAATGTAGACCTACAGTATTTTAAAATTAGTATGCATGCTTTGGTTCTGATTTTTCGTTTAATTTTATTTATTTTATACTTCGAAATAAAAGTTCAGGGAGATCGACCTGCAAGAATTTCGGAATGGCACAAGAAACTCTTGAAAAGGCGGCCTAAATGTTGGAAATGTTTTCACAAGAACAAGACCGTGTGATGAAACTGATTGTAGGTCGAATGTCAGTGAAAAAGGACGTATATAGCCTCTGAAAACGCATTAAAGCTATATAATTGAAATATTATGCTTTAGTACAAATACTAGAATAGTTAAGTTGAAGATAAAAGTTTAAGAGCCTTACCTTCTTCTTCCTTCTTCTTGGCGCAGAAGCAGCACGTGACTGTAACAACAAGAGAAGGAATTATTATAATAAAGCTGGAACTTTAAAAGTTATACAATATCAGCTGTCAGTTAAACAATGGTTGCATGGATTGTATTTATATTTTGCTCAGTTTTACGTTACTAACAGTTAAACATTACAGAGACAAAAAAGGGAAATCCAGGGAGATATTGAATACTCTCTTTGCACAGCTTTGTTCTTACTTCATTGATAGTTTTCAGATATAACCGTAATTGTTTATGATAAATTTCTATTAGTTTGCTCGCGTTATAGTCAAGGTATGTGTTTACAACTTCTGTCACGAAGACTTTCTTCTGTTGCAGATCGTATCCGAACAGAACGTTACAAACATTCTAAATAATCTCCCCCCCCCTTTTACCTTAAAGCTTAAGGACATTTCTAAGGCGTTTGGCCTAAGACGAATTCCATTTTGTACAAAAATAAGAGAATGATTTGGAACTCATTGAAAAAAGTAACACAAATTAAATAATACTTTAATTTGTACTAAAGAACAATTTACTTTAGTAATTAATAGACCTACTTATAACTAAAGTAGTACTACAATAATTAAACTCAGAAGAAGAAACATAAAAGGAAATAATAAAATGACTATATATATATATATATATATATATATATATATATATATATATAGAGAGAGAGAGAGAGAGAGAGAGAGAGAGAGAGAGAGAGCAAGAGAGAGAGAGACAGAGAGAGAGAGAGAAAGAGAGAGAGAGAGGAGGGAGATGAGAGAGATTAAATACTATTAAGCATATCTGAAGAAAATAGAATATTTATCTTTAACTTAATAATAAAATAGTTATTTGAAATCTAAAAAAAAAAAAATAAAAAGAAAAGCAGGCAGTTGTTTAATGAGCTATACTTGTAGTAGGACTAATCATGAGAAATTAATATAAAAGGCAAATGGTTTATTATGACGGTAAGAGCATATACAGAATTAGCGGACAGAAGTTTTTGAGTGAATACAAACTAGATGTTATCTGTAATGAGGATGAATAGAAAATAAAACAAAAAGATGAAACCATTCCAAAGTGAATCTTATTCCACAAACATAATGTTTGATTGTAATTATTTTTGTTCAATGGGAGTAAAAGATTATTCTGATAATTTCCTAGGCCCCTGGCGGGGATGTAGGAAAAATAGTAAAGAAGGTTAAGAGATATCCAGAAAGAGGGTTAGAGAGATGGAGAGGGAGGCAAAGGGGAGAAAAAGTGGAACAGAGAAAGGGTCAGAGAGAAAGAGGAGGAAGTAAGTTGGAATAACATCTATTCGAGTACATATATCTATTATAGAATATTTAGGCATATCGTGCCAAGCATTGCAACGTATTAGATACCTATACTCCCACCATGACTTATTGGTGCTTGTCGACATTTACACTCGAGATGGTCCGAATGAATATCAATACAAGCAAATATTCTGTCTGATTCCTATTCCTTCTGCCTATTCCTAATATTTCTCACAGGGAGTATCGTCATTTTCATAATTTAGGCCTTCCATAGTAACATAACGATAAAGAGAGATCCATGGTATCTGTTTTAGGGATAGTAAGTAGAATATATAGTTGTTTATGCCAAACGTTTTTGTAGAAGGAACCATTTATGTTGGATACAGTAACATTTACAAGATTACACCAAACCTCCTAATTCCTAACAAAACCCGACTCTAATAGGCTTTTGTATTTTAGGTAAGAGCGAGTGAAGACTATTTGTAAGGTTATATACAGGGTTTTCATAAAAGAATGGTGCTGTTTCGAACATGATTTAGAGAAAACCCTAATTACTTACAGTTACTGTTGTTTAATCATCTAATTTGTCGTCTTAAACAGTTGTTTTTACATAACTAATAAACTTCAATATGTGCGGCCTTAGTCTCTTGACAAATGTCCAATCGATACTCAACTTCTCTCCAAACATTCGTCAACATTTCTTCGTTTATGGTTGTCATTGCTTCATTAATCCTGATTTTTAAGTGGTTCAGGTCGCGAATTCTTAGTGAATAAACAACGCTTTTGATGTACCCCCACAAGAAAAAATCACAAGGTTTCTGATTTGGGCTCCTTGGAGGTCACAGTATAGGTTCTTGCCGGCCCATCCATCGATCTCCAAATTCTTCGTTCAAACCGTCCTCGACCAATGAACTGAAGTGTGGGGAAGCACCATCTTGTTGGAAATGAAGTTGATGAATGTTTTTTAGTTCATCTAACTAAGGAAATCAATATTCCCTACAATCTTCCTATGAATTACTGACCGCACCATTCTTTTATGGTAATCCCGTCTTAAAGTCACGCACAACTCTTTACAAGGCAGCATATAACCAGCTGAGGGCAAGCACTGCTTACAAAACTTGGCGTTTCGAATGTTAGTAGTCTTTTTTATATATTTATGTGTACAGAGATATTTTTGGGTTTATTATTATTATACGTAAATAAATATATTAAAGAATACTTACAAAGTTTCAAAAAACTTCTTAGATTCATATTTTTGCTTCCAATCGAAAAATATTTCAAGCAAAAGTGTCTTTATGAAACTATGGTAATGTTTCAGTTTATTGTAATTGTTGTTAGTTTCTAAGATAATTGTTGTCAACAGTTTATATTTGGAAAAATAAATAAATATACAATTTTGTTTTACATAAAATATAATATCAATAGCTATCCTTATAGATAATAGGATGTAGCCTATGGCTATTGCACATGGGGATAGACGAAACTTTAACGTTATTATTAGGCTAACAAAGTTAAGTAATTTTAAATAATTTATCCGGTGCAACAGGAACGTTTTTTTGTGTCAACAAGTTTTTTATGATTTCACTTAAATTACAACTTTGAAAGTCGTTAACTAGTGTAATAAATAAGGTTTACTGCGTCTATATTATATAAATTTGACCACTAATGTTTATTTAATTATAAACAGTGTTTTAATGTAACATGTATTTGAAAGCAGTAATCACGAATCCATGAGATTGTATTCTCATGGAATAGATCTTACATTGTTTCGTTCGATATTTCGTATAAAGATACATTATTTTGTACATTACAAGGTACATTAAAGTGGTAACTTGAGAGTATGAAAAAATGTTTGTAGCTCTACAAGTTTAATTTGATATGACCAACGTCTTATATTCTAATTATTGTAATGCAGCCGGTAAAGCCAAAATAAAGTATTTATCTGGTTCTTATTGGGCCAAATGTATAGTCCAGATAGTGGGACCAATTCTTGCGGGGCTATTTATATACAAATATGTGGTTGGAATTGCTCTAAACTAAATATTTATAGACAGGTAAACTTCTATTCCAGTGAATCGTTAGTCCCAAAAGCAGACGTTCTGCCATCTAGGTGCCACGCTCAATACAGGAGGTGCAGCTATCGAGGTGGCCCTCTTAAGGTAGGAGGTGCTCCCGTCTAAGTGCCACTCTCAAGACCGGAGGTGCATACATCGGAGTGGCCCTCTTACGACATGAGGTGCAGTCATCTAGGTACCATTCTCAAGACAGAATTTGCAGCCATCGAGGTGGCCCTCTCAAGGCAGGAGGTGCTGCATCTAAGTGTTACTTTCAAAACAGAAGGTGCATCTATTGTGATGGTACTATTAAGTCAGGAGATGCTGTAATCTAAGTACCACTCTTAAGATAAGAAATCCAACCCCGAGATGGCCCTGTTAAGCCAGGAGGACCCTTTTAAGGACCTTTCCGTTTTTGTCTTAACTTAAAATTGCTCCTATCGCATAATTGCTTGCGTCTGTTGTTAGAATGAATTTTTTTTCGAAGTCTGGGTATTGCAAAATTGGTTTGTTAATCAAAATATGTTTGTATGTTTCAAAACAGTCCATTAAATTGGGGTTATTAATATCAATTTTTGCATTTTTCTTTAAACAGTTTTTAATGAATTTTCGGTAATATCCTAATAGTCCTAAAAATCCTTTAATTTGTTTGGTAGTCTTTGGTATTGGATAGTTCTTGATTGCTATTATTTTTTCGAGATTGGGTTTTACTCCATTCGGCGTAACTATGTATCCTGAATAAGCAAATTCCGTTCTCAAAAGTTCCGTTTTCTCCAGCTGTACTTTAAAGTTGGCTTTTCGTAATCTGTCAAACACTTCTCTAAGTCTTTCTATATGTTCTTGAAGGCTAGTTGAATAAATTTTAATGTCGTTTAAATAAACTAGACACGTTTCATTTTGAATTCCTCTCAGAATATTATTCATAATCCATTGAAATGTAGTGTTGCTATTTTTTATGCCAATTGGCATTCTTAAAAATTCATAATGTCCTGTTTCCGTTGAAAATGCTGTTTTTTCTATGCTGCTTTCGTCCATCTCCACCTGATGAAATCCTGAGGCTCGGTCTAAAGTTGTGAAATACTGAGATAATCCTAATTTGTCATTTATGTTCGGCTAGGGAAATTTGTCATCAATTGTTTTTTTGTTTAAGCCTCTAAAATCTATCACTAATCGAAAATTCCTTTTACCAGAAGCGTCCTGTTGTTTTGGTACAATCCAGACAGGAGAGTTCCATGGAGAATTAGAAGGTTTAATGATTCCCTGTTTAAGCACGTCTTCAGTTTGTTTATTAATTTCATGTTTGTAAATTTCTAGATATCTATAATTTCTAGAATATACGGGAATTCCGTCTGTAGTCCTAATGAGATGTTTTATTTGATTGGTGAAAGTCAAATCATTTCGATCAATATGAAATATATCTGCATATTCTTCTATTGAATTTGTTATGGCGGTTTGATCTTTTAAATTCATGTGTCCTACTCTAAACTTTGATAAGTCTAAATTTTTCCTCTTGATTTTTTTTTGTTTATAAACTAACATATTTAAATTAGAGTTGGTTTGAATTGCATTAGGCTCAAGAACATTGTAATCTTTTAAAGGTTTTAATTCTAGTTATTTATTGCATTTATTGTTATTTTTATATTTTCTTCCGTGTTGTTTACAATATGGAAATAGGCTTCACCCTTATGCTCTGAAACTATGCATTGTGGTTTTTTAACCCATTAAAGTGCTTGTATGAAGGAGTCCTTATATATTATTAATATTTTGTACACTATTTGACTAGTGCAGACTTGTATAATATAACTCAATTGTTCTTGTTTTACTGACGTGCTGTCTGTTTTATCACATTTTCCTTTTTCTGTATTAAAATATTGAATAGGGATTTCTTCACCACAAAATAGTAAGTTATTGTTTACAAAGTCTAAACTTATTCCTAAATCTTTTATATTATCCACACCCAGTAATAGGTCGAAACTCTGATGAAAATCAAATAAGTAAAATTTATTTGCCTTTTTTGAAAACAGGGGTATTTTGCATCAAAAATCTTCGTTTGAAGTGCCGTGTGCAGTGGTAACTTCAAACGGCCCTTTTCTTACCAATGTTTTAAACTTTTTCCATCCTAGTGATTTTCGTATAAACGATCGAGTACTATCTGTTTCAATTAATATTCTTAAATTAGTATTTGCGTCATATATGAAAGGTAATTCATTATTTTCACACTGCAAATTCATTATGGAAAATTAGTTCCGAGGCTTGTACAACCTAAACAAGTATTTTGATCGGTTTGAATGATCTCTTCATTTTCTTCATAGTCTTCAGGTAAGTTTTGGTGCTCAGGGAAATACTCGTCCTTTTCTGAATTTTCGTCAGAAGCGAACGTTTCGTGTCCGTTAATTTGGTACATTGAATATTCGCCGTTTTCAGCTCCTTGTCCGGTCATTTGATAAAGATTAGTATTTTGTCTAGAAGGCTTGTCTGTCTGTCTAGTGGATATGCTGATAGGGGTAGGTTGCTAACTCGTATTCCGTTGAGGGTAATGAGGTTTACTACTATTGGTTAATCGTTGTCTTTGAGATTGGTCATGGCAAAAGATGGTTTGTAGGATGGATTTGGCTGTTGGTAAGTTTGTTTAGGTATTTGGTGATAGTTAGTCTCTAGGTGTATTGGTTCTCTTACGTTATAATTTTGACCTTTCTAAAAAACTGATTGTTTGTTCGGTTGTGTAAACATATTATTATTTTTTAATTGAAAATCGTTAGTTAAAACATGTAAATCTTCTGCGAGTATTGTGGGGTTTTTAGTTCTCATTAAAGACTCTAGTGTTTCTTGAAGACCTCTTAACAAAACTCTTAATGCTAATTTTTTAACATATCCACACATTGTATTAATAGCTTTAACTGGTTCTTTATTAATAAAATATGCTATTTGCAAATTTAATAATTTGTGTATCCTTTCCTAAAATTTAAAAGGAGATTAACTTACTAGTTGTTTTAGCTCTGTCATTTAAAGATATATTGTAAAATAATCTCTTTTATCTTGGAAACTAGTTAAAAGAATTTTTCTAACATCTAACCAGTTATAACTGTTTGAGCTTACAACTAACTCTAAAGCTTGTCCTTTTAATTTTGCTAAGATTGAGGACATCAAATATTCATTTTGAAAGTCATCAGGATTATTAGCAACACAGAATTTACTTACTATTTTATCACAAATTGTGACAAATCTATGTAGCATTATAGGCTCTCCAGAAAATTCTGTTATCATATGTAAGAATTTCTTCTTTAAAATTGGAGTATCCATTTTTATTTTATATTATTATTTCAAAAATAATAAAAATCAAAATCAATAATATATTAAAAGTATAACACTTTTCTTAATAATATTTTCTAGGATCTACTTACAGTAAAATCCAAAATACTTTGCTCATTTGTTACAGTGGGAACACAACGCGTATTGACACTGAACAATTAGCACTTTCACTCTAAGTTATTCTTTCTTCTGTCACGATGTTCTCACGTGTTCGTAATAGATATGCACTCTATTAAGTTTTCCCGATATCGTTACAGATATGCACTCTGCAATTTTATCGGGGTTGCAGTATCTCGGTTAACGATTAATATCGAAAAAAATTATAACCACTAATTTTCCCGAGATTGCGCCAGCTACGTGTTTTATTAAGCTTGAAAGGTTTTTAAAAATAATTTTATTGTTATAAACCTTTTATTAATTAACAAACATTTAATTTAGGAAACTGTTACATTAATTTTGCTCAATAAATACAGTTACAAATACAACTGATGTTCATTCAGTTGGAGTGGAGACGACTCTCTTGTACAGGAGTTGCTACACACTAAACTTAAGCTGCCTCACCAGCTGCACAATGGAAAATCTGCGTAAGCAGGAATTTATTCTAGTACGCATTTTATTTAGTCAAGTTCACATTATTCCTTCACAAAACTTATATATATATATATATATATATATATATATATATATATATATATATATATATATATATAAAGAAATAAGACAATTCCCAAATACAAGAATAATTTACTCTGATTACGTGAAAGGTTTCATTACACTTTAGTAGAACTTATAACTTTTGAAAAACCAAACTGAATTCAAAAAAGACAATATATTAAAAAAAGTAAAATATGCAGTTACAATGCATATAATATGCATATAATAATAGCATACACTCAGTTACTAAATTAACGCCGTAGTAAGTTTTGTTTGGACACATAAACTCGAATACACTACTGGATGTAGATGTAGAAAACCAGTTTTCAAACGACTACGTTTTAGGCCATAGAGAGAAAACATAAGCACTGTATGAATACATTAGAAATGCTAACCATTAAAGAAAACATTTTGGACAAAAGAAATATAAACAAGGACTCACTTCCAGATATTCCAACTGAAGCTTATGTAAAAACAATACAAAAACAGGGTAAGACAAAAAATAAATATAGCAAAGAAAAAATATATTCAGTTAATAAAGAAACGAAAACTGGTAAAATAAAGCCTAGACATCAAAACACAAATGAAAAAATACATTTGTCAAAAGTTAAAAGGCCTAGGAAGATAAATATAATTAATGTTCAAAATCCTTTTCCAGGTCCATCCTGCTCGTCCTTGGCACAACCACCGACTCAGCAGATATCAAAGACATCACTAACAACCTCGGAATAATCCCGATTGACCTTGGGCCAGAATCTTCCTACCATACCTTTGTCCACTATTTTAATGTAAGGAACTTTATTAATCATTTAAATGACATTGATTTCTATTATTATGATGTATTACAAAATTTTGAAGCTAACTGCGGCAATTGTAACGGTAGCCTATTAGGTAATGAATATGTAACAGACAATAATAATAAAATAAGAGATATTGGTAATTATTTTAAATATGTTAACCACATTAAAAACGTAAATGAAGAGAAATTAGAAATTATAATTTTTAACAGTAATAAAAGAATAAAAAGAGGTCTTATAGATGGACTAGGATCGTTGTCAAATCTATAACAGGCAATTTAAATGCATATGATGGTAAAAAATATGAAAAGATAATTAAAGATATAGAAAATGAGCAAATTAAAATTAATTATCAACTTGAATCGCAATACTCCTTTAGTAATATTATTATGGAAGAATTAAATAAAACGTTCAATGTAATCGACGAAAATTTTGTATTATTAAAAAATAAATTAAATATTGTGAATTGTAACGTAAATGACTTTGTTGAACTAGAAAAGTTTAGAAGTATTTTAAACCAATTAAATAAATTGATATAACATAATGTTACAGGTAATCACAAATTTGGAAAATTCTCTTACATTTTGTAAACTAAGTGTTGTACACCATAGTGTGATCTCAACTCAAGAGCTATATGAGGAATTAAGCAAAATATATAAATAATATAGCGAGAACCCTACCTTTAGAACCCAAAATAAAAATAATATGTGGGAATTAGAAAAGCTGATTAAAGTCAACTGTAAACTAGATTCTGAAAAAAATTGTATATTTTATCTATTGTAGAGAAGACGCATTTTAAACTGTATAATTAACATTCTATACCCACAAAATATGAAACAGTTTATGTAACAATTATACCAAGAGTAAGGTGCATGTTAGTGTCTTATTCTGTAATTTTGGGTTTAGACAGTGATTGTAATGGTAAAATAGATTCCAAATACTTTTGCTCATTTGACCTTTTAAAGCACCAAAAATTAGACTATAAAATGTCCATCATCAGAAACAATAACGCCAACAATTGCGAGTGCACTTGGAAGTAACGGAAAACCTAATTAACTGAATCCCAGAAATCAACCTTTACCTGGCAACCTTCCCCAATAAAGAGACTCTAGAAATTACCAGTAGCAAGGCAACTACCACCGTCACTCTTCAAGGCATATACTTAATAAAAACTAATAATAAGTCGGTCGTTTTCAACGGCATAAACTCAGCCACACGTCAACAACCTCTTGAGGTCACCCTATTCTCATGGATACCTCCGAACTGCAATTTACGATAGATAAATAGCCAGAGTTTACAGTAAAAGTTAAACGACTAGAGTGGGTAAAAAAAAAAACAAAGAAACTATGTTAAGAATTAATCCAACTATGGGAATAACCCATCACATTAGTATATGAACTATTGCCCTTTATGGCGCCCTATTCAGCGGCTTGATATACTTCACCTTCATCAAAATGACAAATAGAACTTCAACAGATGCCGAAACTTTGCCAACTCCCGAAGTTTTATTGAGAGATGGAGGAGTTATGTGAATGAATAATGTAAGCTTAACTAAATTTAATTCTTACTAAAGTAGATTCCTGCTTACGCAGACTTTTTATTGTGCAGTTGGAAAAACAGCTTTAGCTTCAGTGTGTAGTAAACTCTTGAAGAGAACAGTCGTCTCACCTCCAACTGAATGTATATCAGTTGAATTTGTTAAGCTTAATGATTGTAACAGCTTTCTAAATTAAATGTTTCTTAATTAACAAAGGTTTATAAATTATTTTAAAAACCATTCAAGCTTAATAAAACACGCAAGTTATATATATATATATATATAAAGAACTAAGTTAAAATACAAATACAAGAATCATAATTGAATTTACAATTCAAAGCTTTTCGTTGGCTAACAGTACCAACATCATCAGGAATATTAAACAAAACATCATCCTTTTGTTTAATATTCCTGATGATGTTGGTACTGTTAGCCAACGAAAAGCTTTGAATTGTAAATTCAATTATAATTCTTGTATTTGTATTTTGACTTAGTTCTTTATTAATACACAAGAATACATATTGCCATATTTATATATATATATATATATATATATATATATATATATATATATATATATATATATATATATATATATGTTTATATTTGTTTTTCATGAACATTTTTATCTATTTTATCTCTGAATGGTATTAAAAATTAACTTCAATTGCTTTTTAAGACAGATTTAAGCTTATCGCATGTTTCCTAATATTATAAGTTATAGCGGGGTCAGCTGGTGAGGTAAGGTTATATCCTGTAAATAGCCAGATTACTGGAAGACTCGGAGCAGTGAAGTGCAAGATTTTAGAAAAATTATATCTCATGTTTTCCAAGAAACCATTAACTCACTTTTTTCCTCTAGACTGCTGTTTGACAAATACCATTATGTTTCTTTATTAAGTTTCGATCTAGGTTTCCATTCAAAAATTAATTCGTCGTTAGACAATAAATCTACGTTTAGGTCGAAACGTATATTAAAACATTCGCAATCTTATTATCTATCTGTCTTTAAACACAGTTTTATTTATTTGTATTTCTTTGTTTCCAGTTAAATACAAGAAACCTGAAACAAATAAACCAATCAAATAACTTTTTATAACTAATGGAGGAATATACAAATTGATCTGTAAATATACTTTAAAGCATGGGCTGCAAAATAATAATAAAGTATCCATCATAACCTGAGTTTCCCAATCTGTAACCCCCTGTTTATTTATAAATGTGTGATTTAATTATTTTAAAACACTAAACATTGTTCACATATTTATTGTCCACATTTGAAAAGACCGAGAAATTTATTAACCTTACCAGTTGTATGTTACAAATTGACTAAGGCAGACTCGCTGTCTATTCAAATCGTTCTAAGAAAGATAGGTTACATTAAAGTTCTCGTTTGTATTTACAAAAAAAATATTACATTTTTAAAAATTACACTTTTAAGGTTTATTTATTACAAGTCTAACGATGTTAATTAAAATTACAAAAAGTTCACATCGTTTACTGTTAGGCAACGTTAGATCTGATGTACACTGATTTTGTATATTTACTGATATGATTCTACCGAAACACATCATGAAATTAAATGTTGACATGCCTTGGCAATTACTTGACCTTTCTTAGTTTGTTTACAGATTTAAAACATTACACGGTTTCACTCTTGTAACACAAATACAAATAGCTACAAATAAAAACAAAACTACTTATTAAAATTTAATAAAACAATTTTACTTTGTTATTTAATTTTGAAAAGTAGTTCATTAAAAGTTTTAATTAAGCCTCTAACACAATAAACAATTATAACGATTTCAGCCCATGGCGATCTTTTATCTGATACAACCGAAGAAAGACATGCCAGAAGCACTAGGTTAACAGAACCCCAGAACCCCATGTATATTCTAAACAAACCCTTTCATTGGTTGCCAGTATTTATCATGGCTTTTTCCTTAACGGTGCCTTATAGTGTTTTTAGAAACGAAAATTTCTTTTAAATAATGTCGATTTTACATTAGCTAAACTGAAACAAATATTCATGAAAAGAATGATCCAAACCTACATATTACAAGAGCAATGCAATAATTTTGGTTAATGGTAGGGATAGTCATTATTATTATGAAATTTATTTAGAGATGCAATATACTGAGTTATAATAAAAAATTATTTAGCATGGTACAATATATAAATATATATATATATATATATATATATATATATATATATATATATATATATATATATATATAAATATCGCAATATGTTTTCTTGTGTATTAATAAAGAACAAAAGTCAAAATACAAATACAAGAATTGTATTTTCAAATATAATTCTTGTATTTGTATTTTGACTTTTGTTCTTTATATATATATATATATATATATATATATATATATATATATATATATATATATATATATATATATATATATATATATATATACATATGTGTGTGTGTGTGTGTGTGTGTGTGTGTGTGTGTGTGTGTGTGTGTGTGTGTGCTTTCATATTCACTCCCTGCCATGTAAGTATTACTACACCATTACTCAGATCAGCATGTAAATTTGGGTAGTTATTGAGTACACTACAGCAAACATTTCTGCCATAGCTGGCTACACCTATACTACGACAAGTGACTCTGTGTACGAATCAAAAAGCACTAATATATATATATATATATATATATATATATATATATATATATATATATAACGAAACTTTGAAATGTTTCTCTATGTAAGAGAATCTATTTTCAATAAACATCATATCAGTAATAAAATTAAAATCTTTCATAGAATCCCTTGAAATTTCCTTTCTTCTGATATCAAAACCGCTCGTAACAAAGAAGGTGTTATATTTACTAATACCACATCATAAATTATTTTATAGCTTATTTACTAACATCTTCAGAATCCTAGAAAGGGACATTTACCAGCCAACTTCCTCTTCCTATGTTTAAGGTGAGGGACAGTGCCAACGTAATCCTAATTTTACCATATTACCCTCAACAGAGATCAATATATCCATTCTTTAGACCTACTCATTCCATCTATCCTTCTTACAAGGGAGTGTATCATTTGAAAAGTCTATAAATGGTACTATAAAAAGGGAGTTTTTTTATGTTAACTCAGTCTGTTTACGAAACGATTTGTGGAAGATTTTTAAATATATTACCAAATAATATTAAAAATCTAAATCAACTCTTTCAAACAAAAGTAATATAACTCTAAAGTTGTCAGTGTAATGACAATTAAATCTAATTTCAGCAGTATACACTTTACCATTTCCTCCCCAATCTCACGTAACACATTTACGTACTTAATATTCTTTTACTTAACGGTTCTCTCGCATCTTTCATTGCTGTAAAGTTGGCAGCACAAATTTAACAACTGAAGAATACCTTGAAATTGATCTGTTAACTTTATGGCTGCTTTAGTAGTGGACCCTGATTGGCTTACCACGTAAGAAGAGATACACTTTATATAACAAAGGAAATCTACATAATAGCAAGTCTGGCGTTAGTTGGAATGTACTTTTGTTACATTTATATAACATAGTTATTTATTCCATCTATTTAGATATAATAAAGAACCAACTTCATTCATTTCTATTGAAAACCTCGTAGACGTTTTATTGAACCGTATATTGTATCGTAAAGGCAGTTATTTTCATATATGGCCAAATATGTATACATTCATATATAAAAACCTCTCTAAAATGTAACGTTCAGGACCGAGGGGTGACGAATTTGAAAAAGACGAATTTTGGAAGATGAGAAATTAACGTGTAGTTGATGGTAAACATAACACAATAAATATCTAAATACGTATGTAATATAATTAATGTTATACCTATGTGATTTATTTCGGCAGAAAAACTCAACACCTCTACTACCCAACACTATAAATACACTACTAGCCTTGAGTATAGTTCGTAATTACAAACACAGTATGTTAATCTACTGTCATAAATAACACAAGAACACATATTAAAGTATTTTGTAAAAATAATACCACTAGAAAGATAAAATATGGTATATTAAATATATTTACGTTTTAGTTTTTAAAAATGTCTGTCATTTTCTTTTTCACTAAAGAACTCTTTTCTGACGGCGCTTATACTATGTGAGTGTCCAGACGATGTTCTCTCTCTCTCTCTCTCTCTCTCTCTCTCTCTCTATATATATATATATATATATATATATATATACTTCTTGTTAAATGTGTATTTAGTACTAAGGAAATATGTCATTAGTATATAACCTATGGGTATGTTTAAATACAGCTGGTAGGGAATAGTAATTCAATTACTACCTACATTACCATTCCGTAAATGGTAGCACCATTGTGATCTGTTGTATACGGATAACTGCGTAAGGTTATTATAGAAAGACAAAAACTATAATTCATAGAATAATCCAATGGGGATTCCAAAAATAAGCTATCAAACAGGTAAATAATTTAGGAGCAAGCTCATAAGAATGGGCAGTTCTTAAATTAGAGGTTTTTTGATGAAGGTCAAAATTTCCAACTTGAAGCTCGTGCGAAAGGACAAAGGATTCTTACTTCCCCAACAAAACATTTGGGTCCAGGAGAGAGCAGAGACCTGGAACCATCGGTGGAGGAAGTATTGGAGTAGGGATGTAATGAGAAGTACAAGTATCGAAGGAGCAAGATTCGACGACCAAGTAATAAGACTTTCCTAAATCACCTGGTAAACCAAGTGGACCACGACGAGACTAAGCAAATGCATGAAAACGCTGAGGATGGATCAAGTTGACTAAAGTACAAATTAATTCATGTAAAAAAATTCTTTTTTATAAATTTAAATTCTAAAGGTCAATTAGGTAGATTCATAAAAGGCCAAAAAGACCTGAATTTATAAAAAAACGAGCCATATCACTGTAACCTGATACCTAATAAATCCAATTAATAGGCTGTGTTATTGGTTATGATAATATTAGACTTTATACTAACCAATTTTATAGTTGTACAGATTTTCTTGTCTGTTGTTTTACCACTGAAGTTAAGCTGGCTGGCAGGGGAGAGACGTTTATCATACATAATGTTAATTATTAAGGTATTTAAATTCTAAATAAATAATTAATTAGTTTTTTTTCAGTCCAAATGTTCTGAAAATCATTCACTAAAATTGATATGGTCAAAGTACGGATTATTTGAAACAAATAATTCATTTTATTTAACTCAGAAATATTTGATAATAAATTAACTTAATACATTTTAAATAACTATATTTCGTAAAGTAACACCAAAAGTTATTTAACTAACAAAATATAGGTATAATACAGTTGGCTCCAGTAACGTTGGGTAATTGGCGTTATGATATTTTCCCCTTTATATATATATATATATATATATATATATATATATATATATATATATATATATATATATATATATATCGTATATATACATATATATATATATATATATATATATATATATATATATATATATATATGTATATATATATATATATATATAAAACAATTGAGGTTACTCAAATATTTAATTATTTAATATTTAATTAAAGAATTATTTAGTTATTTCTATTAAAAGCTTTTCGTTGATAAACAGTAACAACATCATCATGGATTCATTGCTGATGATATTGATACTGTTTATCAACGAAAAACTATGAATGGAAATTAATAAATAATTAATTTATTTGAATAACCCCAGTTGTTTATGATTTTTACAAGAAAACATATTATATATATATATATATATATATATATTTAAAACAACATAGGTTATTCAAATACAAGAATATTATTTATTTATATTCAAAGCTTTTCGTCGGTAAACAGTACCAACATCATCAGGAATGAAAATTACAATAATGTAAGCTATAGGCCTAAAACATATGTTTAATTAGAAATAGAATTGTTGCTAAATTTATACAAATTGCCAAATTTATTTTGTTGCTGTAACATTATAGACATAGAATGTATTTGTATTTGCTCCTTTATTAATTTGTTATTATTATTGTGTTTATATAATTCGAATGCTTCATATATATTCATTCTTAATCCCTTATTAATGTCTTTTATAAGTTTCATATTTTCTATATTTGGAAATTGGTGCTTATTATTAATACAATGATTTGCGAAATTTGATTTCTATATTTCTGGATTAATATAGGCATTTAAATGTTCTTTATATCTTTCTTTTAATTTTTTCTTGGTTTGACCACCATATTATCCACCATAATAAACACCACCTTTTTCATGCGTATTAATTGTTTTATTATTGTTATTTATTATGTTTATTATTTTGTTATTAGTTTTGTATGCAATTTTGATATTTGTATTTTTAAATAATTTGGTGATATTTTTTATTTCATGGCCTATAAATAAAAATGAAGTCCATATTGTATTATTATTATTATTATTGCAAATTAAATTATTATTTAGTATATTAAAAATAATATAATTACGTTTGTCAACAGTTTTCTTTTTAAACAGTTTTCTAATGCAATTTGATAAATTACGTGTTTTTCTCTTATTTTAATTTCTTTATTCATGGGTATTTTATGCATTCTATATAATAAGTTATATAAAGCAGCCATTTTTTGATTATATGGATGATTAGTATTATTTGGTATAATTTGGTTTCTCAAAGTTTGTTTACGGTATATATATATATATATATATATATATATATATATATATATATATATATATATATATATATATTCAAATTTTTCATTTTTTCTTATTATTGTTAAATCTAGAAAATTTATTTTGTTATTTGTTTCAATTTCATAAGTAAATTTGAATTTATTATTAATTTTATTTATTTTATCCAAAATATTTGTTAAATTTATATTATTATTGTTTGATATATACATTCCATCATCTAGATAGCGAACCCAATAACCATTTTTATCATATAAATAAATAATATTCTTGTATTTGAATAACCTATGTTGTTTTAAATTATTAAACAAGAAAACGTATTATATATATATATATATATATATATATATATATATATATATATATATATATATATATATATATATAGTTCTATAGCATATATTATAATTATAATAATTGATTGCAAAGAATATGAGTGGCGTGGTATATTTATTAAGTGAAGCAATGCTCATAACACGGTTAAGGGGGTATGTTTAAAAGCTATTTCCTGTTTACCAGCTTTCTGAAACATAAATCACTCCAAGAAAATACGGTTTCTAGCTCTGTGCTACCCGCTTACCTTTCACATTTTGTGTGGGAGCTAGACTGAAAATGGCAGGTAAACTTTCTATCTCTGCACTACGTTTGACTAAGTTGGAGTAGGTCTACTTTTTTTTTACTTTTTTTTCAAAAGCTCGAGAAGAAAAGGGAGCTATTGTAAAAGACGCAGTAGTACTTTATATCCTCACTAACGTATTGAATAATTTTTTCTTAACGTATAATATTTGAATGTACTACGCTATATAAAAACATGTTATATAACGACACATGACACTTCTTTATTTCCCCTTCAAATATGCATTCAGTAGTGGTTGGGTTCTCTCATACTTCTCAGTCAATACGTCAACATAAGCTAGTTTCATCCTGCTTATTCGGCCTTCCCTATCGCTACCATTTGTCCCTCAGCTATGTACTATCTACTTGCGAAGCCTGCCTAGCCAAGCCAAAGGATCATACGTTCATGAATGTGCGTAATAACCACCTGATGTGTTTAGAGTGCTCGACCCAGTGTTTAAGAGTCCATCGAACCCTATTGTTAACAATAGTAGCTAGTTGTTGGTACAAAATACTTGTAAAAATCGTAGACTTCAACTGAAGCAGGGCTTCATTAACTTCATCAACAGCTACCCGGTGACGAATAAGAATTCAGTGTCTGTAGGTACTTTTTGCTAAAAAGACTGCTAAACCAAAGTTATAACATTCTGATGATGCTGTATAGTGAAATGTGTATTCATTATTTGATCTCGCTTTTTCATTTCGTTTGTATCAAATCATTGTCGTTTTACTACTTATTTTATTTATATAAAAATCTATTCGTTTTCTGAATCATATTTTTTTTTGATTGATTTCGATTATTTATATCTTTGGTTGGAAATGTAATCTTCATTTAGCGAAATGTTTTTAAAATTTTACATTTTTTTATGTCTGTTGTTTTCAATGTTGTTTACAGTTGTAGGAAATGTCAAGAAATGTTACGAAATTCAAATAACCAACTAAATTAAACTGAACATTAATACAAGACTGGTAAGTAGTAGACACAGCCTCGTATCGCAAAGTAGTAGACGCAGATTCAACTTATATATCACAGATTAAGCTTACTAAAACACAAGATTCTGCAAAAATAAATTTAACCTTTAAAAGCATATAATTAAATGTGTTTTCTAAAACATTTAAAAGAGATTAAAATAAACGTTCACCTTTTGTTTTAACTTTTAAATATACAGGAAAGTAACTTAAATAGGAAAGTTAGTTACATAATGTAACTGTTACAGATACAAAGTTACCAGAAACTTTCCTGTAGTTACAGCGGAACTAAAGAATGAAGATCATCAGAATAGTTAGGTCCAACTTCTCACATAATGTAATTAAGTTAAGAAATTTACTTGAGTTACAACACTTCGTTCTCTTTCTGCTATAACTAAATTACTTAGTTATGCTAAAGTTATACTTACCAAGCGAGATTCGTGCTCAAATAAATACAAGTAGAACTGTGATAAGGTTTAAACAATCTATTCTGGATAAAACCGTAAGAAGAGACTAAGTGATACAGAGACATCACAGTGCCACTTTATACTGCTCGAAGGGTTAGAATGGTTTTAAAGCAAATCTAAATAGATTCATACAGACAGGAATGGAGGAAAATTAGTTCATACAAGCAGAATAAAATTGAAAAATTTTTAATTAAATATTTATAGCAGAAATATTTTGGAAAAGACGGGTATAAAACATAATTAACTTGGTTTCGCCTTGTGAAGAAAAAGAAATATTTTGAAATGAGTGCTTATTTTAAGAGAAAAAGAACAAAATGGTGGATGCTGGAGAGGTTAGGTAAACGAAGCAATTAAAAAAATATATATAGAAGAAGTTAGGTAAAGCAGAATGAAAGCTCTAAAAGTTTCTGAAAATATTAAATATAGTACAGGTAATTGAATATGGCAGATATTAGATTTTAATATCCACAGAAATTACTTCTATGGTTATAATTTTGAAATTAAATATTTTGTTTTATGTTTTCTTCTATACAAAATAATTTACAATCATAGTACAGCCAAGTTGTCTCTTTTTTCTAACTATACGTATTTTTTTTAAATTTGTCATAAGAAATTACTTTAAATATAGTCAGAAAGGTGGAAAATTTATAGTTAATAGTTTGGAAATATGATATCATAAATAATAGTAAATTAGTAAATTTTTCTTTTTTTGTAAAACGAAACTGTAAATGTTTCGATCTGTTTAACCTGTCATAAATAAAGTTATGCTTCCAATTCACAGAAAAAGAAATGAATAATGACTGTATATCACGCACCAGAACTCTTAGGACGAACAACACGATTATCTAGTTTATGGTTTACACAATGGACATGAGAAAGCTTTATATGAAAGTGGCAGTTATCGCCTTCAAATCGTAAGGGTTTTATCATCATTAGTTATAAAATAAGTCTGGAAAATAGAAAATGTTATCGTTTTTTCCGTACATTATGATCTATGTTCCAAATCAAACTAAATATTTTTTAACACAAACCCTTTAGTCCAGACAAGAATGAACAAAATATTACATTTGCTAGAAAAAAATAAAAGTGGTCTAGCTCTGAAAGTTGGTACAGTTGTGTAGGACGTTGCCTTAAACTTCGGTCCCCTGGGTCAGGGGTGAGCGTTGGGAGGTGGGGCAGTTTTTATGCATATGTTTTTAGTTTTTGTCAACATTCTAGCAAATATTGATCGTAGCAAAAAAAAGTACGATATGTAGTAAATTAAAATTTTTACATTATCCTACAAAATTGGTTTCATAACATTTTTCTGTGGATCAATGGTTCAAGAGATAATAATTGTACCAGCTTATATAGTTTTTCAATTCACTACTCCCTCTTCCAACTTTTGTCCTATTTTACCACCCTTCTATCTATTAATCAGATATTTAAGTTCTACTTCTACTCTGGGGTTCAATTATAAGCAGTTTAAGTTATGGCCGATAAGTGTTGTATTTGTAAAAAAGATTTAGTTAGTGATAAGTGTATTGTCGCTGATAAATGGATAATGATGTTACTAAGTTCTAGTAAGTCAAAAAAAGATGTTTAAGACATTTGTTTTAGAGATAATCAAAACATTGTAGTTCATAGTAGTTGCAGAAAACAATATAAAAGGCCTCAGACAGTATCAAATGATTTGAAAACCCTCAATCTTTACACGATCCGTCTATATCAGCTCCTCACCCATATTCAGTTTGAATTTAAAAGTAAGTTCTTACTTTGCAATGAAATTTTTGATCAAGAAATGTATAAACTACACATAAAATAACCTGCCGCGTTTACATCCTCAATTACAATTTGTTTTAATCCATTATATATATGTTCAAAAACATCCTATTGAATAACACCCAGTTAGCATCGTTAACTACATCTTTTTCACAAATGCAACACTTATCAGGCGTTTCGTAAACTGCTTCGTAAACCACGGAATAAAAGTAGAAATGAACTATTCGAAAAACAGATTTTATTTTAAAGTGAGGTAGAATAGGTAGAAAGGTGGAAGAGGGGGCAGTGAAATTGAAACCTATATACGTTGGTACAACTTTTATCTTGTGAACCATTAGTCCTTCAGAAAATAAATTAGAACCAATTTTGTAGAAAATTTTAAGTAATTTAGTTTAGTATATAACAAATATTTTGCTACAACCATATTTTGTTGAGATATTTGACAAAAACTGAAAAGAATTAGCATAAAAACTACCCCACTCCCCAACGCTTATCTCCGACCGCCGCCGAGGACTTTTGATAGGCCCTAAGTTGTTTATGCTATCTTCCTACACAATTGTACCCGATTTCAGAGATAGACTTTTTTAGCCAATTCCTTTTGTTGCTATGTCAACTTCTAGGTTTAATTTTACAATACTAGAAGTTTTTAACGCCTAATCTCTTAGATCATCTCCATTCGACTTCATCAAACTTGCCGCAAGAGAGACTGACCAGTAGCCATTACTCATAATGCCCCCCAGTTCCATCATACGTTGTACTCCTGACGGTCTGCAGTTCTTCCAACTGCTTCAGATGGTCACCATTCCTAACAGACCCATTAGTCTTGAATACTGTGCATATCTCAGATATTTAACCATTGGCCTTAGTGCCTTCCATACAGTTCTTGCATCATACATTGTACTCCTGACAGTCTGTAATTCTTCGAACTGCTTCAGGTGGTCACCATTCCTAACCGACCCATTAGTCTTGAATATTGTGCATATCTCAGATATGTAACCATTGGCCTTAGTACCTTCCATATAGTTCTTGCATCATACATTGTACTCCTGACGGTCTGTAGTTCTTCGACCTGCTTCAGGTAGTCGCCATTCTTAACAGACCCATTGTTTTTGAATATTGTGCGTATCTCAGATATGTAGCCATTGGCCTTAGTGCCTTCCATACAGTTCTGCATCATACATTGTACTCCTGACGCCTTGTAGATCTTTGCACTGCTTCAGGTGGTCACCATTTTTAATACACCCAAGTGCATTCTTTACCTAAAGTGCATATCTCAGATGTTAATATGGGTAGTATACCCTGCATCATCTAATTTTTATCAGATATCTGAGAAATGTTAAGGATGCTAGTTTTTACTTTTGTATTTGTCTTGAATGTAAACAGTCGCTACATCGATGGTAATTCTATTTTTAAAAAACCTGCAAAGCATGTACACCTTTTTCCCTCGTTACAGTCTAGATTTTATTACTTACGCAAAGTGAAAAGGTTTAAAGCAATATCAATAAACTCTTCCGCTTGTAGCACATTTTAGGTGTGTTACATATTAAAACAGATTCAGAAAACGAACGTGAAATCAATTTCAAAATGCAACATAATATAAAAAAAATTGTTGTACATCATAAAGTTATAAATAAAAAAATCTAAGGGCGAGCCTGACCTCTAGGTTGTAACTTTGGAACTGCAAATGCGCAAAACGGGTGCGCAGAAATTAAGATACTCGGGTAATTACTGCATTTCACTCTCTTTCATTTTTACCATGTGAATGAAGGCACACGTATTCAGATTGAAGAGCGAGGGTAAGCCTTTTTATTTTAAGTTTTGAAACATGTAACAGTTTACTATGTTTTAATTTTTGTTTTAATAGAAGAAATGCTACGTTACATTACAACGCCGGGGCCAGATTCCGAATTACGAGCGAGCCAACACAAAATGCAGAATGCGGAGATCTTAGTACAGGAACCACGTTATGGCTACACCAGTTTTGTTACAACACAGCTAAGTCCTAGAATTATGGAGGTTAGTGATCAAAATTGAAAAATTTAACTTTTAAAACATTAACCGTTCAAAATTTTTTTAAAAAACTTTAAACGTTCAATGGCATTTTAATGCGAAGTTTCTTTTTAATAATAAGGAAAATGTAAATTCTTTTGTATCATGTAGAAAATTTGTAAGTCGAAAGGATAAATTTAAATGTATGTTGAATACGCAAAGCAATCTCGAAAAAGGGTCGGTAGTCCTGCCATAGATTTGTAACATGTAAAGTTCTGATAAAAATTAAATCTGTAAAGTCTGTAAGTAGCGTAGTATTTCTAATGTGATTTGTTTGTAATATTTATGCATATGTTTCTTTTGATAAAGTAAAGTTTGATTTGTTTAAATTAACATTTGTGCCTTAAATTATTTAATGAACACATAACTCTTTATTTTCTATTAAACATTTGACTTTGCAGGTCAACTATTTAATTATGTAACCAATACTGGAATATTAAACATCAGCATTAATTTCTTAAGAATTAATGTTACAAAAATTAAGACATGTTACATAAATTGCGCAACTCTGCTATTTGTTCTTTCAAAAAATGAGAGTCACATAAATTGCGCATAAATATTCTAAAGGAATTAATGTCCTAAAATAATCAGTTACACGCTAGGTCAATATATGGCGTACCTTATACAGAAATAGACAGCAATTTTTGCATCGGTTGCTCGTAAGACTTGATTTGGACATTTTGACGTGAAAGTAAGTTCATAAAATGGGTGAATTTTGGGCCTTTTTATATCCTGAAGAATTTTTGCAACATTTTCAACAAAAAAAGAATTATATATGCATATATATATATATATATATATATATATATATTTACCACTTAATCTTTTAATTTAAATACATTTTTCAAGTGAATCCTCTTACGACGTAGAGTATAACAAACATTATGTGGCATTGAATCAGTAAACTAAAACTCCACATAAATTTGAAATTCGAACTAGAACTCTCTACAATCCCGAAGTCAAGGGATTATCCCGATGATCTCCGTTTGACAAAAATTACGATAGTTTAACGTTAACACATCCATTTGTTTTTATTATGAGGTAATTTAGGTTATGTTTAATTCCTTTTTAAATAAAATTCTCGATATAATCAGAAATAGCTTATTTTAGATTAAACAGTGTTAGGACCTATAATTTTTAGTCAAAAGTGATTTTCTTACTCGTAGTAGTGTTACATTCTGCACTGTATATCAGGAGTAGGTTATTGTATATTAGGAGTAGCAACAAATTGTATATTAGTTTATATCATGAGGTTAGCAACAAAAACAGTTTGTTTAACATACTAACATGTTAATTATTCAAGCTACATGTATTAGGCTTTCAAGAGCCTAATTATTAAAACTGTGAAATTTATAAATAAATTAGTCAAAAATTTTTAAATTAAAGTCTAAGAATGAAAAGTTCTAATAATAAATAGAAATATGTATTGTGTGAATAGGATGACGTTTTAGTTGTTAAAATATGTTTAAAATATCTAAGGAAAATGTAAATAAAAACTTTATGTGGTAATGTTACTTTATTGTTTACCTTTTGTATCATTGAAACAGGATAAGTATATTATATACATTCTGGTTTTGGAAGATAGGGCTGGAATTGGGAACACTTCTCTCTACTAGTATTTCTTCTTTATCATCCGGTACCCTGTGTCCTATGCTAAAATATTCCTAGGATAGTTCACAAGACACTAATCTTGTTGTGTTTTAAAATGAAATCGATCTTCGATTATGATTATATGAAGTGATTTGATTAGTTATTTAAAAATATAAACTTTTTATTACTAATGGGTATAAGCCCACGCGGTCTTCTGCGGTGACTTATCACACTCTGTAAAAAAACGTTACAATAACTTATGCCTCTGTGATGACATAACTCTAACAGCATACACAAGGATTGCAAACCATTGAATTCACACAACCTTGTCTCATTGCTTTGTTAATTTTGGTACATTGTAGCCAGCGACACAAGAAACATGTCGGTTGCTTACAAATAATAGCCTATATATAATCTTGTAGATATTTGACTTTTTCCATTTTTGTGTATGGAATGTGTTATTTGCGTGATCCCGATCTGTTGTTGGATCTCAAGAGATTCTCAGATCACACTTAGGACTCCACTGCCAAGTATTGAAGAACATCATTGTTTTATTAACAATAGCTACTTAAAGTAGTAAATATTCCAAATATAACATCAGGAAAGTAAACGAAGTGGTTCTTTAATTGTTTTTCACTCTCGTCACTTCTGCAAATTAAATCTCAATACTTAGAGGGCAAAAGAGGTACTTTTCATAACGAAAGTAAAACTATTTCGGAGCTTCTGACCGTGATGATAACATTGAAAATTTAAACTTAGCAGACGATTTCTACAATGATTCAAGTTGAGGAAGCTCTGACTGGAATATCTAAATGAATTGAAATGGGTCAACAAATAAGGGTAACAGCTGACGTCAGGCGGAGACATATATCACTCATGTTATGAAAAAAAGCTGATTTTTTTAAATATATTATAAATAAATATAATTTTTTTAATATAATAATGTATACACACTGTTATGGATAGAGATAAACATTAAATGTGTCGTTATTCAATCCATTTGGCAATCCGTTATGACAGCTATGAAGTATATATACAGTTATTTTGAAAAGTACTCTTTTATAACAAAATAGTGTGTGTGTGGTGTGTGTGTAGTGTTGTGTGTGTGTGTGTGTGTGTGTGTGTGCGTGTGTGTGCGTGTGTGTGTGTGTGTGTGTGTGTGTGTGTGTGTGTGTGTGTGTATGTGTGTGTGTGTGTGTGTGCTTGTGTGTGTGCTTGTGTGTGTGTGCTTGTGTGTGTGTGTGTTTATCATTTTTAACATGGTTTTTATCTCACATTATTTCATTTAGTGCTGTTTGTTTGTATTTAGTTTGTTTGTTTCTTTGTCTAATTGGTCTATTTATTTTACTATCGTTCGTTGTTTTCGATCTAAGTACTTATTCCTATCGTTAACACTGTCTAACGATGTCCGATTTTTAATATCAAGTCCTACCTTTACTATATTGTTAACAATGTATATCTATGTATATCTGAAGGATATCGATTGTTCCAGGTCCTTGCTTAAATATATGAAACCATTATAGTTTTCGAATAATCTAAACCGTTTATATAGTCTATCGAACGAGAACTTTCAGTGTTTTTATTTTTTTTCTATCGCAAATTTTGTTCATCCTTTGTCTTCATATTACTACCAATATATTAATATTATTAATTTTAATTGTGGACATTCTCTAACGAAGTCCATCTTAACAATATCGACTGTTCGCGGTTCTAAATTCAATATATAGGAAGACATTTCAACATTGATAGCTTACAAATATTCTGAGCAGTATATATATATATATATATATATATATATATATATATATATATATATATATATATATATATATATATACAACGAGAACTTTTATTCTTATTTAACATATATTGTTGTATGTTGATTCTTTATACTTTTACATTTAAAATTGACTATTCATATTTAGAGTGAAGTAATAAATTGAACCTGTGTAAAATAAAATGAGAAGGCTGCATTTCTATTAGCACGTAGTTTAAACTAAACAACAATGGCGGTAGCATTGCCAATTACAAATCCATTCAACAGCTGATTGCCGTGCTCAGTTGAAATGTTTGCCCTTTGATTGGGTCGTACAGCTCCCGGATTAGACTCTATGTGATTCACCTAGTAGAAAACAATAGATTGTATCAACCAGAAAACATTGCTGGCATACTAACCTCAAAATCTAACATTGTAATAAAAAAAATTTATATTAAAAAGTAAAACGTAATCAGTGTTTAAAAGTGATTTATACTAAATATAATTTTTTCTTACTTTGATAATTACTCTTAAGTATATATTTGAAGTGAAGTTATAAATATTTGTAATGAATCGGTTTAAAATATGACTTAATTAAAAGTTACTCATAAATAATATGTCTTAATAAAGTAACATTGGCATCTATCAATAAATAGTAAATGTATTGTTGAAACCGTTTTTAAGAGTAACAAGATAAAGTAAATAGAATAAGGTAAACAAATGCAAAATACAAAATTGTATACAATTAAATACAAATCATCTAAATCAAACTATGCTATACCTCTCATTAACGAATAGAAGATTATAAAAGTTTTACAACTTACAATAATTTTAATTCTCATTAAACCTGTATCTGAAGAAAATAATATTTACAATAGAAGAAATTCACTAAAATATTTAAATTAACTATAAAAAATAAATCATTTAACGCAATATTTTTTCGTACCAATATTTTTCTGACCTCTTTATTCTAAAATATGGTGTGTACAAATAAATATGGTGGGAATATGAAAAAAACTGAAGAAAGAAGAAACATGGAAAGAGGTACACTAACAAAGTTTGCAAATAAAAAATACATTTTATAGGAAATGTTTAAATTAAGTTATTCAAATAATTAATCCTAATTACTACTATACAGTTACCTGTATGGATTCACAGACGGTGAGATAATTTTATTACGTATTCTAGAAAGAAAGGTATATTATTGTTAATTAAAGAGTTGTAGAAACTTTGTATTGATTCTTTAGCTTTATTTTAAAGGCTTCAGATAGAGCTAATTACAAAAACAACTCCTATAAAAAATGTAGCTGTTACTAATGCAAATTATTACTTTAAGATTTTTAGAGCTTAATTATTTTTAATTAACTTCAATTAACCTCTTTAATTTACTTCAAGTTCTTATTTAACATAGTACAGGCAGATAGGATGGGTGTTTAAAAAAAACTATATATCGTTACCTGTGACTAAAAAAAAAATGTACTGAATAATAATAACATTATGTAGCCCTTTCAAATTAATATTTGAAAATAACATCTCCCAGGTGACGGCCGTTTTGAACGATTCACTTAACAAGCCGCTCTAGGAAGTTTGATTCCGCTCTATCCCGGTAAATTTAAATGACCTCGTGGGCTAAGCTCGTAATCACGTGACCTGAGGTAACCCTACAAAAAGTAGTCACAAATGGACAGGTCTGGGGAACGAGGAGGCCAAATAATGTTACCAAACCGTGTGTTCCATTGAAATTCTTAATGTGTGAGCTGTTGCTCCGTCCTGTTGAAACCATACTCGCTGGATTACGTTTTCTATTTAGTCCAGGTAGAAAGTATTCAGTGACCATTTGCCTATAACGTTCCAAGATTACATATACAGTGTTCCTGTTATTATCTGGGAAACATATGGACCAATAACAATTCTACTGCTCAAAGCACACTAAACTGTTACCTTGGGACTGTGTAAGGGCTTCTCATGCGTTAGGTATATTTTTGGATTTTCATTGATCCATTAACGACAGTTCCTATGCCATTTAAATGCAAATATGCTTCATCAATCATTAAAAAAATTATGTTTTCATTTTCCTCACGTATGTCATCTATTTCTCGAGTAAACTTTAGCCGCTGGACATAATCCTAGGGTTTAATGTTTGCACTATGGTCATTTTGAAGGGTTGAAATCATAGATCATTCTCCTTAATACGCTTTACTGACCGATTACTTGGGCCCAATTCAGGAGAATATCTTCTCGCAGGTCGTCCAGAACTAAAGAGTATAGCTTGCCGAAGTCTTTCCACATTTTCGAGAGTGCGTACTAAGCGAGGAATTATTATTATTCATCACTGTTCTACGTAAACGAAATGATTATACCCAACGTAAATGGCGTTACGAGTGGGTACACTGTTATATCTCGCTAGATTGAAATGGCGACGAAATTTACGATGAACTGCAACGATACTCATTATTACGCACAAAAATGTCGTAAACAAACACAAAATGTTGTAAACGTACAGTCCACGGCACCATGACGTTGATTAAACAAAAGGGCAGGAGCTAGCGAACACGTGACCACATCAGGCCCCCCAATCCTATTACCCGATTCAGAATACTACCTGTTCTAAAAACTTCCGTCCTTTTTTATTTCACCCTATATAATATACTTACAAGTTATTGTAATAAATTACAGGTAATTGAAATAAATAAAGAGGATGATTTCAAATTATATGATGTTGACCCTCAGATTCTTTAATTATGGAATCCGAGAATTTACAACAGGTGATCGGAAAATATCTCTTTTGGAAAAAGTAGTCAATAATTTTTGAACTCTAGTTTCTTATAAAAAATATTATTATTAAGTTTCAGAAAAAAACTATTTTGTGATTTATTTTATTTAACAAAACTCAAAATGGTGATACTCTATGGTGTATTATTATCAAGTAAATATATAAATAAACGTTTAAGAGAATGAAAATATGACAATGTTTAATTCCTAGTTTCATTAAAGACTCACTATTAAATCAAACGGTTTCCCTTTTTTTTTTACATGTCATAACCGAAACATTTTTTTATGTTATTATTCTGTTATCAAATAATTCGTAAAGGAATGTCAAAGGAAGTTGGAAGATTACAGCAGATCAATCAAATGCATTTGTTTAAAATTTGTAAAAGCCAAAAATTCAGAGTCAAAATATTCAATAATGAAATCATCATTACTACCAATTTCGATCCGTGTAAACGCTTTTGAATGAATACGAAATAATATACAATATTAATTTGTTGATGGTTTTAAGTAAGAAATCATTTAAACAAAATAACACTATTTATATTTATATTGTAAACCTACCTAACGATACTGTAAAGTTAAGTTGTCATTACATTTTATGTCATTATTTTATTTATCATATAAATGGATAGTTACAGATGTTCCTAAATGTAAAGTTAAGAATAATAGCATCAAATTGGTTATTTATATTGTATTGAATTTCTCCCTTAACTAAGCGATTCAAACTCCAATTTAGATAATTTGTATTTAAAAACGTATTTAGCAGACAGCATATAACAGTCAGGATTAAATGCTATCAATGTCACATCATACCATTTTATATCGTATACAAATATAAATTACATTTATTTTAATAATAATAGCAATGTTTTCTAGAAGTATAGTAAACGTGTTTTTCTCAATCTTATTTTCGTTGAAGGTTTCTGAAACTATTCATTTATTACGAGCTTCTAAGAACAATTATCAACTAACTAATACAAGTTCCTGTTTCAAAGTGGCCTTCTTCTTTGCCACATCACCAGAGGCAAAACAAATCAATAAATATTCATGGTAAAAGAAGTTTTCATTCATTTGTTAGCAATTCGCCAAAGTTTGTCTATAAGTAGTGAATAGTGCAAAATCAATGTTTAAAAAATAATAAAAAAGTAATATTTTGTAAAGCACATAATTTAGAATTTGTTTTACTGCCTTTCTTTTAAATCTATGTTTTATTAAATTAATGAAGTAATGAAGTAAAGAGAGAGACTGGCTACACAATTTAACCTTTTTGTATAATGGAAATAGTGGGCATTTTTTATTTAAATTAAGTTTTAATTTGAAACAATTGTTTTAAATTATTTTTTCTAATAAGTTGCTTTAAAAGACAATCTACTGCATAGTCATCAATGCTCATAATCACATTACTGTATTATTTTCAGATATCGCTTGCTTAAACCAAAATATTTTATGCCACTTCGACTTATTAGTCTCTTTAAAATTATTTAAAGATAGTTAAATTATAATTATGTCATAATTTAATTGTACAAATTAATAGTATTTTAGTGTTTGCACAAACATGTAAGAGGTAATTAGCGCTATGATAAGATAATACAAATATATAGAGTATTATCCGCAGGTTTTAAAAGATTTTCCATTTAAAAATACTTTGGAGTATGTTATATTTATTTATTTTTTTAGTTATATGTATATTTCACATGAAAATGGAAAATAATTTCGTTTCGTTTTGTTGTATTTTGAATATTGTTTTAGAGTATACTTGTTAGAACTCATTCAGAGGGGGGAATTTGATGCAAGTTCAATGTTTAAGCGTTAGCAAATTGGTTGGCGTTGGCAAATTTTAAAGTGCTCTTTGTAATGGATCTTATGAAATGACAAACATGCTGAAACGATTTAGAGATTCCGTTAGAACCGGCTTTGGTGGTATAATGTGCAATTCAGGTGAGTTAGCCTTAACCAATCGCGACTTTCCACCAGATAAGTTAAGGGTAAGCGAATACCAAACTTGAAACACTTAAAAGCCATCGCTTTGTATTCGAGCTATAGCTACAAACTAAACATCCATTTCGGATCCCTAAAATATGGTTTGGATATAAAAATGATGTATTTTGTAAGTAATTTAATTTCATTTGAACAATTTGCTAAAAGATCTAATTTTCCGTCATATTGTTAACTAGGCCTACTTACGTACTACGTATCGCTTCAACCCGGGGTGGTTCTTGGATTTCTTAATAATGTCACGCCATGTAAGACTATCTTTAACCGTCTGTTTCCATGCTGTAACGCCGAGTACCCGTAAATCTTCCTCAAGGTTCTGTAGCAAATGTCTTCTTAGTCGACCAACTCTTCTTTTCCTAACCATAGTCCCATGTAAAGGTTTGTTCCACATTTTATTAGTGGGCATTCTTATGATGTGACCCAAACATTCTAGAAGTCGTGTTTTAATAAACTGGACCACATTTGCACTTTGTGTAAGGAATACAACTAGACATTAAATCGAAGCTTTTACGCATTTGTTTTTCCATCGTGGACTAGACCATAAATTTTCCTCAAAAGCTTACGTCAAACAATGTGAACGGGTTTTTCATGAAGGCGGTTAAAGTCCACGTCTCCGCTCCATGCGCTAGGACTGGCCGAATTAAGGTTCTATACATTCGATTCTTAGTGGTTTGAGACAAGAGCTTACTTTTAAAAGGCTTTATGTATCCGAAGTATGCTCTAGTAGCTGTCGTTGTTCTGTTTTGCCTTCATTTGTTGTTTTATTTTCATAATTCACTAATGTAATTGAGATTCCTGATGATATTAAAATTATAGTATTTAATAGAGGAATACTTATTTGGTTAAATGGTTGAATTCCTTTTGGGGGTCATATTAATACAATTTCTATAGTTGGGGATAAATTTCTATGAAAGAATCCTCAAAAGAGAGAAATAAAAAAAAATGTCTGATTAAATAAATAGTAATATACCAATTTTTATTACAATTGAGGTATGAAGTCCTTGTAATGTTGATTCTCGTGTAATGTCACGTCATCATTGAATTATTGTTAATATAATAATTATTAATCTTAAAATTAATATTTTTTTATTATGTATATGAAATCATATTACTATTCCTGATGTTATTGTTATTACTCCAATCGATGCTGTAATAGGTCATGGACTATAATATACTAAATGTAAAGGGTGATTTTTTGACATTTACATTTCTCTTGAGTAAAGTGTTCTTAATACAGTAAATACATATGCTTGAATTACTGATACTGCTATTTCAAATATTATTAACATAATTTGTATTATTATTATAATTATTATTATTAAATTATTTGTATTAATTGTTATATTTCCTAATAATGATATTAATAGGTGACCTGCAATTATATTTGCAGTTAGTCGAACTGCTAGTGATCCAGGTCGAATTAAATTTCTTACTGTTTCAATACATACTATAAATGGTATTAATACTGGAGGGGTACCAATTGGAATAAGATGATAAAATATTTTTTTAGTATTTATTGTTCATCCATAGATTATTAAGGATAATCATATGGGTAATGATAATGTTACTGTAAATGATAAGTGACTAGATCTAGTAAATACATATGGTAATAGTCCTATTATGTTATTAAAGATAATGAATATGAATATTGAAATAAATATAAGAAATGATCCTTTACAGTTTGTTATTAATATTATTAATTCATTATATAATTTGTTAATTATTAGTATAAATATTAATATATTTCGTGAAGGTAATGTTCAATATATTATAGGTATAATTATTAATCCAATGATTGTTCTAAATCAGTTTAATGATATAAATCTTATTGATGGATCAAATATGAAAATAAATTTGTTATCATTTTCAAATTTTCTGATTATTCTTAATTATATTTTTATTTTTATATTGATTTTAATTTATGATAAAATATAATATTAAATTAAATGATATTAATGATATTGTAAATATAATAAATAGAGATAATCGTCATATTGGTGCTATTCGAGGTATAAAGAAATTTTGTTTACTAAATTTTTTAAACTGACAATTTAATGTTTTAAATAAACTAATTTCTTTCATTAAGAATAAATGTTAATTTATTATAATTTGGTTTAAGAGACCGATACTTACTTTTCAGTCACTTAATGAATATGTTTTTAGTCATATAATAAAATAAATTATTTTAATTCTTTCAATTACAATAGGTATGAATCTGTGATTTGATCAACAAATTTCGGAACATTGACCATATGTTAATCCTGGACGATTAATTATGAATCTAGATTGATTTATACGTCCAGGAACTGCATGAATTTTTACTCCTAAATTAGGAATTGTTCATGAGTGAATTACATCTATGGAACATGTTAATAATCGAATTTGATTATTATAGGGTAAAATAATTCGATTATCAACATCTAAAAGTCGGAATTGATTTTTATCTTCATATGGTTTTATATATGAGTCAAATTCAATATTTTTAAAATCTGATAATTCATAAGATCAGTATCATTGATGACCAATTGATTTAATTGTAATTATTGGTTTAATTGTAGCTGTTGGTAATTTTAGAGAAGGTAAAGCAATAAAAATTAAGGTTAATGCGGGTATAATTGTTCAGATTAATTCAATTATTTGTCCTTCTAATAAATACCGATTTATAAATTTATTATTTAGTAATGTTAATATTATGTATGATACTATTATTGTAATTATAATTAAGAGTATTAATGTATGATCATGAAAAAAAATTAATTGTTCTATTAGTGGTGATATTCCATTTTGTAAATTAATATTAGATCATGTAGCTATTTCTAATAAAGATTTAACTTATATATAAATCTTAAATTTATTGCACTAATCTGCCATATTAGAATTTAATTAGTATGGGTAATTCATTATAAGAATGTTCAGATGGTGGATTTATTTGTAATCATTCAATTGATGATATTATATTTTTTTTTTAATTCTTTTTCGTTGATAAATGATTCTTTCTCAGATAATGAATATTAATATTAAAATTGAAATGAATGAAATTATTCTTCCAATTGAGGATATAATATTTCATGATAAATAAGCATCTGGGTAATCTGAGTATCGTCGAGGTATTCCTCTTAATCCTAAAAAATGTTGAGGAAAAATGTTATGTTTACTCCAATAAATATTATAAAAAATTGAATTTTTAATCATTTTGGATTCATTGATATTCCTGTAAATAAAGGGTATCAATGAATAAATCTTCCTATAATAGCGAATACTGCTCCTATTCATAAAACATAATGGAAATGAGCTACTACATAATAAGTGTCATGTAAAATAATGTCAATTGATGAATTAGCAAGAATTACTCCGGTTAACCCTCCTATAGTAAATAAAAATACGAATCCAAGAGATCATAAAATTGATGTTGATAATTTGAATGTTGAACCATGATAAGTAGCTAATCATCTAAAAATGTTAATACCAGTGGGAACAACAATAATTATTGTGGCAGAAGTGAAGTAGGCTCGGGTATCAACGTCTATTCCTACTGTAAATATATGATGAGCTCATACAACAAATCCTAATAATCCGATTGCTATTATTGCGTAAATTATTCCTAATGATCCGAATGATTCATTTTTCCCTCTTTCTTGTCTAATAATATGAGAAATTAATCCAAATCCAGGTAAAATTAAAATATAAACCTCTGGGTGACCAAAAAATCAAAATAAATGTTGATATAAAATGGGGTCCCCTCCTCCTGCAGGGTCGAAAAATAAAGTATTAAAGTTTCGATCAGTTAATAGTATTGTAATTGCACCTGCTAATACGGGTAGAGATAATAATAGTAAAATAGATGTAATTAAAACTGCTCAAACAAATGAAGGAGTTCGATCAAGTTTTATACCTTTTGTTCGTATATTTAAAATTGTTGTAATAAAATTTACTGCTCCTAAGATTGATGAGATACCTGCAAGATGTAATGAGAAAATAGCTAAATCTACACATGACCCTAGATGTCCAATGTTTCTTGATAAAGGTAGGTATACTGTTCAACCAGTACCTACACCATTATCAATTATTCTTCTTGATAATAATAATGTAATTGATGGTGGAAGTATTCAAAATCTTATGTTATTTATTCGTGGAAATGCTATATCAGGTGCTCCAATTATTATTGGTACTAATCAATTTCCAAATCCTCCAATTATAATTGGTATTACTATTAAAAAAATTATAATAAATGCGTGTGATGTAACAATTACATTATAATTTTGATCATCTCCAATTATTGATCCAGGTTGACTAAGTTCAATTCGAATTAGTATACTTAATATTATACCAATTATACCTGATCAAATTCCAAATAAAAAGTATATTGTTCCAATGTCTTTATGATTAGTTGAGAAAAGTCATTTTTTCATTTATTAAATTAAAGTGACTGAAAAAGTAATAAATTGTAAATTTATTTATGGAGAAATAATATCTTCCTTTAATATAGCTTTATAGTCAATTATATGATTTTAAATTGCAAGTTTAAAGTAATAGCTAAAACCTATTAAGGCTTATAAATATCATTATAATTTTAACTTTGAAGGTTAATAGTTTAATTTAACTTAAAACCTTAAAGTGTAATTAGATTAATGATTTAATTAGTATGATAATAATAAATCCTGAAATATTAATTAATGAAAAAATGATAGTAATTTGTTATTAATTTTTAATTTAGTTCATATTAATTTTTGTGAATTAATTGTTATTACTAATGTTATTACTCGGGTATAATAGAATAAAGTAATTAATGATAAAATAACTATAATTAACATTAATATATAACTTTTAGATAAAATTATATATTCAATTACAATTAGTTTTGAAAGGAATCCTAATAATGGTGGTATTCCACCTAATGAAAATATTATTATTGATAGTTGAATTTTATTGATTGTTGAATTTTCAATTAAGCATTGATTCAAATAATTGATTTTTATAATTTTAAATATTAATATAGAATTAATAGTTATAAATGAATAAATAATAAAATAATTTATTCATAGAACTATTCTATAATAATTAAAACAACCTCTCACAAAAAGTTATTTGTAAAAATACCTCTGAAGATGATTACTTTGTAGTCGAAATGTACATAAGGTTAAAAAACAATTTGTTGAATTTGTGGTGAGAGGTTGTTTTAATTAATATAAACATTTACGCCACAGTAGCTTTAAATTGTTGAGAACTATTCTAGCTTGTATTGTTATTATAATTCATCTTATATTATTAATTGATGAATATGCTATTATTTTTTTAATTGATCTTTGATTAAGCCCCCCAATTGACCCAATTATCAGAGATAAAATAATAAAAAAATTATTAATTTATTAATTGTGTATCTTAATAAGAATAATAAAGCAACTTTTTGTCAGGTTGAAAAAATTATACAATTAATTCAGTTTATTCTTTTTATAATTGAAGGTAATCATATATGAAATGGTGAAATTCCTAATTTTATTATTAATCCACAGTTTACTAATAATAAATTTAAATTAAATTCTAATATTGAATTTACTACTACTACTCCCAATAGTAGAATAGTTGATGCTATTCTTTGAAAAATAAAATATTTTAATATAGATTCTGAGGAATAATAATTTTTTTTGTTGTATATTATAGGGATAAATGATATTATCTAAATTTCTAATCCTAATCATCTTCCAAATCAATTGTTTGATGATAGTGAAATTATATTTCTTGAAAATAATAAAGTTAGTAATAATAATTTAGTAGAATTTATTGATATTAAAAAGAAGAAGATTAATGCTTCTATAATTGGAGTATGAACCCAACAGCTTAATATTAGCTTATATTTTAATATTATAGTGTAAGATGCACTTTAAATTTTGATTTTAAAAGTTTTAGTTTCATTCTAAATAATATAATAAGAGTAAATATTTTACATTGTCTATTACATCAAAATAGTCCTTTTAAGTATCAGGCATCTTATTTTTATTTATACTAAAAACAATTAATCATGGTTTACTAAATTATTTGAAGGTTGAAATTTTGTTTTAATAAATAAATCTATCCTATAATTAAGAGGAGGATAGATTTATTAATATATAATATATATATATATATATATATATATATATATATATATATATATATTTATGTTTTATTAATAAATAAATCTATCCTCTAATTAAGAGGATAGATTTATTAATATATAATATATATATATATATATATATATATATATATATATATATATATATATATATATATATGTTTTAATAATAAATAAATCTATCCTCTAATTAAGAGGATAGATTTATTAATATATAATATATATATATATGTTTTAATAATAAATAAAACTATCCTCTAATTAAGAGGATAGATTTATTATTATATAATATATATATATATATATATATATATATATATATATATATATATATATATATATATATATATTTCAATAATAAATAAATCTATCCTCTAATTAATAGGAGGATAGATTTATTAATATATAATATATATATATATATATATATATATATATATATATATATATATGTTTTAATAATAAATAAATCTATACTCTAATTAGGACGATAGATTTATTAATATATAATATATAAATATATATATATATATATATATATATATATATATATATATATATGTTTTAATAATAAATAAATCTATCCTCTAATTAAGAGGATAGATTTATTATTATATAATATATATATATATATATATATTTCAATAATAAATAAATCTATCCTCTAATTAATAGGAGGATAGATTTATTAATATATAATATATATATATATATATATATATATATATATATATATATATATATATATGTTTTAATAATAAATAAATCAATACTCTAATTAGGACGATAGATTTATTAATATATAATATATAAATATATATATATATATATATATATGTTTTAATAATAAATAAATCTATCCTCTAATTATGAGGAGGATAGATTTATTAATATATATATATATAATATATATATATATATATATATATATATATATATGTGTGTGTGTGTGTGTGTTTTAATAATAAATAAATCTACCCTCCTCTTAATTAGAGGATAGATTTATTATTATATAATATATATATATATGTTTAATTAATAAATAAATCTATCCTCTAATTAAGAGGAGGATAGATTTATTAATATATAATATATATATATATATATATATATATATATATATATATATATATATATATATATATATATATATATATGTGTGTGTGTGTGTGTTTTAATAATAAATAAATCTATCCTCCTCATAATTAGAGGATAGATTTATTAATATATAATATATATATATATATATGTTTTAGTAATAAATAAATCTATCCTCTAATTAAGAGGAGGATAGATTTATTAATAATAACGTGCATATATATATATATATATATATATATATATATATATATATATATTAATATAAATATAAAAATTAATAATTTCCCTTTTTTTGATAAAAATTTGTAATAGTACTTTTAGTATTAATTTTTAATTATAACCAATATTTATGTTATTAAATGTAAAATTCTATATGATTTCTAAATTTTCTCTTAATTTACATTAATAATTAGCTTTAAATGCTTTATAATTTGTAATATATTTTATATTAATTTGTAAACCGTTATTAATATTTATTTCATTAAATATATAATCTTACACGATTCTTAATTTTTACTTAATTTTACATTAATAATTAGCTTTAAATGATTTATAGTTTGCAATTATGTAGTTTTAAAATTACCCAATTAGCTTTAAATGCTTTATAATTTGCAATTATGTAGTTTTAAAATACCCAATTAGCTTTAAATGCTTTCTAATTTGCAATTATGTAGTTTTAAAATTACCCAATTAGCTTTAAGTGCTTTATAAATTGCAATTATGTAGTTTTAAAATTACCCAATTAGCTTTAAATGCTTTATAATTTGCAATTATTTAGTTTTAAAATTACCCAATTAGCATTAAATGCTTTATAATTTGCAATTATGTAGTTTTAAAATTACTCAATTAGCTTTAAATGCTTTCTAATTTGCAATTATGTAGTTTTAAAATTACCCAATTAGCTTTAAGTGCTTTATAAATTGCAATTATGTAGTTTTAAAATTACCCAATTAGCTTTAAATGCTTTATAATTTGCAATTATTTAGTTTTAAAATTACCCAATTAGCATTAAATGCTTTATAATTTGCAATTATGTAGTTTTAAAATTACTCAATTAGCTTTAAATGCTTTCTAATTTGCAATTATGTAGTTTTAAAATTACCCAATTAGCTTTAAATGCTTTCTAATTTGCAATTATGTAGTTTTAAAATTACCCAATTAGCTTTAAATGCTTTATAATTTGCAATTATTTAGTTTTAAAATTACCCAATTAGCTTTACATGCTTTATAATTTGCAATTATGTAGTTTTAAAATTACCCAATTAGCTTTAAATGCTTTATAATTTGCAAATATGTAGTTTTAAAACTGCCCAATTAGCTTTAAATGCTTAATAATTTGCAATTATGTAGTTTTAAAATTGCCCAATTAGCTTTAAATGCTTTATAATTTGCAATTATGTAGTTTTAAAATTGCCCAGTTAGCTTTAAATGCTTTCTAATTTGCAATTATGTAGTTTTAAAATTACCCAATTAGCTTTAAATGCTTTCTAATTTGCAATTATGTAGTTTTAAAATTACCCAATTAGCTTTAAATGCTTTATAATTTGCAATTATGTAGTTTTAAAATTACCCAATTAGCTTTAAATGCTTTATAATTTGCAATTATGTAGTTTTAAAATTACCCAATTAGCTTTAAATGCTTTCTAATTTGCAATTATGTAGTTTTAAAATTACCCAATTAGCTTTAAATGCTTTATAATTTGCAATTATTTAGTTTTAAAATTACCCAATTAGCTTTACATGCTTTATAATTTGCAATTATGTAGTTTTAAAATTACCCAATTAGCTTTAAATGCTTTATAATTTGCAAATATGTAGTTTTAAAACTGCCCAATTAGCTTTAAATGCTTAATAATTTGCAATTATGTAGTTTTAAAATTGCCCAATTAGCTTTAAATGCTTTATAATTTGCAATTATGTAGTTTTAAAATTGCCCAGTTAGCTTTAAATGCTTTCTAATTTGCAATTATGTAGTTTTAAAATTACCCAATTAGCTTTAAATGCTTTCTAATTTGCAATTATGTAGTTTTAAAATTACCCAATTAGCTTTAAATGCTTTATAATTTGCAATTATGTAGTTTTAAAATTACCCAATTAGCTTTAAATGCTTTATAATTTGCAATTATGTAGTTTTAAAATTACCCAATTAGCTTTAAATGCTTTATAATTTGCAATTATGTAGTTTTAAAATTGCCCAATTAGCTTTAAATGCTTTATAATTTGCAATTATGTAGTTTTAAAATTGCCCAATTAGCTTTAAATGCTTTATAATTTGCAATTATGTAGTTTTAAAATTACCCAATTAGCTTTAAATACTTTATAATTTGCAATTATGTAGTTTTAAAATTACCCAATTAGCTTTAAATGCTTTATAATTTGCAATTATGTAGTTTTAAAATTACCTCAGTCACTGAGGAGGAATGGCGTTTAATATTAGTACGTTATCAATTTGGGTTAATGTGTCATTGGGTGCTTTCCAAGTTCCAATGTTTATTTTTTGTGCGGGAAGCAAGTACTTTTTATTATCATGTTGTTTGCTTCAGCGAATTTACACAAGTGTTTACCATTGTCATTCGTTATATCATGAAGTGAGTAGGTTCCAGCAACAGTTTGGGTAAAATTCCTTTGCCCACTTGGGCGTTTAGATCACCCAGTGTAATTTTTGTATTATATGTGGGACTATACAGAAGAGCCCTTTCTAATTGTTGGTTGAAAAGTATTTTCTCATTTTCATCTCTGTCTTCAATTGGTGAATAGGCATAGATCACAGTTGTATTTCTAAATTTTCCGTTCAAGAACGTATTGCATATTCCATCATTAACAGGTTCAAATAGCAATAAACTACGCCAGTAAACCATATTAATCAATAAAAGTAACTACTTTTGATAAATAACTTTACATTCTAAGCATAATTTTCATACAAATAAATTTTATGATAAAATATAGTGAATTTAAAATGGGTAAGCTGCAGTTTTGATGAGCATTCATCGCATACGAGTCTCAGTGAAGGTAAATTTAACAATCAGAAGTTGTAGATTTGTACATAGTTGAATAAATATATGTATTTTTTTCTGTCAAGGGAAGAACAAGTTTATGATTTAATTAGGTTAACACATACTTGGTAATAATTGCATCACGCTCTTATCCCTATTTTGACATGACATAAAATTGTGTAAATTTGTTTTTAATTGAGAATTAAATTGTGTTCTAAAATTGTAGCCTAATAATAAATTTTTATTGCTAACTCTAGGAATGATATTTTAAAATAACCGTGCTTGCCCTTTAAGAAGGAAGGGCCAAAACATACAGACGGTAACAAACCCCTGAGCCACTTTGTAAGGACAGGAATTTTTAAATAAAAGCGGTTGACTTGCGAGTCAGGTACAGCTATTATTTACCGCTTTTATTTAACGATAACGCGAGTGTAAACATAATTAATAAGGGTAGGAATTTTTCAAGGGGAACAATACTCTAGTAAGTAATTAATAGTAGTTTTTCATAGTAAAGAGATATTTCTTATTAAATTTTTATTCACCGAGTAATTATAACAGTTGGATTATCAGGACTATTTCTCAAGTTAAATGCACTAAAGGGTTGATCGGCCTTACTCTTTGTTCTAACATTCATGCAAAGTTTCCCCATTGTGCGGCTGAAACTGAACTTTCAGGCTGTAATGTACGTTTCTCACAATGTAAATTAGGATTACTTAATTCAAAAACATTATTATGGTCGCTCCATAATTTAAAAGAAGAGAAATTCATTATTCTAATATAATAATGACTTCTCTTGTATAACATATATAATACTTGGCAGGAGACAATTCTTTAGAAATAAAATTTACAATCCATTTGTAGTTACTACTTATAAAAGATGTCTTTAGTCTATAATGTACTCTGAAGAAGACAACTTTTGTTATCAAAACTTAAATGGCTAAAAATTAAATTACATTTGTTTGTAACCAGTATGATCTTATGTTATTTTATATAATATGCTTATAAATAATTAATTTATAGATTAATAATCATTGGTGTGACTTAAAATAAATGTGGCGAAGTTATTACTCTGAACATTCTGTATTCAAGGAAGATAATATGGTCGGTATTATTTAGTTATTGTTACCTAGGCACACATTTGCCTGAGCGAACTCGACATCGGAGCTGAAAAATAATAAATACCTTTAAAAAAATGAACACGTTAAAATATTATGTATATAATTGGAATAAAGCGCCGGCAGTTAAGAGCATTGTGACTTACATTAAAAAAAAGAAACAGGTTAACCAAATTGTCGAAGAAAGTGTCTAGGAAAACAAACTTGGCCTATCTAGTAAAACGGTTATGAATAATTAGTATGGTAATTTTTATTGCCAATTCAGATAGTATTGAATTAGTTTTTTTTTAAATAGGTAATTACTAGAACATCTTTACATAACTACTTTCCACTGTCTGCCTTATATTTTGCCGAGTAAATTATATCTTATATTGTGTTGTGAACCGATTTGAAACATAATTTTAGGGGAACAAATTTTCAAAAATATTATTAGTTTTTCTAAATTAAAAAGTGGAAACAATATAAAAAGTCAAAAATAGTTTCTATTGTCATAAAATATGGAAGCGCTAAAGGACAATTTGTAATGTTCAATAAAATAAGCAAAACTTCAAACATCTCAATATAATGGTAAATAAAAACACACTGTAAAAACTAAATATTCCATAAAGTACTGGTCAACCGATACGTTTGAAACCCCGCCTTGAAGCTTAATGACATCCATTGGGCGTAATACAGTTATACGATTTCTTTCGCTACATTTTACTAAAACTATGCATGTAAATGAATTTTATTAGGCATAACTTAATATGTCACTATTAGTGTAATTATTATTTATGCTTGGTAAAAAAAGGTTTCTTTTAAATCGTATAATATAATGCGATGTAATATGTTGGTATAAATTATATAAGGGAAAAAATGAAGTTTTTCAAACAAATGTATATATCTAATGTATGAGTATATATTAAAGGAAAAATAATAAAATAAACATATTTTATGAACAAAAGGATACTGAGATCAACTAAAGAAACTTATATAGAAATATGTATTTATAGTTTTTAAGGACTAAGCCAGGACTTATAAAATGACAGACCATGGGAAGGGTATCACGTTGTAAATCTATAGGCAAGGGGATACGTTGTGACGATCTTTGGAACTTGTGTTCATAAACTAGCTTTAAAAATAATTGATATATTAGGGTTGACACCTTAAACGTAAGATCTAGCTGAGTGATAAATTTATTCGGGGCTAGGCCACAGAAGGGGTGCGGAGTCACTATCTCCACGTCTACACCCCGAAGCACGGTTTATGGAGAAGGGTGTAAATTATAAATTTCGGAGTGTGGGAAGGATTTATCGATTTTTTACCAACTAGGATAGAAGAAAGACAAGCCAGGATTAGTTGAAATAGGGAAGAGTAAGTCTTTGGTGGACAAGACAAGGAAAACGTGAAGAAGAGAGTCAAGATCTGGAGGTGAAGGGTCCAGTTGGTGGTGGAATTGGGCAATCGTGAGATCTAAAGGAGTGACATTTGCCCGACTAAGAAGCAAGGAGTTCCTCCGTTAATCTTTGAAACCGACCCTGTCGGGGGTCTTTCACCAAGTGACCAATACTCAAGTCGGTTCTTGAGGATCTACCAATCTTACTCATGTTTACTCTTGTATTATTTAACTAATTATTGAAATTTGAATCTTATAAATAAATTTTTAAGACCAACAGGGTAGATTACGGAACCGAGCATTAGAAAAAAAACACATGATATTGATTTTTAGTAGTCCAGAGTTAATATCAACATAAACTTGACCAACCCATGACTTATATATATTATTTAATTACTTCAAAGTTTTTCATAATCAAGATGTATTTCATTTAACATTTACAAATTCGCTGAAGATTTTCGCTGGTGTACAGTTCCAGCATTCTCAAAGTCTACTATCATGATTTATAAAACTATTCAAACACATTACTCTATTTGACTGCACTATGTACATAAACCACTGATAACTTTATCCCTTTAATCTATTTGTTTGACATTAAATGAACTATCTGTTTAATAAAATCTTAAATTCTATCCAAAACATGAAAAATTGTGTTGTATTTAGAATTAAGTTGGGAGTTGTCTTTAATGAGTATGTTATTTAATTTATATTTGTAGATATATAGGTTTTCCACAACATTCATTTTCAAACATTTATTAATATGTTTGATTAAATTCATATTTTGTATGTCTGGAAAACTATGGTTATTTTTAATACAATCAGTAGCCATATTCGATTTATATATATCTGGTTTTATATAAACATTGAGATGTTCCTTGTAGCGATCCTTTATTTTCTTTTTCGTTTGACCTACATACTTTTTATTGCAATCTTGGCAATTTATACTATATATCCCACATAAACCCAATTAACTAATGTAATTACTTTGATTCAAAATAAGATTATTGATTGTATTGTTTGTATAAAACGCAAATTTAATATTAGTATTTTTAAACAACTTTTTAAGTGATTTAATTTCATAACCCGTGTAAATAAATTTAGTCCATTTTGTTTCATTTTTACTTATAATTTGTCTGTTATAATTTAGTAATTTATTCTGAACGTTACTATTCAATTTGTCTATAGTCTTCCTTTTATAACCGTTTACTGAAGCTAATTGATATATTATGTTTAATTCATTTTGTCTATTTTGTTTATTTAATGGTATTTTATACATCCTATACCAGTATACCATATGGCAGTATACCATAACTTTAATAGTATTAAACAAAAACATACTAGTTCAAAGTTTTTAACAGTATGACACAATTAAAAGTATGAATATATAATTCATTTATAATTTATAAGTGTCTAGGCTAAGGAAGTGGGAACCTATATTTGATTTCTTCCTTCAGTTATAATTCATGATACAATTAAATACATTTATTGTAAGCAATTCAGGGATTTATAGTTTTCTTAAAATGTTTTAATAATTTTGTACATTTAGGTTTAATACAAAAAAAATCAAAAATTTAAAATACTAATTTTTTTTTTCATTATACTTCAAACCATTTTATACTGATTACTTTTTAATGAAACGCGTATAAATACTATTTTATACTACATATACCTTACGAATAAATCAACTAACATAGAATTAGAAATTGAAAATATTTCGTTTGTCTAAGTGTATCAAGTACAAGAAGGTGTAATGGTATCAGAAAGACCGAGGGCTCAGTTCATGATACAATTCTACTCCATGTATTTACTATCTCAAGCATTGTTCCAGTTTGTCAAGGTATTTTCCATTACATTGAACACAATATTTACTAACCTCATTTAGAGTAGTATCTGCTTTCTTGTGTAATGTGTTGGAAAATGAACTACCTGTGTGTGGTATATACTGAAGTAAAATAAACATTCTATCGCTTCAAAATGTTTACTCCAACTCCTGATTAACTGATTTCATTTAGATTTACAGCATCTACTTACAAAAATTGTAATGTATTTATCAATTATTTGTGGCTTTATTGACCGTCTCTCTTATAACTCACTTTACTATCCCTTCTCTCTCGCTCTCTCTCTCTCTCTCTCACTCACTCACTTAGAAACACTGTACATATCGCTCGAATGACGACAGTAGTAAACTGAAAGTTAACACGAATCCATTGCGATCATAAAACTCAAAAGAGATTAGGTAATGTAGGATTTAATTGCACTACATTCTTTGAATAATTCATCCATCGTTATTGACATTTCTAGCAAAATTTGAACTTTTACTGCAATTTTGTAACAGAGAGACAAATACAAAAAAGAACAACTAAGCCCAAATAATATTTAAATGTGTTACTGAAAACGCCTTTAAACGAACTTTTCTGAAAAACGTTCGTGAACAAATCAACTCGTCCTGTACTGTTAGACACTGGTATTAATTCGATCTAAAAGAAATAGACACTGCATCCGTTTATTAAAATATTTATAAATTTAAGATTTGTCGAGTAAATAAATCATTTATATTCAAGTTTTTAATTTATTGAGCGATGTAAACTTTACTTCAAACAACTCCAAGTAAACGTTTCTTTAATAACTGAAATAAATACAACTCTAATGAGTATTAATATTACTGAGTTGGTTCTTGTTAAAGGAAACGTTTCTAATTTACTAATTATTTTCTTTATGTAGTGTAATTATCCAATATGACATGATGACGTAGATCTACGCGTGTCACAGAAGCTGTCACATAGTTGAAGTCGTAAAGTGCTTTTAGAGTAATTTATTGTACATTTTCACGCTATAATTTTTTCCAATGGCTAAAGTTAAACACAGATAAGCGATATAATCTGCAACTGCAACACATCACACGAACACAAAACGTTCCACTAAATTAAACTTTATGGTCATTCAAAAACATTTATATATATATATATATATATATATATATATATATATATATATATATATATATTGTTGGGTAAATCCTTTCCTATTTCCTTATTTCTCCTCAAATACAACATTATGAGTGAGGAACAATTATTTCTATTATAATTCATTTTTTATCTATATTTTTACTACGATTGGAGCGCTGTCTCTACTCATCTTGCAGCCGAACGTAGTACTACCACCAGTTATAGTTGTGACAGACAACCGCCTACAAGTAAGTGAACTTTCCCACTAAAACTTTTAGATTTCATAGCTAACCTAGCCTTAGCATCCTACATTCTATTTTGGGGTATATTAGCGTCAAATACTATTATTTCGTTAATATAATTATAGCAACAGTTTGTCAGTAGCTTTTACTTAATTATTGCACAAACATTTTGGTCCTCCCAGGCCGGATAAACCTGTCCGTGAGTGTTTTTAAAGGTGTTCAAGTTTTGAAATGTGTTTATAATCTGTTGAAATACTGCTTCAAAATATATTCGAATATTTAAAATTTATATGTTTTTTTTGTTTTCTTAAGTTATATAACTATAACGCTACATTAAGTTATAAAACTGTACATTATAAAGCTTAATACAGTCCACTGTAAGTTAGTTAATAATCTAATCTTTCCAATGTTTGTTTAGGCGAAAGCCGCATTCTATTATAGCAAAGCTTAGGCCTATTCGCTTTAAATGTTCAAGTCTACTTAGTGAATTATTTAAAGAAAACTTTAATATTTTCTATGCAGTAAATTGTATATAATTATGAATAAACTAGAAAGTCATTTAAAATTACTAATAGCTAGGAGAGAAAAGCTATATCGCCGTATCCATATTCTGTATGATCTTTCTAAAGAAATCTCAGATCTAACTAAGTTAGAACAATTTAAAGCTAGATATAATAATATAGGCGACTCATATACACAATTTGAAGCCGTGCAAGAGGAAATAACAGCAACGTCATTACAAATTGATCCCGAAAAACAATACGAAACCGTTCAAACAGCCAAAGCCTTTGACGAGTTCTATTTTAAAATACAAGTAGTCTATAATAGAATTAGTTCTGTGGAACAATCCTCTGTTGACACTAGGAGTAAGGATAAATCTTCTAGTAGGCCTCGTTTACCAGAAATTGTCTTGCCAAAGTATGACGGATCTTACAATGAATGGACACCATTTTACGATAATTTTCGCGTTCTCATACATGAAAATACGTCACTCAGTGACATTGAAAATTTTCACTATTTACTCTTTGCACTTTCTGGTTCTGCGTTGAGCATTGCTCGCAGCCTTCCTATATCAGAGAAGAATTATTGCATTGTATGGAAATCCTTAGTAGACAAATATCAAAACAAGCGTGTGCTAGGAATATCCTTATTAAATACACTCTTTAGTTGTACTCCACAGCATAATGAGTCAGCTTCGACTTTAAATTATTTTTTAAGAACGTTTTATGAACCGGTTATTGCACTTAAGGCACTGGTATTTCAGACCTTGCTGATATTTTGTTTATGTATATTGCTTTGAGAAATTTACCAGTTGCTACATGCAAGCAGTTAGAATTACAGAATATTGATTCCGAAATACCTAAGTTTGATGATTTAGTTAAATTCGTACAAAACCATACACCTATATTAGAAATATCTCAAGATATCGATCTACACCCAGCTCATAAGCAAGTTAATAGAAACCCTGCTCTGAAAACTGTTACATCTTCAAAGCGAATGTCCGCTGTTAAAAATCTTATTCCATTTTCAAATAGAGTCTTGGTCACTTCCCCTACTGATGCATCTAAACTTTGTCCATGCTGCAAACTACTTCATACTATATTCAAATGTCCTGAATTCCAACGTATGAGCCCTGATCAACATAAAGATTTAGTTAAAGCCAATAAACTATGTTTTAATTGTCTGAAAGGTACACATAGCGTGTCTCGTTGTCTGTCCAAGACAAATTGTTTAACTTGCGGCCAACGACAACACACATACCATCATTTAGAACATACTCAGCCTAATGTGAACGATTCATGCAGCACTTTGGTTCATGTTGCATCACCTCAATCCAATCCTTCTCTTCGGTCGATTAAGGATTCAATTACTAACCCTACCTCTACTAGCTTAGTTCAAGATTCACAGCAGGATTATTCTACTGTAATACTAGGGACTGCAGTTATTCATGTCAAGGACTCAAACGGCCTGTTTCAACCTGTTAGAGCAATTATTGACTCATGTGCCCAAACTTCCTTCATGACATTTGCCTGTGCAAAGCGTTTAGGGTTGGTAAGAAGAAAATGTTCATTCCCTATAGCTGGGCTAGCTCAAAATGAGGTCAAGGGTACTAAAGGAGTTGTCACGTGTATACTAAAGCCTCGAGACTCCATAACTCCTCAACTAAATACCGAGGCTGCGATACTTTCAAAAATCACTGCTCATGTGCCTAGCGTTCATTTTCCCACTCACATCGTCTGCAAGTTCAAACATCTATACTTGGCTGATCCCAGTTTTCACATACCCTCTCAGATTGGTTTTCTGATAGCTGCGGGTTTATTTCCTGAGGTCTATGATGGGCAACAGCTCAGAACTACGGATGGCTGCCCCTCCGCTCTTCATAGCATCTTTGGTTGGGTTATTATAGGAAAGTTGAAGGATAAGCAACCTCAGCTTGCACTCACTTCATCATGCTTGCTTATTTCCAGTCCAAGTAGTATTGACAGAAGTTTAAGACGTTTCTGGGAGATAGAGGAAGTACCTCATATGATACCTCCCAACCCAGATGATGTCCATTGTGAAGAGAGTTTTAAGGCATTATACTATCGTGATATGGAAGGTCGTTATGTTGTTCCTCTACAATAAGAGAAAGTGATAACGTCTTAGGTCAGTCACGTGACCAAGCAACCAATAGGTTCAAGTACCTGGAGAAAAGGTTAGGGCGTGATGCCAATCTGTATAGAGAGTATAAGTCCTTTATGAGGGAATATGTTAACCTTGCACACATGCGTCTCGTATCAAATAATTCACTTCAAGAACAACCCTATTTCATACCTCATAACTGCGTTATCAAAGATTCTACTACCCAAGTTAAGCCGCTTGACTACACTTTTAATCGAGCATTATCACAAATCTTATTTACATGTTGGACCACGCACACTACAATCATTTATTCAACAGAAGTATTGGATTCGGAGTATTCGCAGTGCTATTAGGTCCACACTCTCCCAATGTCTCACCTGTAATAAAATGAAGCCAACGTTCATACAATCTCGTATGGGAGATCTTCCACCCTCACGAACAAGTAAAGGACGACCGTTCATATCTACTGGAGTGGATTTCGGCGGTCCTATTTCAATTAAGGAATCTAGACGATGAAATGCTAAGATATTTAAGACATATATATGTTTGTTTGAGTGTCTATCTACAAAAGCCGTCCATATCGAAGTGGTTTCGGATCTTTCAACCGATGCATTTTTGGCTGCACTCGATAGATTTGTCAGTAGACGAGGTCTTTGCCACTATATGTTTTCCGACAATGGAACGAACTTTGTGGGAGCTAACAAGTGCCTGACAGGCATATTCAAGCACTTCGAAGAGCGTGAAAATAAAGCTAGGATAACTGAATATTGCAGCTCTAAAGGAATCTCTTGGAATTTCAACCCACCTGACGGTCCTCATTTTGGAGGTCTGTGGGAGGCCGGAATACGTTCCACAAAATACCATCTCAAGAGAGCGCTAAATGGACAAGCTCTCACCTTTGAAGAATTATCAACACTAGGTGCAAAAGTTGAGGCAATTTTAAATTCCAGGCCATTATCTCCGTTATCTACAGACGCTAATGAATTTGATGTTTTAACACCCGCATACTTTCTCATCGGCTCTGCTCTGACCGCAGTAACTGAAGGCCTTCAAGAATTACCCGTGAATCGTCTAAGTCGCTGGCAACTAATTTCAAAGGCCGTCCAACATTTCTGGACACGTTACAGGATTGAGTATTTGCACACGCTCAAACAGCGTAGTAAATGGACAACGGAATCACCAAACGTGTCTAAAGGTGACTTGGTACCCCTTCAAGATACCCACTCTTCACCATTACGTTGGCAGTTGGGAAGAATTGAAGATACAATTCCAGGAAAGGATGGTGCTGTGCGGGTCGTATCAGTACGAACCACGCGAGGGACTTTCCGACGCCCAGTCGTCAAGATAAGTCCTCTCTCTTACCATGACTAAAGAACATTTTTAATATCACAAGTTGTTTTAGTTCAAGAAGTGTTATTTTTTGTTGTTTAATGTGTGTTTTATTTCTATTTAATTGAGAAAACTTTATTCTGTTTTCGGTGGGGGGAAATGTTGGGCAAATCCTTTCCTATTTCCTCATTTTTCCTTAAATACAACATTGTGAGTGAGAAACAATTATTTCTATTATAATTCATTTTTTATCTATATTTTTACTACAATTGGAGCGCTGTCTCTACTCATCTTGCGGCCGAACGTAGTACTACCACCAGTTATAGTTGTGACAGGCAACCGCCTACAAGTAAGTGAACTTTCCCACTAACTCTTTTAGATTTCATAGCTAACCTTGCCTTAGCATCCTACATTCTATTTTGGGGTATATTAGCGTCAAATACTATTACTTCGTTAATATAATTATAGCAACAGTTTGTCAGTAACTTTTATTTAATTACTGCGCAAACACACATATATATATATATATATATATATATATATATATATATATATATATTAAAATAACATATTTTATTCAAATACAAGAATATTTACTAATTTATATTCAAAGCTTTTCGTTGGTAAACAGTATTGCTTTAAAAGCTGCAGTAAAAGCTTTGAATATAAATTAGTAAATATTCTTGTATTTGAATAACCTATGTTGTTTTAAATTATTAAACAAGAAAACGTATTTTATATTTATATAAAATTAACCTTACAGGGTTATATAAAAAGTTTTGTGCAATCAATGTAAGTGTTATATTTGTAGGTTAGATTTAAGAATTGATTAATAATTCAATACGTTGTTTGATAATATATTTAATATTTAACATACTGATAAACAATCAAATATCTAGAATTTTGTATATTATTACATATATTTGAAAAAGATATTATAAACGACTGAAGATATATAATTTTTATCATTTCTAAAGTAATTATACTGAAGATTTTCATCTTTACAAGTTGATACTGGATCAAACAAATATTTTATAATATACAACTAGAAGCAAATATTTACAATATAATACAGCCTATTTTATACTAATATATTTTAAAATGATTTCTATTAATAATTGTAATGTTGCCTTAACAAAAGACATTAATTTATTTGTAAAACGTAAAATTCAACTAATGAATTCAAACTGTAATATATACTTTAATAAACAATGTATTATAAATAATATAATTCCAAAATTACAATAAAAAACAAAAATAATATAGCTCAAAAAACATGTAAACAATCTGAAAAATTATGGGTTAAGAATGAAATTAAAAACTTGTATCAAAAGAAAAATACCTTAACGATTGAAATATATAAGCTACATATAAAATTAGCTTCTATTATGCATAACATAAAATGGGAAGAAAAATATAATAAAATCAATTTATTTATAAATAAAATTATAAATATAAAAATAAATAGAATAAACAAAAAACTTAAAAGTTTGAAGTTAGAAAAACAAATAAAAGATGTACCTGAAATTAAATATTATAATTTTCACCCTAATGTAGTTAATCTATCAAATACTGGATATAATAATAATGAAATAAAACTACTTGAAAACAATAAAACTTATATAAAAACAGACATAAATAATAACATTAATAATATTATAATAGATACAGAACTAGCTATTAGTAAACTAAATACAAGCTTACAGGAAAATACCAGAATCGAAGCCGCTTATGAAATTAAATAATTGAAAAAAATACAGTTAAAAGGTTGATGTTGGTACTGTTTACCAATGAAAAGCTTTAAATATAAATTAGTATTTGAATAACCTATGTTGTTTTAAATTATTGAACAAGAAAACGTATTTTATATTTATATATATATATATATATATATATATATATATATATATATATATATATATATTAACTCCATTACTTCATACGAAAATTCATATAAATTAAATTCTTCTGGAGTAATTTTATTTTGTATAGGACCTATTTATAAAGTTTTTAAATATAAAAAATATTTTGGTTCGTATAAATGTTTTTTATGAGTTCATTTAAATTTAAAACCTAAAAGTAGAATTATTAATCAAATTAGAGATATACAAATTTTATTGGCGTCTGATTTAGTATAAGGGTATAAAGGTGTTCCAGAGACCGGTGGCAGTAATATTGAATATGCCGAGACATTGTGTGAATGTTCGCTTACCGCTTCCACCACGCTCACATAGTAGTAAAAGAATAAATATCACGACAAATGTAAACTATGGGCAAAGAAAGACAAATGAATTTGCAAAAACTTACACAAGACATCAACACATCATATTTAAAACCAGCCGGAAACTTCACAAAACAATCGTAAAACTATAGTTTAAAAAAATTACACAAAGGAAACATAAATTTCAAAAATATGCATCAGACAGGATATAAAATATAATGTTATAAAAAATATATTCTGCAAAAAAACACAAAATAAATTATTCGCAAGTGTGTGTAGATATTATCTTAATATTAGACGGTATGTTAAACCAATTCATAACTAAACAAATAAACGACGTACTCAAGACTCAGAAATTAATCATTTATTAACTCAGACGCGTTTCAATGACTCAATTATCATCATCATCAGTGAGTGTTGCTACTACAAACTCTAACTTACCATTAAGATGACCAACATTCATAAAATATTGGGTAGTAGGAATGACATCAACAAATATGTTCCACTTACTAATTAATGTATGTACTATCAAAATAGTATCTAGTTTAACGGCAAATTTTACATACAGAAGGAAACTACCGTAGGGAAAACCCCCTGTTGTTTTCTAGCCACTAGAATTATTTTGAAATTAATGATAAAAGGACTTTGGGTATAATTCCCTAGAATTTGGCTTGGATATGTCGATAACGTGTTTCCGGTGTCTGACAATAAACAAAGCCAGGACAAGTTTTGTGATGCAATGAATGAATTTTTCCTAAGTATAAAGTTTACGTTTGAAATTGATACACTCCACCGTAGGGTTTTAAATAGCGAGATTATTGTTCCCCGAAGTGCTTTAAAAGCCATTTTCACAAATGACCCTCCTCGGCCCGTGGACGGTGTGCATACTTACGATATATATATATATATATATATATAGATATGTGTGTGTGTGTGTGTATAAATTTATTAGGTTTAAAATATTTGTCTAATTCTGTATTCTATATAATAACTCAGGTTACCTCTGGTGTTCACGGGTTTCCTTGGGATGCGTCAAACCGATCGGAAGTTGTCCACGAAGTCAACAGCTAAACAAGCTTCCCTTGCCTGGAGTGCCTTTAAGACCTTTCAGTTCGACTCTCGCTATACGGCTCTTCTTAACTAGTTTTTTTGTTTTAGAAGTGACCGGAAATTTCAGGCTTTTAGCAATCAGCTGTAATAAAGGGTTCGCTGGTGAGTACTGCTCTCTCGCGGCAACCATTGAAACCAATAAATATTTACTTTTTTTGGAGATTTGGCAGTAATACAAAACCAGTTAAGGTATACATTAACCGTCCCACAAAGAAAAATGTCCGGCTTTAGAGGTACTCCTCCATCCAGCCCTTACCAAAAGCCCTATTCCCATATCCTTACCCGCACCCATTGTCGGTGACAGACGCTACATAACCTCGGGGGCCACCAAACCTCCTCTGACTGACTGACTGATTCCCTCACCTTAGTTATGAGTTAGAGGTCGTAGTAGTAACACTCACTGATGATGATGACTTTGTCATTGAACCGCGTCTGAGTTAGTAAATGATTAATTTGTGAGTTTATTGTACGTCTTATATTTGTAATAACATAACCTCACAAGCTAACCTCAAAGAATAGTTGTATAATTCATAACTAGTTTACCAAAATACTTTACTAATAAACTGTCTAAATATAGTGACAATTTTCAAAAAAAATATGTTTTCCGACTTCATAATATTGATAGATTTAATTTCATAGTATGAATTTTTTAACTATATTTATTGCATTACTTCAAACAGTCTAATCAAAGTCTTACGAACAAGAAAATATCGTGTGCTTTACTGGCTGTATTCCGTGTAAAATGAAACTCTATTAGGTCATTGTTTCGAAAGATATTAGCCGTGTCTAATGTTATAGTGTCTTCAGTATTGTATTACGATTGGAGAGCTTACAAAATGGAACCGTGGAACGTAATCTACGAAATAGATTCAAGTAAAGCTTGAAATAGATTCCCTTAGCTTGTCCCTAAACCTATAAGGGAATTATTATCAGTTTAGATGCTCTGCAAAAGTGCTGTACGCCTTGCAAAGGTACACTCCAAAGTAAAAACAATTTCGCCATTTTGATTTCCTTTAACTGCATTAACAAATTTCCCAAAGGCATGTTATTTTGTGCTGGAGGGGTTGCTTTGGTAATCGACAGCAGATGATGGAAAACGTTACTTTGAATCCAATTCCACAAAATTCAAATGAAAGCTTGACACGAGCTGTCCTTTATTACTGAAGTGAGTAAATTCTTTGAATCTCTTCCGCAGAAGCATTACGCAATGTTTTCGGTTAAGTCAAGTAAAACAATCCAACGGGTGACGTAATAGTTATTGCAATGAAATTCCTTCAGCAGAAAGATGGTATGACGTGAATGGATTCTGTAGCCAAGAACTCATATGCAAGTGTTATTGTGGCTGTTGCTTTCTTTTCAAACGGTAAATCGTTTGGTTTTATAATATTCAAAAAATTATTAACATAGGAAATTCAGATTATATTATTTTACTTCCTAAGGTACAATTAGGATGAAAGGACTTATAAATATTCATAAATAAATATAGTCCACCGAAATTCAATAGTTTCTTTTTATGCCGAAAAGACTATTTCAAATTTGTACTTAAGAGCTGTAAAGTTTCGAAAACAAACGCTTTAGTGAAACAATAGTGAATTATTTAAAAGAACATTAGAGTTAAGTTCATTGATGAATGAACCCTGAGTTAATTCTGAAAGATAGTAGTATTACTATTCAATTTTGAAAAATAATAATAATATGCGAAAGGTAATTAATAAAATTACTATCAATTTTTTATAATACTAGTGAGAATGGGACCAAAATATTATCGTTATTAATACTCCAGGTTGGTGGTGATGTAAGGATCAAGGAATGGCCTATGTTTAGAACTTCTTTAAAAATTACCAAGAAAACACCTGGACTAAAGCATTACTGAAGTTATGAACCTTAAGTTAGTTAAATGTAGACAGCGTGCCAATGTTTATTTTGAAAGAAAAATAAATAGAACTGAAAAAGAAGAAGAGTGACAGGCGGATGCCTAGTCTCGCGACTTTAATCCTCCTCCCGAATACACAATTTAGATAGATACTGAGAGTGTATCCTAGCATGTGAAACCACTACCCCCACGAAACCTTTCCTCAATCCATGTACCAGTAGGACAGGACCTCCGAGGGCTGAGTACATGACCCGTGGTACCATTTCTGGCAATCAATGCCCTAGGCCCAGAATGGTCGCGGGCCCGTGGTCCCACACCTCTGGCGAGTAGTGGGACCGCTACAGCTTGTCTACCCTTCCAGACGCCGGCTGGGACTTACCGTGCTTTCCAGACTAGACAAGGCGCCTTACCCCCAGACTTCAGTCTACCCGACCGTACCTTCCACCCACTCACATTCAGCCTGACCACTCACCTCATTCATCATCAACACCTTACATTCACTTCCTGGCTTACTTCACCTCCCCCTATACCCCCTATACCTATTAAAAACCCTCATATGCTCCTCTCTAGCTTCCCTCCATTTCCTCTCATCCCCCAAACTCCTACTTCTCTGCACGGATCTCCTGCACTTTCTTACTTTCCTCTTAATTTTTTTTACCTCCTTATTTCCTCATTTAACTCCCACTAGCCCCCCTTTGACCTTAGGATAGCATAGTCATGTGACACAACTTTGCCAAATAACGGACTGAAGTTATTCTTTGCTTTATTCTATTGCTTTACAATGGCGGTTACATGTCCAATGGGTGACCGCCGTAGAGCTGGTTTGAAGATTTTCAAAGCTGGGCAGGCATAAGTGGGACTCGTTTTGCTGGGGTGAAGATTTAATAATTAAATATCAATTAAACTGCGGTATATTCTGACAAAGCTATAGAATTAAGTGAGTTTTATACAGTAAAAGTCTTACATTTATTATTGTGTTGATACGCAACATATTAGCAGCTCTTGAAAATGCTGAAATGGATATCGGCGAAATTATAACAAGCTAGTTAATATTATTCTTGGGATCAGAAGGTTGTAAATGTGTTTAATGGGTAAATTATAAGATTAGGAATGATATTCCTCCACCAAAAAGGCAATTTCTACAGCGTCTTTGATAACCTTAGACTTTAATAAAAGTAATATTACTCCAATGTTTTCGGTCAGCTGGATCGTTGATAATAAAAGAACAGCTGGCCCGTCACGAAAAGTGTTCAAAGTTACATAATGAAACATGAGGTAGCCAGAGTCAATTACCTGAAACGACTCAAGGCGAGTTGAAGATAACAAATACAACAAAGAAACCTTGTCCCCAGTTTAAACGGTATTTCGATAGAGTATAGTTCCTTTAGTTTACTAACGTTTCTAATAAAGACTGATATTAAAACTCAATAACTATTATTTTACAAAATAGAAATCGAGGAACAGAATTATTCCTGGTAAATATTAAATTTATTGTAAGAGCAAGCATGATTTTTCCTTAGTAAAATGAAACACTAAGGAAGAATTCGTGGAGAAATATTCCTGGAAACAGGAAACAACGAGAATATTCCATACATCAGAAACAGTTTTATTGTTGTAATATATGAAATATTGAAATAAGCGTTTTCGAAATATCGGAGCATCGTATGCTGAACCGAAAACATTCATTTCCGGAACGAAACCAGTATCTTATCAATGTTTTCCAATAATGTTTTACTATTAATATATGTTATAAGGAAAAAGTCAAAACAATGACAATTAGTTTATTTTTTTAATTCCTTCTATTATACCATTCTCACGGATATTCAATCGTTATTAATAATAAGTTTGTAATCATCCAATGAAGGTCAAATACATTTTTTTAACTTATATCGGATGACACTTGATGTTAATACAATTTTTTCAAACATTCATTCAATAAATAAATTATAACATTTGGGGGGGACTAGTCGGATTCGAACTGAGTATCTTCATGTTTGAAGTTTAACGCGTTGGCACTGAGCTTACTTTCCCCTAAATAGAAGTAAACTTCTGAGAGACGTATTAGAATTTGTTTCCACCATTATTTCAATTTGTTTGTGCCATTGCAATCTAGGACTTCTTCCATTTCGTTTCTACTTCTATGCTCTCAGTATCACTCGTGCCTCATTTATTCTTCGTATATGCCCATATCAAATTAGTTTATGTTTTTATATTTCTTCATTTAGTGTCTCTTTTACATTCACTTCTTTACTTATATTTTCATTTCATATTTTTTTCCATGTACCTAAGTCAATTAGATTGTATTATTTTAAGGTCTATATAGGATATATACATTATTTTAAAATAGTTGTAAGAATGGAATTTACTACTAAACAGATGAAACTTCTTATTAAATGTTAACGAAATTTAAAGGCAGTAAATTAAACTCGGTTTATAGTGGGAGCGAGGCTTTTTCTATTTGTTGAACGTATAGGCCTACTACTAAGTAATATGTTGCGCCATTCCTTCACAGAGTTCAACATGTTCGTCATGAAGATAACTCATCTAGCGTTTCCTGAACATAACACTTGCATTGACAAAATCAATAAGTGCGACTAAATACTTGTTTTATTTGTGTAATATGTATTACTAACGTCTTACAAGGTTTTGATGCTTTAAACAAAAACCAGAAAAAATCTCATTACAGACTAGGCATTACAAAAACCTAATTATCCTTTTCAAGAATCTAAAATATAAACACATTGAAAATATTCTGCAATAATTAACAATCTAAATTTAAAATGTAAAGTACTTCAAAATAAAATTGACAGTAATTATGTAAATTTTTCCAAAGGGTATTAAACTCTACTAAAATAGCCTAGAAGGTTATTTTAACACTTTATGAAAATAACCTTCCAAGTTTTAAATATTTACTGCAAATTTTATTTTGAGGTCAGTTTCAGATATAAAATTTATATTGTTATTTTTTTACATAATATATTTATTGCTGTAATTTTAGAGGCCTGGAATGAAAAGGAGTTTTAACCCTTGCATGATTGAAATGTTGCAGTTAATTACATACATTCAAGAGAATATTTCGTTTAAATTGTTGTTTGTTAAATTCATCTTACCCTTAGAAAATATTTCTTTCAATATTTATATATATATATATATATATATATATATATATATATATATATATATATGCTGATACGTATTCCTTCACGAATGGAAAAATATGATACAAGGTGAACCCAACAAGACCTTATCAACACGCCAACTTTCATCTCTCAGTGACGCTGTATATTCACTTCAGTTGATCCAAACCATTAAGTAATATTTTCCTCGACTTTGTAGCAAGCGTTACAAGTGCCCTTATCTCTATGGTTTAGATAGATTAATCCAGAGATGCTAACCTACGTTCTATACAACTTCCATAAGAAGAAAGATTTATCTGGTCGTAAAATGTACCAACAATACCTAAATGCCTTACGTTTTCTTTCTTAAACATTTGCCTAATTCGAGTGTAATGCTACTTGTAAATATGTTTAAACTAATTATCAATATAAAGAGAATACTAAATTGGACACCATATAATAGTTTAATGATCTCAAAACACGCGTAACTGCAGTGTAGTTCTATGTATGTGTGTAATTATGTTATCTCCATAACCGGTGAACAGTAAAGATGAATAACTCTCTGAAATAAAAATAAAACTCTGTTAAAAACATATATCAGATACTAAGAATAAAGTGATAGGATAAAAATACAGTCTTAAGGCGTAAGACTCTTTAAATTTAACTCATTGTAATTGTGTTAGGATGTTAATTTATTCATTTATTCAAGGAACGTACCATGAAACGAAGAGCGCGCCTGGTTCCACTCTCAGAATTATGCTTACAATATGCTAAATCTTTCTTAGTTGTAATTACGAATAATCTTTACCGATAATTAGTCGATTATTATCTTTTCTATGATCGTCGAAGTAATTTTTTATTACTTTAAATCTGCTGTTTATTGAGATTTATTAATTAAAGAGGTATTGTAACGTAATCGAATAAAAACATTAAGATTGTTTAAAGCTTTATTCTTAAAAACCATTTGAGTTTAAAAGGCCATTTCATTGGTCAAAGAGCTATCTTTGATTAGTTTTCTGTAGTATCTACAAAATATATGTTCTATTCAATTTTAACTGTTATTTTTTACTAAGTTCTTATTTTAAAAAATTACAAATGCATAAATTAATGAAAAAAGTATTAGGCCTACAAGATACCTGAATAGTTACAAGAAAAATACGTATACGTTTAAAAATATTCACCCGCTCCACGAATTTTCAAACACAAAAACAAAAATACTTCTTTTACTTTTCTTAAATTTATATACCTGTATGAAGATATTTCTTGAGCGAGTCGGTTAATAATCGTAGAATCAGGTTGTACGTATGACACTGTCTTATCCTGTTGAACTGCACTCATTAAATATTCCTTTATAAAGGTCTGGTTTAATACCAACTGTTCCAAATATCTGTCAACTGCGACCGAAACACCGATTAACATATAGAGTTCATTAGTCGTTAGCAAAACTTTTTCATGGTGTTGTGAAAAGTCCTTTATTCGTATATACTGTTTTCCATAAATTTTAAGACTATCCACTTCGATGTCAGATTCTCTAATCATTAGCTTTGTCTTCTTACCGCTGTGTTTGCCTACTATATGTTGTTCAAAACTGCTAATATTATGAAGAAAATGTGCCCAGGAAGATATATTAAATAATATATGTTTGTCATAGTGGTTCAACAAAACACCTGGTGTATATCCCAAAACTTCAAATATTCCAACTGTAATATTTTTGCCCATGCATGCTGTAAGTGGATAAAATATACGTAAAAATATACCAGTTAAAATTTCAATCAGTTCTCCTTCGTTTCTTTTTGTTGTAAAAGTCATTGATCTCGTCATAGGATTATACATATCTTCATAAATGCCGCAAACATCTTCTGAATTTTTTATGATATTTTCAGAATCATCTGTAGCTCCATCTGTTTCCATCGGTACTTCAGAAGTTCCATATGATGCAATGTTAGAAGACGTATTTTCAGTATTGAGTTTCATATCTTCATTACCTTCTTGTGAAAGTGACATTTCGCTATTACACTGTAGCAAAGTTGAGGTAGCGGAACAGCTTATAAATGAGCACTAACCGAAATCGTCAGTCCTTATATAGTCGGAAAATGGTGCAGGGAAGTGTGTTTTTATCCCCCCCCACTCCTTTTTTAATCGATACATATCCTACACAACCATTCTGACCACCCCTGTTAACGGAGTGTACGTAACAACAGTATCATGCAGTATTAAACAGTAAGCTGAAGTATTATCTGGAATATTCTCTATCTACAGTGGAAGACTTTACGGATTCGTTCTGCTTTGAACAATCTATGACAACAATAGGCGCGTGCTCTTTAAACGTGTCAGGCGATATTAAAGGCGTGTCTGACCTGCCATAGTATGATGACTGAAATCTAGCGTACATATCGTAAAGTATGCCATATCTGTTCTTCGAAAACGATACATTTAAATTATCGTAGGGGAAAAACTGAGAATTTAAATACAGTTTAATATTAGTAAGTTTACAGTGGTCAAACGTCCCGGCGTTGGCTGTTATATTATTCCTTTTGTTTGTCTGCAATGCAAATATGATATATCTAGGCTTTTCTAATTGAGTGGAGGTTTTGATATTCCAAGACTGTCGTTGAGTTGAAGGTAAGATAGGATACTAATGCATTTCCCAGTTCCTAAAAGGTAAAACGATGTCTCTATCCGACTCTAATTGTTTCAACAGTGAAAGCCGGTGTTCGTCGGCAAGTCGTACGTGCGGTACCCTCCACGTTATTTTGTTTATGTTCAATTTCCAATCCATATTTACTTCTGTAGTGGATGGGGGGGGCTATAATCGCGTCATTATCCGTTGAAGACCGAAGCAAGAATAATTCTCGTTTACAATTTATAATGAGTTTCCCATAGTCTTCTGCAAACCCTAATAGTAAACGGAGCGGTATAGAGAATTCAAAATTTCCTTCTTTATTTGGTGTGATAGTTGTAGATACTGGAAACACCCAACCCGATGTTCGCAGTTTGTTTATTTCATGTGGTGGTTGAGAAATAAGCGTCTTTAAAGTGCTAGTCACACCAACACGTTTCGTAGAATCTACAGTTATTCCTGAAATCTCGTATCTTATTTCTTCAAACAAAAATGCCATTGGGTTATTGATAAATGGAACTGTGGTTCCCAGTGTTCCATCTTTCTTCGTAACAATCCCTTCGATGTATATATAACTTTCACACGGTAAAGTGTACGCGTCTTGATGTTGTATAGGAATGCGTATTTCGTCGTTATTTCCCAATCTCGATGAAGCGTAGGGGTTGTGAGAATGATACTCCTTCTCCCATATTGTCTCGTCGAATATAGGTCCATTCTTTATGTTCAGAATATCCATTTTTATTAACAGTGAAACCAATTTGTTCTAGAAAACGTATGTTCTCGTTAGTAAACTTTTGAACAGACTGACAACTATTAACGTTTTCGTTACTAAAGATTGATTTAAAAGTTAAACCCATGTGTAGTAGATGTACTAGTTTCCTTTAGCGCTCTTTTATATGAAGTCTTGAAGTAATAGTCTCTCCTCTAAAATCAACAAAATCTCCGTCTTGATCCAATACGTTTAAATTAATGTCTGAAATATGACTAACATTTAAAGGTAAATAAACAAGATTATGAGGTTTTTCAACTATCTTAAAACCCGGTGCTACTGTAGAATAAAATGAATGCAATATATGTCCATTTACACCATCCTTATAAGCACCATGAACTATATTGCAAGTAATGTTTATAACGTTGACTTTGATTATATCGACTGTTTTATCACCTACTTGATTAACATTCGGAGATAGTGGACTATTAAGACTTGAAAAGCCAAGTAACGGACCTAAGCTGTGTTCCTTTGAAAAATCAACGAAATAAGCACAAGAGAGTTCGCTTCTTAATAAACTGTTATTTGCTTTTAATGTAATTTTGTCTTTCCCTAATTTTTCTTGAAGAACCTCAGAAATATCTTCGATTTCATACGAACCTGTCTGCAGTTTTACTGTTTTGAAATCATTTTGTTCGTCGTTTTCTTTATAATAGAATATATTATTTACTCCTTCAATGACATTAGGAATTGAATTGTATGTTGTAAAATCTAGAAGCGCTACCTCCCATTCTTTATCCTCTCTAAGTTGTAACGGTGGAAACAGGGAACTATGAAGATTAGATGACGTTCCACTAATGGAAACCGTGTAAGACGACATTTCAAAGAATACTAACATCAGAAGCTAGAAACTCTAAACATAAATGTCCACAAATAGACGTATTCTCACCCTGCCGTCTGTTGTAATTGTACAATATATTACTTGCTGGCTTGAAGTAAACCTTAAGTTCTCTAGGCGGTTGCAAATTTCCTAAACTGTCAAAGTAGTAGACAGTGTTGTCTATTTTCTTATAACAGACCCAGTGCGTTCCTTTACCAAAGGAGTTATCGAGGTTGACAATCCCCGTTTCGTATTTCTTTACTTTTTCCGGCAACTCATCTCTCATAAATACACCTCTGAAGTACGGTATTTTTAAACAAGAGGCGTAATGTATCAACTGAGTCGTGCTGAGCGGTGTATTAGGTAAAACAAGTTTGTTAAATTTATTTCTTAAACACGATATGGTTTTAGGTACAGACCTCGACCGTGTTTTTGATTTTTTTTTTAATTCTTTTTTTTATGATTTTGCTTTCCAATTCTTTTTCTTCTTCCAGCTCCTCTTTTCCACCCGTTCCTCTACGTCGTTTTGAACTACCTCCAATTGCTGTTTTTGCCTTCATTGCAGCAGCGACCGCTAATGCTGCAGCTCTCTCGCCAATACTTGAATCACTTGATTTAAATCTCTGCCACGCTCTCTCTGCTAATGCTCTATCAGCTATAGATCTGTGTTCAGCGTCTGAGTAATTTGAATAAGCAATATCGTGTATTTTACACAATTCGTCCAATTTATTAATTCCAGGATCTCCACGAGCTAGTCGTTCTTTAAGCTTTGTCCCAGGACCGCAATAGCTATATCCGCCTGGTAGATGTAGCTCAATGGGTAATGCGTCGATTGTTTTGTTCAGTAACGTTCCTACAGGTACGCTCTTGACAGCTTTACTCAAAACGGATAATGCCGATGTCGCTAAACCACCTCCTCCTTTATCAAATTTTTGATTCCTATTAAATAGTTTATAAGGGCTCATCTTAATTTATTTTATCGTCAATAGTTATTTATCAAGTTCTTCCTCTCCGTCTGAAGAGTCGAATATTTCGCTCCAATTTATAAAGTTGTTTTCGTTTTCTTCATTACTCATCTTTCCTTGTGGATAGTGTAGAGTAAATTTATGAATATAGTAAAACAGTTTATTTCCGAACCTTAGCAATGTCTCCTTTTGCTTGGAACGTGCTAAGTCAAACATCGTTTTTACATCCTTGAGACACACAGCATCATTGTTTTCTTCAGAGCTCGCTACGTTCGTAATTCTAAGATTCCTAGCATTGTAAAAGTTTTTGATCATTTGAAGTAATTGCTAACTGTTTAAGCACCCTAATATTTATTGCCTCACCTTCGTAAAAAGCGTCACCTATATTGCTTAATCGTTTAGCATTGAAATTCCAATTTGAACTTCCCTGTGATGGTGTTTTCGTATCGACATACGTTTTTGTAGCGACATCAGTTTCAGCTTTTGGATTGGCGACATTACGTATAAGTTTATTTTGTACGTCGTAATCACCTTCATCGGTCAACTTATATCCTTCTCCTCGAGGTCCTATCATAGACTCCCTTAATAAGGAATTTTCATGACGTCCGAACTTGTCGACACTCATAACTAAAGTGACTTGCTAAAGTATATTTTTTTGTCTTTTTAATTCTTCAGTCAAAGCAATCATTTCGTTATCCAGTCCTGTATGGCCTGAGAGTTTAGCATCATGTAATAAACGCATTCGATCCACTAAGGCGTTAATGTTATTGTAATATAAAACATCTGGTTGATTCACGTTCTTAAGTGGCATTCCAGCTCCTTTTTTTTGTCTTCCTGATGGAAATAACTTTGCTATTACATTTCTATACTTATGAGATTTGTTTCGATATATCGAGTTAGTGTGCGAGTAATTCTTTCTGTGTGTGTTCAAATAGCGTTTATAAATAGTGTTTGTAAATAGTGTTTACAAATAACTTTAAATGCTGCTAGATCCTTTTTCGAATAAGACGTTGGATTCTTTGAAAATAACAATTCTAAAAGACCAGGCGTACTTCTAAAAACTTTACTATTGATAATAATATTATCGTGTTTATCAATCATGAGTGTAGTGTCTCCGATCATTATTCTCTTACCTTCAAGCCTCCCTCCATATACATGATTTTTTTTCCTAATTCTTCCATGAAAATCTAATTTTGTTTCATATTTTTTGTCAAGAACTGCATTGTTACGGACGTTTTCTCCCACAGCTCTATTATATTTCTTTTTTCGTTCATCATCTTGTATTAAATGACAGTCTTCAGATAAGTCATCGTTATTACCTTGTGCGTCTTCAACAATGCTATTTGTCTCATTACTTTCTTCCAATTGCATTTCTGGTTTTTGAGTAATAGAAATTTTGTTTATAGTCTGTTGCATAGGCTCCGACATAGTTTCCGATAAATTATCTCGTTCAATAATACCTAACTTCAACGCTTGGTTTTTTTCCTTATGGAATCAGTTAGTTTTTTTAAATCGGTAATCAATTTCCCATTTTCCTCCATAATAATAATAAGATGTTTTTAATAACACGATCAATTTACAAATAAGGAAATTGCTGTCTGTATTATTGATGTAATAAAATAAATTCATCGAAACCGATTCTGTAACGTCCATTATTGATTCCCCTCTCTTTATCTATTACTGAAAACCCGTGTCTATCTACCCAAGCCTTGCTGCAGAGTTCTTTAAAAGTCTCAAAAGGCATGTCAGTGTTAACATGATCAGTATATACATGTATCAAATTTTTTTCATCCTGTTTGAATAAAATTAACAGGTTTGCATTATCCCTAATTAATTGTTTTGGAATTTTACTATATGTCTGTGTTATATATATAGAGTCAACCAAATTATGACGACCCATACAGAAGTAGGTTCTAATTTTGCCCTGTTTTTCACAAGAAACTTCGTCAAATATAAATACGGAATAAGGTTTCGCTTCATTCGGGTGAATGACCTCCTCGTTATCTTTAAACTTGTGATACCCTATACACGATAACTGTGAAAAAATCTTTTCCAATAACTGATACTTTGGTTGATTCAATGACTTCGAAAATATGTAAACATTGTTGAATTTAAGCCCATTGACATCAGTTAACAAATTAAATACAACGTTTGTTTTTCCACAGTTCCACATATTATACATCGAACTGAATCGGGTAGTAAAGTCCCATGTTTGCTACTTTTGTTACAAACTTCATCAGTAAAAACATCAATATTTGAAACTTTTAGTTTTTCTTTTTGCTTTACAACTTCCATAATTAATTCCTATGTGTGTTTCATTGCTTAGCAAAAAACTTTATGTTTCTTAGCAATTAAATTAAATTTTTTTTAGGTATCCAGGAATCCTGATTACGGTCATATCCTAACCAACGTACTAAAACTTTATCTCCTCTTGTTTTTAATATCTTTTCAACTAAATACACATTACCAGACTTTGACATCAACATCTCGTGACCATAAAAGCCTCCATGTAGTAGTTCTCCATGGTAATCTTTCAATATATACGTCTCTGGTACGGTTGGTTGGACTCTATAAACTGTAAATATCTCTGTCGTCCAATTCGGAATGTAGCTTTTTTAAAAATGCTCTTTTTGTTTACTAATGCGTACTGTTTCTCCTTCTTTAAATTTCCGCGGTGGTCTTGCCTCCATCTTTGGCATTGTGTTCTTGCGTATACGTTTCAACACTAATTTTTCATTCATCTTGCTCACTTGTATTGGTTTCATCCCTATTGTCCTATGATTACTGTTATTGTAATCGTAAATAAGGTTTTGTAGTATGTCATACCATACGTATGATCCTCTTTTTGAGAAAGTTTTGTACATAATTCCTTTAATTGTTCTGTTGAAACGTTCTATAATAGTAGCTTTCATTTCACTTTTTGTAGAATAATGGTTTATATTATATTTTTTCATCAAACTTTTAAACAATTTGTTAAAGTATTCTAAGCCATCGTCGGTTTGTAAATGCTTCATTTTGTTTTCTTTTAAAAATTGTTCCATTGCATTGGTTACAGTTTTAGCTGATTTATCTTTTAAAGGTGTACCATAAGCAAACTTTGTGAAACAATTTATAATAAACAAAATATATTTGTACCCCTTATTAAAACGATTATAGGGAATCATTTCTACGAGATCTGCTTGATAGTAATGATCTTCAATTCCTTTTACTACAGTGTTTCTCCTGGGGAAATGTTTTCTCACAGGTTTGTGTAATTCTTGCACTATTTTAGATTTCTCATCCATCGCGGTAAAATTCCAATAAGGTAGCTTGAAATATTATCAAATAATTATTATGTTGATTTGGTAATTTAAACGTTTTTCATCTTACCATGTATCAACTAATTTACTTAGTCATAAATTATTTGAAATGTAGTATAATTTTGTATTTAGCTGATTTCCGAACCACAGAAAGTATAAATATATTGTTTAATTTTTATACTAAGCTGTACAACTAAATGGCGCGTTAGAGGAAATTTTTTTTTTACTTGGTCCACCTCTTTCCCAATAGGCCTATTCAGAGACCACACACTTATGTGAAGTATATAGGTTGACATTTGATTATGGTTTTTTAATACACACTTTTTCTTAATACAATTGTGTATTTAAATTATCTATTTTAGCCAAGGAATAATGTCCATAAGGCAAAGTTCTTACACCGTCTTCAAGAATAACCCTTTTATCATCATTAGCAGATAGAGACTTTTTATTTTGGGTTATGCTAAAAATTCTGTGATTGTAACTCCTTATGGTGTTAAATCCAGCCATGAAAGTTTTCTTTTCAAATAAACATTCCTTATAATTTTCGAATGATATGTGTTTTGTAAGGTATGACTTTTTTATGCCTTTCAATTTCTTTATAATTTTCTTATGTTCTCTGTTTGATCCTCTTTCATTGCACGTGAATGCGTACATTTTGGGTCTCAAAGCAACTATTTCACATATTGGTATGGAATTCAACTCGTCTTTGAATTTACCAATTACTTTTTTATTTATTCCTTGATCGTACGTCATGTGATTTGTAGGATAATCAGAAAAATCAAAATCGTTCCTGTGTGGAAATGTTTTTAAATCTAAATATAAATCATTTGTTTTGATCCAATAGATAAAAGCGTCAGTATCTAAGTAACAGGAACCAATATTATCCCTGCCATAGTATTGCACCATTTTCTCATAGTGGAACTCGTACATATGGATTTTCGAGATGTCGAGTATGGACATCCCGACATATAATGGTTTGTCCATAACCACACTTGTTTTACCCATAGACACTGCGACTAAGTTATCATCAATGATTACAGTAGTTTTAAAATTAGTTTTTTGTGTTAATTTTTTTAATTTGGTAGCTTTCGAAACAAGTTGAATATTTTTATGCTTTCTTTTATTCTCTAAAGTTTTTCCGAATACAGCATTATTCATTAATTTAAAAAAGTCCTTTTGAAACGCTGTTTGCGCAACGGCTCTTCTTGCAGTATTAGATTTAATATACGGCTCCATCCAACGGGACTGTGAAAATTCCAACACTCTATGGACTTTTGTAACTTTGAGACCCAATTGAATAGCTTGTTGTATGGTCCTGAAATGTGCAACATAATAGCGTTTGTCCAACAATGTGGTCAATAGCTTTTTTGTCTTACTGTTGGGGGGTGCTTCTGTTGATGGTAAAAGAGGTAAGTCGTAATGGAAGTCGTGCAAAGTTTCTGGGTACATAATATCACATTCCAAAATGTATCCTTTCTCACCATCTTTAGGAATAGATACGGGAAGGTATTTGTTGTTCGCTTTGACATGTCTTGTCACACACTGAGTTATTCCGCCTCTAATAGCTGATTCCACCATAAGTACCATGTCAATGTCTGTTAGTAATTCTAGCTTGCAGCGAGTTTCTTTAAGCACTGCTTGCCATGCTAATCCAGGAGCTGTATAAGAATGTAAAGGGTCTAAGCCATATGCGGACATGCAGGAAGCTCTAAACTGTTCCATTATATCGCAAAGTAGTGTTACATCCAGCTTTACATAAAAATCGCTGTATTCTCCCAACGTCCTTATACCAAGTTCCTTCCATGTACGCAGAGCATGATTGTAATCTTCATCTGATATATCTGCTTGGTCTAAACGGTTATAGAAACATGCTTTAGGTGGAAGAGATGTATCTTCAAACTTTTTTAAAGAATCGACGTAGTCATAAGGAAATACTGATTTGCTTAGAACAAGGTCGATTTTATTAGGAGGTACAATTTTCTGTGTTTCTATTAAATCACTCCTTTGGAGGTTTTCTGTTAGTTTATTCAAACTTGAAGGCATAAATCTGAATGAGTCTAGAAATCGCAACTTCATTTTCCCGATTGTCTTTGAAAAACTTATAAACTTTTCCATACTTGTAGCAAGAACGTCTATAGGAGCTTTATCACGCCCCAATTGTGGCACAATCAAATGAGCATCGTAACCTGTTAAGTTATGCATGACAACTGGTATAAAAGACGGTAGTTTGTAGTTAATATTACATCGATTACACGCTGCTCCTCTATATTTACCTGTTAGGTGATCATGGTCGCGTACTTTATGATAGATTGAAGTGAAACACTCTTTACATAGGTAACATTGTGCTGTGTGGTTGAAGTCTCCAGATTCTTTTTGACTAAGTTTAAACATAGGTACTTTGCTCTTGTACATATTTTCAACTCTCTTTGTTGTGTCGTATAGTGCGTCAATAAAATGTTTTGCCGCATTTTCTCCTTTGTATAACTGTGGAGTTGATGTCAGCCCGTATACTTTCAAATAGTCTTCCGATAGGGTAGACTTAATCATTAGACAGTAGCTGTTTGGTTCGTGCCTTTGGTAACGATCTGTGAATGAATCATCAACATTTATATTAGTGACTGATTGAACAGGGACAAGAGATGATTCGAAATCCGCATATATTACTATGGGAATGGGATACTGATGTTCTGTTTTGTTAAAAGAAATTTCCGCCTTATCAGGTTTTGGCAATTTTATAGAGGTGGGGTCATGTTGCCAACATTGTCGTTTATGGGTTTCCAGCCAACTTGAATTGCAGTTAGAGTTATTCTTGAAAGAAAGACATCTTTTGCAGGCAGTTATGGACTCTCTGTGCTTGGTTAACTGTCTTTTAACTAATCTGTTGAAATCGTGTATATGGACGTAGTGTAAAATTTCGCCTCTTGTAATCAAAAGCAGGTCTGTGTGATCTTGCAGCTCATTCTCAACTACCTTCAGTGGAAATACACTTTGAGTTTCATCTAATCCGTAGACATTAACTGAAACACCTGAATTTCGTTTTTCAAACTTTTTTATGTCTGATAAAGAAACAGGGTACTTGATACAACTGAAATCATAACGGTTTGATACCGCGTCGAATCCACCATTATACAACTTTTCATGAACATTAAAAGTAATAAATTTTGTAAGAATAGCATAACGAAAACATTGATTGTCCATGTTACGGACGTTGGTACAGGATCTTGTTGTTGAGATTTTTTTCGGAAGCGGTAAAAAACTACTACCACGACAACCATACCCTTGCTTATGAACACGAATATTCATTTTTTCAATAGAGAGTAAAGACCATCCTGACCCACGACCTTCATGTTCGGTAATTTTCAGAATCAATTCCTGAATACACTCTGTAATAATTTCGCTGATATTATCAGAAGTCATACATGGTCTGCTTTTAGTTATAAAACATCGGGGAGAAATTTCATTTTCTACGTTAGTGAATAATGTTTCTAACACAAAATTAAATTTAATAAGGTGCAGCCTTTTCATTTCTTGTAATAATAACTTCTCTAACATGGGTTTTAACAAGAAGAAAAAATTGTCCATATTTTCTTTGTTTTTATTGACAATATAAAAATGACGTACAATAGAATTTCTAAATGCTCGTTTAAATTCTTCAACAACCAAAGAGTCTTTAATTACATCTTGATCATTTTTTGTTGTAGACTGAGCATATCTAATAACGCTTGGTGTTACTTGGTGTACTTCTTCCGAAACCAGCGGATTATCTGATGTGCACTCTCTTCTTTTTTTAGCTGGTGGGGCGTAATGAATTACGCATGGCTTTGTTTGTTGGGTGCGTTTTCGATTCTCTTGGTTACTTCTTAAATGTTTTTCCAGATTTCCATTAGACACGTAGGAACTTGTTTGGGCTGCAGGAGATTGATGTTGTAGGTTACTCTCTTCATTTGTGTATTTATAATGTACACTATTGTTGTCACTTCTTGATTTGTGTGGGATTGACATATTGGGCATTGTTTGCATTATAGAAGGCTGATGATAGGTGTCACTTCTTGCAGGCTGTTCACTGTCTTCTGTTGAAATGTTGGCATTAATCTTAATTGTACGGTGTGTTATTTGATGGATACGATATATTAGCCAATGATCAAATGTCAACCCACATACATCACACAAGTGTTGTTCAATCATATTCCTATCTGTTCTTGTAGCTCACCTCTTAGAAACTTTTAGCAGAAGAATAAATTTGTACTAGAATTAAACTCGTTATATACACAACACTTTCAGCTCTTCTTTCCTATTGGTGTAATGTTTAGTCCAATAAGAAAAAATCCTACTTTCCTATTGGTCTACGTGTAAAACCAATCATAAGCTGAGATGAAACAAATATGGTTATAAATATAAACAATTTGCTATATAGCCGTACACTTAGAAAATGATTGCCGACATACCCAGACGTCTACAAGAAAATGAGAAGATTGACGAGGATTCAGATTCTGACTCCCAACAGTGGGACGAAGAAGAAATGGATGTAGATGATATGTTAAACTTTTTGGAGGACAACTCGCCAACTCCATCTTCTTCTTCCAACACTCCTGTACCATCGATATTTACTCCATTTTCGTCACCGATGTCTTCAGGCTTAAACACCACGCCTAGAAGGTCCGATGGAGGTGACGCAAGGAGACGATTGGTTTTTGAAAGCGACAATGAGGACAGTGAATCAAATTAAATCTCTTAGTACGATTATATATATATATATATATATATATATATATATATATATATATATATATATATATATATATATATATACTCATTCGTAGAGAGGCTCGATTGTGAGCAAAGCTAAATTTAAAATAAAAAGAAACGATATTATTGTAAACAGTTCAAGTTTACATAATATTCACATATATTTATTTTAAATAGAGCTTTAGATTCCTCGTGACCTTGACCGACATTTAACACACACACACACACACACACGCATATATATATATATATATATATATATATATATATATATATATATATTACAAGAAATCGTCTATTGTATGAGGTGTTTTTTTGGTGGAAACAGTGCTGCTATAATATGTCTGTATTTCAACGAGTTATTCCTATTTATTGTTTCAGTAGGTGCATAAGAACGTTTGTGAGCGCTTGTTTGCAAACAGATGTTTTTGTATGCCATCAAGTCAGATTCAGTAAAAAGTTCCTCGTCTGTAATTTAGGATCTGGAGTCTCTGCGATAACATTTGTATCGACAAAGTCAACTTTATTGAGTGGAGAAGTATCTGCTATACTAATGGGAATTAAATCTGTACTACGTAAGTTTTCAAACCTAGTATTATTTACATTTAAATGGTTTAATTCGTTCTTAACTTCAGGCGAAATTTTCTGAGCTGGTTTCATAAGAGATTTCATTAAATGAGAATATTGTTTGTCTAACTTTCTGTAGAGCCGCGACGTAAACGAAAATGTTTATTTTTTATTCGTTGGCGAAGTCTCGCTATTTTCAACACTAAATCCGTGTGTTTTGATGACATTGTAACAAATAACTTTAGAGTATTATGTCAAAAGATTTTATTATATTACACACACACACACACACACAAACATACATACACACGCGCTCGCGCTGCGTTCGAATAAAGCAGACCGAGGCTGGCATTCCAATACAGGTTTTTTATACTGAACTTGAGTCATAACACGCTTTTAATGGGAGTAGCAAAAAAAGGAAGACTGTCTGTAGAGATATGTTTTAAATGTCTTATTACCAGAATGAACGGTTGTTGTTAAAGGGCAATTGATTGTTATTCAATGGGTAAAGTATGCAATTGAGTTACACGTGAGAGAAAAATCGAAACATCTAAAATGTTTCAAGGTCATTCAATTTAATAAAAATTTTTGGGATAGATGTAAACATAGTATGAAATTAGTAATAAAAACGTTTTCATTACTAATTCTTACTATCCCCAACGAGGTGTAACAACCTCAAAAACCAACTTCATTGTATGGTACCATATACAATGAAGTTGATCTTTTGCCGTAACCCAGAATTGAAAGTAAGTTGCTCTAAAAAGAGCAAAATGAAATACTGCTCTGAAAAGAACAGTATTTCTTACCTTACCAAGAAAGGATGGGGAGAAGATTAAAGTAATACAAAATGAAACTTTTTATTGAAGTGGATATATGCTTAAAGAACTTTGAATGTTAGTTCTTTAATGACATCTTCTTCTTTATCATCTGCTACAATTGTTACGCTTTAAAATAAGAGAGCGTACCTCAACTCAAGTAACTATCTCCGTATAGAACGTCCCAGGTGGTAAAGCCAAGTTTTCATCCGGCAAAAGTATGTATAGAACTTCTCAAAAATGAGAGTTTTCAACACTTTTCCCAATATATAGAACGTTGGTAACTAAACCGCAAGAGAGTTTTCAGAAGATAGTTAAAAGATATGTTGAGACTCACTTACTTCTAGCGAAACAATCAATGTTCTCCAGGACTCCGTCGGCGTTGTCTGCCTTGGTCTCGAAGCTCGTTCATATGCCATTGGTTCCATTCTTCCCATGGCGGACTTCAAGGGCTCCTCCTCGGGTAGTTGCCTTGCCACTGGTTCCGTTCTTCTCATGGCGTGTTGAAGACTCTTAGGCAGCTAAAGTTACCGCTTCAAAGGTTGCACTTGTATAAACATTTGAAGTTTTTCGAATAAAGCTGTCCCGGCCGGAGATAGACTTTTTCCAATTCAAATGTTTATTCCAAGCACAATACTTTAGAAGTGGCCAACAGCTGGAAAGAAACCATTCTGCGGAGATCTGGAAGTCGTGTGTGAAGTGAAGCCCTAACGCAGCCGTATATATACGTTTTCTAAGCCTACAGCATAGGATAAGCTTCTTTTCCTAGCCAATAGGATTGCAGAAGCTGTTAGCCAATAGGAATCGCGTCTATAACGCAAACTGTGAATTCTTAATTTAACAGCAATAGCTGCATTTGATGTCGCGGTAAACGACCTCAGCTAAACTTGCAGCTGCAACAGATGTGTAGACAACCTTCAACTAAGAAACACTTATACTGTGTTTCTGATTGGCTAAGAAAACCAGCTGGTTGATTGGTTTGAGTAAAGATTAACTTTTGCCTATAAATTGAGATAGATTACTATATGCTTTACATTAACCGTACAAGCCCGCTTTCATTACGGGCGGCCACCACAATTTACGTGACCATGTTGCGAAGCATAATCACTTACGCCTCACCCGTCTGGGGCCACGCAGGCAACACACGCACACGCAGACTCCAGTTATTCCAGAACAAAGTTTTGAGAATAATCACGAAGGCACCTAGATGCACAAGGCTAGCCATACTACACACAGACTTGAAAGTGCCTTTCTTACGACAACACATTCGACACTTAGCACTCAGGTTCTACAAACAGGCTCACGCACACACTACATCAACACTAATCTCCTCACTGGGTAGATACGACCCCACACACGATAGGCATAGACGGCCGCTGTCCATTCTGTGCGTTCGGGAAACTACATAAACACTACACTCAGTGCATGCACTAACAGACCTGCTTTGTTTCAGATGAAGCGGGGGCACATCCAAAGGGACGCAGAAACGCCCCAACGGACGCACTAATTTTAATTGCATGCACATTTCAGTTTCGAGTAGGCTGCAGAAGAAGAAGTGCACGCAAACTCCCACAACATAGCCTCACTAACAAGGTATATGTAAAGGTATTACCTATCCCTAACCTATAGAATAAGGCAACCTAGCCCCCAGGGTTCCTGCATGATCTATCGCGGGATTTTTCCTGCCAGGGTTATTTCTTGGCAGGTTTTTTCATCCCGCCCTTACGCGACACTTAACGTTCTGTTTCATTTCACTATCTCCTGATTTTCCATGGAAAGAGCTCATCAGCTTGGTACATGGACAGTCTTCCTGAATCCTTCACGCGCGTTAGGGATACTAACCGCATGCGCATGTGAGACGGAGGCAGCTCGCTAGAGGTTGGCTGCCACGAGGGCTGAGCGGGCTTTGGGGGCTCAGACCCGGGGGGAGGGAAAAAAAATATGCTTTACATTGCTACTTTGTTCGTGGAGCAGTACTGTTAAATATTTGAAGAAATGGCATCAAGGAGTGTAGAACCAGTGTGTGTGTTGGAACTGCCTGAAGTCGCTCTAGGACCCTGGGTGAGAAAGGCTACTAGACCATCGCTCCCAATTGGCAAGACGGCAAAGCAGGCAGGACCTTCGCTGCCCATCGCTGGACTTTCACCCACATTACCCCCTAAACCGTCCCTTCCCTTTCCTCAAAAACCTCATTGTAAAAGAGAACTTTTTCCAACTAAACCGACTTTGAATTATCCTATATATACAAATCATTTGCAACATAAACTTTCCAACAACCCAAACACAGCCTCAGAACCAATACAAAACCAAATTCACAAAATACCTCTATCTAAAATTATGACCTCACCACACCATCTTCAAGTAAGAAAGCAGTGCAAGTACATTGGTAAAAGGGGGGAAAAATACGGTGCATTGTAAAAACAGCTCATGAATCTGGACTTTGTGCAAAACATAAACCAAAATTAACTAAAGTAGGAAGTGTTAAAGAAACGAAACAAAGTACTTGCACTGCTATTCTTAATGATAAAAAAACTTCCAAACAAACAATTGTTCCTGTAAAAGAAAAAATATTCAAGGATCCAACATCGAAAACTGAACCTAGATTGGTCAGGCTTACGAGGTTGGATCCAAAGATCTCTTATAAATTTGAATATAGAGAGGGATCGTATGGAATTTTTTCTTTTAAAGGAAGAATTAGAAATAAAATTTGTATTCCTCAATGGTTCCAGTTTCCAGACATTACGAATGGAGACTGGTATCTTGAGAATGAAAAAAATAAAAGGGGACTTCCTACTTGGGTCCGAAACCCTAAAAATAATTAAACTATATTTTTTTGTTTTTCTAAATTTTAAATTCAATTACTGTTATTTGTGGTTTATAGGCCTACTGGGGAAAGAGTTCCACATAAAAAAAAACTCTTAACGCGCCATTGAGTTGTACAGCTTAGTAGATTTATATATATATGTATTATTGTGCATAACAGGTCTATATATATATATATATATATATATATATATATATTTAAACTTACTGTGGTGAGGAAACCAACTAAAAAAAATAAATTCACTTTATACTTACATGGTTTGAATATCACTTTTCTCTAATTTTCCCTTGACATATTGACACCAGATATATACAACAACAAAGAGTCTTATTTTACATTTACGACACCAATAATGCATAATGTAAATATGACAAGCTTTAAAAGATTTTTAAAAAAATTTTAAATAAATAAAATAGTTTGTATTCTATTTATTAAAAAAATATGATTGGTTAGGTTCTGTGCAATAATTTAAAGAGCAATGTCTTTTCATTTACAATGTGACTCCTGCTACGGAATTAATTACTGTCTGGAGAGATAGAGTGAAGAAACATAACCAATTTATTCACATGTGCATAAAACGTTTTTTGTAAGAGGGTCTAAAACGATTGCAGTTTCAAGGACTAAACTCGTCTAGTCTTTTAGATAAAAACATGATTCAAGTTCATGACCACATGTACGGATGAGGTTTTTAGCATGGCTACATTCCACAGACGGGATTCATTACTGTAGAACCGCAATATCTGTTTAGTGATATAATTATTATAACTTGTAATTTAACGAACAGTTATGTGTTGCAGAAAAATGTAACTTTTACAATAGTTGTGAGCGGTACTGTAAAAACGCATTTATTTTTTTTAAAACGCCATTTGTTTGACCTTGAAAAAATGTAAATGGTCTTTTCATAATAATAAATATATGTCTTACGAGTCCTTAGTTGATAAATAACGAAAAAATTGATTCATGCACATTTTGAAGATATGAATTTAAAAAGACAATCTTTATAAAGTACGTTTACTTCCAGACACTATTCTAAGCTAACATTAGTATAGGAAAGGTAACCCCCACCACTAAAGTATTTATTATTATACCTCCCACCAAATATTAATTTATAAATATGACTAGTTGAAGCTAAGTAGTCATTTGTTAACAGTCAGCTGAGAAGGTAACATGTGCGTTGATGAACGCTCGTTAATAATGGAAACAATGAAAAGTATTAATAAAGATTAACGTATCATCGAAAAGAGACTTTTTTATAAGTGCATTTTATAGTTCCAAAACAATCATATCCTGAATATCAGATTAACTCCAATACCTATAAATACACTTTTCTTAAAGTGCATTTAATAATAAATACACTTTTCAATAAAGTTCTTTTACTACAAAGAATCGCATACTATCACCCAAATATAAAATGCATTTTCTCCCTAATTCCCCAGTATTAATTGGGGCCGCTAAATTCGTATTCCATTAAACATCCTTCATTAAATACACTCACATCCAAATACTACTTTTACTATAAAAACTTAAACACACTTTTTACTCAACTACCTCCCCTCATGACGTCACACACTCACACTACCAACACCTTTTCACGTCACCACACTCACGCACCCGCAATCACACACAATTTTACATTTTTAAATTTTAGCAGCCCCAATTTAATACTACTACCGAGAGTCGATACGATAAGAGAGATGATGAAAGTCGAAAATACCGCAAGAGATAATATATAACGCACAAACAATTAACTTTGTACGGTTATATTCAAAGAATGAGACATGAAAAGACCCGGGGTTTGTGCTACAAAGGAAACCTACAGAAAGTAAGAAAGGGGAAAACAAAAATTAAGTTGATACGAGGGATCAACGACAAACCGGAGACAAGTCGTGCTCCAAACGTATGGAACAATGGAAACCAATTACAATTGAAAACCGAAGAGCCTAAACACACACATACACAAACACACTCACACCCACACCCACACACACACACACACACACACAAACATACACAACACACACACACAAACACACACACACATATACACATACACACATACTCACACACGCCCGCGTGCGCACTGTAACGGGTTTAAATTGGAATTTTAAGAGTTACAATAAAAATAAAAAAACGAAAATTTTTTTAGAAATATTATAATTCATAAAAATAATAGACAAAGTTATTTGAAACAAAAAGGGGGTTTTGTAAAAGTGAAATAGTTGGAAAAAAGATCATAACCATGTTAGAGAGACCATCGAAATTCGAGGAGAAACAGCTTGAAAAATGAAGAGGAAAACCAAGAGAAAAAGAACCTCGAAAACTCAGTAGTCAAAACGTTATAAAGATTTTGGACCAAATCCTGTAGCGATTTAAAAATATAACGAGACAGTTTTGAGAAAGTGACGTAAAACCGTCTGACACATTACACCACCTCACGAAGCATCGCATTTTTTTAATTCGACAAAGAAAGTCCGTTGCTGAACTGCGTACACAAGCCAAGAAGAGCAGAGTAGATCGACTGTTCGAACAGGATAGACGGCAACTCCGCTCCGCTTTTTCAGAATTCATTTTATAAAGTGTTAGAACAGAAAACATGTAGTGTTGTAAGGGTTTATGGTGGATGCCCTAACATATAGTCTTATGCGTTTCCCAAATACCTTTTGGAGAGGAAACTTCCCAAAATCTGTGTTTTAGAATTAAAATCGTGCTGTGTGGTCTATTTTCCGACTAAAAAGGTTTTAAAAAAATTTTAATTTAAATGAGTGAGGTATTACATTTTTTAGATTGACATTTCAATTATTATTTTAATTAAATTATAAATTAACTGAAGTGAAATTTAAACGAAGTAAAACAGTTTGTTATGGAAACATTTTGATAAATGTCGATTCGTAAATTTGGACTAAATTAGAAACAGTGACTTACTCAGTTCGGAAAATAATAAATGATAGTATTTTGAAAGGAAAATAAATTATTCTAAAAATCTTAACGGGTTAAAACGAGAACCAAAGCAAAAACCAGCAGTGGTATCTACGGACGAAAGCCAGCCAGCCACTAAGGACAACTACGACAGTGCAGAGGGAAAACGGCTGCCAAAGTTAGACTTTCACAATTACCTACGGCAAGGAAGATTGTACGCTCAAAAATAAAGGTTATAACTAGCTTCTATCTCTTTCACATGAATGAAATAAGTTTAACTATTTAAGGGGAAATTTAAATATTAAAAAATTAACAATATTTTTTTTGTAAAATCTTAATAGGTGAAAATCAATAACGTGGGGCTTTTGTTAAGTAAAACAGATTATTGTGACGTTTTTTTTAAACTAGTCAAAATGGCGGACACCAAATAGTAAACAATGACATAGAAACAAATATTAAAATGGTCTGTAAATTAAAAAGTAAATATTGAGTAAATGATAAAGACATAGTTTTGTGATTAAAAAAATTATGAAGTAAAGTCAGAGTCAATTTTAGCTCTAAATGCCAGTTAATTAGAGGGAATCAGAATAAACATTAATGTATATTTTGCTAGGGTTTATGATTTTGAAATTCATGAAAACATCAGAAATGTCCGTTATAACTTGGAATTAATAGGACAATATGACTATTAAATAAAGATGTTTAATACGATGATTTAATTTTGTAATCAAAATATTGGAGATTCAAATAAGTGTTTTAGATGTGTAACAATTTGTTTTTTAAATGATATCTGATTTTTCTTTTTATGTACTTTATTTATTAATTTATGTTGGTTTTATAAAAGGTCTATAAATTAGATTTTATTTTGGTTCTCAAATATGTGTAATTTCTGATTTATTTTAATACTTAATATAACGGTTTTAACTAATTTAAATGTTTTGAAATGTGTTTGTTTTTCTATGGATTAGATTGATAAAATTTATGTTTGTTTTTGTTTCGAATAGGATAGTATGTTAAAATATAAATTTGAAATTTGCTTGTTTTGTAATAAATTTATTTTTTTTAATATGTATATTTTGGTGTTAAATGCTGAATTTTAAATATTAGTGATTTCATGAATAAATGCTAAATTTGCGTAGGTTGAAATTAAGTTCAATTTCAATTCAATTGTTTGTATTATTTTTAAAATATTTTGGGGTTAAATCTGAGTGAATGTTGAGTTAAATTTGGACTTTTAAATACGTCCGTTGTTTAAGGGGAAATTTTGTGTTTTTAAATTGTCAAAGAGGGGGTTAAATTCATATTTAAATTAAATAATATAAATAGACTAATTACATGATTCTACAGTTAAGATGGGTTTGTAAACTTTTAGTTTTGTTTCAAAAGTGGGGTTAAAGTTTAAAAAACAATAAGCTAACAAACTTAGAAAAACTAAGTAAATTTCCTGAAAAGAATTGGGTTAAATAGAATTATAAAAAAGATACAACAGTTCAGATTAAGAGTCTCAAATTTTATATGTTACAAACTGTGCTGTTATGGAAATTTGATTATTAGAAAATAAAAAACGATGTTTTTTACTAATTTGTAGTTTCAGTAGAGATTTTTTTAATTTAAATAAATTTTTGTAACAATCCTAATTATTTGGTCACTAAGCCCAGTTTTACTGTAAAATAATTCATTCCTGAGAGTTAGTTTTTTAAATAAAGTTCATTGACTGGTTCTCTGGCAGATTTTTGCAAGCTGTAGCACAGGGTTCGGCTTCTGGCAAGATGAGCTTGATTAAAAATTTTTATCTTGGGGGTGACTCAGCAGACTGTGCACACATACACAAACTTTCCAGAAACTTTCCCTTTGATTAAGCCCGCTACAAAAGTCAGGTTCTCAATTCCCACCCACAGCTTGTGACCCTACTCCTGACTGACTGACTGATTTTAGCTTAGTATGAATCACCTCGCTTTCTAACCGTGTCAATACCACGTCAATACGAATTAACAACCTGCTTCTCAGTTTTGTTATCGAGTTATGGTCACATACTACGAATAGCAGTTGGCAAAAACACAGGTACTAATTTTGTTTTGCATGTTCATTCCAGTTTCGGGTGGGCAGCCCGAGAAGTGCATCTCACTTCTACAATAGCATCACTAACAAGGTATTTCTTAGGTAATAGAACTCCTTAACATTAGCATTAGGACGTTCCTTTGCATAAACAAACCTAAAAATGTATTTACAAGACATTCACTTCTGTAGAAAGACGACATTCAATTGTTCAAAGTGTGCAGTTGTTTTAAATGAATACTTGTTTTACAGAAATAAAAAAGAACACATCCAGGAACTAAAAGAGTTGCACCTTTGGCAATTTTTGGTTGGTATAGTGTCACTGCTTATGCCGACATAGTCTATACCCAATGATTAGGGATTTATAGGAATAATAGCGTTTCTAAATATATATTTACTTTAGCTTATATAAGATAAACAAAATAAATAACAAATACTTATTTAATCATTAGTTTTTAATTAATATGCTTTCGAGAATCAGCACTATAGGAAAACCAGTAATTTAATATAACTCAATGTTTTTATCTCAATTTCCAATTATGTACTTTTATAAATAATATATAAATCAGTTTCACACTTGATAATGACAACAAATCACTCATCGAAACGTTGTCGTTCAGATACATAGATTCACTTGAATCCCTTATCAACAACTTATTATCCTCAACATAAAACTTTCATGCTAGTTACTTAGACATAAATTGAAATTTTTTCTAATTTAAATTTGACTAATTCAATAATTTTGTGAACTAAATATAAAATATTTTTCTGTATTACATATCTAATTTTCCCACATATTTTTCGAACAAAAACATACAACCTTATTTTTACTCCCCTTCTTACGCCTGAACAAAATTGGAAGGCAAGCATAGTGGCACTTTACTCCTCACATTTTCACTCCACTTTGTTTTCCCTGGAGCACGCGGATCATTCTGATGCTTCCTAATTAGATCATTGTTTGTGTTAAAACCAAGAATAAATGTGGTTGATTTCAATGAGTGTGCACTGACTGTTAGCTAGCGCTGTATGCAGTCGAATGTTGAGATAATAGTTGTATGCATAAAAGTGTTATTTACGGCTGACGTCGTCTGTCTTGCCTCAAGTATAACCACCGTTTTCGTCTGACGTCCCAGTCTTCATCCCCCTTTCTAATAATCTTTATGACTCCATTTTTTTCCCGTCATTATCGTCGAAACGTTGGTCTTCACTCACGCATATTACTTTCGTTTTCCTTCGTTTTCTTCTCTTACAGTTTCGTGTTATCATGCTGTAGTTTCTCTTCTGTATAATTTTCCTCCTCATTAGCTTCCATTTTTTTAAAATCATTATTGCTGCGCTAAAGCATGCTCTAGAGTGCTTTATTTCTGAGCTACTAATCTCGTTCGCAATATTTTGTATTAGCGGTATAATTTACTACCCTTAAATGCCCACCGACGCATTGTTAAATGAAGCTATTGTAGCACTTGGCTTGATTACGACATTGGCTTGATCACTATTGATTGCACCAATCTGGCTTTTATTTCGTCAATGCTTAGTAGTTTTATGTAAAATCTAGATATTTACACGTCTTCCTTTTTTTAACTGTTTACTTTCTCATCCTCTTTTAGGCATAATTTTCCTTTGTGTTTCCACAAACTAATTAAGGCACTTTTCAGAATATTTTACATACCCTACGTAAAACGAAGCACACTTGTAATACTCATTCAGTTGTTTTACTATTGCATTTGATTTTTGGTCGTTTTTTAAATAAAGGTTTCTCTAAATAAAGTGAAATAAAATAAAATATTCATTCCGTTTAAAATATAGCATTTTAAATGTTATTACCGGAAAACCGGTCATGATAATTATAATGGCGTCAGTAACCACTATCCCCATGATTTCTTTTCTACATACAGATCATTTGGAGATTATTTTTTGACTAATTTTCTTTCCTAATTTCCTATATGCTCAGACATATATATATATATATATATTACTTAGGTTTGAATAAATTCAGTTATAAAATATGAATTCATACCATACTATTCTCAATACGTTTATGTTACATTGTCTTTAATATACATTAAAATGTTATTTTTTCCACCTTTCCTTGAGCTACTAGTTTTAGGTGTTAATATATTTTTATTTAAAATACCTTATTTAATTATTAGCCTAACAATTCTTAATTTATATTCTATGAATCCTCCTTTCATGAATTTAATATTTGTGTGTGTGTGTGTATTTGTGTGTGGGTGGGTGGATGGTTTGGTTGGGTGGGTGGGTGGCAGGGTGCTTGTGTGTGTGTGTGTTTGTGTGTGGATGGGTGGATGGTTTGGTTGGGTGGGTGGGAGAGTGCTTGTGTGTGTGTGTGTGTGTGTGTGTGTGTGTGTGTGTGTGTGTGTGTGTGTGTGTGTGTGTGTGTGTGTGTGCGTTTGTGTGTGGGTGGGTGGATGGTTTGGTTGGGTGGGTGGGAGGGTGCTTGTGTGTGTGTGTGTGTGTGTGTGTGTGTGTGTGTGTGTGTGTGTGTGTGTGTGTGGTGTGGATAAATTGACTCTAAGAAATCAAATTAATAAGCAGTTACTTGTTTTTACAACTGATTTATTTTAATCCTGAGTTCAAACTGTAGCATTTATAGGTAGTATCGTATAATTAGTTTTAACTAACTCTAATTTTCCCAGTAGGAACTCTGGGACCCAAAACTCCTAGATTTATATTTAAATTCACAATTCTAATAAAAACCTCTTCAATTATCTTAAGGCGTGTATAGGTTACTACACTTCGTTTGATAAGACATATATTTGAAAGTCTTATTACTGTTTAAGAATAATTATAAGGTTTATAGACCTCTTAATATTTTTTGACTTTACAGAGTTGGCATTAAATTTAAGGTAATAACTTATTATTTGTTTCACTTCACAATTCACAAAGTTACTTATTCACAGATCTCTTCAATTTCACTTTTATGCCGTAAGTGATTTTATTTATGTAATCTCTCCCTTATTAATTCTACTTACTATTCAGTTATATCCCTTATTAATTCCACTTACTATTCAATTATCACACACACACACACACACACACACACACACACACACACACACACACACACACACACACACACACACACACACACACACACACACACACACATACACACACACACACATACACATATATATATATATATATATATATATATATATATATATATATATATAACGCGTAGGTATGTAACGATTTAATAATTATTTCCCCTTACAACGTTTCAACGACTTTCCTACCGACTGGAGGTAATTCGACCGACGTCTGTTCTCATCGAACGTTCCAGGATGTTTTTCCTGTATCGTTTACTTAAACATCTACTGTTTCGTGACATGTTATCCCTTCTATCCAAGTTTAAACCAATCACATATTTTAAATTGAACTTTTGACGTTTTTTAAACCTAACGTCTTTTTGAAACTGACTTTTTTTTAACGGTACCAAGTTTTTTTTATCTATTTACTTGGAGCAGCCTCGCGTCTTAAAACCAAGAACCTTTTTTGAGATATTATGATAAATAAACTAATAACACTGCCAGTTTGAAGTTGTACATTTTATTCTTAATTTTGCAAAACTTAATTTATATTTCCTTTTTGAATTCCTGCTCACATATTATTACAATATTGATATTGTTTGACTTAGTTTTGTTCTATTCTATGAGCTGAAACCGTCTTCAGGCTCGTCTGAAACTTTTCAAATACCAAGATCAATTCAATTTGTTATATCAATTTTCTATATTTGGAAATTTAATAAAGACAAATGAATTTGGGAAAAATGCAGAAAAAAGTAGAAAAGTAGAACAATTAGAATAATAAAATGATTTCAAGCTTCAGCTCAATTATAGGTAAAGTAGATCAATAGAATCAAGGAAGCGTTTCTGTTGTTTAGGTTAGAAAGAATATCTGTTTAAATATAATAGGAAAAATATATCAAGGATAAGTGAGAAAATATTTCACCACACAACGTATAGGAATCTTCTATAGCCCTTCTACATACTACTTTATTTTAATTTAATAAACTTAAGTAAGTTTTAATGTAAAATGTACTTGGCAAACAATATGTGGTGGCAATATTAGCCCGCATAGTCATAAGACTGGTTGTAACATTAATATAAAATACCTGTTCAAATAAACCTAAGGCACCAGTGAATATATTGGTTTTATTGGCTTAATAGGTTTTAATGCAAATAATATCGAACTCGTTAAAATCCCAGCAGGAAGCCGAAACACGAAAGCAATCAAAGTTTCGCGGAAGGTGATGGTTTATTAAAATCTGATTACAAACATTTAGGTTAGGTTTCCGGATATTATAAAACCCGACAACATCCCGATTATAAACGAGCTATAATGTTTTTTTTTTTGTATTGTTTTTAACAAAATCCAGTTAATCACCTATCAGATAATTTAATAAAAAAAATATTATCTATTTTCTAGAATGACCAACAATTATTTTGAGAATTCATTCTGGTTTTGGGATGTTTTAGAACTAATCTCAAACGTCTTACAAGCATTTTTGTTATTGAACTTCAATCATAAAATATTAGTTTTCAAATTTACTGAAAACTATTAAAATTCAGACGTGCTGTATCTCGGAGGTAAATAGTTAAACCTTAACGCCGATCTCAAAAATCAAAAAAAAACATTTAAAAACGTTGTATTATAAACTTACACGAAATTTTATCAACTTTTCTCGGCATTTTTTCCGTTATAAGTAGCAAAGTTTTTTCTAACACAAACGCTATTCGTTTGTTTCTAACAACTAAACATTTGTCACTCACTAAGCGTCTTACAACATGTGGTTCGTCTCATTCCACATGGCTTCGGGAGATGGAGCTCAACGCTTCACTCCACAGAGCAACCACGGGTTAGCTTACGTTAAGTGCTTTTGAGGTAAATTACAAAATTTACAGAAACTATACAACATCCTGTTCTGAGTTATGTTTGTTACCTTATCTTTGTTCGTAACAAAACATAACCTAACTTAATAATTATCTTGTAACGTCACAATATTGTAGTATTCTTATTACGACACCATTTGACTTTTTAAAATCCATGCATGTAATTGGATTCCACAGCTTTCCTCTGAAATCTCTTCAGTCAGCTTCTACCGGTTACATTAGGCTATTCGCTGCCCTTGTTCGTGTTATTAATACACTATTTGCATAATTATCTTGTAAATAAATATTATTCTTTTCGGCAATAATGGCCACGAAGCGTATCCGTAGTGAAGCGTGTAATAGTGCTACCTCTAAGAGAAACCAAAGGGTTTTTTCATTAAGTAAAAAGGTAAAAATTATTGATGTGATTGCGGTTGAAAGAAAATCGTACGCGTCTATTGTGAGAGTGTGTAATAAAATTAATTGTCTATTCGTAAAATTTTCAAAAACTGTAATAAAACTTGTTCAAGTTTTTCTATTTCACGGGAACAGGCAAAGGTCATTGCTACAGTACGTGATAAATCTTTTGTAAACATAAACAAGGCCTTTAAAATCTGGGCGGACGGTATAAACAGGAAAAGGATAACAGTTGATGGAAATGTGTTACAACAAAAATCGTGGTGCTTGTATGAAGATTTTATGGGAAAAGATGCTACAGAAGAGCTGAGCATTCAGTTTACTGAAAGCCGAGGGTGATTGCCTAGGTTTCGCCACAGGTACAATTTTAAATACATTAAAATTGTAAGTGAAGCTGCAACTGCTGATGAGGGGGCTGCAGCCGTGTTTCCGACCAAGCTTAAGAAAATTATTGAGGATGGGGAATACGAGCCTAGGCAAGTTTTCAACTGCGGCGAGGCGGTTCGATATTGGAATAAAATGTCCAATAGGAAAAACATTCATAAAAAGGCAGAACAAGCTCCTGGAAAACATGGAAGGATCTACTAACTCTGTTACTATGTGGGAATGCAGCTGACGTAAGATCAAGGCTGGTGTTATTTACCGAGCGAAATATCTTCGTCCTCTATTAAATTAAAAAAATTTATTTTCCTGTTTTCTGGAAACATACCCGCAAGGCATGGATGTTTTACTGGAGCTTCAGTCACTAGTGAATCTGTTTGTCTGGTGAGTTTTGATAGTAAGAAAAATAATATAACACGTATTTTATAACACTATTCACATATTTTTAAAATAAGGAAGTTTGAAAGAAAATAAATTATTATTTCCTTCTTTTATAAACTATGTAAACTAATTGAAAAGTTTTAGTTTGCCTAAACCTACAACTACTAGGCCACATTAAACATAGCCTTTTCTTGCTATTAAAATACTTCGCATTTCACTTTGATAGTTCAGCAATAATGATGGTATATAAGTCATTATGTATAACATTATTTTATTATAATCATGCATTTTGATGGAAGGGGTATTGCTTATCGTGCAGAACTTTTTCTTAAATTCTTACTATTAGTTCACACACACTCTCCCTATCTATATATTTATATTTATATATATATATATATATATATATATATATATATATATATATATATATATAGTTTAGTTTACTGAATGGTTTCGCGGATGTTTTATCCCTGACGTGGAGAAACATTTAGAGAAGAAAGGATTGTCACTCTGACTTTTAATAATAACAGACAATGCTGAGTCCCCCTGCACCGAGAATGAAAATGGTCACGTAATATTTATGCTACCTAACCAACTGCGATAGAACGCTTGACCAGGGTGTGTAGATGTGTTGAGGCCTCGTACACGCGCGAAGTGTTTGATATGATTAAGATAGAGATGTTAGAGCGATCTTTCAAGCAGCAAGAAATGTTGGCTGCCAGGGATTTGAATTTTGCAGAAGTGGAAGAGCATATACGAAAAATGTTGAGGAAAGATGATTTACAAGAATTAATTACGTCATATTTCGAGGAAGGCAGGGATGAAGAAGAAGAAATTGATGTAAAAAAACCGAATGTATACGGAAACTTTTTATTACGGATGCCTTGTAGCTTCTTCAGCAAGTCCTCAGCGAAATGAAAATTTTAAAAAATTCCCTATCACAATGTTTTTTTAAGTAGACAAAAAGTGCCAACTATTGCATCATCTGCCCTATCAACATCGTTAGCATCACTAAACGTAATGGACAGTTCTCTTTAGAACACCGAGTCGTTTTCACTTTCAGATGAACATGTTTCTGAATAAACCTTTTTATGTTCTTAACTTCAATTTGAAACTTTTTTCAAACGTGGGGATTTTTTTAACGTCTAAAATTTTGAAGTGTACCATACATACTCTGTAAAGTTCTAATAAGTAAGTTTTAAAAGTCAAATAATTTCCATCGCGTTTCTTACCAAACACTTGTTCTTAGTAGGGAATGCAGTATTGTACACTACGTGATGGAAAGTACAAACAGAAATCACAATTAGCATATTGCACATAACAATACTTACTGTACTCCAATACTTTACTGATTATACAGTATATATTGTACTTATTCAATTCACTTATCTATGTACGTACCCTACTGTATACTGTAAATGTCTATATGTATACTATTTGTGTGTCGATACGGGTAACACACCTCGTCCTTATTATCCGCAATTTCACGTTACCGCAGTAATTTTGGTCCCCATTACCCGCGGATATGGAGGCACGACTGTATATTAATAAATAAATATATATATATATATATACTAAATAAAAGATGGATATAAAAAAAATTAATAAATTAAATAATAATATAACTAATTTGGAAAATAATATAAACAAAAATAACTATACAACAAATAATAAAGAAATTACTTGGGCCAAGTTTCATATTTACCTGATACGAAATCAAACCAAATATTAAACATTAATGAAAGATAATAATTCTATACGGGTTTATTAGACAAACAATCAACTAACAAATAAAAACATTGAACTAAATATATTTGATATAAGCAGTATTAATAGTATCAAGTGTACAACTTCCCTAAAATGTTATGAAGGTTAAACTAAAGAGAAAATAAAGCAACGATATAAAGAACATTTAAATGCATATAAAAAAATCTAATATACATAAATATAATCTTGTGTAACATTGTATTGATAACATTTACGATTTTCCAGAATTATAAATTATGAAGTTAATTAAACATGTTAAAAAGGTTTGAAAATAATTATTACAGAAAATTTAGAAATATATAAAGATGAACTTAAAAATTCACTAATCGAGAAGCAGGTACAAATCAAATCACAGTACATTTTTTACCAACTATGATAAAATCTTAAAAATAAAATACTAAAATCAATAGAGATTATTTTTGCTTGTTTAATCAAACAGATAATACAACTGTAGTTAATCTTTTGAATTTGGTACAATTATTATATGAACAGTCCTGATAAAGTTATAGTACAATACTAAACAAGTTTTGAAATTCCTAATCCTATTAATCAGCGAAAACCTTTAGCTTAATACAAATTAATAAAGTAAAACATATTTCAATATTCTTGTTTATGAGAGTGTTCATTTAATCATATATATATATATATATATATATATATATATATATATATATATATATATATATATATATAAATATAAAATACGTTTTCTTGTTTAATAATTTAAAACAACACAGGTTATTCAAATACATAATAATAATAATAAATACATAATAAATAATAAATATTCTTGTATTTGAATAACCTGTGTTGTTTTAAAATATATATATATATATATATATATATATATATATATATATATATATATATTTATATATATATATATATATATATATATATATATATATATATATATATATATATATGTGTGTGTGTGTGTGTGTGTGTGTGTGTGTGTGTGTGTGTGTGTGTGTGTGTGTGTGTGTGTGTGTGTGTGTGTGTGTGTGTGTGTGTGTGCGCGCGCGCGCGCGTGTGCGTGTGAATGTGTGTGTGTGTGTGTGTGTGTGTGTGTGTGTGTGTTTGTGTAAATACTAGTTAAATTAGTCTTGGTAATCAATCGGCTGTTTTGTCCTAAACAAATTTATTTAATTATACTGAAACACAAATTAATATCTATTATTGTTACTTTGAAACACTAGAACTCTCTGGTAACAAATTATTTCTGTAATACATGTTCTACTTATATCTTATAACATTGGAGTATTTAAGACCTAAAGTATTATACGAAATATAAATTAATTTGCTGTTTTTATATCGTAACTTTTAATTAATTTTAAAATATTAGATTTTTGAAAGACAATACACTTTATTCAGAAACCTACTGATATATATTGATCAAGTTATAGATCTAGTCATAAAGCAAGAAAAAATATCACATCAGTTTTCCAATTTTACATTTCAACTCATCAGAAGCCAACTTGATGGCAATGACATCAATTACTAAATACTTGTTAACCTATATACATTACTATTTATAGACGTCTAAATATTCAACATTCAAACTATTATCAGATATATAATGCATGGATTTTAAAATAGGCCTATTCTTTAATTTTAATAACTATTTTCAAACTTTAATACTATTTTCTAATAGTAACAATTAAATCACTTTAAATTACGTTAAAGGTTTTTCGTATAAGCTAGATAGTTTATTATTTTGGAAACAAAGTAGTATTTAACACTCCGGTGGTCGTATGTACTACAGCTACACGGATATTCACACTGGTGATTATTATCTTCTACTGTCATTTTGTTTCAATATAATGGCAAAAATTCTTTTATGGCAAAAAAAACATAAGTAAAGTAGAGTCTCGAAATTTCAGGTCCCTATTTTTTCGAGGTTCGTTAAATTCGAGCTGGCTAAGGCGTCGGTGTTTAAAAACTTGTACACGTTAGCATTGGCGGTTTCATATAGGAACTAAAGATCAGATTGGATGGATAGAGAACTATTCAAAGAGTGTTTTTTTAATGTGTTTGTGCCCGAAACTGAATAGTTTTTAAAAGGAAAGACTTTGGCTCGGAAGGCTGTTTTACGGTTAGACAAAGAACCGTCGCATCTCGATGATATCCGTGCTCTGATGATATCCATGATTTGTATCTTCCCGAAAATGTTACGAGCTTAATCCAGCCTATGTTTCAGTATATTCTGTAATATTGAAAAAAATACACAAATATTTCCTTTTAGAATCTCTTGGAATCGAATGAGTCTTCTGGGAAAGAAAGCTTTATAGGCTTTCTAAAAAATAATTAAAGTTAACTGAGTTGTGTACTGAATAACAGAATCATGGAAGAAAATAAAAGGAGAAACATCTAGTAAGTCGTGGAATAAAATCCTGAGTAATATTTAACCAGTTGTTATTGATCCACAAGAAGAAACAGTTTTGACATTTCATACAACAACTTTCCAGATTGTGAAACTTCCCATGGGAACTGTAATTTGAGATAACAGATGAATATTTAAATGGTACACAAAAATGCTGAAGGCAGTAATGACGATAATAAAGATGAAGGTTGGACGGAGGCAGTACAAGAAGAGAAATTTAGTCGCAGTGAAGGAACGACCGCCTTGGAAACTGCACTCTGTTATATTGAACAACAGACAGACGCCCCGTCAAAAGAAGTTATTCTGCTAAGACGTCTAAGCGATACCGTAGCACGAAAACTATCTGATAAGCAAAGCAGAAGACACGTAACAACCTTTTTCCAACATATGAAGTAACCGGGATGAACGACCCACTCCAAAGCAACTTTTATTTATAAAAATACTGTCATCAATAAAGTTTATAAGGCTAAACATATTTTGTGCATTTTTAATGATAGTATTGGAGTTCATTGGAACTCTTGTTTTTTTTTTATTTACAGGAAGGTATTTCCGTGTAATCCGAGTTTTCAGTAATCACAGGGGGTCTCGGTCCCACCTACCTCGAATTATCGAGACCCTACTTACTTAGTTTCATTAAAATAATAATTTATTATTATTTTCACTCCAAGCAGTATTACAAGCAAACGAAAGGTATGTCTATTTCTACTTAGATTAACAAAGAAATATTGTATTGTAGTTATTTTTATTGAATGATTACATTTAATATAAATAAAGAAATATAACCTATGCGTTAAAACAGCTGTTCTACCACATAACCAATAACATAAAATAAGCTGTTTAATGAAATCATATGTTATCATTTATTTTAAGCCAAATGAACGAAATAACTATATTGCATACCTTGCCCCATCTGTGAAACGTTTTTCTCGCATATAAAAATATAATAATACTGAATTTAAAGTAATTCAGTATTAAATTTAATTAATGCATTATTATTTGACATCAAGAGTCACCCAGTTAAAGATTTAAAAAATATTTATTTGAACTTGAGTGGAAGAATAAAATGTATTTTATTAACGGTTGAAAATTTCTAATAGATATGTATTTCTTTTCAAAAATCTCTAAAGCAAATCTTGAGACTTCTAGGCTATATTATAATGAATAGCTTTTTGCAATATGTATAATTATTTGAGCTGTGTATATTTAGTTATTAATTTATTTCTACTTGATAAAAATATTAATCAAGCCTAAACGTAGAACAATAATTCGTTGTTCAAAAGCTGAAAGAGTATTTTCTTCGAGTTTCTTTTAATTCTGGTAAGGGGTATTCTTCTTCTGTTTTGTAAAATATTTGGTTTTAAAACTAGGACTTCTTCAAATTTGCTATTATAAATGGGATAAGCCTTTAGCAATCTTTTTCTTGGTTACTGTTAACATGGTCATCTCCATCACTAGCCTAATTACCAGTCTCTTTAAGCCAGACTAATCATTGTTCTTGATCACTCTAAAATATATGTTTTTTATTGAAACTACATTTATTTTAAAGAGCTTATTATTATAAGAATAAAAACAGTATAAATTTAAGGAATAATTTTCAATAGACTATAAAAAATCGGAACGAAATAGGTCAAGCGGATAGCAATTGTTGTCTATAATGAACCAATTTTATTTATTTTTCTTTAAACCTTAAGCTTTGCCATGCGGCTGCTATAGGTTACTAGCACTGATCGCTATTAGATAAGTTAAATAAAACAAGTAGATGAGTCTTTAAGGTTCTCTCTGTTGGCAATGTCAGGCATTGTCATAATAAAATGACATGGATGAAAATAGTCATCAGCGCGATCATCGGAGTGTTGAAAGAGAGAGGTGTATTATTCGGCCTTAGAAACTATTAAGGCACAATTACATAACGTTGGAAGCAAATTCGTAAATTTACAAAATATAAAGTACAATCTATGAAATGAAATATATGTTTAATCTAACTACACATGTTGAATGAATTATTGCAAATATTTGTCTATATTATTTACCCATCTAAACAATATATTGTATAGACTACTAGTTTTATTTAATTTTATTTTCAACGTTAAAATATTGTGTACGACAAAATAGTTTTTTTTATTTTTATTTATATTCAGCCATTTTCAGTAAATATATACACTACGTAAAATTAATTTATATTTATGTCGGGAAAAATCTTTTTAGATAAATCAAATAAATATTTATTATTAAGCAATTAAGATTACATCAACTACAAACTAATTAAAATATTTTAAAATCATCTGTTGATATCGTTAGAAACTAGTATTTGTGGCGAGTTGCCTTTGGAGGCGTGAGTGGTCCAATGTGGGCTAGCTGACCGCATTGTTGCCATTTACGTTCAGATTGACATGTGAAAGGGGCTCTTTTAGGCTGATTCTGTGGCAAGTCATTTGATGATTGACAAACAGCTGTTTCACCAGCATCTCCTGAGTACTCCGTCTCCACTGTACAGACGCAGATCTCTGAAGGCGTCCTGAATAAATCGGTGTTATTAAATTTATAATAATAAGCACAAATACGAAAATCATACAAAATCCAAATTTTATTTTTACAACTATTTAGGCAACTCGTTACTAAATACTCTGCGTCTGTTACATTTATATTTAGAACATAACCTTTCTCTATATACTATTTATATTTTCATTATAATAAACGGCATACATTATGAGCTAGTTAAAGCATCCGTTTGGAGAAAGTGACACTTTCAAAACTCTTCCCAGTTCCCTTTATCAAGGAATTCCTGTTCCCTCCTCGTAACTACATTCCACCTAACCTATTTATGTGGGCTTGGACACCTCACATCCCACGTTTCGGAAATCTAAATAGGCAGTTGGTTTACTTTTAGGATAAGACCCTGTTTATACATATTGAGAATTTCTCTTTTGTTTTATTGAGGTATTTTATTTTCCTCTTACAACTTTAATACGGCTTTTAATTCAAAATCTATTTTTTAAGAGGACTCACCCAAAGGGAACATTACAAGGTTATCAAGTCCATTCCCTTACCCCAAAATCTGACGAGCTACTCATAATTACTAATGTAAAAGTTCGAACTCTTCTGTTATCTTCTATCCATTCATTTCAAACTTTTACCATTTTTTGGTAAACGTATGAACACGATAAACGGATAGACACAGTAAATGTTTCCTAGCTTGACCTAACAATAATGGACATGCTAGTTGCTAATTGATAAGGAAATTTATTTTTTGCTAGTGTTTTTACTCTCAAAATCAGGGTTTACCAACCGTCATTTACCACTTTGCATTATCAAAACTCTAATGGTAAACCCCCAGCAAATTTACCTCTTATTTATAGCATCGTTATACTCGTAGTTACAAACTCATTTTTGTAAATCTTAAAATTTATTAGTAAAACCTTAATTTTCCAGTATATGAACGTTTTGAGTAACATTTCTAATGAAAGATACAAATGAAGAGCTGTAGTTGTAACCTTTTCTTCACGTGTATAACAGTTTTATTTATGATCTTTTCCTAACCTACAAAATGGCTTGCAAATTATTGATGATTGATGTAAAGGTTGCATGCTTTTGAGACCCCATATTTAAAACAGTTTGTTGGTGTCAATTTTGGACATACTAATAATTAATTGTTATTGTGTTTGGCTGTTTCTTACAAAATAAATGCTGGTAGACTTTTTGGGAATATGACGTTCGATTTAGGTCTCACGGAAAGGTTATAAATCCCATCGTGTTTACTTAATCTGAAGTGTGTGTAGGCCTACATAGTTATATGTCAAAAGATAACAATTCGCCTTATGCTTTTGGAAATATCTTAATTTGGAAGCCAGTTTAACTTAATCAGTCTGATAATGGGAGAACTGCCTAATTTCTCTTTTGATTTTATTCTGGTTACAAAAAAAAAACAAAATATTATCACTGCATTTTTTGCAATTAATTTCGATTTTTTATTTTTCTAAAAATAGTTTCTTATTTACCTCAATATAAAAAAAATTTATTATATTTATTATACAGAGTGATCTAAAAACCAAACGTTTTTAAATGGCTAGCAAACTCGTGGCATTTGTTGTTTGGAGGGGGGACTGCAATCGGTGACATCTTCACATGTTACTAATTTATTAGTCATGGAGCAGTGTACGGTCATGACGACGTATGATTGCTTACGATGCGTTTGTGTGAAATAGTGAGTGTCACAGTTATGCTGCGGCTTTTTCCCATTCACTTTCACCTTGGACGCCATGATATCGTTTCCAGCCGGAATACGATTCTCAGGAGGGTTAACAACTTGACAAAAACTGGTCGTTTTCTATAAAAGTATTCTCCTGCTAGGACGCCGCCATAATTAAAATGGTAAGGTAAGCTTTGATTCTTACCCCCCCCCCCCAAGTCCCTCGGCAAGAAGACACACGCCTAAATTAGTCCTAGCTCGTTAATCAGTGTGAAACACTTTATAAAAGACTTGTTTTTTCATCTAAACAAGATGTGCGTGTTTCAGATATTAAAAGAACGAGATTGTAACCAACGAGATGATTTTACTGTTCGTGCGCAAGTGTTGCTTGAAAAACAAGAAATACATCAAACATCATGAGCTAAGAGGCTCATTTTCATTTAATGGTTCCGCTTACTTAACAAAAACCACGTTTATTTAACACGATGCCTCCACTGCACACACTTCTGGAGATGCAACGGCTGTGGTACGTCGCATGTTTCTGGGAAGGTTCATTTTGCGTTTCGGTGATACCTTGTGTGTCACGAAAGTCGCTTGATTTGATCTTTTGTGATTTTTTTCTTTGGCACGTGAATGCAAGTGTAGATAAATATTTCAATATAATTTTAGTTCGAATTAACAACATAGTAAATGAGCAATGTTATTTCAAAAAATGTCCTGTTTTTTCAGTAAGTCTGTATTTAGATAAAAAATCGAACCTAAAAGTTCTATAATATTTATCAATTTTATATTCTCTTATTCAAAGTACCTTCCTCAATTGCAATATATTATTTGTATTATTATATATTTGTTATTATATTATATGTATACATTACACACAAACTGAGTATGTAATTTATCAAGAGATTCCAGTATCTACTACAAGTACTGAGCACACACTGAAAGATACGGAATTCCTAGCGGACTATGACCTGTCAGGTAACGGCTAGTCATGCTAGCTTACATACTTTAATGTAAACAAACTTTAACTATACTCTCTTGAGAATACGTGATTTAACGACATTGCGCTCTTAACCACATATACCTTCTGAACCACACTTTCTATATAAAGTTTTGTGGCAAAATTGTAGTTACAAATAAAATTATTGTGTTCCTTACTACAAATAAAGAATAACTAAAAATATTTTTCCCTAAAGAAGTTAACAAGATGTTTTCACTTTCTTTTAAAAAAAAAGCTTTTTCCAAATATACTTTAGTTATACAAATGCGTATATTTATAAATGTTTTAACTACAGCAACATTATTATTTAAACAGTACTCCAGTTATTAAAGGTTTGAAAGTCTCTAAAACGTGGAGTCCAAAGCTACTTTTTATGCTACACATTTATTAAAATAAATTGTGTAACAAACAAAAGAACGATTGAACGTAAATAAAAATTCAAATAACAAGTAGAAACGTAAATAACAAGTGAAACATGAATAACAAGTAGAACCATAAATAATGACTAAAACATATGTGACGAGTTAAAGTCGTTAACAGATAAATATATAATTGCAAATTTAAAAAATAAAAAACAAGGTAAAAAGTAAATAGGAAGTAAAATTACAAATAGGAAGTAAAAACGAAAATAACAAGTAAAAAAGATTAAAAAGTAAAAATATAATTTTACAAAAATTAAATATAGGGTAAACGTAAATAACAACTACTTATATAAATAACAAGTAAAAACGTAAAAAACAAATAAAGCGTTAAACAAAAACTAAAAATATAAATAAAAATTAAAAAATAATTATTGAGTAAACAAGTAAAATGTTAAATAGGTAAAAGTATAAATAAGAAGTAAAAACGTAAATAACAAGTAAACAGTTTTTGAGAAGGGAACATATGGAACTTTGGTACGATATAAACATATGGTAGTCATTAAAACTGTCTAATATTCCAAATTCAAGAGATCAACTAAAAACAACCTATAATAGTAATAATAAACTTTCCGTGGAATAATCTGACAAATATTTCGAACATTTTGGCTTACTTCGCAAGACCATTTTCTTGTGGAAAATAAAAAACGAAACTTTTAAAAGCATACTTGCATATAATTATTGCAGGAGGTGAGAACGATGGTGGGGTGAACGCTCTGTCGCTGCTCGTCAAATAGACGAAAAGTAATCTAGACTCTTTAATCGACTATCTAATGAAAATACAGTAGACAACTGAGAGTAATCACTATGCACATACGAGTTCAGTGGATAAATTGCAATTTCCTGTGAATATCAATTAAAAGGTTGGAAATGGGGATCTCGCGAGAACAATTTGTTCTAATGGAATGTAAGAAAAACAAACTTTCAAAGGAATTGATTTTAAACGATTACTTATGATTTTTTCTAGAAATGAGCAAGAGCATAAGTTTTTTTTACCCTTGAGGAAAATGAAGCTAATTCGTGAGCAAAAATCATTTTGGAGAACTTGGTTTTCGACTCAAATAACAAAAATACATTTTTTAAACATACAAATAATAAAATTGCAAAAACTATAAAAATATCTTGTAAGTATCGTATTACCAGTATCATATTACTCCATCTACAATTTAAAATTATTTCGTCCAAGAATAGCATTAACAAAATCCGAAATTTTTTCAACCACAAAATGTATTTAAGTATTATCGAACGAGCTCTGATTTCAATTAATTTTATCAACAAAATTATAATTGCCTTTAGGTGGCCAACTTTTTAAAGTTACCTATATAACCGTAAAACAAAAATACCGGCAAAGTTTTATATAAAATATAGTGGTTTTATAGCAAGGAATTTTAACGTGATAAAAACATTTTTAGGGAAATAAAAGGAAATCATCTTATAATTAACGGTAAGTTTTATTATTGCCTTTTTATGCATTTAATAATTTTGAGTTACCAAGTTTGTTGCGCATATAGCAGTTCCGGTTTCTCCAAAGCCCTTGTTTTAAGCTGTGTCAGAATTTACGGTTCTACCTGGGAAGCCCTACTCCGAACATAACGCTCTCCACTGTGCGAACGAATAAATCTTCGTTTAACTACAAATTATTTCAAACATTTTGCAAAATAAAATCAAATAGCTATGGGTTAACTTTTCACTGTTTCGGTAAAACGAAATATAAATTTGAAACAATGTGTATACAAAATATAAAAGTAAACAAGTCTTTGACTGTCTTGTGCGTTGCCGGGATTTTAGGAAATTTCAATTGGAACTTTTTAGGAAAAGGTTTCAAATAAATCGTTAGTTAAAATTTTTATCCTGCATCTAATAAAGATTGACTAGTTACAACAATATTTCATTCTTAACTACATTACATAGATTTTATTAAAGTAAGGTTGAAAATAACCTTTAAATGAACCTTCTGAAGATTAGAAGTTATCTTCACCGACTTACACGTTTTTTTTCATTTCAGAATTAAACTGTTTGTAAATACTATAAAAAAATAATGAAAACTATAAGTGAAATGAGCGTATTGAAAGTTAAATTAATCTTTATTGATTATACGGTCAGTAACAATTAATTTCTTTAAAAAGTATACTCCTTTAGGTTCTTCAAGGTATTCAAGTTGAAAATAATTTTATTGTGTCTTACTATAACAAATTGATCCCATTACCGTGAGCCCTTACCCGATCTGGACCGCGCCATGACGTCAGAGTGACTGCAGTGTCTAACTGTGGGCAACTCCAACTCGTGTTTCAGTTTACGCCTCAGACAACAGCAGTGACAGATTATTTCCCTGAAGTAAATACGAAATCTGAAACAATATTTTATAACATTATGTCTTTTATTAAAAAAAAAAATACATTGAATATTAGCCTGATGAAGTTTATAAGAGCGGTTTCGCAGTGTCATTGCACGAGTTGGCTTACTTAACGAACATTTTAAACAGTTGTAAGGACTAGTAAAACATAATAAATAAGACAAGCAGCAAGCTTTCGAACTATTATTTAAAAAAACTAAATACAAAAAACGTTTCTTCTACTAAGTGGAAAAGTAATTAATTATAATATAATACTAGAATAATGTAATAAAATATAATGGTAGAAGTCCTAATGAATAGAACACGACAGTTATTATTCGTAATAATTTATTTGGTCAACGTATCGACCAAGAAACAAAAAATAACTTTTTCATACAAAACTAAATTACACTCATTAGGACACTAAAATTATATAAAACATAAATTAAATTAATTGGTATTTTTACATAATAAATTTAATGTATATTTATTATAATTTTAGTGTCTTGATAATGGCCGTGTGGAAAGTTATTTTCTGATACCACGTACGAAAAGGTGATCACATTATTTAGTAAAAGTCATAACTTTACTATTTTTAAAATATCACTGTCACTAGTATATTCTAGTGATAAGAATTTTTAAATCATGCGTTCTATTGAAATAATACAATAATCTCTATTATTATTATTATTAGAATAATTCTTCTCATTAGTATTACAATAAATGTTGCAATAATAATATTTTAGAAAGAATAATAAAAATAATATTGAATAATTACTGAAAGAGCAGAACATCTGCAGATGAACAAAGATTTATTCAGAGATAATAAATATATTTGAAAAATAGGAGTGTATAGAAGGAGTAGATCTATGTAAGATATATAGGACCTGTATATATGATCACTCGCTTACTATTATACAAAATTGTTTTCAAAATGCATAACAGTTAAAATTTATAATATAAAAAATTCAAACTATAAATTTCCTAAACAAACAAGAAACTCAAAATTATTAATATACTCATCTTTATTTCTGTTAGGAAAATTTCTATATGTGTTTACAGTTTTCTGCCATTCCTAACGTTTCAACTTTCTCCTCTTTTAACGCGTTTTGGAGTAACTCCATTTTCAAAACTTAAATCGTACTCGTAGAAGTTTTGTACTCGAAACGCGTCAACAGAGGAGAAAATTCAAACTTTAGGAATGGCATAAAACTGTCTCAAACATAAACAAGAAACTTAGTTTATGCAAATTTTCATAAGACTGTGCACAAAAATATAATTGATTTTAGATATAATCACATATTAACAGCATTCTATTATATTTTTTTAAATATTATATTACATACTATTATCAAAGGAGTAGTTAGTAGGTAAATGGTCGATAATAAACATGATGATAAATAAGAAATAAGAAAATTAGGGAGAAATGTAATAACAGAACAAAAATTGAAGAGAACATTAGTTTAAAAAAAGGAGATATAAGACATTACAAATTTCTGAAGTAAAAACTATATAAATACTTCATTAAATACATTTAATGTAATTAATAATAGTTTAAATAATAAAAATTGCGAAATACAGAAGTAAAGTAAATAAGGTTAAATTACAATGTAATGAAGTAGATATAGGCTAAACATTAAAACTCGGTTTAAAAAAAAATAAAAGATCTTATAAATATTAAGCATGTTATTTAAATTTTAAATGTGGCTGTAGAAAATAAAGTGATGAGTGCAATGAAAATGAACAAGATAAAGTGAATGCAGGAAAACAGTGATACAGTAAAAATGTACAGTTTTTATTAGAAAACACACTATTAATAGTTTTAAAATAAAATAAATTAAATCATAAGTATAAATCTCACCTGTTGTTCATCCAGTAGTAAATTATTGGATTCACCATAGCATTGGACATTGCTAACCAATAAAATGCCAAGTACATATGCTGTACGTAGCTGCTGGCTGCCACTGAGTTGTTGTGGTAAGCATAAATAAAGTATCCGTGATATGGTAACCAGCACAAAGCAAAAATGGTAACTACGATTATAAACATTTTTACTACCTAAACAGAAAAAATTGCAAAGTTACTTGCTTAAAACATTTAGGATATTTTGTTGTAATTTAGAAATATATATATATATATATATATATATATATATATATATATATATACATATATATATATATATACATATATATATATATATATATATATATATATATATATATATACATATATATATATATATATATATATATATATATATATATATATATATTCTGTATTATTTTACAAATATAAAAATTACGAGTGTCATATATTGTCTCAATTGATTAAAAATTTAGTGAAATTATAATTTTTTTCCTTCTGTGCGTAAATACAGATTCCTTCTTCATAAACCTTAACTTTTATATATTTCACTAAATGTTGTTTTACATTGTATGTGTCCATATAACTTCATATATACATTAATTTATGACTATCAAAACTTTGAATTTTGTAAATTTGTTCGGATAGTAAAAAATTATGTAAAAGTGATTATTTAAGTTCCACCGAACGTAATGGACTACAAAATTCAAAAGTTCATATATACGAGGTGGTATCAAAAAATACAGTGAACGAATATTTATAGGAGCAACTGCTGACACTACATAAATATAATGTAATTTGCCTAGTAACCTGATATGTTGAGACAGGCAGGGTCAACTTTCAACACACTGGAACTTATCAGTCGACTGCCAGAGCCGCTAGAGTGAGGTTGTGTTTATCGTATCTGTCGTGCATCATGGATTTCGAATAATCGATTAATATAAATTTTGTTTTTAGTAGTAAAAGAATGCCAAGAAAGCTCACGAAATATTAAGATCTGTGTATGGTGATAATGTGGTAACACACATCGATAGTGATGGCGTAGTGAGTTCAGAGTTCGTTCCGAGGGGAACTATTGTGACCTCTGGATTTTATCAGGACGTGCTGCAACGTTTGTTGGAACGAGATACTTAGAAAGACACCAGAAAAGATACTCATATTTTTGCTTTATTATTTAGTTATTTTAATCGTAGATTAAAATCTTTTTGTGTATTTGTAATAGGGATATTTTGAATATGTATGGGTATGAGTTAGTAGAAAGTGAATCATTTTGGAGTTTACTAGAAAGTATGTAACAATCAAAAAATCAGCTAATTTTGTTCAGTATATTTTCAAAAGTCATTATGTGTATTATGTGTAATGTTTCATTTGAACGTTCTTTGTCTTTTATTTGAGAAGATTTCCCATTCTTACCAAAATAAACATTTCACTTAAAAAGATACCGAGTTTCATAAGTAAGCCATTTATACAACCTTGCAGTTTTTTTATACTTTAGAAAGAGAGGAAGCAATTCTGAATTGCTGGAGAAGGCAACATTAAACAGAAGGCAAAGTAAAATAAAACAGCCTCTAGCGTTTTCTCGCGGAGTCTCAACAGTTTTAAAAACATTCCCGACCACAAAAAATAATATTAAATGTTTTATTAAATAAAAGAAAATCATAATTAGAGGAATCCAAAACGAGTAATAACATTTACATTTTGAACTACTCAAACGATTCAATTGACTTATAATGGGGGAATATTTTCTGACAAAAACGTAACTAGTTGAAATGTATACAAATCCTCGTATATTTTACAACTGACAACGATTTTAACATAGAATTTTAGGGATGTAATTATAACGAACCGTACTTTATAGGGTAAGAATGAAGATATAAAGAAAGTAAGATGAGAATTTAGACAACTTTCACGATTTCAAAAATATGAAAGTGGGTTTAGCCATATGATTAATTCATCTAAGGACAGAATAACCCAGATCGTTTTCTTTTTGAAATCTAAGAATAGAAAGTAGAAAAAGGAAATACCAAGAAGCTCCATGGAAAATTAAAGAGCCCATGCAACGACGCATAATAAAAATGTAAATGCATTAACCTGAAATACAAATGAATGAAACAATCAAAAACGTTTATAGTGATAAATAAAAGAATAAATATGTTACGACTCACAATTATAAAACTTTTACTATCATACGCGTTTCAATGGCAATATGTCATCATTTCAGTGATGCTACATTATTTAGATTTAATTGAAAAAACTAAACATAACCTATCTCTTAACAAATGTAAGAACCAGATCTGGGCATTGCCAAATTTACAACCCCCAGCTACTTATATATTTACATTGAACAACATTTGATAATTTAATTTATTTTTGATGAACTTATAAAACTAATAAAACGTATATTAACAAAATTATTTAAATTATATAAAAAGATAATACTTAACATTAAATAATTTTAAATAATATTGGATTTAGAATTGGTCCTAATTCATTATTAAAAATTTTGTTTTTATTTCTATTTATAAATAAAGTTTCTAATGCATCTATTTCATTAAATAATGTAACAAATTTATTCTTTTATTTATAGCTTTCATTCACAAGCCAGTTCGAATATAGTTTATATTTATAGTAAAGATTGTTTGTTGTTTTAAACAATATAAAAAATATTTTACTATCGTAAAGATTTTATTTATAAACAAAATATATATAAAACTAACAAAAGAGATTTCATCATTTTAAACTTTGAAACTTCCTTAGTACTGTTCTTTAATACAAAATGGGTCACTTATACAAATCCTTGAAGGATCTTCAGAAAGTCTACAATTACGATTCGCACCTTCATTTTAGATTTAATGGCGTCCAGATGTCTTTGCGTTTGTTCTCCAATCGACTTGCTGCCCCAAAGTTCCTTCCCCATTAGACTGTAGCAAATTGCCATAGCAATCACTGGTATCAGGTACGTCAGACAAAGGAATATGACGTTGTACCTATAAACAGGAAACAGCTCGTGTATATAATGACGTCATCATTAATAGATATGACTGTTGCAAGTTTAGAGTGTATTCTATATTAGAGTTCCTAGTTGTAGTGAAAACTTATATACAGAGAAATCTTAAGGCTTTTTATTTATTTACCTTTAAAAAAGTATTAAAAATAAAATTCAATCAAATACTTTTAAAATTTCCTTTATCTAACTATAAATACTTGGATAATTCAATTATTTACTGTTACGGGTATTATTTGTGAAGATTTTTCTTTTATTGATTTTTAAATATTTTTTTTGAAGGGTTTTATTAGGTATACAAAAACACTGAAAAACATTCTATAATAATATTGTTAATCAACCTTTTAACGCTGATTTTATATTTACAATTCTTGAAAGAATAAAATTATTCGTTTAGTAATTGGTTTTGCATAAACATTATTTCTAGATTTATCTGTGATTAATTTTTTTCTAAGTTTTACGTAATGGTAATTCCCTATTAAAATACTTTATTGAGCTTTTCAGGCTTATTTGATATTTTTTATCATAAAAGAACAATTTTTATGTTATTTATTTAAATTATATAAAACAATTGCAATAATAATTATTAGGATCGATGTAATAATGCTTTTAGCTGATTTCGTCAACAATTATTTTTCGAAATTATAATTTATTAGAGCTCCACTTATTGCTAAGACAAAAACACAATGGAAATTTAACAAAATATATTGGTTTAGGAGATCCAATAATACAATGTACTATCAGACATATATTCTGTAATACTTTTATTATTATTATTATTATTATTAATATTATTATATTATTAATATTATTTGTCGAAGTGACAACCATATAAATATGCTTTTTGTTTCATATTATTTGTCTAACACGCTTCATAATCCTCAATTTCAATTTTCCAGGACAAAAGACTTAGGATCTACAAACATTACATCTTTTGTTGCTAATTACTTCCAGGTCTTTAGAATTTTATTTGTTATAACAAGATTACATTTTAAATAATTGCAAGTCATTCTTCAGTAATATAATACCAGCCATCTTTATAATACGAAATCCTCCCCCGCAAGACTCATTCTACTCTGTCTGTTTTATTACACTTATTTCCCTGTGGCTTAGGATATAATGTCACTTGAAGGGTAAACTCGCTATTCATAGCGAGTACAGGGAGGAGCCCGCTGCTGTGGCTACCGGCTGGGAGAGAGTGTGGCGTCGCCGCCGTCGGCTGAAGACCAAGCCGGCACGTGTCGAGGAGTTGAAGAGGAAGTACTTCTTCTGGGACTCCGAAGAAGCCGACGACACGTGTACTGAGCTGATCCCACGCGACGAGCTCGCTACATCGTTTAAAGAAATAACCGAGCTCGTCCTAGCTCCGGGAGTCTGCATCCCGGACAAAGACTTTGCAGTGGGACACATCGACTTGTACGAAGACCTCATGATGAACGAGGAGGAAAAGGAGCTCAGGGCTAAACGCCGGTGGCGTAATAAGCAGCGGGCATGGCGACGGCAACGACGCAGAGAAGCGGAAGCAGCCTCCCTATTAAAATAAGTTAATCTTTGTATTAAGTAAATTGTAATTTGATCATTTTTTCTAAATTTGTAATGTTTTTTTGTAAAAATTATTTGACAATAAATTTCCTTAAATCTGTTCTAAAAAAAAATATTAACCTTTAGAAGCTTTAAATTAATTGACTTCATCTATATCTTCAGGGTATGAAATGTGTATTTATATTTATTACGAATCACAAAATTTAAATATATATATATATATATATATATATATATCAGAAGAAAAATTACATAAAGAAATATCGAATTTAAAATAGAACTCTTAAACATTCTAGCTAAGATATTGTAATATTATTTTATAGGTTTGCAAATTTTATTTATTGTATTTTAAAAATGCCTGAAGTACAATAGACGTGATAAATTACTTATGACCAATGGCGTATTTAGGCTTTGATTATGAAAGTACCGAAATAAGCTGAAAGTACCGAGATGACTCAGCTCTTATACCGAAATTTAGAAAAAAAGATTATCATATAACTTACGGCTATTTACGAATATGTATTCGTTGAGTAGCATAATATTACTAGAACCAACATAAAACTTAAATAAATAATAAATATTATTGATCATTTAAAAGATCATGTACAAATATATAAACATTATTTATGATTTATAGGAATGCAGTATATTTTAAACAAAATTTAATTATTAATACTTTATATTATTATTACCAATAAAACAACTAATTTATATATTATTATATAGTGTAACGATATAAAATCTTATGATTTTAGTTTTTCCATATGAAAAATTAACAAAATGGAAAAAAAATAATTTTTTTATAATTTAGATTTGCCCCATGTCCTCTTAATGACTCCACACTACATATGCAACAGTATCGAAGGATTGATAAAAAAGGATTGATCAAATTGTATTCAGATTCCATTCTATACAAAGATTGATATGTATAAGTATAATCACACTATGAGTCATTATATGACAATGTACGAGTGCATTGTGTGTGTGTGTGTGTGTGTGTGTATTTTTGTGTTGCGACGGGCTGTATTCTCTTGTAATACATACCGCAAAAAGATAAAATTTAAAACATAAAGAGCTTAAATTTCTTTTATATAAAACAAACCAAGCCACCGTAAGAGGGGTTAGAAACTTTAATGTAGGGCAGTTTGCAAGGGGAAGATTGTCAAAATCGACCTAGAACTACCATCGACATTTCCAAAGATAAAGCGAGACGAGAAAAATCAAAAACAAAGAATAAGAAAACTTCATTAAAGGCACCCATAAAGAGTTATACGGCTAGAACGAAAGAGAGGCTTTGATCGATCAAATGTATTGATTTTTACGAGCCGTTGGGCTAAGTAGAAAGACGGTGCGAGCGCCGATCATGACGAAATCGATAAGGATCCTTATTGGTTGAGAGGCTCGTGGGAACAGACTGCAGGAGGGGGGCTTTCCCCGTGGGAAGAAATGTTAGCGTCCTTTTACGCCCCAGCGAAACCAGGACTTTTGAAGTGTACGGACGTGTTAGGGATTAGCTCCGGTAAAAAGACAATGAACAGTAGTATTTTACCGTTAACTGCTTAAAAACGATGAGTGACTGAGGCAATTTCGTTTCGTTGGAATGTCGTGACGTTGTGTTTCCGAAAATGGGGCCCTTTCGGACTGAAGATCGCGCCGAAAAAGGTATTCCCCATAAAATTCGATCAATAATGTGCGAGCGTCTTAAAATGTGTGTGTTACAGCCTTACTACAAAGGACAAGGCGAAGTGAACAGAGTTAACCTAGCAAACAGTTTTTAAAAAGGTAATACTAAAATTCAAACTAAATTAAACATAATTCAACTAACTTGGTAAACGATTAAAAAATTTTTTTAAAATTCTTTTCTGTGTTATAAAGTGCCCAGTTAAGAACAGTGTTAAAAAAGGGCTTAAAGCTAACAATTTTATTAGTAACAGTCTAAAATTTAAAAGAGGTGCTAAAGGCATCGAAGAAAAATGGGAGAGTTTCAAACAAAGGGTGGAGCAAGCAGATCTACATGAGGTGTACCAGAAGCACAAAGGGAAGGTGGCTTCCAAAGATGGCGGAAACTCGTGGGAAATCATCCAAGTATATTAGCGTCGGTTAGAAGGAACAGCCAAGCCGGAATTCCCCACCCCGCTGGAGAACAAAGGGAGAGACGAAGAAGAGAGGGAGAAATGGACAAGCCGTGCTTTGTGGAGGATTTCAGGTCAGATCTGCTTTGACTTCCCTTTGCAAATTAGAAAATGTTAATTTGAAAAATTTTTCTTTATGGGAGAATGTTATAAAATTTAAATAAATTTTAAAACCATTAACAGTAAACTTTGAAATTAAGAAATAAATACTGGTGGCTTTGTTTTAAAGAGGGGGTTTCAAGATGGCGATGCCATAAAAGCAGAAATTATGTTGCATTTCATGAAAGTAAGGGAAATAAAAAGATTAGGTTAGAAAAATTGTAAAGGTTTAAGGTTTCATAATAAATAACTCAAATAAAGGGATTTAAATTATTTAAAGGGTTAAAATCTTATGAAGGTGTAAGGAAATTAAGTAAGAGATAGGTTGAAATAAATTAAATATGATATGCTAAAAGTAAATATTCAAGATGGCTGACAAAGGCAATTGTTTACCACAGCTGACTTGAAGGTCATGCTTTAGTTTCAAGTACTCCTATAGAGAGGAGTGTTATTGCATATAATTAAATTAAACTGAATTGTTATTTTATTTAGAGGGAGTCATTATGAAATTTTTAAATATGAAACAAATTGACATAAATGGTTCTCGTTTAAAATAAACAAGGTGGAGGCGTCAGCTCCGCTAAAATATTAGAAATAAGACGAAAGAGAGAGATAGTCGCGGTCGTTAACGTGACTGAAATTGCACATGAATAAAATGAAGGCAAGCGGCAGAAACGCCTAATCGACAAATAATAACAGTGTTTATCACTAATTAAGCCTCGGGAAAATAGGCACAAGTTTATGTTAAAAGTATTTGGAACTGATTAACACTTACCCTAAGCTGAACAAAGGGGTTGCGTGCACGGGCGGTTTGATGTCTTCTGGACTTCTGCAGCAGGGCCCTGAGTGGAGTGGTGACTGGCAGACGGCTCGTGCTGTAAAACTTAATAAACGGTTTTCAATTGTAATGCTATTCACAGTTGAAAAAGTCTTTAAATAAGCGCGAGCGACTCCGTAGCGACGGCTTGTAACGGCGAGGTTAAGGCGCATTCGAACACGGCACTTGGCCTAAAATAATCTGCACTTTCGCGGTTAACGAACATATAAAACAGGTACAACTCGAAACACTTAAATTTATACATGCGCGGGGCGAACTTAAAGTCCACGAGGTTGGCGAATAAGGTTAAACCCGCAACGGACGTGCTGGTCTGTCTACGGCAAGCAAAAGACTGGGGAGAGGGAACTGTGTGCTAGGTGGGGGTTAGGCGCGCGACAAGACAAAACGTTGTCTTAAACTATTGACGATAAACCATAGATTGAGTTATCGAATAGACAAGGCACAGGCTGATTAAGGTCGATGCTGGAGCTGTTTAATCTACCAAAGCTGACTCCAACATTCCGCCCACCAAAACGGATGTTTTTTAATCCGCCCAGGTGGGTAGAGGGCGAAGAACCAGAGAGCACCGGAGACCGAGGGTGCGGAAGAAGAAGTGGTCGGGGTACGAAGAAAGCAGAAAAGAGCCGATGAAGTGATTAGCTCCAAAAGCTGTGCTGATGACAATAGACTACCGCCAACCCTGGGTAACCACTGGGTGACGGTGAACGGGGTTGACTGGAAGAAGCGAGGGGCTGAAGATGTAGCGAAAAAATCTATGGCGTTGAAGATACTTAAGGAAACGAGGTTGGACAAAATTGCTGAAGAGGCGAAGAAGTCGAGATTAAGAATTCGAGGAAACGCGGTTGTACCACGCAGGTGCTGAAGAAGCGGTCAAGAGATTAAGGTTGTAGCGGAAAGCCTACAAACTTATGGACAGGTCGCTTTAACTGTCCATGTGAGGTCTTGACGGTGACTACGCGGGTTATCCGGTCGGGTCCAGGGTGAAGACGTACGATCCGACCCATTGGCCAATGAAGAGGGCTCGGATGTTCTCCAGTGATAAATACAAGCTGACCCTCCTGGAGGGGTGAGGCGTCTTTGTTCCATTTACAGCGTTGAATCTGGGAGTGTAGGTATTGGGTAGACCAGGTTTTCCAAAACCGATTGGTCATCTGCTGTAGCATAGTCCATCTGGACTTGAGCGCGGGTTCAAAATGACATTCCTCAGGGAGTGCTAAAAGTGGACGGCCGATGAGAAAGTGTCCGGGCGTAAGGAACGTAGATCCTTCGTTGGGGTCAGGCGAGACCTCGAAAATAGGTCGACTGTTGAGAATAGCTTCGATGCGTATAAATAACGTAGCTAACTCCTCGAGGTTCAATAACGTAGTGCCAAGAGTACGGCGTAGGAGCCCTTTGACGGATTTAACGGCGGCTTCCCAAAGTCCGCCGAAGAGTGGTGCGGCTGGAGGGTTGAAGTGCCATTCAACCCGTTGTGCGGCGAGCTTGCGTTGGATGATTGACTTGGATTGGTCGAGCATTTTATAGACCTCGTGCAGGCGGTTGGCGGCGCCGACAAAATTGGTGCCATTATCTGAATAAATGTCTGTAGGCAGACCACGTCTTGCGACAAAACGCTGAAGCGCGGCGAGAAAAGCATTAGTAGAGAGGTCTGATACTACTTCCAAATGTACCGCCTTAGTGGCCATACAAACAAATAGGCATAAGTAAGCTTTCAGGATCTTTGCCGTACGAAGATGGTTGGCCTTAGTGTCGAAAGGTCCAGCAAAGTCAATGCCTACCTTACAGAAAGGTGGCGACGGAGTGACGCGAGAAGACGGTAAAGCTGCCATCATAGGTGGCCGAGGTTTCGACTGTAGTCTAAAGCATCGCATGCAAGCATGAATGCGTTGTCGTAACAATGAACGTAGCGCAACGATCCAGAACTCACCATTGATCATCGCTTGCGTGGTACGCGGCCCAGCATGTAAGGCGAGTCGGTGATAATGATCGCATACAAGATTGACATAATGATGCCGCTTAGGCAGTAAAATGGCATGCTTAGCTGCGTATGGTATATCAGCATGATTAAGACGTCCGCAAACCCTAAGTAGCCCCACTGAGTCGATAAAGGGCGTTAGGCTGCGAAGTTGAGCACTGATCGGGACGCCGCGGTGTAGGCGTTGCAACGTTTCGCTGAAGGCTAGCTCTTGTATGAGCTTAACGCAAAGATTTCTGGCGTTCCTTAATTCTTGTACTGAAGGTGCAGCGAATGAAATCTTGGCTACGGTGTTCTTGGCTTTGTAGCGAGTGTTGTGACAATGGCTGGTAGGCTGGGTCTTAATGCGGCAATTGTTAACGAAACGAAGCACGTAAGCGAAGACATGATGTAGCGTGGTTAGATTGGAATGACGCTCAATAACGTTCAATAAGTGGTTAGGCGCTTGGACAGTCGCGCAGAGCACCTGAGGCTCGGTCTTGAGCTCGGTCAGGTCGCGGTTCGGTCCAGTTGGCTTAGACAAACGCCAAGAGGTAGTACATTGTAACGCCCATGGTGGTCCTTGCCACCACAGTGGATGTGTAGCAAACTGCGCGGGTAGACACCCACGGGAAGCAACGTCCGCGGGGTTGTCAACAGTTGAGACGTGGTACCAATGATTGGTCGAAGTGTTCGAGGTAATTTCAATAACACGGTTGGCAACGAAAGTTTTCAAAAGATGTGGCGGGGTGCTAAGCCAATGCAGCACAATTTCTGAGTCGGTGAAGAAAAGCGTAGTGTCGTCGGCCACAAAATTCACAGCAGGCTGAACAGACTTATGGAGCTTGGCCAGTAAGACGGCGCCGCAGAGCTCCATTCGAGGTATAGTGAGTGTTTTGACGGGAGCCACTCTGCTTTTAGCCTTTAGAAGGCTGACGGAATCTAAACCGTTCCATTCAGTTCGCAAGTAGATGGCGGCTGCGTAACCAGCTTCGGACCCATCACAGAAGCCTAATAAATGATGTTTGGCATCACGTGTGCCCACATGTCGAGGTATTTGAATGCCAGCTAACTTAGCGAAGTGGACAATGAAGCTGTCCCAACGACTGCGCAGCGCGGTTGGCAAAGGTTCATCCCATGATAACCTTTCGAGCCACAATTGTTTCAAAAATGACTTGATCCCAAATGTGATAGGCGTAAAGAAGCCCAGTGGGTCGAAGGTGCGAGCGACATAAGAGAGAATGGTGCGTTTCGTAGGCACCGACACAAAGTTTTGAATACGATAAGAAAACGAGTCATTAACAGGATGCCATTGGAGTCCCAATATTTTAACAGCGGTAGAGTCGTCTTGGAATAACAACGGGCGCTCCAGGTGAGAAGATGGCAGCGTCGACAGCAGCGCGGGATCGCTGGAAGACCATTTCCTGAACTCTAGTCCTGCCAGTGCGAAGATGTTAATAAGTTGCCGTATTAATTCCTGGGCGTCCTCGGACGTATCGGCGCCAGTGACGACATCATCAACGTACGTTTGATGAAGAATGGCATGCGACGCAGGAGGGTAACAGTCGCCCTCATCTTTGACGAGTTGTTCGAGTGTACGTAGGGCTAAATAAGCAGACGGGGTAAGCCCGTAAGTGACAGTGGCTAGTTCATACTCCATCAGTGGAGAATGAGGAGTCGGCCTGTACAAAATGTGCTGATGACGACGATCATCCTTGCGTACGGCAATTTGGCGGTACATCATTTTAAGATCCGCACAGACGGCGTGAACAAACAATCGAAACGAGATAATAACGTTGGACAGGTCCCTTTGTAACTTAGGGCCAGCCAGCAATTGCTGGTTTAAAGAATGCGCGTTGCAATCAGGCGCAGAAGCATTGAAAACTACTCGTAATTTAGTAGTAGAACTATCGGCCTTGAAAACGCAATGATGTGGTATTAAATAATTCGAAGGCTTAACGGCAGGGTACATATGACCTAAAGTCATATATTCTTTCATGAACTGATGATATTGTCGTGAGACATCCGGTTGTCGGCTCAGACGGCGTTCCAGAGCATGATAACTAGCAAGAGCGACATTACGGTTTGACTTAAGTTCGACGGCGTCGGGTTTAAAAGGCAAAGCTACGACATATCTCCCAGTGGCGTCACGTTCAGTAGTGGTGGCAAATAAATTTTCGCAGAGCTGCTCATCAGGGCTCAACAAGTTAGACTCGTTTACCTCTTCGATTACCCAAAATCGTCGCATGTTTTCGTCGATAGACTTGAGCGAGGTGATAAACACGCGTGGTTGTTGTGGCGTACGGTAAGGTACAGATCCCATAATGACCCAACCTAAAAGTGTGTTAAGTGCCGATGGTTGGCCATGAATGATGGTACGAGGCCCGTTGATAATTATTTGCGTGAAGACATCGGCGCCCAGTATAATGTCAACAGGGGCAGGTAAGTCGAACTGAGGATCAGCTAACGGTAAGTGCTGATATTGAGCGCTTAAAGCAGAGGATAATTTATCAGCTGGCAGCGGGTCAGTTATATGGTTGAGCACAGCGGCTTCCGTAGTCAGCATGACGCCAGGGTCATGTCGTGAGAATAAAATTAAAGTTACGTATTCGTGAATACGTGTAGACTTGGCAGCGACGCCAATCAACGACAGGTTCAATCTTCGAGTAGGCAGGCTCAACATATCGCTAGCTTGTTTCGTAATGGCAGATATCTGACTGCCGGGGTCGATAATAGCTCTTAGAAAACGAGGTTGACCATAGTGGTCCTGTAGGACGACTTGTGCGGTACCCAACAGGGCGAGAGACGAGGTAATGTTGCATGACAAAAAACGAGGTTGAGCTTTAGTATCGATTGGATGGCTAGCGGTTGGCCTAAGGCGTCGTGGGGCGGCTAGTCACTGCTGCGGCGGTGCGTCGTTGTGCAGCAGTGTGTGATGTGCTTGGCTGCATTGTCTACAACGATGACGAGACTGACACTGAGCTTGATAATGAGAGCCGAGACAATTATAACACCGTTGTAATTTTGAAATAGCGTCAATGCGTTCCGCTATGGTAAGAGAAATAAATCGTTGACAATTAATGATGCAGTGACTTTCTCCGCAGTAGTAGCATTTACCTACACGCATGGTAGGCATGTTAGACTGATTGAGGTTAAGCGGTGGCGAGCGATTGCGAAATGTTGACGTTCTAGGCGCACTCATAATAGGCAACAAGTTAGGTTGCAGTGGTTGATTAACCGGTTGCATAGTGACTGGCGCAGCACGTTTGGACTGAATAGTACCTTGGGCGTCCTTATTCTGATGGCTATTGTCATTTGACGCTACTGATTGAAATATAGGGCTGTGACCCAAAGTGAGGTTAGGTTCAGACAAGTAACTATTCGGTTCAAGTACCCCTTGAAACCCGTGATTATCAATCGATGACACCAACATGAGGGGTCTTTGACCACGTCCGGCGTTTGCTACAACCACGGCAGCTGGTTGGCTAAGCATCTCCAGGGCTCTAGCCTGTTCAGTTATAAAGTCGTTCAATAATTTATATGTCGGCATGCGGTTAGTGCCTAGTCGGCTTTCAAAACTTAATCGTGTCTTGGCATCCAGATTATTAATTGCCATAGAGAACAATAGGAAATCCGCTAAGTCTTCGAGAGGTATAGCTCTTAATGCACAGACGGCATTAGAGTGCGCGGTTAGGAAACGATTTAGTTCCGCGGGTGAAGCATTATTGATGCGCTGAAAGTCTTTAATTATGTTAAAGTAATGATCTGCGAGACGTCGCGGGTTCGCGTATCGGTTACGCAACGCATTGTAAGCAATGTTGTAATTTGCTTCGGAGATGGAAAGCCCGGTGACGATGGCCAGTGCATCTCCCTTTAAGACGGACTTTAAGTATTGAAAACGTTGGAAGTTGCTAAGCGTCTCATTATTATGTACCATGGAGTCGTACATAGTAATAAAATCTATCCAGTCGTCGCTCTGGCCCGAAAAGCTTGGCAAAGTTAGACTTGGAAGGTTAGGTGAAGTCGGTGTTGATTTGACAGGCGAGGTCGAGGTAACCTCCGTCTTAACGAGGTTAGGGTATTTTACTATCATGGGCAGATAGGTGTCCTGAAATTGACGTTTTGCTAGAAAGACATTCGCGACAAATTCGGAAGCTTGACTGTCTAAAGTCTGCTCCGCGCGGTCAGAAGTTTCGATAAAATCGGCATGAAGTCGCCTGACTTCCTGCGCTATGCCCTCAGACATTTCACTATCACCGAGCAAGCTGTTTACTTGCTCTAAGTCACTGCATATAGCCTTCAACTTATCAAGGCAATATGCGTTGTTATTAGCCATCGTGACAAAATTTAAATTAAAAAACCAAAATTTAAAATAAATTGTAATTATGTTTAAACCAAAACCGATGCGTACACAATGGTACCTTTAATTAAGAAAGAGTGGACTGTATAATAAAGTTAGTATAAGACATAACGTTTTACAAATCATAAGCATTAGATTAGAACGGCTGCAAGTTTTCCTTATTGAACAGGATAAATCTATAGTGTAGCTTCACGGATCAATATTGAGCCTAACTTGATTAGTCAAGTATTTCCTATCTACGCAGCTGTCCCATAAATCTGCTGATAGCAGCGGAATGCAGCTGCAAGCTAAAGCTTGTGACGTCACTACTGCGCATTGACTTAGACAAAGGAAAGAAAGTGCGGGAAATTATGTAGGATTACGTAATGCTTGCAACTTAGCTTATTCTGTGAAATTTAACACAACGCTTCGAAATTGTTCGCACAATGAATAATACTTATAAATCACTAATGAACTTATTTATAAAGCAAATGCCTTGCTATTAAAACTGAATAAGTTTCGAGGTTACTGAGAACTTTAACACTTCTTCTTTGCACTTTAAATGTTTATAGGTCGCTACAATGCAAAAAAATCCGGCCCAGCGGGACCAAAATGGAGGCGTCAGCTCCGCTAAAATATTAGAAATAAGACGAAAGAGAGAGATAGTCGCGGTCGTTAACGTGACTGAAATTGCACATGAATAAAATGAAGGCAAGCGGCAGAAACGCCTAATCGACAAATAATAACAGTGTTTATCACTAATTAAGCCTCGGGAAAATAGGCACAAGTTTATGTTAAAAGTATTTGGAACTGATTAACACTTACCCTAAGCTGAACAAAGGGGTTGCGTGCACGGGCGGTTTGATGTCTTCTGGACTTCTGCAGCAGGGCCCTGAGTGGAGTGGTGACTGGCAGACGGCTCGTGCTGTAAAACTTAATAAACGGTTTTCAATTGTAATGCTATTCACAGTTGAAAAAGTCTTTAAATAAGCGCGAGCGACTCCGTAGCGACGGCTTGTAACGGCGAGGTTAAGGCGCATTCGAACACGGCACTTGGCCTAAAATAATCTGCACTTTCGCGGTTAACGAACATATAAAACAGGTACAACTCGAAACACTTAAATTTATACATGCGCGGGGCGAACTTAAAGTCCACGAGGTTGGCGAATAAGGTTAAACCCGCAACGGACGTGCTGGTCTGTCTACGGCAAGCAAAAGACTGGGGAGAGGGAACTGTGTGCTAGGTGGGGGTTAAGCGCGCGACAAGACAAAACGTTGTCTTAAACTATTGACGATAAACCATAGATTGAGCTATCGAATAGACAAGGCACAGGCTGATTAAGGTCGATACTGGAGCTGTTTAATCTACCAAAGCTGACTCCAACACAAGGGTTATACTATTAATTGAAGCTATTTAATTTAAACTGTTGATTTTATTTAGAAAAGGGTGAAATTATATATGTGTATTAAATAAATTAAATCAAACCAAGGTTTGAGTAAAAATAAAGGGTTATGATTTTGATACGTGTAGATTTTAAATATTTTAAGAGTGCAACAAAATGGTTAAGTTAAACAAGAGATTTTAAAATTGTGAGTGGGGCTAGCTAATATATTAAAATAAGTTGTTTCTTTATGAATCATAAGTGTATTTTGTTTATTTCATGATTTATATGTATATAAAATAATATGTTGGTGATAGAGAAACTTAAAAGGAAAAATGAAATTTTTGCAAATTGGTTTAAATATAAGTTATATAATGTAGGCAAATGGGTTAGTAACCATATAGCAAAGGTTACTCAAAATTTAGTAAATATCAATTTCCTTCAGAAATTGCATTGATAAATTTTCAAATAAAGCTTAATTAAATTTCAGTATGTATAATTTTCATGCAGAAAGGGTTAATCTAATGAGAACCAAAGGGTTATTTATTTTATATTAAAAGGGTTAAATAAATTTTAATAAATTTCAGTATGTATGATTTTCATGCAGAAAGGGTTGATCTAATGGTAACCAAAGGGTTAAATATTTTCTATTAAAAGGGTTAAATAAATTTTACTAAACTTGTAAATTTCTTTGTAAATGATTGAGGATATGTTTAAAAAGGTTTAAACTATGTTTCAGTAAACGTTTTAATTAAAATACGTATTAAATATTGTAATTTCAATTGGGAAAATGTTTGAATTTATTCAGCAGATGTTTTAACAATTTTTATTAATTATGATTTGTTGTTCAGTAAATAATTTGATAATCTTGTGGAAGATATGTCTATATGTTTTATATGTAATTTTTTGTTTCAGTATTATAATTTATAGCATAATTTGTTTTTGAAAAATAAATAATTTACTTATTCAACTTATGTTACTAAAATTATTACTTTATTAAATTAATAGAAATATCTATAAATACATTAAGTGATAATTTTGTTTACAATGAATAAAACACATTTTATCTGCTGAGTGCCCTGAATTTTATATATTCATAAATATATCAGTAAATCCTTATTGCTTATATTTATTCACCAGGAAATTTATTCGAAACTTTTCAAGTGATTTCTGAAATATTATTTTTACCGCTATGGTAATAAAAATCTCTATACGAAAATACGACCCTAGTTTTTATAACACATATTTGATGGATACACATTAAGCCATACACACTGAAAAGTCGAATAAGCATAACAATCTTCCACATAATAATCCATAATTTTAATGTGCTCTCTATGTGTTAAATGCCCATCTATGCTTTCAGAATTTTATTTTATCACTAATTATTTAGCAAACATTATTATCTAATAGGTGTAATTTATTATTACTAATCTAATCATAATAATAATGCTTAGTGAATAATAATTTAATTGATTACGGAGGTCCAAGCTTAGCTTAAAATAAAACCATAATAATGACCACAAACTAAAAAAAAATAATTTATTTTTTCATTTAAATCAATACTTTAACGTCATCAGTAAGAGTTTTGGTTTATTTTTTCTAATTTTAAATATTGATGGTGCTAGAAACATGTATTATTAGGTAATGAATTAAAGAACATGAGCATGCGTTCGTTATTATTATTAATTATTAATTGTGTTGTCTCTGATGTTCGACGAAACAACATGTAAACCACAATAAAATATCTAGTGAGCGAATTTATAAATAAACTAAATTGGTCTGTATCATTTATACCCTGATGATAACAGTTTTTTTAGAAACTCCCATTAATCATAAATTGGTATTACTACCTTTAAACATAATTATATTTATAAATAATATTCGAGCAGGCTTGTGAGTGAAAGTTATAATTAAAGAATAAAAATATGGTACAACTCACAAATATACAATTTTTTTATTTCAAACGCGTTTCAACGACTAATTTGTCGCCATCCTCAGTGAAGATACACAAATGAAATTAACTAAAATATATATTTTTGAAATTAATTAGGCTAATATTCTTCAGTAATATATATTTTGTTTTTGTCTTCAAATACATAAGGAGCAACTATATTTTGCATAAAATGTATATGCATTATTGAAACTCCAACAACTGCATTATAAAAAAACAAATACATTAATTATGAAATGAAAATGACATACAAAATTACACAACAATAAATAAAATCTCAATATGAACATTAATTAGTCTTTGTAAGGATTACTAAAATTAACCGTCTATCATTTTCATAAACCATCGCATAATATTTCGTGATGAATAACATGAATAGCATTATAAATTATTACACTAAGCGATGTATAAAATATATATTTAAAAAATCCGAAAACACGTAATAGTACAAAATACAAAGACACTACAGCCTTTCTTTCTATGACAAGAAACTTATATTTAAAATTTCAGTACACAAATCAATCTTAAAACAGATATCTGTAAGTGAATAAGTGGTTGATTATATCCAATTTTTAAAACAAATTTGATAGATTAGAATCGTGGTTTCAAGAAAATTATTCCTAATTCGAAAATAAACCATCTTCTCTCTTAACACTAATTATGTTTCAGAATATGACAATTGTAATAATAATAATGAATTTTATGTAAAAGGTATAGAATGGTAAATATAATTTAATGGTAACACATTAAACTTCAAATATGCTAGGTTCAACATTATTCTTGTTGGTAGTAAATTTGTAGTAAAATCATTCATTACAAGGCTGTTACGAATTAAATTCATTGAGTTATTGCACAAATCGATAGGTTTTGTGATAAGTGAGTCGAAATAGTGATTGGCTTCATGACTGTTTACTCTAATTACAGAGAGCTGTTGAATAACCCTTTGTGCACTGCATTATTAGACAACTGTATGTGTATTGTGCTAAGTAGTCGAATTTTGAGCGACTCAATGACGTTATAAGCTAAGTAAATAGAATTATTGACCGAATCTTTAACGTTTTGAGCAAATAAACAATTATTGACCAACTCTACATTTTGCTCAATAACTACATATAAATTATGAACAACACTACGACTAATAGGCAACACTATATTGTTTTGCGTTAACTACAATGAATAATGAGTAACTCCATAACGCCCTTTGCAAAGTTCATAGAATTGATGAGTAATTATTCAACGTTTTGGACTAAGTACATTGAGTTATTGACCAACCCAACAACATTTTGTGTTACATACATTGATTTAATGTGTAACTCTACATCATTTTACAATAAGTACATAGAATTAACTGAGCAACTCTATAACGATCTCTCCTAAATGCATAAAATTTTTAAGCAATCCTACACATTTTGGGTTACATACATAGAGTTATTGTGTAACTCTACAACATTTTACAATAAGTACATAGAATCACTGAGCAACACTAGAACGTTTTGCCCTAAGTACATAGCAATATTGAGCAGCCCTACTTCATTTTATATTACATACATAGAGTTAATGTGTACCTCGACAACATTTAACAATAAGTCCATAGAATTACTAAGCAACTCTACAACGTTTTACCTCTAGTAAATTGAAATATTGAGCAAACCTACAACATTCTTTGTTACATAAATAGAGATAATGTGTAACTCTACATTTTACAATAAGTACATAGAATAACTGAGCAACTCTACAAAGATTTGCTCTAAGTACCTAGAAATATTGAGCTATCCTACATCATTATTACGTACATAGAGTTAACGTGTAACTCTAAAACATTTTACAATAACTACAAAGAATTATTGAGCAACTCTACGCCGTTTTGCCCTAAGTACATAAAAATATTGAGCACCCCAACAACATTTTTTTGTTACGTACATAGAGCAAATGTGTAACTCTACAACATTTTACAATAGTTACATAGAATTATTGAGCAACCCTACATCGTTTTACCCTACGTACATAGAGGTATTAAGAAACCCTACATAATTTTGTGTTACGTACATAGAGTTAACGTCTAACTCTACAAAATTTTACAATAAGTACGTAGAATCATTAAACAACTCTACTACGATTTGCCGTTAGTACATAGAGTTATTGAGCAACCCTACAACATTTTGTGTTAAGTACATAGAGGTTTTATGTAACTCTATACCATTTTACAATTTTTGCACTAAGTACGTAGAATTACTTTGTACAACAGTTACTCAACAAATATATCACATTTTCGAAACCTTTTTTTCAAGGTTAACGATAACCTCTATAGTGTTTGGGATTTAGTAGAGCTAGTAAGGGATAACTATATAAATTGTGTGAACTATATAGATAATGAGCAGTTTTATAATTTAAACAAAATACGTAGCCTTCTACTAGCGGCTTTTGGCTCTTTACAAACGGTATTACAGGGTTGGATTTATGACAGGGTTGGACTTATGACAGGGTTGGATTTATGACAATAGGTGAGGTGTCGGCGTCTTTTGTGATATATTTGAAAAGTGTGTGTGGTCATTAAGTATATTTTCCCTGTCTGTTGCGTAGTGTTTGTATATTTCATATTTTTCTAAGGTTGTTAGTTTTTTACTCTGTTTTAATGTGTGTAGAATATTTAAATTAGTGTGTATGTCGGTATGTGTGTGTTGGGTGTTATTTGGGTGTTTTGCGTAGCTGGATTTAGGGTTTGTTTGTTTTGTTTGGGTAGTGTATTCATCGAAGCGTGTTTAGAATGACCTGCCGGTTTGACCGGTGCAATACGTGGGATAATCATTGCAAGTTAATTTGTAAATACCTGAGAGTTTGTATATGTCAGATTCTTTTTGAAAAGGTTGTATATGTTTTCTTAGTGTGTTTGTTGTTTTGTAGGATATTTCGTAATGGGGTTTTTTGAATGTGGAGGCTATTTTGTGTGTGTTTTTATTGTGGTAGTTGAGGGATATGTATTTGTTATTTTTTGTGTGGTTTTTTGAGTGGCAGTTTGATGGTGTTTATGTTTTATTTTTTGAGAATGTTGTCTATGAGTGTGTGTTGGTAGCCGTTTTGTTGGGCGATGTATTTTATGATTAAGGTCTTCGTCGTAGTCTTTAAATGCAGCGTGTTTGTGTTGTGTGGGGTGATTAGATGTATTATATATGACCATATCTGTAGTTGTTGGTTTTCTGTATATTTTGAAATTATGTCTAGTGTTGTGTTTGGTGATAGTAAGATCTAGAAAGTTTATTCTATTGTTTTCTTCTAACTCGAGAGTAAATGTGAGGTTTTCGTGTATGGTATTAATGTAATTATGTAGTTGTTTGATTTCTTTTTTGTTGCCATTGTATAATATTAAAATGTCACACTACGCAACAGACAGGGAAAATATACTTAATGATCACACACTCTTTGAAACCAATAGTCTTTCCAAATACAGACGCCGACACCTCACCTAATGTCATAAATCCAACCCTGGCATAAATCCAACCCTGTCATATCGTTTGTAAAGAGCCAAAAGCCGCTAGTAGAAGGGTAGCTTTTAAAAAGGAACGATCGATTTGAAACGCGTCAGCAAGTAAGCAATTACGTATTCACTTAGTTAAGTAGTGTAAAATTAGTTTAATCAGTGAATTCAAGATGACTACAACAGGAAACTTCAAAATACGTAGAGTTTAGTATCAGGAAACTATAACTTTTGCTTGAGTATATAGAGTTAACTATCAACTCTTAGGCGTAATTTTACATTTGGACAGTATTTCTACGAGTAATCTCTCTAGGTTGAAAATAGTAAACTAGCATTATCGTTTCTAGTAATATTTTCAGGGTTTATTTCTTGGTATTTAATTTTTTTGTTATGTTTGACTGTTTAGAGTTATTCACCGTTTCATTCTCTTCACTACGAAGTGTAAATATAGTCAATCAGTAAAATGACGAAATAGTGTTTGTAGCACAAACATCAACCATATTTATTTGATAAGTTATTACGAAATCTGCAAGGTGTTGACAGATGCAGTGAAGTGGAAATGGTAGCCGAACACGTAGAGCTTGTATGTAAATAGGTTAGTCGGAATATTATTACACGACTGATGACAGTCAGTTACATATCCCGATATAGTCATTTGAAATTCTCACAACATCACTGGTGACACATTTTCCATTTATGTAGAAGTAGGTTTCTATCAACCGATATTCTTGACAATCTATTATATAGATGTTGTAAAATATATATGTCCACTTACTTTATCTAAGAGCTAAGTCTCGAAAAACACATTTCTTGTCTCAAGAGGTCTTGTATTAAACCTACTACACCGCTTACTCCTGACTTTATGTAAGTTGTCTCTTTAAAGAAAATTGTATTGCTAGTTAAGGGTGATTTGAGATTCGTTAGTCCAGACAGGCAAAATTACGGTAAAATGCAATCACTTCAAAAATTGTTTTGCAGCGCAATGTTTTCATTACACATATGTAACATTTGTTAAATTGGACTACTTGCAATTGCGTTATTATATAGGTCGTTTGTAAATGACTACGTAGACAGGATGTTGTTACGCATTCAGTTAGTTACCGGAATTTTTTAATGATTTTGTTACACAATTGTTAAATAAAGTGTTTTGATTTGTTGTTGTTTTTATATTACCTCACAAAGAAAATGTGTGGTGTGTGTGTGTGTGTGTGTGTTGTAACGAGCTTAAATTGGAAATTTAAGCGTTACAAAGGAAATTTTAAATTAAAAAATGTAAAATTTTATTCTTCGATAAGAAGAAATAAATGCAGTGTCTTAAATGCACCTATTTCAAAGACAATTTATAGCGTAAATCAAATTTTAAAGGGAGGGAGTTTTTTCATTATTTTCAGTAAACAAAAACCGACCAAAGGTAAGTAGAAGAAAAGCTAAAACTTACGTATAACGTTCATCGACATTACAAAATGTTCAGAAAGAAAAATTATGAAGAACATCAAGAATGAGGAAATATTCTAAATTCAAAATTTAAAAAGGTATGACCTAATATAAAAATGTGTACTAAAGTTGGCTATCTACCAACAACAGGAAGCTATGTCGTAGTGATTTTAAGGGAAGGTACAAACCATATAACGTCACTTTTTAATTAGTATGTTGATTGGACCGGAGACCGCAGGTGAGGAATAAGACGTCTGTGGAGGTTGGAAAAGAGAAGGTGAGAAGGCTTCAGTGGTTCTTCAAAAGTCGTAAATAGAGGACGGAGTTTCAAACTGATCCATTTTTAAATGTGTTAAAAGGGAAAACTTCCAACTTTATGTGCTAAGTGCGGGGAATAGTGCTACCTGTATGTGCTAAGTGGCTGCAAAAATCTAACGGTGCTATTCCCAAGCCATTTTAAGGATTTTCGGTCCCTAAAATTAGCTAAATTCAAACACAAATGTGGTGCGTTTCAAAAGATCAAGCGGATGGTGTCAAAGTTTATAAACAGTAAATTGTTGTTTTGAAGAAATTAACATTAAAATTCGCCAAAATGAATTTTAAAACTGTTAAAAGTAAAAACCATAAAAAACTAAACATCAAGTTATTAGGAAACGATGTTAAAATCGGGAATAAAATCAGTGAATTTTAGAATTTTCTTTTAGAAAAACAGGGATAAGAACTGAAGGTTTTAAAAATTAAATTCGCGGTGACACGTGATAAATGAAAAAAATGAAGAAAGAAGACAGTGGAGAGAAGCTACACGGTGTAAAATCTGAACATCCCAAGCTATGTTTAATATATCAGGATCCAGGAGTCGGCACGAATCAACATAGGTATTCGCTTTCTTCTCTTTCAAATCTATAAATTTTTAATTCACCTATTTTTTGTTAAGAAACACTAGGGAGATTTTTCTAGGAGTGGATCCTTTTTGTTAAGGTTTATATAGTAGATTAAAATTAAATGTACACAAAATAGATAAAAACCTAAATATTTGTTAATTAGGACAAAATTTTAGAAAATGAATTAAACGGTTTGATCACAAGGTATACTGTAATAAAATTAACATATAAAAATAAAGATCAAAAGTAATAAATAATTGCCTAAGGGTTTTATATGTTACCTTAATTATGATTAAAGAAGTGTTCAGTTTGTCAGAATCCTAAATAGGAAAATTAAACATTAACTAGTTTTGGATGGGAAAAGTTATACAAATCAACCCAGCATAAAGAGTTGCAAGTGAAGCTGGTTAGAAAATAACAAATTAAAATTAATATACAAAAATGTCAGAAGAGATAATAGTTTGCGTCGAAGTAATTACAGACAGTAAATAAATATTGTTCAAAAACAAACAGCAGTCAAAAAGTATATTTTCAATATTAATAGGTAAAGAAATAAGTATGAGTTATATACAGTATATAGGTTAAGTGTTTTATTAAGCTTAAAAGATTTTTAAATATGATTTTTATTTTTACAATCCTTTGTTAATTACGAAACAATTAATTTTGAAGTGATTACTATAATTTAGCTTAACAAATCAATTACAACTGATGTACTATACATTCAGCTGGAGTGGAGAACGTCTGTTCGATACCACTTGCACCATAGAAAAGCTGCGTAAGCAAGAATTATTTTAGTACGCATTTTATTTGTTAAAGTTCACATACATTGTTCACATTACTCCTCAATCCCTAAATAAAACGTCGGGGGTGGCGACGTTTCGGCATCTGTTGAAGTCCTCTTCATCATTTTAATGAGGGCGAGGTATATAAGGCTGCTGAATAGGCGACGTAAGGGGCAATAGTCCATATACTGATGTGATGGTTTATTTCCATAGTTGGAATAATTCTTGAGATGGTTTCTGTGTTTATTTTGTCCAACTCCAGTCGTTTCACGTTTACTGAGAACTCTGGTATTTTATTCATTGTAAATTGTAATTTTGACGTGTCCATGAAAATAGGGTGACCTCCAGAGATTGTTGATGTGTGGTTGAGTTACATGTCGTTGAAAAAGACTGAATCATTATTTGTTTTTATTAAATATATGCCTTGAAGGGTGACGGTGGTAGTTTCCTTGCGACTGGTAATTTCTAGAGTCTGCTTATTGGGGAAGGTCGCCAGGTAAAGGTTGATTTCTGGGATAAAGTTAATTAGGTTGTCTGTAACTTCCAATGCAGTATACTCGTTATATATACAACGAGTATCAATGCAATTGTTGGCGTTGTTGTTTCTGACGATGGATGGACATTTCACAGTCTAATTTGTGGTGTGTTAAAATGCCAACTGAGCAGAAGTATTTGGAATTGATTTTACCATTACATTCACTGTCTAAACCTAAAATTACTTATTAGACGCTAACATGTATCTTACTTTTGTATAATTTACTTCTGATACAGTATAATTACTTTTGATACAGAGGCGACATACACACTGCCTTAAAGCTGTTCTCACCACTTGCACCATAGAAAAGCTACGTACGCAAGAATTATCTTAGTACGCATTTTATTTGGTAAAGTTCACACAAATTGTTCACATAACTCTTATATATATATATATATATATATATATATATATATATATATATATATATATATATATATATATAACTGCTGATTTTACAAATGGTGTGTTATTGTTAGAATCTAAATATGTTTAAAATTAGGTAAATGTTTCTGATGATATTAGTTGTCAATTTGGATTTATTCTTAATATGATTTGTTGACGAAAATGGGTGAGGTTTATTTAATGAGTTTGAATGTTTATTATGTGCATTGTCTGTATGAATTGTTATATGTTAATATTTGGGATTTTTCATTCATAATAGTTTTTATAAATAATAGGAAAATATTCGAAATGTTTAATGCTAAATCAGAAAGTAAATTTTTGTTTAGTTGTTTTCTAAATATATGGGGTTGTCTTGAAGAGCGGGAAATTTTAAACATGCATAGATTTTGTATAAACTGTGATTATTAATATGTGATAATGTAGGGTTTAATTGTTTATTTTGAGTATGTGAAACATTATAGTAAAATGTGATTTATTTACCATGGTGATTTTTCTTATGAAATTATAAGTATTAATATGTTTCTCTTTTCAGGGATAATTTTGTGTAATCTGCTACAATTTGAATTTATGTGTAAATCGTAAAGTTTCAGAATATAAATGTATGCTAAATTTAAGAACATTTTTTAAAGGGTTACATTTGAAACCAAAGGGTTAAAAGACTAGAAGGTTGGAAGTAAAGCCATTAAGAAATAAATAATAAATTAATTTATAAAAGTTTTTTTGTGTTATAGAAATTCTGTAAATGGAAAGTAGTAGTTTCGTAAGAAGTTAAATTTTGTAAAATTGATTAATCTGAGCTAAAGCGTAAATTGATATATAATTTTTTTTTTAATTGTGATTTTTACTCACTTGCAAATTGAGTTGAAATTTATTTGATAAACCATTTTTCTTACACACTCTGACACCCTGGTCATTAAGCTGAGATGCCTAAAAAGATTTTATTCCCCGAGAAACATTACCCAAAGGGTTAAATCTCCCTGTGTGTGTGTGTGTGTGTGTGTGTGTGTGTGTGTGTGTGTGTGTGTGTGTAAGTGTGTGTGTGTGTGTGTGTGTGTGTGTGTGTAGGTGTGTGTGTGTGTGTGTGTGTGTATGTGTGTGTGTGTGTGTGTGTGTGTGTGTGTGTGTGTTTGTGTGTGTGCGCGTGTGTGTGTGTGTGTGTGTGTGTGTGTGTGTATGTGTGTGTGTGTGTGTGTGTGTGTGTATGGGAGCGCAGTATACCCTACAATAGTTACATGAACTAATAAAATTACTTCAACTCAATCCAACTACATTAACCCGTGAAATTACTCTCCCTAATAAACGGCTTTTAATCCAATGAAATTACTTTAACATAATGAAAATTCTTTAACATAGTGAAATTTCTTTAACCTAATGAAATCATTTGACCTCTTAAATTACTTGACCTAGTGAAAATAGTTAAGTAATGAAATTACTAGAACTTTATTAAAAATTTTAAGCCAATGAAATTATTTTAACCTAAGGAAATTACTTTAACCTAATGAAATTATTTAATCTAATAGAATTACATTAATTAATGAATTTAAAATAAAACTACTAAATAAACCGAAACTCAAATATGATTTTTAAATCAATAATTTAGAAAACCTGCATTTTTAAAAACATATTTTATCACATAATGCTTTTTTACTATCCCCTAATATTGTTATTAATAATAGGAAGGACAAAATTTTCAGTAACTTTTTTTATTTTGTGGCACTTTTAAATTATCACTCACTAAATCTGCCGTAGGCCAAGTTAGACGACAAAAAAGGAAATGACATAGACAAAGAGGTATGAACGTTGCCTCGAGCCTCTGTTAGTTCAATCCTACGAAAGTAAACCTTGGTATTTAATTACCCTTACCTTTATTTATTTTTTTAGAAGCGACAAAATTTACAATTTTCTGGATCTCATTTACAATTTAATGAATAATCGAAAATGATAAAGAACAATTGCAGACAATGCTTAATGAATTGAATAGTTTTTTTAAAATTAAATCCAGAATTATAAATTTTAGTTTTGTTCAAGCACGAGAAAATTAATGAATACTGGATATTAATTAGCAACAAGAGGATAGATACAATATTTTCTCAACCAGTCACAGTGAACGTCACCTCGTAAAAGGATAATCTTATTGATATAAATGCAGAATTTCCTAACAGTAGATTATCAAAATACTTAAATTAGATAATTTACCTCTCGTAGATTTTAAATCTAATTCCTGTTTAATTATATTAAAATTTTCGTCTCCTTTTCTGCCTTTAAGACTTGTAATTAATGTATTACTGGTTAAGTGCACAATTTATTTCAGATGTAAATAAACTTTCTAATCGTTTACAAATTGTTTCAATGATATATTATATAATTATATTCATTGATATAAATATTATTCTATATGTATATCATTGAACGTTTGACATTTTAAAAACACAAAATTGTTATTACCAGCTAACTGACAATAAAATTCTTTTTCCAAACAAGTCACGACAAAAAACTACTCCAAAAAGGATGTTCCCTAAGAAATAATTGTAGCCTTAGATTTCTTACAAATCATCAAATTACGTATTTCATTACTAATAAACGCCACATGGCATTACTGTTCATTATTATTAAAATTTACTAAAGCATTTTACGTACTTATACCGAACACGACAGTAATTAGGTACTCATGCCATTTATAATAGAATAAACTAGTTGGAGTGATTCGTATTTTATCAAAATATTTGTTACTTGGAAATTTTATAATCTCTTTAATGACATGTTTAGTTTATGTGGTTATTTTAGTCATGTTATTGTAAAACAGTACTATTGTAATATAAAAAGTTGTTTGGAAAATCAAACATATTTACAATTTTTTGTATTTATTCCTTTGTTCCAAAATCTACCCTTAATTTATGACTGTATCTAAATCTATTGTTATAAACTCAAATCCCTAATTTTGTATTCTTTGTTACGATAATTTTAAAATGTTTATTTTCTGTAACAATTATTCATATTATACACTATTATTTTGATATTATTGTTGTCGGTTGTAAAAAAATGTCAATATTAAAATTGCATGTACATATTTTAACGTTGTAAGAGATAAAGTTATTGATAATATCGGCTCTTCGTTATAGAATTGAAACAATTCAGTAGGAAAAATTATGACTTTACAGCGGAAAGATTATTCTTAATAAAGCGATAATTGTTGCAACAAATTTATAACATAATAGAATAATCTTCATAATAATAACTCACCTCCATTTTGTCATAAACTATTTTTCTAAAGGCTTATGAAATGATCATTTGAAATTGATTTTCTTATTATATAATATAACTCTTATTTTCATTGAAAGTGCTGAAGAAGACAACTTGTAGTGTTGTCGAAACATATTTGTATATAAATTAATTTTTGTTATAACTTTTGTCTCACAAGTTATTTTTTTGTTCAGACGCTATAAAACATGCTTCAAGTCTATGCGTTCTCGGACAAAGGTGATAGGGAGTGGCATGCGCTTTAGCAAGTTTCGATCAGCGAATCAGAATCTTTCAAAATTAATTTCCAATGCTTAGTAAACTGTTGCACACATACATGTGAGGTTGTGTTTGTATATTTTAAATGTTACTCTTTGTTCTATTTTTTTTATTAGAAAGTGATAGATACAGAAAAGTATATTTTAGAAGTTTTTCCTAGAACGGTCACGGGGAGCGGGTTAAATGCGGTATACTTCGTTGCCAAATATGACAAAAATATAACCGTCGGATTTTATTTGAAAAAATAATTTATTAATTTATGGTATAAGAAAGTTTCGTGTATACCATTGGCCTCCCAAACAATATCCATACATTTCGCATCAAATATAGTTCATGTCACTTGAAAACAGAACTCAAGTTCATGTCACAGAACTTGTTTCCCACTTTATTCGTGAAAAAGAGAAGCTTTTGTAGCCAGCTTCAACCCATTTGAGGCTTGGTGTCATCATTTGGAGGCAGCCACAAAACCACCTAAGGGTTGTTACCAGCATTTGAAGCCAACTGCAAGCTACCTTAGGCTTGGTACCAGCATATGGAGTCAGCTGAAAACCTTTTGAGGGTTGTTATCAGCACTAATAGCCCGTTATAATCCCCCGGAGGCTTAGCACTAGCATTTGGAACCTGTTGCAAGCCACTTCAAGCTTGGTATCAGCATATGGAGTCAGCTGCAGCCCACTTGAGGATTGTTGTCAGCATTAATACCCAGCTATAAGCCCCCTGAGGCTTGGTTTCTATCATTTGGAACCGGTTGCAAGCCACTTTAAGCCTGGTATCAGCATATGGAGTCAGCTGCAAGCCATTTGAGGTTTGGTACCATTATTCTCATGGATCCAACCTACCTCAAACCATGGCCTGCATTCTTCTATTGACAATTGATTTTTTTATCAAACTAAATACAAATAACTATGATGTATGCTACTATTTTAGCATAAATCAAATGGTAATATATGATTTCATACAATAGCTGATTTTATTTTATATGTTGTTTTGTAAAACATCTGTTTCAAAACGTTTAACATGTAGATACGTAGATTATTTTACTTCAATTACTATACATTATTAAAATTAAAATGGTATTATTCAGTATTTCTAACAGTTATTAAATAATTATTTATATTTCAATAAAGTTTTCATCAATTTATTGAATATAGTGGAAATAATGAGTTATGTATTTGTATTCCAATTTTTTAAACAGAAACTTCTTTAACTGACGACTCCGATTTCAACTAGATTCTTTAGATAAACATTACTTCAGAAAATTTTCAACCTATAATAAATGTTTCTTATTAAATAATTCTTTAATAGCTAATTTCTATTAAAACCTGTAATACCAACATTCATCAAAAGAAGTAATATTCACTTGACGGTCAAGTAACTGAACGTAAGATCAATATCTGACAACTCCACTTGTTCATTCTTCTACACTGCGACATCTTTAATTATTCATAGAGTCGAGCAACTAGATCACATTTGATAGAGTGTATAGATAGCGTGATGTAACTGCTGTGAAATGTAAAAAATGCAAAGGTAGCGTGATAAAAGTGACCTGAAGTTTTATAGAAGCCGGCAAACAGCGGCAGTGAAAACACTAAATTAATACGTATTTGTAGTTTCCTCGCATTTGAATTTTAGAACGAACTTTGTAATAGTAACTTTTGAAACGTGTTGTCATTATTTACCTTTACTATTAGGATAACTTTTTCTAATTAAACAAGGATTAAAAATTAAACATGCAATATTTTATCCTGCTCAGCTGGTATTAATTGTATAAAATGATGAACTGGTATTTCGTCTGTGGCTTTCATTTTCAGGCTATAATAAGAGATTTCCTGTGACTGGGGCACCTAGATTTAAAACACACTTAGTTGTTACAGTATTATGTGCAATATTAGAACTGAAATATTACCATCAGTGAATGAATATTCTGATTGAATATTAGTTTCGATTTGAAATTCAGAACTCGTCTTTCAAATGAAATCCTATAAAAATGACAATTGCTGATAGTTTTGCTCCTTTAAATTATTTGTTGACCAAATTATTCACTAACACATATGTATGTGATGGAAGTAATTAATAAACCATCCTGGAAATTTCTAAATCTATAATCATAGCATCTAAGAATTTTCATCTCTGAAGGGGGGTTTTATTAATAAAAGAACGGCCCAATAATCTTAGAAACTATTTTCACCTACTAGAAAAATTATTTATTTTATTTGATTTTATTACTCTATTTATATTATATTGTATTTGAGGATAACCCCAGTGGAGCCGCTTTCCTTGAGGAGGACCCTTGAGGTGCAGCTTCCTCTTTAGGAGGATCCTTGGGTTGCCCATAGTTTGTTTAATTTTAAAAATACGGCACCAGTCCGTCTATAATTCAGTTCCTCACTTTTCCACTACATCCAGTATTCCGGCTGCTCTTAGGAACTAACCCCACTCCGTCAGTCAGCCGTGTTACAATTTAGGACATTAAAAAATAGTGTTAAATTTAAATCTTGCTTAAAAAACAATGAAAGTTTTCAAACTGTACGTAAAATATTGTATTTTTTTAAATGCATAAAATAAAACAAAAACTAGAAAAAAGTTATGTGAAAAACAACAAAACTATGTACAAGTCAAATGTAGGTTATCTCGTTAATCCGAGTAACTTTCAGACCTCCCTTTCTTTGTAACCCTTGGTCTGTCAGCTTGCGTTTACTTCTTATCATATCTTCTACATGACATCCAGTTCTGTGATTAATAAATCAAGATAAATACATCAGGCTTAGATAACATCGCCAAATATAGGTTGGTATTGTTATAATCCACAATAACAGGATGCAACGGCCAGAATGACCGATGCAAATAAATCTGGTATTAGTATAGATAAATGTAACTAAGCCTAGAATAGTTATATAGATCAATCAACTAATATTCCCATTATTTCATAGTATTGTAATAAAAATGATAAATATAGGGAAAATCAAAGTAAACTATGTAATTAGAACTAAATAGACAAACTGGGAATGTTAGAATAAATTAAAAACCAACACAACATTAATTAGGCTAACGGCTAATATACCGATTTAAATGAAACAGTAAAAATGAGGCCTATGGGACCCAGCCAAAAATGTCTAATATTAAATTAATTTTGACCAAATATAATCAGGGATAGTGAATATAAGTATAAAAATGTGCGGAAAGTAAATTAGGCCTAGCTAGGGAGAGTTGTATTTCTGTAAAGATGCAAATTTTAATTTAAAACATAATAGCCTAAAAAATTGAGGTTATCCAAGATTGGAGCTATATTAGTTTCGGTATAAAACCGCGAGGGAAGATTGTTTATACGATCTTGCCACACTGCAGCGACAGCGCTACCGTCGAAGTTTGAATTAGCAAGAAGAATCAGCAAGTTAATTAAAGTAGAAGAAATAAAGACAAATAAATTATTAAATGGAAGTTAAAAATTTTGAAATAACACATTGGAGTAAAGAAATGTATTTCACAAAAATTGAAACTAATTAAAATTCAAAATTACGAAATAAACAAGGCCAGTCACCAAAGCAACGGCTTTCTCATTGGTTAAAAATGTAAGATGGATATCGAAAAGGCGGAAGTTTGAAGAAATTGGGGTCGACGAAGCAAAAAAGGCGACGCTTGGTCAGTACAGTTTGAACGAGTGAGGTCGTATAGATACACGCAGAACCATTAACGACCCAATATGTGGTAAGAAGTCCGTATAAAGTGCTATGATGTGACCCGGGAAGTGTACTAATATATGAGCTGAGGCCAATATCTTTATACCAACATCTCGAACAAGAAAATGAAAAAAGAAGTCGAACTTAACAAAATTCACCGACGCCATGTCATACAGTGAAGCCTATATCCCAATCTCATGGAAGCTGTGAACAGGCCCAGACAACCAAACCATAGAAGATGCCTAACGTTTTGCAGTATAAGGTCTTATAAACAATTTAATTTTCTTTTAGATAAAATTTTATTTCAAAATATATTAACTTAAAACCAAAATTAACAAAAATTTGAATAACCTAAGGGACTGAAAAATCTCTTAGGTTACCTAAATTAATTAACAAATATTCTAAATTGATTTCCATTCAACCGTATGCCTGAAGTGGAAATAAACGTATTGTCTTTAAATAATTTTATCTGACATGGCTTTATTCTTGAAAAATGTATGAAAACCTTTGACTTAGTATATAAGTATCAGCAGAAAGTTTTTGGTAAATGCTTAACATGTTATAACTATTTAGGTTCTAAAGGTAATGTTAACCCCTAGAAATAGGTAAATGTTAACCAGAGTCTATTAGTGAATAAAAGGATTGTTTGTTATAAGGCATAGCCTAAAGTAACTAGAAATTAACCTTAAAATGTTTGAAAATGAGCAAGACTCTAAAATACGTAAAGTTTAACAAGAATACAAAAAATTATGTGCAAATTAATTATAATAATTGAATTTAAATAAATGATACTAAACATATTAAGCAATTTGGGATTTTGATTATAATATTAGAAAAGGATATAGTTTGTGTGTATATATATATATATATTTGTGTGTGTTAATATAAATCATAATAAAATTGTAAACATAATAAAGGAGATATATTCTGTACTAATACCATGAAACATGATAGTCATGGTAATTCAAAAGTAAGGTTAGGTTAAATTAAAAAAAGCTAAACCTGTTAATTAAAATAAATCAAATAATAATAAGTAATTCTAAATCCAAACAGATAATAAAAAATGTATAGTTTCCAATTAGCTGTGTTTTCATTTAAAATAAAATAGGTTCGCTAGGTATCCATGTATAGTCTTTAAGTCACAAGTGTCTCTCAAAGATTCCACTACCCCGAAAGAAGCTTAAAGAGGCTTATTGGTTTTCATAAAAAATTCAGGAGTTGGTTCTCCTGAGAGGTTTATTCCTTGAGATACAGGTCTCGAACCAAGGCTCGTAGTCAAGGGATAAACCATTACTCTCTTACGGACAAGGTGTGGTAAAAGGAGGATAGGCGAAGAGTAAGAGAAAAGGCTAGTAGGAGTGAGCAGCAGCAGCGGGGAAGGCAAGGTCCGTGAGAAGGAGCAGAGCAGATGACGATGTATGCGAGTGTGTTGTATGATTGTATAGTAGTCAGTACTATATTGTGTATACAGTTGTAGAAATGGTTTTTGTTGACCAAAGTATAAAGAATATATAAATGACGCATTGAACGTTAAGCAAGTTCAAATGAATGGAAAAAGAAATAAATCATGACCTAATCAGTGATTTGATAAAATAACTCGTACGTTACTACTCGTAATACTTCTGGGATTCAGTTCCCAGTAATCCGGCCTTAGATTATTTATGGAGGGCTGTAAATGATAACTAAAAACAAAATTAATACGGTAATCATATCGACATCAAACGTAAACGGTTTAGCAGTATAAGCTTTAGATTGTCTCTGATACCCCACGATCGAATAACCAAAAACTCAAAAATTGTATACAGAGGACTATTTAGTCTCACAATAAAGCATATTTATATTACACCTTAGTAACTAGTGTTAAGTTTAGAAGTAGAGTTATATATTATGATATGAAATAAATAATTGAAGGGTACAAAAAAGAACCTGGTAGAAAATTTTCTTTCACAATAAACTGGGGTAAAATTAAGTAACTTTGTATAAAGTAAAGAAGCTTAGACTTTTAATACCATTAGAAGCAATGTGTTCTTTGCGGTAAAGGGTTGGTTACTTCTACGTCTTCAGCTCTTTTACTAAAGGGTGTTTTTCCTTTTGCATCTTACGATTTTTGTTGGTTAAGCTACAAGCTCTGTGCATCATTCTAAAATACATAATATTTTCAGCTAATGAAATAAATATTCAATTTGTTTGCATTTAATGGCATTATAATATAATTAATATTCAATTTTCATTATTATGGGATTAATTAATGTCAAAGCATTTGTCTTTCCTCCTCTCTGCTCATAGTCCTCCCTCATTCTCTCTTTCTCGCTTGATATATATATATATATATATATATATATATATATATATATATATATATATATATATATATATATATATATAATAACTTAACTTTTGTTATAATTAAATTTATTATTTTAATGTTATTTATTTACCTTACCTATTAACACCTTCAGGTTTATAAAGAGTTAACAATCTTATCAATTTTTAAACATCACTTGCATTTATTCTCTTCAATTAACTCTACACATTATTCCAAATTTATATTAATATTTTGCAGTGACAGGATTGATATCTTAACTAATATTACAATGATAAATGGTAGACTTCTGAGGCTTTAGATTTCTAATCAAATAACATAACAAAAACAAACAGTATTAAAATTTTATTCTTTCTCTCGGGTCGCTATTACCGGAACTTTGCTTTTAAATTAGAAATGGTGAAATTAGAATAATTTTTATAAATTTTGATGAAATTAAAATTGTTCTGAACTATACTAAAATTTAGATGTCTGTTGGCTACACTTATATTCAATTAATACTTATTGTTCTGAAGAGCTCCTGGAATCTTGACCTTTGTTACCTTCTGCCTTAACACTTGACACAAAAAAAAAAATTACTTTTATATTTCAAAAAAAACTTTTACGTCGCCCTTTTTAAAATTTACTTATAAAAATTCTTTACTTAATTTAACAATTTATTCTTTTTACAACACTCCCATCCTTGTCCTCACCAATCCGTCTGCCTTCTTTCCGAGTTCCTTTATTCAAACTTCCTAACTTCTCCCCATCATTTAGTTTTTATGAAATCCCTAATCTCTCCCACTACCAATGTGTTCTTTGTAAGTTCCCACCGTTTCCATCTAAAGTTTCTCTTTCTCCCCCCCCCTCTCTCTCTCTCTCTCTCTCTCTCTCTCTCTCTCTATATATATATATATATATATATATATATATATATATATACACACACATATATGTATTCTCTCTCACTCTTTCTATATATATATATATTCTCTACATATATGTGGCAGGAGTTGTATCTGTATAGTTCATATTAGTTTTTAAAAAAAGTTGAAATCTTTGTGCATGACGTAGGCTATTTATTTACTAATACATTTACACGTTTTATAGTAATGTTAAATTCTCTAAATATTATATAAAATGTACATATAAAAGATATATATTCCTATTTGATGAATTTGATTTAATAATTTTAATATTGTTTCCTTATGATCAGTTTTTACTTGGTATGAGTTACACACACACACACACACACACACACACACACACACATGTATGTAAGTATGTATTTTTGTTACAGATTTTATGTATTTTATGTATAATTTGTTACAGATTGGTTGTTTTCTACACGAGATGATACACCAACGTGTGGAAATGTTTAGGAGTTTTCCGTACAATATATCAGAACGAGGTTTGTCTTGGGTAAGCAAAGGAGAATTAGATTACTCACTAAAACACATATTACAATCTTAGAAATCTTACATTTGCTAAATGGTAGTCCATGGTCCGTATGTTAAATTTATTATTTATAAATGATTAAACTGTTCTACATTTTCTACTTTTTGTTTTCATAAATCTATCGTATATTCATCATGATGTAGGTATACTGGAAGTTAACTAACAGGAGTTCTTGAGGAGAATGTATAGTTGGGACACAGAAGTTCCAGTGAACACATCTTCTTATTTTTGACAAAACAACTATGACAATATCTACATCAAGTATTTACAACTCAAATTCATCGTTAAAAATGAAAGTTTATATTTGTAGCTATACTACATAATATTAGTGGTTGTTAACTGTAACGTAAATAAAATGTTTAGAGTAATATACTCCATTGTACAAGCGAATCCATATGATTATGTAAAAAGCGAATATGCATAAGGTGTTTAGGTAGAAGTTGATTATGCACTATATGAGTATGTAGAAGGTGAAAATGAACAAGGCGATTTTATACAGATTAACTAAGTAGAAGGTGATTTTGCCGAATATGGTTATGTACAAGATACAAATTTTTAATATTTACAAGGTGATTATGTAAAAACTGAATATACTTAAGGTGTTTAGGTAGAAATTGATTATGCACTATTTGAGTATGTAGAAGTGACAATGTAGAAAGTGAAAAAGAACAAGACGATTTTCTACACATTAATTAAGTAGAAAGTGATTTTGCAGAATTTTATACGTACAAGATGATTAAATAAAAGGTGAATATGGATAAGGTGTTTAGGTAGAATTATTTAAAAAATGAATAAATATTGAAAGTGATAAATCATTTGCTTACTGTAAAGGGATACATAAATCGCAAATTTTAAACTCCATTACTACATATTGCTTAACGGAGAGCTGGTTCTAATTTGTAAACTACCCCGAGCTTCCCCCGCCCCCCCCCGCTTTCACAAAGAGATTGTGTGCCTTAATTTAAAAGGTTGTTTAATGTTTTTTATAATATATTTGCGATCATTAAAAGACACATAATAATAATATAAATCGCTTGTATATTATTGTAACCTTGAAATCAGGAGGAAGTAGTTTAAAAACTTCATGAGAACATTTAAGTTTTCTCATTATTAATAGAATACTCTGTAAGTCTTATATAGTACTAAATCAATATTTATTAATATATACACGATATAATACGTTATCAATACAATAAAAAAATTTGATCTGTTCATTTAGAGGTTTGTTTACTGGACAATATTTATTCTACTTTTGTTTTTGTTGCAGATTTGTTCCACTGTGGTAACGTATCTCATAGTCCTCATACAGCTTAATAATCCAGACACTTAACAATGTTACGATTTGATGTCATCCAATATGAGCAGAAATTATGATAATAATAAATATGAGGACTCTAAACTTTTACATTGCCAACAAATTTTTATATTATAAATACAATTACTTTACATCATACGTTTTTGTAGATTTATATAATTTAGCTATGTATAAAAATTTTAATATTTTCAACAAAAATAAAATAAAAACAGTTCTTCTTCAAGATATACAGAACATTTCAATAGAGGAAACATTGTTGAGACTTGGAATAATTATAAAGTAAATATATTAAATATGTAAATTGAGTACATTACAATGTATAATTTATATAGTAGTTGGTTAGTAAGTGAGTAACAACAACTAACCAAGTAAATGAATTTAGTAATCTGTTAACTAATAAAACAAAAGGACTAAAACGTAAATAAAACTGTAGTAGAAAGGATTACAGTCATAATATTTCGCCTCAGATTAATCTAGTTCAATGATCCTTCTTTTGGGATTGATATTTGCGTACACAACACACCGAAGTTATAAAAGTTTGTATTAAATACGGAGATATAGCGTGTGTATATATATATATAGCAAGAAAGACAACGTAATCATTTTAAAATATTTTAAAATTGGTACTAAATATTGTACTTTTAATTAACACTAAATAGCAAGACTTGAAGACGGAACGAAAAATTACAAAAATTATGATTCTATTTAATAATAATGAGGGTGTTTAAATAAAACCAGAAGCTGGTTTACTCAAACCAGAATATGCCTTGTTCCGTTTAAATATTATTATACTGATTACTCCTACTGATATGTTTTATTAATAATTAAAAGAGGCAATAGTAAAGTTTGTGGCTTACAGGGAGTAAGCAGTTTGGCAGATCCCAGGCAGTGGACTGTGATAAATACAGCTAGTAGGTTATGTTTGTTGACACAAAAAGAGACAATTTTGAAGAAAATTTAATTATAAATGATTTGAAGGATTTTTTTAAATAAAGAAGTAATTTGATTGAAAATTAATAAGGAATTGATAGAGTAAAGAATATAAAAATTGAAAAGATATAAATTTGTATTCATAAAAGTTTATGAAACAACAGAATGTTTACAAGAAGTCAGATTTTAATAAAAGTAATTGAAGTGTGTAATATTTTTAAAACTTTTAAAATGTGAAATGTATAGAATGTCTTTGCAATAGAACGCTGTCTAACCGGTAGATTTGTAAAAGAGCCTATGTGTGAGAAAGCGGATGTGCTTCCGTAGGGGGAATCGCGAACATTCCATAGTGGAGACTGTAGGTAAACAAAAACATCCGTTATTGAATAGATTGTTTACACTTTTACTATAGTACATTCGAGCTCTATATAGTGTATATTTTCTTCAAATGTAAAAGGGGACTGCACACACTCATGTATAAAATGTTGAAGTAGAAATGAGATGTAATGTCGAACAAAAATTTTCTTTTCAGGTCGACAAGGAAAAATGTAACACTCTTAAAAGTAAGGTGTTACATATAAATTCATTTATATATTTGTTTTTTATTTAATAATTGTATCGTCCGAATATAAAAGAAATTTTTTTTTTCTTTGTACAATTGTAATTCTAGGGTAAGTTTCGTAGCGCCCTTAGCGGGTAAAAATGTAAAATATCGTACGAGTTGGTAGCTTAAGTTAAAAAACTGACATCCCCCCATGTGACGTAAGCATGGTCTGATATCGCCTGATCTGAAGGACCAATCAAAAAATTCAAAATAATAACCAAGGGTGTTAAATTCCGTTGGCGTGCCCTTGCAGAAGGCCCACTTCTCGAGAGGTTCTTGAACAGAACCGACGTAATGGCATTTTCGGACGTAACCTAGAAATTTATAAACTTCCAGTATTCAAAATTTAAGATGTCAAGGCCGGTACCAAATTTATTTAACGCAGCTAAAGAAGAAGTCAGAAGCGATTATTCAAGTGTTTCAAATATATAAAAGTTTATATAATTTTTTGTTTAAGAGCGCTGATTTGCAAGAGCGATGTGTTAAGTGTTTAGTGATTCCAAAAGCCATGGGCAATGTTTAATATGTTTTAAAGTGTTTTATAAGTGCACAACCAGGTACGTTTTAGATTATAATAAAGAAAATGTATTTTAATGTTAACTAAGTTGAATTTTAAATGATATACGGTTAACACATGAACGGTAGAAATTGTCCTTTGAATATTCATTTCAAAATTAATTTGGAAAACTTAAGTTACTATCTTCTCGATATATATAAATTTTAAAAGACAATAAGTAATTAAAAAGTATGGAATAGTTAGCAGTAATTAAAAGATAATTACTCGACACATTGGTGTCTTTTGTTCTACTGTAATTTGTCAAAGTTAATAAATAGTTTAATTTTGCATTTTAAAAACTTTAAATTCTTATTTCACAAGTAACATAGAACGTTACAAACTTTCAATTTTCATTTCAAGTAACCTAGTTCTACCTTCCGAAGATATCGGACGAACGTTTACAGAAATACATTATTGTGCCTGGCTGAAACGGAGAACTAGGAGCCTCTGGTAAGTAAGGTTAATCAATTTGTTAATTAGTAATTAACACACATTTTTAATAAAGCCCTGATAAATACTTACCCCAGGAAAAAGGCTCAACTGTTACATCATATAACTAAGATCGCGTTCGTCTCCCGCAATCAAGATATGTACAACAGCGAATAATGATGTAAAGAGTTTATCTTCTCCCACTCTTATCCTCATATTTCGGCATTATCTACTCCATATCTCTAGGGATCAGCCCAGATAGATCCAATCTTTAGATAGATGAATAAGGTGCGTGATAAACAGCAGCCTTGTCTTAAACCCTTCTTTGTTTTGATGATGTGGTCACTTTATTACCCATCTTGATTTTGGCATAATTTTCCTCACAATACTTTTGTGTGGCCTTGAGTTTATACTAACGTTTTGCATTTCTTAAATAGCTGAATTTTTACATTGTCATAGGCTTTCTCCAAATCTAGTAGAGGTACAGGGTTCCTTTAGTTCTTTGTACCCTTTTCTTAAGGGAGATCTTCATGGTGAAAATGTTTTATAGTGGATCGTCCAGCTCTAAAACCTGCTTGTTCTTCTGGTTGTTTGTTTCTTATACCCATTTTTATCAGATCTCGCAATACTGCAGAACCGTCTACCTATTGTTAGTATTCCCCTGTAACTTTCCAGATTAGCTTTCGGGACCTTCTTGTGTATGGGAGAGATATAAGTTTTCATTCTTCTGCAGTTTCTTCCCAATTTAAAAACCTTTTGAAGAGTTTACAGAGCATTTCTAACAGTTTCAAGGGTGCCATGACTGATTAGTTCCTGGTATATTACCCCCTAGTTCAGGCGCCCTTTTCAAATTTATTCAATGGCCTAATCTAACTGTTCTTTGGACAGATCTGTTTTTTCTGAAAAGTTAACTTGTTGCTCTGCCTTTATAAATGTCACTCTTCTCTCCACCAATAGCTTCTTGAAAGGCTCTAACCATGATCTTTCTGATATCTTGTTAATCATAAAATTGTTTCAGCTGGTAGTGCTGAAGGCTTCTATGGTTCTTTAGGCTTCGGAGCTCGTTATGTCTCCTAATTGCTGGTCTATGTGTTGGGATTCATTTTCCTAGGTACCCCTACTTACTTTCTTTTCCCTAACTACTTCTCGTTTTAATTTTCTATTTAAAGTTTTATATTGAATTCTTTTGTCCGTTCGCAGTTTACAATAGTCTTTGATCCAAATTCTTTTTCTTTTGATCTTCACGTCTATTTAATTGTCACTTCAGTAAAGCATATTTGTTTTTGAGACTTGCTTCCCTAGAGCTTCTATTCTTCTTGATTTATGCAGGTCTTTATGTACTCGTATTTTTCTGGGGAAGATTTTTATGTTTTTATCCAATTTTGTGTTAGTCGCCAGGAATTAGGTAACCGTGTGCTTTCGTTATCTAAACTAGTTGTATAATTTTTTTTCTATTTTTGTTTTGGTATTTTTTTACTTACATTTTTTCTCTGTCTACGAACGGTATAATTATATATTGGTTACTACTAATCAATGATGCGAGTCACTCTCTGCTCCTCTGTGCACTTTTATGTCTTAATTACACACCTTAGTTTGTGGTCGGGAAAATTCTAAAATATTTAAAATACACTTTACACCAAAAAATATTTGAAAAACCTTTTAAAAAATTTTTAAATATAATAAATATTTAAATTGAATTAAGAAATTGTCATACTATGGAACAAAAGCCACTCAATCAGTCACAGAAATAGTGACTTTGGAGGCCGTGGATATCAAACGTTTGTTACGTGACACGGGCTAAGGGTCTGTCAAAAGCCTACACACATCCAAAATCTCAACTTAACCTAACCAATCTTCCTCGTCCTACAGTTTTTCTCCAATTCCCTGAACTTAGGGATACCGATTTCGTACCCACTCAGATCCTACGAATACAAACTAGACACTTTTATTTTCCTAGGTAGCGAATGATATTTTTTTAGTTAAAATGTTACAATGGAATTAACGTTATATAAAACGCGTACATATGTTTAACTTTCTTTAATTTTCATTGCATCATTGCATTTGGATTTAGCCTTCAAACATAACATGTATTTTTATTGATACTTTTTGACACACATTTCCACAGAGAGACAGACACACACACACACACACACACACACACACACACACACACACACTCACTCTCTCACACACACACACACACACACACACACACACAGCCACACACACACACACACACACACACACACACACAGACACACACACACACACACGCACACAAACACATAAACATAAATACACACACAGACATACACACAAACACACACACAAACAAACACACACACACATAACACTCGGACACACTCACTGCTACACACACACACACACACGCACACACACAAACACACATAACACCCAGACAAACACACACACACACGCCGCTCTTCTCCCCTTTTTCTTCATCATTTGGTAACAGTCTTTAAAAAAATGGCCATGTTAAGTTTATGATGGGAATACTTTAGTCGTTCGAAAATTACTAGTAATTCAATTTCCAGAGATAAAACATTAAAAAGTTAAACACAGCTTGTATCTTTAAACGAGTGATTGATGATTCTGGTTGAAGAGTACTTCTCATTCCTACCATTCATTAGGGTAATCGACTCTGAGTAAATCATTACAGCAGTGAAATACATGGCAGAGCATAAACAAAGCGTGATACAAGATATATATATATATATATATATATATATATATATATATATATATATATATATAAGCTATTATGGTAATCTAACAGAGACACTATTGACAAAATTCAGGCAAAGCAGTTTAAAATATTAGCAAATAAAATAGATTCTTTTGAACGATTTGTAGAATTAATCTGCCTCAGCGACCTGATTATACGTGTAGGATACCGAATAGCTTTTTTAAATAAAATTGTAATGAAGTTCTGTAATTAATTATATATTTGTTATTTATGTCCAACAGTATTTAATTTACGCATACAAAGGACTATTAAACTTCAGTATTACATTTACTTAACTTTCATTATTTCTCATTTATCTATAGCTTTTGATATTATACACACTTTCTATATACGTTATATAAAAACGTAATTGAATATTTAATAATTTTCTTTTAATTATATTTCTCTCAGAGTAGATAGTTAGTCCGCTTACGATGTGTTCGGTGTTCCAATAAAATTCCTAGTGTACTCTTTCTATTCAATGGGCTGTACAATCAAGTCGTGCCTCTCGCTCAGTAATCAAATTCCGTATAACAATTGTGCAGACAGACGCTCAGGCAAAGCAATTTCTAAAGCAATTTGATCTTATTTGATGAGAACAATAGTCTTGCACGGCAATTATGAATACATGGTGTTTCATGTTTTAAACATTTTTAGACGGAAAGGAAGATAATTTAAAAACGTATATTTAATTTTAACGAAATGTTTTTTTTTTAGTTTAGGCATTTAAAATTTATTCTTCTGTATGGGTTGGAAATAATTCGTAGTGCAATATATCGTTTAATAGTTCAACTGCATGAGGCCTTTATAGTAGGAAACAGTGTTCTTATTCTTTTAGTATTTACTACACAATATGTATCGCACTCCCTCACGTAATAAGGCGCAATTAACAATCTCATTGTGCCCCTAAACATAATTTTTACTGAAATAGTACTGTAATTATAAAACAGTTTTTTTTTAATAAATTAAATTTAATTGGACTTTGACTCTAAGGTTACACAATTATGATAACAAACATTAATAGTTAGTTTAACCTTTAATTACTGCATTCTACTCTTGGGAATTCGTAGTGGTGGTTTAGAATACAAAATACAGGTCTTAGATAAATATAAAACAATTTTTGGTGTCAATTTGTAATGACTATGAAAGCTTCTTTCGAAATAACCCTGTTTCGAAAATCGTTTTTCTTTAAGACAAGACAGGTCTTAAATGTTTACTATTCTGGTTTTAAATTTAATATTGATACATTGATTATTAGTTTGACTTATAAGATCCTGACAAATTTAATGATATACCCTTGTAATGGCATTTATGGATATTCATTGAAGGAGAATACGAAATTTCAAAGCATAATATAAAACACACTTATTGTAAACCGATTACTATTGTACTGTTATATTGTAACCTAATATTTTGTATTCAAACTATTGTAAACAGATTATTATTGAAAACAGATACCTATTGCTAACCGATTACTATTGTACCACTTCTATCGTAAACCGATTACTATTGTAAACTGATTACTACTGTACTATTACTATTGTAAACCAATTAGGCTACTATTGTGCTATTACTAATGTAAGCCAATTACTATTGTGACCGAATAATATCCAACTACTAATTTTGTAAACTGATTACTAGAGTACTATTACTATAGTGAACCAATTAGGCTACCATTGTGCTATTACTAATGTAAGCCAATTACTATTGTGACAGAATAATATCCTACTACTAATTTTATAAACTGATTACTACTGTACTATTACTATTATAAACCAATTAGGCTACTATTGTGCTATTACTAATGTAAGCCAATTACTATTGTGACCGAATAATATCGTACTACTGATTTTGTAAACTGATTACTACTGTACTATTACTATTGTAAACCAATTAGGCTACTATTGTGCTATTACTAATGTAAGCCAATTACTATTGTGACCGAATAATATCGTACTACTAATTTTGAAAACTGATTACTACTGTACTATTAATATAGTAAACCAATTAGGCTACTATTGTGCTATTACTAATGTAAGAAAATTACTATTGTGACCGAATAATATCCTATTACTAATTTTATAAACTGATTACTACTGTACTATTACTATTGTAAACCAATTAAGCTACTATTGTGCTATTACTAATGTAAGTCAATTACTATTGTGACAGAATAATATCCTACTACTAATTTTGTAATCTGATTACTAGAGTACTATTGGTATTGTAAACCAATTAGGCTACTATTGTGCTATTACTAATGTAAGCCAATTACTATTGTGACCGAATAATATCGTACTACTAATTTTGTAAACTGATTACTAGAGTACTATTACTATTGTAAACCAATTAGGCTACTATTGTGCTATTACTAATGTAAGCCAATTACTATTGTGACCGAATAATATCGTACTACTAATTTTGTAAACTGATTACTACTGTACTATTACTATTGTAAACCAATTAGGCTACTATTGTGCTATTACTAATGTAAGCCAATTACTATTGTGACCGAATAATATCGTAGTACTAATTTTGTAAACTGATTGCTAGAGTACTATTACTATTGTTAACCAATTAGGCAACTATTGTGCTTTTACTAATGTAAGCCAATTACTATTGTGACCGAATAATATCGTACTTCTAATTTTGTAAAATGATTACTACTGTACTATTACCATTGTTAACCAATTAGGCTACTATTGTGCTACTACTAATGTAAGCCAATTACTATTGTGACCGAATAATATCGTACTACTAATTTTGTAAACTGATTACTAGAGTACTATTACTATTGTAAACCAATTAGGCTACTATTGTGCTTTTACTAATGTAAGCCAATTACTATTGTGACCGAATAATATCGTACTACAAATTTTGTAAACTGATTTCTACTGTACTATTACTATTGTAAGCCATTTAGGCTACTATTGTGCTATTACTAATGCGAGCCAATTGCTATTGTGACCGAATAATATCCTACTACTAATTTTGTAATCTGATTACTAGAGTACTATTGGTATTGTAAACCAATTAGGCTACTATTGTGCTATTACTAATGTAAGCCAATTACTATTGTGACCGAATAATATCGTACTACTAATTTTGTAAACTGATTACTAGAGTACTATTACTATTGTAAACCAATTAGGCTATTATTGTGCTATTACTAATGTAAGCCAATTACTATTGTGACCGAATAATATCGTACTACTAATTTTGTAAACTGATTACTACTGTACTATTACTATTGTAAACCAATTAGGCTACTAATGTGCTATTACTAATGTAAGCCAATTACTATTGTGACCGAATAATATCGTACTACTAATTTTGTAAACTGATTACTAGAGTACTATTACTATTGTAAACCAATTAGGCTACTATTGTGCTATTACTAATGTAAGCCAATTACTATTGTGACCGAATAATATCGTACTACTAATTTTGTAAAGTGATTACTACTGTACTTATACTATTGTAAACCAATTAGGCTACTATTGTGCTATTACTAATGTAAACCAATTACTATTGTGACCGAATAATATCGTACTACTAATTTTGTAAACTGATTGCTAGAGTACTATTACTATTGTTAACCAATTAGGCAGCTATTGTGCTTTTACTAATGTAAGCCAATTACTATTGTGACCGAATAATATCGTACTACTAATTTTGTAAACTGATTACTACTGTACTATTACCATTGTTAACCAATTAGGCTACTATTGTGCTACTACTAATGTAAGCCAATTACTATTGTGACCGAATAATATCGTACTACTAATTTTGTAAACTGATTACTAGAGTACTATTACTATTGTAAACCAATTAGGCTACTATTGTGCTTTTACTAATGTAAGCCAATTACTATTGTGACCGAATAATATCGTACTACAAATTTTGTAAACTGATTTCTACTGTACTATTACTATTGTAAGCCAATTAGGCTACTATTGTGCTATTACTAATGTGAGCCAATTACTATTGTGACCGAATAATATCCTACTACTAATTTTGTAATCTGATTACTAGAGTACTATTGGTATTGTAAACCAATTAGGCTACTATTGTGCTATTACTAATGTAAGCCAATTACTATTGTGACCGAATAATATCGTACTACTAATTTTGTAAACTGATTACTAGAGTACTATTACTATTGTAAACCAATTAGGCTATTATTGTGCTATTACTAATGTAAGCCAATTACTATTGTGACCGAATAATATCGTACTACTAATTTTGAAAACTGATTACTACTGTACTATTACTATTGTAAACCAATTAGGCTACTATTGTGCTTTTACTAATGTAAGCCAATTACTATTGTGACCGAATAATATCGTACTACTAATTTTGTAAAGTGATTACTAGAGTACTATTACTATTGTAAACCAATTAGGCTACTATTGTGCTTTTACTAATGTAAGCCAATTACTATTGTGACCGAATAATATAGTACTACAAATTTTGTAAAGTGATTTCTACTGTACTATTACTATTGTAAGCCAATTATGCTACTATTGTGCTATTACTAATGTGAGCCAATTACTATTGTGACCGAATAATATCGTACCACTAATTTTGTAAACTGATTACTACTGTACTATTACTATTGTAAACCAATTAGGCTACTATTGTGCTACTACTAATGTAAGCCAATTACTATTGTGACCGAATAATATCGTACTACTAATTTTGTAAACTGATTACTAGAGTACTATTACTATTGTAAACCAATTAGGCAACTATTGTGCTTTTACTAATGTAAGCCAATTACTATTGTGACCGAATAATATCGTACTACTAATTTTGTAAACTGATTACTACTGTACTATTACTATTGTAAACCAATTAGGCTACTATTGTGCTACTTCTAATGTAAGCCAATTACTATTGTGACCGAATAATATCGTACTACTAATTTTGTAAACTGATTACTAGAGTACTATTACTATTGTAAACCAATTAGGCTACTATTGTGCTTTTACTAATGTAAGCCAATTACTATTGTGACCGAATAATATCGTACTACAAATTTTGTAAACTGATTTCTACTGTACTATTACTATTGTAAGCCAATTAGGCTACTATTGTGCTATTACTAATGTGAGCCAATTACTATTGTGACCGAATAATATCGTACTACTAATTTTGTAAACTGATTACTACTGTACTATTACTATTGTAAACCAATTAGGCTACTATTGTGCTATTACTAATGTAAACCAATTACTATTGTGACCGAATAATATCGTACTACTAATTTTGTAAACTGATTACTAGAGTACTATTACTATTGTAAACCAATTAGGCAACTATTGTGCTTTTACTAATGTAAGCCAATTACTATTGTGACCGAATAATATCGTACTACAAATTTTGTAAACTGATTTCTACTGTACTATTACTATTGTAAGCCATTTAGGCTACTATTGTGCTATTACTAATGTGAGCCAATTACTATTGTGACCGAATAATATCCTACTACTAATTTTGTAATCTGATTACTAGAGTACTATTGGTATTGTAAACCAATTAGGCTACAATTGTGCTATTACTAATGTAAGCCAATTACTATTGTGACCGAATAATATCGTACTACTAATTTTGTAAACTGATTACTAGAGTACTATTACTATTGTAAACCAATTAGGCTACTATTGTGTTTTTACTAATGTAAGCCAATTACTATTGTGACCGAATAATATCGTACTAGAAATTTTGTAAACTGATTTCTACTGTACTATTACTATTGTAAGCCATTTAGGCTACTATTGTGCTATTACTAATGTGAGCCAATTACTATTGTGACCGAATAATATCCTACTACTAATTTTGTAATCTGATTACTAGAGTACTATTGGTATTGTAAACCAATTAGGCTACTATTGTGCTATTACTAATGTAAGCCAATTACTATTGTGACCGAATAATATCGTACTACTAATTTTGTAAACTGATTACTAGAGTACTATTACTATTGTAAACCAATTATTCTATTATTGTGCTATTACTAATGTAAGCCCATTACTATTGTGACCGAATAATATCGTACTACTAATTTTGTAAACTGATTACTACTGTACTATTACTATTGTAAACCAATTAGGCTACTAATGTGCTATTACTAATGTGAGCCAATTACTATTGTGACCGAATAATATCCTACTACTAATTTTGTAATCTGATTACTAGAGTACTATTGGTATTGTAAACCAATTAGGCTACTATTGTCCTATTACTAATGTAAGCCAATTACTATTGTGACCGAATAATATCGTACTACTAATTTTGTAAAATGATTACTACTGTACTATTACCATTGTTAACCAATTAGGCTACTCTTGTACTACTACTAATGTAAGCCAATTACTATTGTGACCGTATAATATCGTACTACTAATTTTGTAAACTGATTACTAGAGTACTATTACTATTGTAAACCAATTAGGCTACTATTGTGCTTTTACTAATGTAAGCCAATTACTATTGTGACCGAATAATATCGTACTACAAATTTTGTAAACTGATTTCTACTGTACTATTACTATTGTAAGCCATTTAGGCTACTATTGTGCTATTACTAATGTAAACCAATTACTATTGTGACCGAATAATATCGTACTACTAATTTTGTAAACTGATTGCTAGAGTACTATTACTATTGTTAACCAATTAGGCAGCTATTGTGCTTTTACTAATGTAAGCCAATTACTATTGTGACCGAATAATATCGTACTACTAATTTTGTAAACTGATTACTACTGTACTATTACCATTGTTAACCAATTAGGCTACTATTGTGCTACTACTAATGTAAGCCAATTACTATTGTGACCGAATAATATCGTACTACTAATTTTGTAAACTGATTACTAGAGTACTATTACTATTGTAAACCAATTAGGCTACTATTGTGCTTTTACTAATGTAAGCCAATTACTATTGTGACCGAATAATATCGTACTACAAATTTTGTAAACTGATTTCTACTGTACTATTACTATTGTAAGCCAATTAGGCTACTATTGTGCTATTACTAATGTGAGCCAATTACTATTGTGACCGAATAATATCCTACTACTAATTTTGTAATCTGATTACTAGAGTACTATTGGTATTGTAAACCAATTAGGCTACTATTGTGCTATTACTAATGTAAGCCAATTACTATTGTGACCGAATAATATCGTACTACTAATTTTGTAAACTGATTACTAGAGTACTATTACTATTGTAAACCAATTAGGCTATTATTGTGCTATTACTAATGTAAGCCAATTACTATTGTGACCGAATAATATCGTACTACTAATTTTGAAAACTGATTACTACTGTACTATTACTATTGTAAACCAATTAGGCTACTATTGTGCTTTTACTAATGTAAGCCAATTACTATTGTGACCGAATAATATCGTACTACTAATTTTGTAAAGTGATTACTAGAGTACTATTACTATTGTAAACCAATTAGGCTACTATTGTGCTTTTACTAATGTAAGCCAATTACTATTGTGACCGAATAATATAGTACTACAAATTTTGTAAAGTGATTTCTACTGTACTATTACTATTGTAAGCCAATTATGCTACTATTGTGCTATTACTAATGTGAGCCAATTACTATTGTGACCGAATAATATCGTACCACTAATTTTGTAAACTGATTACTACTGTACTATTACTATTGTAAACCAATTAGGCTACTATTGTGCTACTACTAATGTAAGCCAATTACTATTGTGACCGAATAATATCGTACTACTAATTTTGTAAACTGATTACTAGAGTACTATTACTATTGTAAACCAATTAGGCAACTATTGTGCTTTTACTAATGTAAGCCAATTACTATTGTGACCGAATAATATCGTACTACTAATTTTGTAAACTGATTACTACTGTACTATTACTATTGTAAACCAATTAGGCTACTATTGTGCTACTTCTAATGTAAGCCAATTACTATTGTGACCGAATAATATCGTACTACTAATTTTGTAAACTGATTACTAGAGTACTATTACTATTGTAAACCAATTAGGCTACTATTGTGCTTTTACTAATGTAAGCCAATTACTATTGTGACCGAATAATATCGTACTACAAATTTTGTAAACTGATTTCTACTGTACTATTACTATTGTAAGCCAATTAGGCTACTATTGTGCTATTACTAATGTGAGCCAATTACTATTGTGACCGAATAATATCGTACTACTAATTTTGTAAACTGATTACTACTGTACTATTACTATTGTAAACCAATTAGGCTACTATTGTGCTATTACTAATGTAAACCAATTACTATTGTGACCGAATAATATCGTACTACTAATTTTGTAAACTGATTACTAGAGTACTATTACTATTGTAAACCAATTAGGCAACTATTGTGCTTTTACTAATGTAAGCCAATTACTATTGTGACCGAATAATATCGTACTACAAATTTTGTAAACTGATTTCTACTGTACTATTACTATTGAAAGCCATTTAGGCTACTATTGTGCTATTACTAATGTGAGCCAATTACTATTGTGACCGAATAATATCCTACTACTAATTTTGTAATCTGATTACTAGAGTACTATTGGTATTGTAAACCAATTAGGCTACAATTGTGCTATTACTAATGTAAGCCAATTACTATTGTGACCGAATAATATCGTACTACTAATTTTGTAAACTGATTACTAGAGTACTATTACTATTGTAAACCAATTAGGCTACTATTGTGTTTTTACTAATGTAAGCCAATTACTATTGTGACCGAATAATATCGTACTAGAAATTTTGTAAACTGATTTCTACTGTACTATTACTATTGTAAGCCATTTAGGCTACTATTGTGCTATTACTAATGTGAGCCAATTACTATTGTGACCGAATAATATCCTACTACTAATTTTGTAATCTGATTACTAGAGTACTATTGGTATTGTAAACCAATTAGGCTACTATTGTGCTATTACTAATGTAAGCCAATTACTATTGTGACCGAATAATATCGTACTACTAATTTTGTAAACTGATTACTAGAGTACTATTACTATTGTAAACCAATTAGGCTATTATTGTGCTATTACTAATGTAAGCCCATTACTATTGTGACCGAATAATATCGTACTACTAATTTTGTAAACTGATTACTACTGTACTATTACTATTGTAAACCAATTAGGCTACTAATGTGCTATTACTAATGTGAGCCAATTACTATTGTGACCGAATAATATCCTACTACTAATTTTGTAATCTGATTACTAGAGTACTATTGGTATTGTAAACCAATTAGGCTACTATTGTCCTATTACTAATGTAAGCCAATTACTATTGTGACCGAATAATATCGTACTACTAATTTTGTAAAATGATTACTACTGTACTATTACCATTGTTAACCAATTAGGCTACTCTTGTACTACTACTAATGTAAGCCAATTACTATTGTGACCGTATAATATCGTACTACTAATTTTGTAAACTGATTACTAGAGTACTATTACTATTGTAAACCAATTAGGCTACTATTGTGCTTTTACTAATGTAAGCCAATTACTATTGTGACCGAATAATATCGTACTACAAATTTTGTAAACTGATTTCTACTGTACTATTACTATTGTAAGCCATTTAGGCTACTATTGTGCTATTATTAATGTAAGCCAATTACTATTGTGACCGAATAATATCCTACTACTAATTTTGTAATCTGATTACTAGAGTACTATTGGTATTGTAAACCAATTAGGCTACTATTGTGCTATTACTAATGTAAGCCAATTACTATTGTGATCGAATAATATCGTACTACTAATTTTGTAAAATGATTACTACTGTACTATTACCATTGTTAACCAATTAGGCTACTCTTGTACTACTACTAATGTAAGCCAATTACTATTGTGACCGAATAATATCGTACTACTAATTTTGTAAACTGATTACTAGAGTACTATTACTATTGTAAACCAATTAGGCTACTATTGTGCTTTTACTAATGTAAGCCAATTACTATTGTGACCGAATAATATCGTACTACAAATTTTGTAAACTGATTTCTACTGTACTATTACTATTGTAAGCCATTTAGGCTACTATTGTGCTATTACTAATGTGAGCCAATTACTATTGTGACCGAATAATATCCTACTACTAATTTTGTAATCTGATTACTAGAGTACTATTGGTATTGTAAACCAATTAGGCTACTATTGTGCTATTACTAATGTAAGCCAATTACTATTGTGACCGAATAATATCGTACTACTAATTTTGTAAACTGATTACTACTGTACTATTACTATTGTAAACCAATTAGGCTACTATTGTGCTACTACTAATGTAAGCCAATTACTATTGTGACCGAATAATATCGTACTACTAATTTTGTAAACTGATTACTACTGTACTATTACTATTGTAAACCAATTAGGCTACTATTGTGCTACTTCTAATGTGAGCCAATTTCTATTGTGACCGAATAATATCGTACTACTAATTTTGTAAACTGATTACTAGAGTACTATTACTATTGTAAACCAATTAGGCTACTATTGTGCTTTTACTAATGTAAGCCAATTACTATTGTGACCGAATAATATCGTACTACAAATTTTGTAAACTGATTTCTACTGTACTATTACTATTGTAAGCCATTTAGGCTACTATTGTGCTATTACTAATGTGAGCCAATTACTATTGTGACCGAATAATATCCTACTACTAATTTTGTAATCTGATTACTAGAGTACTATTGGTATTGTAAACCAATTAGGCTACAATTGTGCTATTACTAATGTAAGCCAATTACTATTGTGACCGAATAATATCGTACTACTAATTTTGTAAAATGATTACTACTGTACTATTACCATTGTTAACCAATTAGGCTACTCTTGTACTACTACTAATGTAAGCCAATTACTATTGTGACCGAATAATATCGTACTACTAATTTTGTAAACTGATTACTAGAGTACTATTACTATTGTAAACCAATTAGGCTACTATTGTGTTTTTACTAATGTAAGCCAATTACTATTGTGACCGAATAATATCGTACTACAAATTTTGTAAACTGATTTCTACTGTACTATTACTATTGTAAGCCATTTAGGCTACTATTGTGCTATTACTAATGTGAGCCAATTACTATTGTGACCGAATAATATCCTACTACTAATTTTGTAATCTGATTACTAGAGTACTATTGGTATTGTAAACCAATTAGGCTACTATTGTGCTATTACTAATGTAAGCCAATTACTATTGTGACCGAATAATATCGTACTACTAATTTTGTAAACTGATTACTAGAGTACTATTACTATTGTAAACCAATTAGGCTATTATTGTGCTATTACTAATGTAAGCCCATTACTATTGTGACCGAATAATATCGTACTACTAATTTTGTAAACTGATTACTACTGTACTATTACTATTGTAAACCAATTAGGCTACTAATGTGCTATTACTAATGTGAGCCAATTACTATTGTGACCGAATAATATCCTACTACTAATTTTGTAATCTGATTACTAGAGTACTATTGGTATTGTAAACCAATTAGGCTACTATTGTCCTATTACTAATGTAAGCCAATTACTATTGTGACCGAATAATATCGTACTACTAATTTTGTAAAATGATTACTACTGTACTATTACCATTGTTAACCAATTAGGCTACTCTTGTACTACTACTAATGTAAGCCAATTACTATTGTGACCGTATAATATCGTACTACTAATTTTGTAAACTGATTACTAGAGTACTATTACTATTGTAAACCAATTAGGCTACTATTGTGCTTTTACTAATGTAAGCCAATTACTATTGTGACCGAATAATATCGTACTACAAATTTTGTAAACTGATTTCTACTGTACTATTACTATTGTAAGCCATTTAGGCTACTATTGTGCTATTATTAATGTAAGCCAATTACTATTGTGACCGAATAATATCCTACTACTAATTTTGTAATCTGATTACTAGAGTACTATTGGTATTGTAAACCAATTAGGCTACTATTGTGCTATTACTAATGTAAGCCAATTACTATTGTGATCGAATAATATCGTACTACTAATTTTGTAAAATGATTACTACTGTACTATTACCATTGTTAACCAATTAGGCTACTCTTGTACTACTACTAATGTAAGCCAATTACTATTGTGACCGAATAATATCGTACTACTAATTTTGTAAACTGATTACTAGAGTACTATTACTATTGTAAACCAATTAGGCTACTATTGTGCTTTTACTAATGTAAGCCAATTACTATTGTGACCGAATAATATCGTACTACAAATTTTGTAAACTGATTTCTACTGTACTATTACTATTGTAAGCCATTTAGGCTACTATTGTGCTATTACTAATGTGAGCCAATTACTATTGTGACCGAATAATATCCTACTACTAATTTTGTAATCTGATTACTAGAGTACTATTGGTATTGTAAACCAATTAGGCTACTATTGTGCTATTACTAATGTAAGCCAATTACTATTGTGACCGAATAATATCGTACTACTAATTTTGTAAACTGATTACTAGAGTACTATTACTATTGTAAACCAATTAGGCTATTATTGTGCTATTACTAATGTAAGCCCATTACTATTGTGACCGAATAATATCGTACTACTAATTTTGTAAACTGATTACTACTGTACTATTACTATTGTAAACCAATTAGGCTACTATTGTGCTACTACTAATGTAAGCCAATTACTATTGTGACCGAATAATATCGTACTACTAATTTTGTAAACTGATTACTACTGTACTATTACTATTGTAAACCAATTAGGCTACTATTGTGCTACTTCTAATGTGAGCCAATTTCTATTGTGACCGAATAATATCGTACTACTAATTTTGTAAACTGATTACTAGAGTACTATTACTATTGTAAACCAATTAGGCTACTATTGTGCTTTTACTAATGTAAGCCAATTACTATTGTGACCGAATAATATCGTACTACAAATTTTGTAAACTGATTTCTACTGTACTATTACTATTGTAAGCCAATTAGGCTACTATTGTGCTATTACTAATGTGAGCCAATTACTATTGTGACCGAATAATATCGTACTACTAATTTTGTAAACTGATTACTACTGTACTATTACTATTGTAAACCAATTGGGCTACTATTGTGCTATTACTAATGTAAACCAATTACTATTGTGACCGAATAATATCGTACTACTAATTTTGAAAACTGATTACTACTGTAATATTACTATTGTAAACCAATTAGGCTACTATTGTGCTTTTACTAATGTAAGCCAATTACTATTGTGACCGAATAATATCGTACTAATAATTTTGTAAACTGATTACTAGAGTATTATTACTATTGTAAACCAATTAGGCTACTAATGTGCTTTTACTAATGTAAGCCAATTACTATTGTGACCGAATAATATCGTACTACAAATGTTGTAAACTGATTTCTACTGTACTATTACTATTGTAAGCCAATTAGGCTACTATTGTGCTTTTACTAATGTAAGCCAATTACTATTGTGACCGAATAATATCGTACTACAAATTTTGTAAACTGATTTCTACTGTACTATTACTATTGTAAGCCATTTAGGCTACTATTGTGCTATTACTAATGTGAGCCAATTACTATTGTGACCGAATAATATCCTACTACTAATTTTGTAATCTGATTACTAGAGTACTATTGGTATTGTAAACCAATTAGGCTACTATTGTGCTATTACTAATGTAAGCCAATTACTATTGTGACCGAATAATATCGTACTACTAATTTTGTAAAATGATTACTACTGTACTATTACCATTGTTAACCAATTAGGCTACTCTTGTACTACTACTAATGTAAGCCAATTACTATTGTGACCGAATAATATCGTACTACTAATTTTGTAAACTGATTACTAGAGTACTATTACTATTGTAAACCAATTAGGCTACTATTGTGCTTTTACTAATGTAAGCCAATTACTATTGTGACCGAATAATATCGTACTACAAATTTTGTAAACTGATTTCTACTGTACTATTACTATTGTAAGCCATTTAGGCTACTATTGTGCTATTACTAATGTGAGCCAATTACTATTGTGACCGAATAATATCCTACTACTAATTTTGTAATCTGATTACTAGAGTACTATTGGTATTGTAAACCAATTAGGCTACTATTGTGCTATTACTAATGTAAGCCAATTACTATTGTGACCGAATAATATCGTACTACTAATTTTGAAAACTGATTACTACTGTAATATTACTATTGTAAACCAATTAGGCTAATATTGTGCTTTTACTAATGTAAGCCAATTACTATTGTGACCGAATAATATCGTACTACTAATTTTGTAAACTGATTACTAGAGTACTATTACTATTGTAAACCAATTAGGCTACTATTGTGCTTTTACTAATGTAAGCCAATTACTATTGTGACCGAATAATATCGTACTACAAATTTTGTAAACTGATTTCTACTGTACTATTACTATTGTAATCCAATTAGGCTACTATTGTGCTATTACTAATGTGAGCCAATTACTATTGTGACCGAATAATATCCTACTACTAATTTTGTAATCTGATTACTAGAGTACTATTGGTATTGTAAACCAATTAGGCTACTATTGTGCTATTACTAATGTAAGCCAATTACTATTGTGACCGAATAATATCGTACTACTAATTTTGTTAACTGATTACTAGAGTACTATTACTATTGTAAACCAATTAGGCTACTATTGTGCTATTACTAATGTAAACCAATTACTATTGTGACCGAATAATATCGTACTACTAATTTTGAAAACTGATTACTACTGTAATATTACTATTGTAAACCAATTAGGCTACTATTGTGCTTTTACTAATGTAAGCCAATTACTATTGTGACCGAATAGTATCGTACTACTAATTTTGTAAACTGATTACTAGAGTACTATTACTATTGTAAACCAATTAGGCTACTATTGTGCTTTTACTAATGTAAGCCAATTACTATTGTGACCGAATAATATCGTACTACAAATTTTGTAAACTGATTTCTACTGTACTATTACTATTGTAAGCCAATTAGGCTACTATTGTGCTATTACTAATGTGAGCCAATTACTATTGTGACCGAATAATATCCTACTACTAATTTTGTAATCTGATTACTAGAGTACTATTGGTATTGTAAACCAATTAGGCTACTATTGTGCTATTACTAATGTAAGCCAATTACTATTGTGACCGAATAATATCGTACTACTAATTTTGTAAACTGATTACTAGAGTACTATTACTATTGTAAACCAATTAGGCTATTATTGTGCTATTACTAATGTAAGCCCATTACTATTGTGACCGAATAATATCGTACTACTAATTTTGTAAACTGATTACTACTGTACTATTACTATTGTAAACCAATTAGGCTACTAATGTGCTATTACTAATGTGAGCCAATTACTATTGTGACCGAATAATATCCTACTACTAATTTTGTAATCTGATTACTAGAGTACTATTGGTATTGTAAACCAATTAGGCTACTATTGTCCTATTACTAATGTAAGCCAATTACTATTGTGACCGAATAATATCGTACTACTAATTTTGTAAAATGATTACTACTGTACTATTACCATTGTTAACCAATTAGGCTACTCTTGTACTACTACTAATGTAAGCCAATTACTATTGTGACCGTATAATATCGTACTACTAATTTTGTAAACTGATTACTAGAGTACTATTACTATTGTAAACCAATTAGGCTACTATTGTGCTTTTACTAATGTAAGCCAATTACTATTGTGACCGAATAATATCGTACTACAAATTTTGTAAACTGATTTCTACTGTACTATTACTATTGTAAGCCATTTAGGCTACTATTGTGCTATTATTAATGTAAGCCAATTACTATTGTGACCGAATAATATCCTACTACTAATTTTGTAATCTGATTACTAGAGTACTATTGGTATTGTAAACCAATTAGGCTACTATTGTGCTATTACTAATGTAAGCCAATTACTATTGTGATCGAATAATATCGTACTACTAATTTTGTAAAATGATTACTACTGTACTATTACCATTGTTAACCAATTAGGCTACTCTTGTACTACTACTAATGTAAGCCAATTACTATTGTGACCGAATAATATCGTACTACTAATTTTGTAAACTGATTACTAGAGTACTATTACTATTGTAAACCAATTAGGCTACTATTGTGCTTTTACTAATGTAAGCCAATTACTATTGTGACCGAATAATATCGTACTACAAATTTTGTAAACTGATTTCTACTGTACTATTACTATTGTAAGCCATTTAGGCTACTATTGTGCTATTACTAATGTGAGCCAATTACTATTGTGACCGAATAATATCCTACTACTAATTTTGTAATCTGATTACTAGAGTACTATTGGTATTGTAAACCAATTAGGCTACTATTGTGCTATTACTAATGTAAGCCAATTACTATTGTGACCGAATAATATCGTACTACTAATTTTGTAAACTGATTACTAGAGTACTATTACTATTGTAAACCAATTAGGCTATTATTGTGCTATTACTAATGTAAGCCCATTACTATTGTGACCGAATAATATCGTACTACTAATTTTGTAAACTGATTACTACTGTACTATTACTATTGTAAACCAATTAGGCTACTATTGTGCTACTACTAATGTAAGCCAATTACTATTGTGACCGAATAATATCGTACTACTAATTTTGTAAACTGATTACTACTGTACTATTACTATTGTAAACCAATTAGGCTACTATTGTGCTACTTCTAATGTGAGCCAATTTCTATTGTGACCGAATAATATCGTACTACTAATTTTGTAAACTGATTACTAGAGTACTATTACTATTGTAAACCAATTAGGCTACTATTGTGCTTTTACTAATGTAAGCCAATTACTATTGTGACCGAATAATATCGTACTACAAATTTTGTAAACTGATTTCTACTGTACTATTACTATTGTAAGCCAATTAGGCTACTATTGTGCTATTACTAATGTGAGCCAATTACTATTGTGACCGAATAATATCGTACTACTAATTTTGTAAACTGATTACTACTGTACTATTACTATTGTAAACCAATTGGGCTACTATTGTGCTATTACTAATGTAAACCAATTACTATTGTGACCGAATAATATCGTACTACTAATTTTGAAAACTGATTACTACTGTAATATTACTATTGTAAACCAATTAGGCTACTATTGTGCTTTTACTAATGTAAGCCAATTACTATTGTGACCGAATAATATCGTACTAATAATTTTGTAAACTGATTACTAGAGTATTATTACTATTGTAAACCAATTAGGCTACTAATGTGCTTTTACTAATGTAAGCCAATTACTATTGTGACCGAATAATATCGTACTACAAATGTTGTAAACTGATTTCTACTGTACTATTACTATTGTAAGCCAATTAGGCTACTATTGTGCTTTTACTAATGTAAGCCAATTACTATTGTGACCGAATAATATCGTACTACAAATTTTGTAAACTGATTTCTACTGTACTATTACTATTGTAAGCCATTTAGGCTACTATTGTGCTATTACTAATGTGAGCCAATTACTATTGTGACCGAATAATATCCTACTACTAATTTTGTAATCTGATTACTAGAGTACTATTGGTATTGTAAACCAATTAGGCTACTATTGTGCTATTACTAATGTAAGCCAATTACTATTGTGACCGAATAATATCGTACTACTAATTTTGTAAAATGATTACTACTGTACTATTACCATTGTTAACCAATTAGGCTACTCTTGTACTACTACTAATGTAAGCCAATTACTATTGTGACCGAATAATATCGTACTACTAATTTTGTAAACTGATTACTAGAGTACTATTACTATTGTAAACCAATTAGGCTACTATTGTGCTTTTACTAATGTAAGCCAATTACTATTGTGACCGAATAATATCGTACTACAAATTTTGTAAACTGATTTCTACTGTACTATTACTATTGTAAGCCATTTAGGCTACTATTGTGCTATTACTAATGTGAGCCAATTACTATTGTGACCGAATAATATCCTACTACTAATTTTGTAATCTGATTACTAGAGTACTATTGGTATTGTAAACCAATTAGGCTACTATTGTGCTATTACTAATGTAAGCCAATTACTATTGTGACCGAATAATATCGTACTACTAATTTTAAAAACTGATTACTACTGTAATATTACTATTGTAAACCAATTAGGCTAATATTGTGCTTTTACTAATGTAAGCCAATTACTATTGTGACCGAATAATATCGTACTACTAATTTTGTAAACTGATTACTAGAGTACTATTACTATTGTAAACCAATTAGGCTACTATTGTGCTTTTACTAATGTAAGCCAATTACTAATGTGACCGAATAATATCGTACTACAAATTTTGTAAACTGATTTCTACTGTACTATTACTATTGTAATCCAATTAGGCTACTATTGTGCTATTACTAATGTGAGCCAATTACTATTGTGACCGAATAATATCCTACTACTAATTTTGTAATCTGATTACTAGAGTACTATTGGTATTGTAAACCAATTAGGCTACTATTGTGCTATTACTAATGTAAGCCAATTACTATTGTGACCGAATAATATCGTACTACTAATTTTGTTAACTGATTACTAGAGTACTATTACTATTGTAAACCAATTAGGCTACTATTGTGCTATTACTAATGTAAACCAATTACTATTGTGACCGAATAATATCGTACTACTAATTTTGAAAACTGATTACTACTGTAATATTACTATTGTAAACCAATTAGGCTACTATTGTGCTTTTACTAATGTAAGCCAATTACTATTGTGACCGAATAGTATCGTACTACTAATTTTGTAAACTGATTACTAGAGTACTATTACTATTGTAAACCAATTAGGCTACTATTGTGCTTTTACTAATGTAAGCCAATTACTATTGTGACCGAATAATATCGTACTACAAATTTTGTAAACTGATTTCTACTGTACTATTACTATTGTAAGCCAATTAGGCTACTATTGTGCTATTACTAATGTGAGCCAATTACTATTGTGACCGAATAATATCCTACTACTAATTTTGTAATCTGATTACTAGAGTACTATTGGTATTGTAAACCAATTAGGCTACTATTGTGCTATTACTAATGTAAGCCAATTACTATTGTGACCGAATAATATCGTACTACTAATTTTGTAAACTGATTACTAGAGTACTATTACTATTGTAAACCAATTAGGCTATTATTGTGCTATTACTAATGTAAGCCCATTACTATTGTGACCGAATAATATCGTACTACTAATTTTGTAAACTGATTACTACTGTACTATTACTATTGTAAACCAATTAGGCTACTATTGTGCTACTACTAATGTAAGCCAATTACTATTGTGACCGAATAATATCGTACTACTAATTTTGTAAACTGATTACTACTGTACTATTACTATTGTAAACCAATTAGGCTACTATTGTGCTACTTCTAATGTAAGCCAATTTCTATTGTGACCGAATAATATCGTACTACTAATTTTGTAAACTGATTACTAGAGTACTATTACTATTGTAAACCAATTAGGCTACTATTGTGCTTTTACTAATGTAAGCCAATTACTATTGTGACCGAATAATATCGTACTACAAATTTTGTAAACTGATTTCTACTGTACTATTACTATTGTAAGCCAATTAGGCTACTATTGTGCTATTACTAATGTGAGCCAATTACTATTGTGACCGAATAATATCGTACTACTAATTTTGTAAACTGATTACTACTGTACTATTACTATTGTAAACCAATTAGGCTACTATTGTGCTATTACTAATGTAAACCAATTACTATTGTGACCGAATAATATCGTACTACTAATTTTGAAAACTGATTACTACTGTAATATTACTATTGTAAACCAATTAGGCTACTATTGTGCTTTTACTAATGTAAGCCAATTACTATTGTGACCGAATAATATCGTACTAATAATTTTGTAAACTGATTACTAGAGTATTATTACTATTGTAAACCAATTAGGCTACTATTGTGCTATTACTAATGTAAGCCAATTACTATTGTGACCGAATAATATCGTACTACTAATTTTGTAAACTGATTACTAGAGTACTATTACTATTGTACACCAATTAGGCTACTAATGTGCTCTTACTAATGTAAGCCAATTGCTATTGTGACCGAATAATATCGTACTACAAATTTTGTAAACTGATTTCTACTGTACTATTACTATTGTAAACCAATTAGGCTACTATTGTGCTATTACTAATGTAAACCAATTACTATTGTGACCGAATAATATCGTACTACTAATTTTGAAAACTGATTACTACTGTAATATTACTATTGTAAACCAATTAGGCTACTATTGTGCTTTTACTAATGTAAGCCAATTACTATTGTGACCGAATAATATCGTACTAATAATTTTGTAAACTGATTACTAGAGTATTATTACTATTGTAAACCAATTAGGCTACTATTGTGCTATTACTAATGTGAGCCAATTACTATTGTGACCGAATAATATCCTACTACTAATTTTGTAATCTGATTACTAGAGTACTATTGGTATTGTAAACCAATTAGGCTACTATTGTGCTATTACTAATGTAAGCCAATTACTGTTGTGACCGAATAATATCGTACTACTAATTTTGTAAAATGATTACTACTGTACTATTACCATTGTTAACCAATTAGGCTACTCTTGTACTACTACTAATGTAAGCCAATTACTATTGTGACCGAATAATATCGTACTACTAATTTTGTAAACTGATTACTACAGTACTATTACTATTGTAAACCAATTAGGCTACTATTGTGCTTTTACTAATGTAAGCCAATTACTATTGTGACCGAATAATATCGTACTACAAATTTTGTAAACTGATTTCTACTGTACTATTACTATTGTAAGCCATTTAGGCTACTATTGTGCTATTACTAATTTGAGCCAATTACTATTGTGACCGAATAATATCCTACTACTAATTTTGTAATCTGATTACTAGAGTACTATTGGTATTGTAAACCAATTAGGCTACTATTGTGCTATTACTAATGTAAGCCAATTACTATTGTGACCGAATAATATCGTACTACTAATTTTGTAAACTGATTACTACTGTACTATTACTATTGTAAACCAATTAGGCTACTATTGTGCTATTACTAATGTAAGCCAATTACTATTGTGACCGAATAATATCGTACTACTAATTTTGTAAACTGATTGCTAGAGTACTATTACTATTGTTAACCAATTAGGCAACTATTGTGCTTTTACTAATGTAAGCCAATTACTATTGTGACCGAATAATATCGTACTTCTAATTTTGTAAAATGATTACTACTGTACTATTACCATTGTTAACCAATTAGGCTACTATTGTGCTACTACTAATGTAAGCCAATTACTATTGTGACCGAATAATATCGTACTACTAATTTTGTAAACTGATTACTAGAGTACTATTACTATTGTAAACCAATTAGGCTACTATTGTGCTTTTACTAATGTAAGCCAATTACTATTGTGACCGAATAATATCGTACTACAAATTTTGTAAACTGATTTCTACTGTACTATTACTATTGTAAGCCATTTAGGCTACTATTGTGCTATTACTAATGCGAGCCAATTACTATTGTGACCGAATAATATCCTACTACTAATTTTGTAATCTGATTACTAGAGTACTATTGGTATTGTAAACCAATTAGGCTACTATTGTGCTATTACTAATGTAAGCCAATTACTATTGTGACCGAATAATATCGTACTACTAATTTTGTAAACTGATTACTAGAGTACTATTACTATTGTAAACCAATTAGGCTATTATTGTGCTATTACTAATGTAAGCCAATTACTATTGTGACCGAATAATATCGTACTACTAATTTTGTAAACTGATTACTACTGTACTATTACTATTGTAAACCAATTAGGCTACTAATGTGCTATTACTAATGTAAGCCAATTACTATTGTGACCGAATAATATCGTACTACTAATTTTGTAAACTGATTACTAGAGTACTATTACTATTGTAAACCAATTAGGCTACTATTGTGCTATTACTAATGTAAGCCAATTACTATTGTGACCGAATAATATCGTACTACTAATTTTGTAAAGTGATTACTACTGTACTTATACTATTGTAAACCAATTAGGCTACTATTGTGCTATTACTAATGTAAACCAATTACTATTGTGACCGAATAATATCGTACTACTAATTTTGTAAACTGATTGCTAGAGTACTATTACTATTGTTAACCAATTAGGCAGCTATTGTGCTTTTACTAATGTAAGCCAATTACTATTGTGACCGAATAATATCGTACTACTAATTTTGTAAACTGATTACTACTGTACTATTACCATTGTTAACCAATTAGGCTACTATTGTGCTACTACTAATGTAAGCCAATTACTATTGTGACCGAATAATATCGTACTACTAATTTTGTAAACTGATTACTAGAGTACTATTACTATTGTAAACCAATTAGGCTACTATTGTGCTTTTACTAATGTAAGCCAATTACTATTGTGACCGAATAATATCGTACTACAAATTTTGTAAACTGATTTCTACTGTACTATTACTATTGTAAGCCAATTAGGCTACTATTGTGCTATTACTAATGTGAGCCAATTACTATTGTGACCGAATAATATCCTACTACTAATTTTGTAATCTGATTACTAGAGTACTATTGGTATTGTAAACCAATTAGGCTACTATTGTGCTATTACTAATGTAAGCCAATTACTATTGTGACCGAATAATATCGTACTACTAATTTTGTAAACTGATTACTAGAGTACTATTACTATTGTAAACCAATTAGGCTATTATTGTGCTATTACTAATGTAAGCCAATTACTATTGTGACCGAATAATATCGTACTACTAATTTTGAAAACTGATTACTACTGTACTATTACTATTGTAAACCAATTAGGCTACTATTGTGCTTTTACTAATGTAAGCCAATTACTATTGTGACCGAATAATATCGTACTACTAATTTTGTAAAGTGATTACTAGAGTACTATTACTATTGTAAACCAATTAGGCTACTATTGTGCTTTTACTAATGTAAGCCAATTACTATTGTGACCGAATAATATAGTACTACAAATTTTGTAAAGTGATTTCTACTGTACTATTACTATTGTAAGCCAATTATGCTACTATTGTGCTATTACTAATGTGAGCCAATTACTATTGTGACCGAATAATATCGTACCACTAATTTTGTAAACTGATTACTACTGTACTATTACTATTGTAAACCAATTAGGCTACTATTGTGCTACTACTAATGTAAGCCAATTACTATTGTGACCGAATAATATCGTACTACTAATTTTGTAAACTGATTACTAGAGTACTATTACTATTGTAAACCAATTAGGCAACTATTGTGCTTTTACTAATGTAAGCCAATTACTATTGTGACCGAATAATATCGTACTACTAATTTTGTAAACTGATTACTACTGTACTATTACTATTGTAAACCAATTAGGCTACTATTGTGCTACTTCTAATGTAAGCCAATTACTATTGTGACCGAATAATATCGTACTACTAATTTTGTAAACTGATTACTAGAGTACTATTACTATTGTAAACCAATTAGGCTACTATTGTGCTTTTACTAATGTAAGCCAATTACTATTGTGACCGAATAATATCGTACTACAAATTTTGTAAACTGATTTCTACTGTACTATTACTATTGTAAGCCAATTAGGCTACTATTGTGCTATTACTAATGTGAGCCAATTACTATTGTGACCGAATAATATCGTACTACTAATTTTGTAAACTGATTACTACTGTACTATTACTATTGTAAACCAATTAGGCTACTATTGTGCTATTACTAATGTAAACCAATTACTATTGTGACCGAATAATATCGTACTACTAATTTTGTAAACTGATTACTAGAGTACTATTACTATTGTAAACCAATTAGGCAACTATTGTGCTTTTACTAATGTAAGCCAATTACTATTGTGACCGAATAATATCGTACTACAAATTTTGTAAACTGATTTCTACTGTACTATTACTATTGTAAGCCATTTAGGCTACTATTGTGCTATTACTAATGTGAGCCAATTACTATTGTGACCGAATAATATCCTACTACTAATTTTGTAATCTGATTACTAGAGTACTATTGGTATTGTAAACCAATTAGGCTACAATTGTGCTATTACTAATGTAAGCCAATTACTATTGTGACCGAATAATATCGTACTACTAATTTTGTAAACTGATTACTAGAGTACTATTACTATTGTAAACCAATTAGGCTACTATTGTGTTTTTACTAATGTAAGCCAATTACTATTGTGACCGAATAATATCGTACTAGAAATTTTGTAAACTGATTTCTACTGTACTATTACTATTGTAAGCCATTTAGGCTACTATTGTGCTATTACTAATGTGAGCCAATTACTATTGTGACCGAATAATATCCTACTACTAATTTTGTAATCTGATTACTAGAGTACTATTGGTATTGTAAACCAATTAGGCTACTATTGTGCTATTACTAATGTAAGCCAATTACTATTGTGACCGAATAATATCGTACTACTAATTTTGTAAACTGATTACTAGAGTACTATTACTATTGTAAACCAATTATTCTATTATTGTGCTATTACTAATGTAAGCCCATTACTATTGTGACCGAATAATATCGTACTACTAATTTTGTAAACTGATTACTACTGTACTATTACTATTGTAAACCAATTAGGCTACTAATGTGCTATTACTAATGTGAGCCAATTACTATTGTGACCGAATAATATCCTACTACTAATTTTGTAATCTGATTACTAGAGTACTATTGGTATTGTAAACCAATTAGGCTACTATTGTCCTATTACTAATGTAAGCCAATTACTATTGTGACCGAATAATATCGTACTACTAATTTTGTAAAATGATTACTACTGTACTATTACCATTGTTAACCAATTAGGCTACTCTTGTACTACTACTAATGTAAGCCAATTACTATTGTGACCGTATAATATCGTACTACTAATTTTGTAAACTGATTACTAGAGTACTATTACTATTGTAAACCAATTAGGCTACTATTGTGCTTTTACTAATGTAAGCCAATTACTATTGTGACCGAATAATATCGTACTACAAATTTTGTAAACTGATTTCTACTGTACTATTACTATTGTAAGCCATTTAGGCTACTATTGTGCTATTACTAATGTAAACCAATTACTATTGTGACCGAATAATATCGTACTACTAATTTTGTAAACTGATTGCTAGAGTACTAATACTATTGTTAACCAATTAGGCAGCTATTGTGCTTTTACTAATGTAAGCCAATTACTATTGTGACCGAATAATATCGTACTACTAATTTTGTAAACTGATTACTACTGTACTATTACCATTGTTAACCAATTAGGCTACTATTGTGCTACTACTAATGTAAGCCAATTACTATTGTGACCGAATAATATCGTACTACTAATTTTGTAAACTGATTACTAGAGTACTATTACTATTGTAAACCAATTAGGCTACTATTGTGCTTTTACTAATGTAAGCCAATTACTATTGTGACCGAATAATATCGTACTACAAATTTTGTAAACTGATTTCTACTGTACTATTACTATTGTAAGCCAATTAGGCTACTATTGTGCTATTACTAATGTGAGCCAATTACTATTGTGACCGAATAATATCCTACTACTAATTTTGTAATCTGATTACTAGAGTACTATTGGTATTGTAAACCAATTAGGCTACTATTGTGCTATTACTAATGTAAGCCAATTACTATTGTGACCGAATAATATCGTACTACTAATTTTGTAAACTGATTACTAGAGTACTATTACTATTGTAAACCAATTAGGCTATTATTGTGCTATTACTAATGTAAGCCAATTACTATTGTGACCGAATAATATCGTACTACTAATTTTGAAAACTGATTACTACTGTACTATTACTATTGTAAACCAATTAGGCTACTATTGTGCTTTTACTAATGTAAGCCAATTACTATTGTGACCGAATAATATCGTACTACTAATTTTGTAAAGTGATTACTAGAGTACTATTACTATTGTAAACCAATTAGGCTACTATTGTGCTTTTACTAATGTAAGCCAATTACTATTGTGACCGAATAATATAGTACTACAAATTTTGTAAAGTGATTTCTACTGTACTATTACTATTGTAAGCCAATTATGCTACTATTGTGCTATTACTAATGTGAGCCAATTACTATTGTGACCGAATAATATCGTACCACTAATTTTGTAAACTGATTACTACTGTACTATTACTATTGTAAACCAATTAGGCTACTATTGTGCTACTACTAATGTAAGCCAATTACTATTGTGACCGAATAATATCGTACTACTAATTTTGTAAACTGATTACTAGAGTACTATTACTATTGTAAACCAATTAGGCAACTATTGTGCTTTTACTAATGTAAGCCAATTACTATTGTGACCGAATAATATCGTACTACTAATTTTGTAAACTGATTACTACTGTACTATTACTATTGTAAACCAATTAGGCTACTATTGTGCTACTTCTAATGTAAGCCAATTACTATTGTGACCGAATAATGTCGTACTACAATTTTTGTAAACTGATTACTAGAGTACTATTACTATTGTAAACCAATTAGGCTACTATTGTGCTTTTACTAATGTAAGCCAATTACTATTGTGACCGAATAATATCGTACTACAAATTTTGTAAACTGATTTCTACTGTACTATTACTATTGTAAGCCAATTAGGCTACTATTGTGCTATTACTAATGTGAGCCAATTACTATTGTGACCGAATAATATCGTACTACTAATTTTGTAAACTGATTACTACTGTACTATTACTATTGTAAACCAATTAGGCTACTATTGTGCTATTACTAATGTAAACCAATTACTATTGTGACCGAATAATATCGTACTACTAATTTTGTAAACTGATTACTAGAGTACTATTACTATTGTAAACCAATTAGGCAACTATTGTGCTTTTACTAATGTAAGCCAATTACTATTGTGACCGAATAATATCGTACTACAAATTTTGTAAACTGATTTCTACTGTACTATTACTATTGTAAGCCATTTAGGCTACTATTGTGCTATTACTAATGTGAGCCAATTACTATTGTGACCGAATAATATCCTACTACTAATTTTGTAATCTGATTACTAGAGTACTATTGGTATTGTAAACCAATTAGGCTACAATTGTGCTATTACTAATGTAAGCCAATTACTATTGTGACCGAATAATATCGTACTACTAATTTTGTAAACTGATTACTAGAGTACTATTACTATTGTAAACCAATTAGGCTACTATTGTGCTATTACTAATGTAAGCCAATTACTATTGTGACCGAATAATATCGTACTACTAATTTTGTAAAGTGATTACTACTGTACTTATACTATTGTAAACCAATTAGGCTACTATTGTGCTATTACTAATGTAAACCAATTACTATTGTGACCGAATAATATCGTACTAGAAATTTTGTAAACTGATTTCTACTGTACTATTACTATTGTAAGCCATTTAGGCTACTATTGTGCTATTACTAATGTGAGCCAATTACTATTGTGACCGAATAATATCCTACTACTAATTTTGTAATCTGATTACTAGAGTACTATTGGTATTGTAAACCAATTAGGCTACTATTGTGCTATTACTAATGTAAGCCAATTACTATTGTGACCGAATAATATCGTACTACTAATTTTGTAAACTGATTACTAGAGTACTATTACTATTGTAAACCAATTAGGCTATTATTGTGCTATTACTAATGTAAGCCCATTACTATTGTGACCGAATAATATCGTACTACTAATTTTGTAAACTGATTACTACTGTACTATTACTATTGTAAACCAATTAGGCTACTAATGTGCTATTACTAATGTGAGCCAATTACTATTGTGACCGAATAATATCCTACTACTAATTTTGTAATCTGATTACTAGAGTACTATTGGTATTGTAAACCAATTAGGCTACTATTGTCCTATTACTAATGTAAGCCAATTACTATTGTGACCGAATAATATCGTACTACTAATTTTGTAAAATGATTACTACTGTACTATTACCATTGTTAACCAATTAGGCTACTCTTGTACTACTACTAATGTAAGCCAATTACTATTGTGACCGTATAATATCGTACTACTAATTTTGTAAACTGATTACTAGAGTACTATTACTATTGTAAACCAATTAGGCTACTATTGTGCTTTTACTAATGTAAGCCAATTACTATTGTGACCGAATAATATCGTACTACAAATTTTGTAAACTGATTTCTACTGTACTATTACTATTGTAAGCCATTTAGGCTACTATTGTGCTATTATTAATGTAAGCCAATTACTATTGTGACCGAATAATATCCTACTACTAATTTTGTAATCTGATTACTAGAGTACTATTGGTATTGTAAACCAATTAGGCTACTATTGTCCTATTACTAATGTAAGCCAATTACTATTGTGACCGAATAATATCGTACTACTAATTTTGTAAAATGATTACTACTGTACTATTACCATTGTTAACCAATTAGGCTACTCTTGTACTACTACTAATGTAAGCCAATTACTATTGTGACCGTATAATATCGTACTACTAATTTTGTAAACTGATTACTAGAGTACTATTACTATTGTAAACCAATTAGGCTACTATTGTGCTTTTACTAATGTAAGCCAATTACTATTGTGACCGAATAATATCGTACTACAAATTTTGTAAACTGATTTCTACTGTACTATTACTATTGTAAGCCATTTAGGCTACTATTGTGCTATTACTAATGTAAACCAATTACTATTGTGACCGAATAATATCGTACTACTAATTTTGTAAACTGATTGCTAGAGTACTATTACTATTGTTAACCAATTAGGCAGCTATTGTGCTTTTACTAATGTAAGCCAATTACTATTGTGACCGAATAATATCGTACTACTAATTTTGTAAACTGATTACTACTGTACTATTACCATTGTTAACCAATTAGGCTACTATTGTGCTACTACTAATGTAAGCCAATTACTATTGTGACCGAATAATATCGTACTACTAATTTTGTAAACTGATTACTAGAGTACTATTACTATTGTAAACCAATTAGGCTACTATTGTGCTTTTACTAATGTAAGCCAATTACTATTGTGACCGAATAATATCGTACTACAAATTTTGTAAACTGATTTCTACTGTACTATTACTATTGTAAGCCAATTAGGCTACTATTGTGCTATTACTAATGTGAGCCAATTACTATTGTGACCGAATAATATCCTACTACTAATTTTGTAATCTGATTACTAGAGTACTATTGGTATTGTAAACCAATTAGGCTACTATTGTGCTATTACTAATGTAAGCCAATTACTATTGTGACCGAATAATATCGTACTACTAATTTTGTAAACTGATTACTAGAGTACTATTACTATTGTAAACCAATTAGGCTATTATTGTGCTATTACTAATGTAAGCCAATTACTATTGTGACCGAATAATATCGTACTACTAATTTTGAAAACTGATTACTACTGTACTATTACTATTGTAAACCAATTAGGCTACTATTGTGCTTTTACTAATGTAAGCCAATTACTATTGTGACCGAATAATATCGTACTACTAATTTTGTAAAGTGATTACTAGAGTACTATTACTATTGTAAACCAATTAGGCTACTATTGTGCTTTTACTAATGTAAGCCAATTACTATTGTGACCGAATAATATAGTACTACAAATTTTGTAAAGTGATTTCTACTGTACTATTACTATTGTAAGCCAATTATGCTACTATTTTGCTATTACTAATGTGAGCCAATTACTATTGTGACCGAATAATATCGTACCACTAATTTTGTAAACTGATTACTACTGTACTATTACTATTGTAAACCAATTAGGCTACTATTGTGCTACTACTAATGTAAGCCAATTACTATTGTGACCGAATAATATCGTACTACTAATTTTGTAAACTGATTACTAGAGTACTATTACTATTGTAAACCAATTAGGCAACTATTGTGCTTTTACTAATGTAAGCCAATTACTATTGTGACCGAATAATATCGTACTACTAATTTTGTAAACTGATTACTACTGTACTATTACTATTGTAAACCAATTAGGCTACTATTGTGCTACTTCTAATGTAAGCCAATTACTATTGTGACCGAATAATATCGTACTACTAATTTTGTAAACTGATTACTAGAGTACTATTACTATTGTAAACCAATTAGGCTACTATTGTGCTTTTACTAATGTAAGCCAATTACTATTGTGACCGAATAATATCGTACTACAAATTTTGTAAACTGATTTCTACTGTACTATTACTATTGTAAGCCAATTAGGCTACTATTGTGCTATTACTAATGTGAGCCAATTACTATTGTGACCGAATAATATCGTACTACTAATTTTGTAAACTGATTACTACTGTACTATTACTATTGTAAACCAATTAGGCTACTATTGTGCTATTACTAATGTAAACCAATTACTATTGTGACCGAATAATATCGTACTACTAATTTTGTAAACTGATTACTAGAGTACTATTACTATAGTAAACCAATTAGGCAACTATTGTGCTTTTACTAATGTAAGCCAATTACTATTGTGACCGAATAATATCGTACTACAAATTTTGTAAACTGATTTCTACTGTACTATTACTATTGTAAGCCATTTAGGCTACTATTGTGCTATTACTAATGTGAGCCAATTACTATTGTGACCGAATAATATCCTACTACTAATTTTGTAATCTGATTACTAGAGTACTATTGGTATTGTAAACCAATTAGGCTACAATTGTGCTATTACTAATGTAAGCCAATTACTATTGTGACCGAATAATATCGTACTACTAATTTTGTAAACTGATTACTAGAGTACTATTACTATTGTAAACCAATTAGGCTACTATTGTGTTTTTACTAATGTAAGCCAATTACTATTGTGACCGAATAATATCGTACTAGAAATTTTGTAAACTGATTTCTACTGTACTATTACTATTGTAAGCCATTTAGGCTACTATTGTGCTATTACTAATGTGAGCCAATTACTATTGTGACCGAATAATATCCTACTACTAATTTTGTAATCTGATTACTAGAGTACTATTGGTATTGTAAACCAATTAGGCTACTATTGTGCTATTACTAATGTAAGCCAATTACTATTGTGACCGAATAATATCGTACTACTAATTTTGTAAACTGATTACTAGAGTACTATTACTATTGTAAACCAATTAGCCTATTATTGTGCTATTACTAATGTAAGCCCATTACTATTGTGACCGAATAATATCGTACTACTAATTTTGTAAACTGATTACTACTGTACTATTACTATTGTAAACCAATTAGGCTACTAATGTGCTATTACTAATGTGAGCCAATTACTATTGTGACCGAATAATATCCTACTACTAATTTTGTAATCTGATTACTAGAGTACTATTGGTATTGTAAACCAATTAGGCTACTATTGTCCTATTACTAAAGTAAGCCAATTACTATTGTGACCGAATAATATCGTACTACTAATTTTGTAAAATGATTACTACTGTACTATTACCATTGTTAACCAATTAGGCTACTCTTGTACTACTACTAATGTAAGCCAATTACTATTGTGACCGAATAATATCGTACTACTAATTTTGTAAACTGATTGCTAGAGTACTATTACTATTGTTAACCAATTAGGCAGCTATTGTGCTTTTACTAATGTAAGCCAATTACTATTGTGACCGAATAATATCGTACTACTAATTTTGTAAACTGATTACTACTGTACTATTACCATTGTTAACCAATTAGGCTACTATTGTGCTACTACTAATGTAAGCCAATTACTATTGTGACCGAATAATATCGTACTACTAATTTTGTAAACTGATTACTAGAGTACTATTACTATTGTAAACCAATTAGGCTACTATTGTGCTTTTACTAATGTAAGCCAATTACTATTGTGACCGAATAATATCGTACTACAAATTTTGTAAACTGATTTCTACTGTACTATTACTATTGTAAGCCAATTAGGCTACTATTGTGCTATTACTAATGTGAGCCAATTACTATTGTGACCGAATAATATCCTACTACTAATTTTGTAATCTGATTACTAGAGTACTATTGGTATTGTAAACCAATTAGGCTACTATTGTGCTATTACTAATGTAAGCCAATTACTATTGTGACCGAATAATATCGTACTACTAATTTTGTAAACTGATTACTAGAGTACTATTACTATTGTAAACCAATTAGGCTATTATTGTGCTATTACTAATGTAAGCCAATTACTATTGTGACCGAATAATATCGTACTACTAATTTTGAAAACTGATTACTACTGTACTATTACTATTGTAAACCAATTAGGCTACTATTGTGCTTTTACTAATGTAAGCCAATTACTATTGTGACCGAATAATATCGTACTACTAATTTTGTAAAGTGATTACTAGAGTACTATTACTATTGTAAACCAATTAGGCTACTATTGTGCTTTTACTAATGTAAGCCAATTACTATTGTGACCGAATAATATAGTACTACAAATTTTGTAAAGTGATTTCTACTGTACTATTACTATTGTAAGCCAATTATGCTACTATTGTGCTATTACTAATGTGAGCCAATTACTATTGTGACCGAATAATATCGTACCACTAATTTTGTAAACTGATTACTACTGTACTATTACTATTGTAAACCAATTAGGCTACTATTGTGCTACTACTAATGTAAGCCAATTACTATTGTGACCGAATAATATCGTACTACTAATTTTGTAAACTGATTACTAGAGTACTATTACTATTGTAAACCAATTAGGCAACTATTGTGCTTTTACTAATGTAAGCCAATTACTATTGTGACCGAATAATATCGTACTACTAATTTTGTAAACTGATTACTACTGTACTATTACTATTGTAAACCAATTAGGCTACTATTGTGCTACTTCTAATGTAAGCCAATTACTATTGTGACCGAATAATATCGTACTACTAATTTTGTAAACTGATTACTAGAGTACTATTACTATTGTAAACCAATTAGGCTACTATTGTGCTTTTACTAATGTAAGCCAATTACTATTGTGACCGAATAATATCGTACTACAAATTTTGTAAACTGATTTCTACTGTACTATTACTATTGTAAGCCAATTAGGCTACTATTGTGCTATTACTAATGTGAGCCAATTACTATTGTGACCGAATAATATCGTACTACTAATTTTGTAAACTGATTACTACTGTACTATTACTATTGTAAACCAATTAGGCTACTATTGTGCTATTACTAATGTAAACCAATTACTATTGTGACCGAATAATATCGTACTACTAATTTTGTAAACTGATTACTAGAGTACTATTACTATAGTAAACCAATTAGGCAACTATTGTGCTTTTACTAATGTAAGCCAATTACTATTGTGACCGAATAATATCGTACTACAAATTTTGTAAACTGATTTCTACTGTACTATTACTATTGTAAGCCATTTAGGCTACTATTGTGCTATTACTAATGTGAGCCAATTACTATTGTGACCGAATAATATCCTACTACTAATTTTGTAATCTGATTACTAGAGTACTATTGGTATTGTAAACCAATTAGGCTACAATTGTGCTATTACTAATGTAAGCCAATTACTATTGTGACCGAATAATATCGTACTACTAATTTTGTAAACTGATTACTAGAGTACTATTACTATTGTAAACCAATTAGGCTACTATTGTGTTTTTACTAATGTAAGCCAATTACTATTGTGACCGAATAATATCGTACTAGAAATTTTGTAAACTGATTTCTACTGTACTATTACTATTGTAAGCCATTTAGGCTACTATTGTGCTATTACTAATGTGAGCCAATTACTATTGTGACCGAATAATATCCTACTACTAATTTTGTAATCTGATTACTAGAGTACTATTGGTATTGTAAACCAATTAGGCTACTATTGTGCTATTACTAATGTAAGCCAATTACTATTGTGACCGAATAATATCGTACTACTAATTTTGTAAACTGATTACTAGAGTACTATTACTATTGTAAACCAATTAGCCTATTATTGTGCTATTACTAATGTAAGCCCATTACTATTGTGACCGAATAATATCGTACTACTAATTTTGTAAACTGATTACTACTGTACTATTACTATTGTAAACCAATTAGGCTACTAATGTGCTATTACTAATGTGAGCCAATTACTATTGTGACCGAATAATATCCTACTACTAATTTTGTAATCTGATTACTAGAGTACTATTGGTATTGTAAACCAATTAGGCTACTATTGTCCTATTACTAATGTAAGCCAATTACTATTGTGACCGAATAATATCGTACTACTAATTTTGTAAAATGATTACTACTGTACTATTACCATTGTTAACCAATTAGGCTACTCTTGTACTACTACTAATGTAAGCCAATTACTATTGTGACCGTATAATATCGTACTACTAATTTTGTAAACTGATTACTAGAGTACTATTACTATTGTAAACCAATTAGGCTACTATTGTGCTTTTACTAATGTAAGCCAATTACTATTGTGACCGAATAATATCGTACTACAAATTTTGTAAACTGATTTCTACTGTACTATTACTATTGTAAGCCATTTAGGCTACTATTGTGCTATTATTAATGTAAGCCAATTACTATTGTGACCGAATAATATCCTACTACTAATTTTGTAATCTGATTACTAGAGTACTATTGGTATTGTAAACCAATTAGGCTACTATTGTGCTATTACTAATGTAAGCCAATTACTATTGTGATCGAATAATATCGTACTACTAATTTTGTAAAATGATTACTACTGTACTATTACCATTGTTAACCAATTAGGCTACTCTTGTACTACTACTAATGTAAGCCAATTACTATTGTGACCGAATAATATCGTACTACTAATTTTGTAAACTGATTACTAGAGTACTATTACTATTGTAAACCAATTAGGCTACTATTGTGCTTTTACTAATGTAAGCCAATTACTATTGTGACCGAATAATATCGTACTACAAATTTTGTAAACTGATTTCTACTGTACTATTACTATTGTAAGCCATTTAGGCTACTATTGTGCTATTACTAATGTGAGCCAATTACTATTGTGACCGAATAATATCCTACTACTAATTTTGTAATCTGATTACTAGAGTACTATTGGTATTGTAAACCAATTAGGCTACTATTGTGCTATTACTAATGTAAGCCAATTACTATTGTGACCGAATAATATCGTACTACTAATTTTGTAAACTGATTACTACTGTACTATTACTATTGTAAACCAATTAGGCTACTATTGTGCTACTACTAATGTAAGCCAATTACTATTGTGACCGAATAATATCGTACTACTAATTTTGTAAACTGATTACTACTGTACTATTACTATTGTAAACCAATTAGGCTACTATTGTGCTACTTCTAATGTGAGCCAATTTCTATTGTGACCGAATAATATCGTACTACTAATTTTGTAAACTGATTACTAGAGTACTATTACTATTGTAAACCAATTAGGCTACTATTGTGCTTTTACTAATGTAAGCCAATTACTATTGTGACCGAATAATATCGTACTACAAATTTTGTAAACTGATTTCTACTGTACTATTACTATTGTAAGCCATTTAGGCTACTATTGTGCTATTACTAATGTGAGCCAATTACTATTGTGACCGAATAATATCCTACTACTAATTTTGTAATCTGATTACTAGAGTACTATTGGTATTGTAAACCAATTAGGCTACAATTGTGCTATTACTAATGTAAGCCAATTACTATTGTGACCGAATAATATCGTACTACTAATTTTGTAAAATGATTACTACTGTACTATTACCATTGTTAACCAATTAGGCTACTCTTGTACTACTACTAATGTAAGCCAATTACTATTGTGACCGAATAATATCGTACTACTAATTTTGTAAACTGATTACTAGAGTACTATTACTATTGTAAACCAATTAGGCTACTATTGTGTTTTTACTAATGTAAGCCAATTACTATTGTGACCGAATAATATCGTACTACAAATTTTGTAAACTGATTTCTACTGTACTATTACTATTGTAAGCCATTTAGGCTACTATTGTGCTATTACTAATGTGAGCCAATTACTATTGTGACCGAATAATATCCTACTACTAATTTTGTAATCTGATTACTAGAGTACTATTGGTATTGTAAACCAATTAGGCTACTATTGTGCTATTACTAATGTAAGCCAATTACTATTGTGACCGAATAATATCGTACTACTAATTTTGTAAACTGATTACTAGAGTACTATTACTATTGTAAACCAATTAGGCTATTATTGTGCTATTACTAATGTAAGCCCATTACTATTGTGACCGAATAATATCGTACTACTAATTTTGTAAACTGATTACTACTGTACTATTACTATTGTAAACCAATTAGGCTACTAATGTGCTATTACTAATGTGAGCCAATTACTATTGTGACCGAATAATATCCTACTACTAATTTTGTAATCTGATTACTAGAGTACTATTGGTATTGTAAACCAATTAGGCTACTATTGTCCTATTACTAATGTAAGCCAATTACTATTGTGACCGAATAATATCGTACTACTAATTTTGTAAAATGATTACTACTGTACTATTACCATTGTTAACCAATTAGGCTACTCTTGTACTACTACTAATGTAAGCCAATTACTATTGTGACCGTATAATATCGTACTACTAATTTTGTAAACTGATTACTAGAGTACTATTACTATTGTAAACCAATTAGGCTACTATTGTGCTTTTACTAATGTAAGCCAATTACTATTGTGACCGAATAATATCGTACTACAAATTTTGTAAACTGATTTCTACTGTACTATTACTATTGTAAGCCATTTAGGCTACTATTGTGCTATTATTAATGTAAGCCAATTACTATTGTGACCGAATAATATCCTACTACTAATTTTGTAATCTGATTACTAGAGTACTATTGGTATTGTAAACCAATTAGGCTACTATTGTGCTATTACTAATGTAAGCCAATTACTATTGTGATCGAATAATATCGTACTACTAATTTTGTAAAATGATTACTACTGTACTATTACCATTGTTAACCAATTAGGCTACTCTTGTACTACTACTAATGTAAGCCAATTACTATTGTGACCGAATAATATCGTACTACTAATTTTGTAAACTGATTACTAGAGTACTATTACTATTGTAAACCAATTAGGCTACTATTGTGCTTTTACTAATGTAAGCCAATTACTATTGTGACCGAATAATATCGTACTACAAATTTTGTAAACTGATTTCTACTGTACTATTACTATTGTAAGCCATTTAGGCTACTATTGTGCTATTACTAATGTGAGCCAATTACTATTGTGACCGAATAATATCCTACTACTAATTTTGTAATCTGATTACTAGAGTACTATTGGTATTGTAAACCAATTAGGCTACTATTGTGCTATTACTAATGTAAGCCAATTACTATTGTGACCGAATAATATCGTACTACTAATTTTGTAAACTGATTACTAGAGTACTATTACTATTGTAAACCAATTAGGCTATTATTGTGCTATTACTAATGTAAGCCCATTACTATTGTGACCGAATAATATCGTACTACTAATTTTGTAAACTGATTACTACTGTACTATTACTATTGTAAACCAATTAGGCTACTATTGTGCTACTACTAATGTAAGCCAATTACTATTGTGACCGAATAATATCGTACTACTAATTTTGTAAACTGATTACTACTGTACTATTACTATTGTAAACCAATTAGGCTACTATTGTGCTACTTCTAATGTGAGCCAATTTCTATTGTGACCGAATAATATCGTACTACTAATTTTGTAAACTGATTACTAGAGTACTATTACTATTGTAAACCAATTAGGCTACTATTGTGCTTTTACTAATGTAAGCCAATTACTATTGTGACCGAATAATATCGTACTACAAATTTTGTAAACTGATTTCTACTGTACTATTACTATTGTAAGCCAATTAGGCTACTATTGTGCTATTACTAATGTGAGCCAATTACTATTGTGACCGAATAATATCGTACTACTAATTTTGTAAACTGATTACTACTGTACTATTACTATTGTAAACCAATTGGGCTACTATTGTGCTATTACTAATGTAAACCAATTACTATTGTGACCGAATAATATCGTACTACTAATTTTGAAAACTGATTACTACTGTAATATTACTATTGTAAACCAATTAGGCTACTATTGTGCTTTTACTAATGTAAGCCAATTACTATTGTGACCGAATAATATCGTACTAATAATTTTGTAAACTGATTACTAGAGTATTATTACTATTGTAAACCAATTAGGCTACTAATGTGCTTTTACTAATGTAAGCCAATTACTATTGTGACCGAATAATATCGTACTACAAATGTTGTAAACTGATTTCTACTGTACTATTACTATTGTAAGCCAATTAGGCTACTATTGTGCTTTTACTAATGTAAGCCAATTACTATTGTGACCGAATAATATCGTACTACAAATTTTGTAAACTGATTTCTACTGTACTATTACTATTGTAAGCCATTTAGGCTACTATTGTGCTATTACTAATGTGAGCCAATTACTATTGTGACCGAATAATATCCTACTACTAATTTTGTAATCTGATTACTAGAGTACTATTGGTATTGTAAACCAATTAGGCTACTATTGTGCTATTACTAATGTAAGCCAATTACTATTGTGACCGAATAATATCGTACTACTAATTTTGTAAAATGATTACTACTGTACTATTACCATTGTTAACCAATTAGGCTACTCTTGTACTACTACTAATGTAAGCCAATTACTATTGTGACCGAATAATATCGTACTACTAATTTTGTAAACTGATTACTAGAGTACTATTACTATTGTAAACCAATTAGGCTACTATTGTGCTTTTACTAATGTAAGCCAATTACTATTGTGACCGAATAATATCGTACTACAAATTTTGTAAACTGATTTCTACTGTACTATTACTATTGTAAGCCATTTAGGCTACTATTGTGCTATTACTAATGTGAGCCAATTACTATTGTGACCGAATAATATCCTACTACTAATTTTGTAATCTGATTACTAGAGTACTATTGGTATTGTAAACCAATTAGGCTACTATTGTGCTATTACTAATGTAAGCCAATTACTATTGTGACCGAATAATATCGTACTACTAATTTTGAAAACTGATTACTACTGTAATATTACTATTGTAAACCAATTAGGCTAATATTGTGCTTTTACTAATGTAAGCCAATTACTATTGTGACCGAATAATATCGTACTACTAATTTTGTAAACTGATTACTAGAGTACTATTACTATTGTAAACCAATTAGGCTACTATTGTGCTTTTACTAATGTAAGCCAATTACTATTGTGACCGAATAATATCGTACTACAAATTTTGTAAACTGATTTCTACTGTACTATTACTATTGTAATCCAATTAGGCTACTATTGTGCTATTACTAATGTGAGCCAATTACTATTGTGACCGAATAATATCCTACTACTAATTTTGTAATCTGATTACTAGAGTACTATTGGTATTGTAAACCAATTAGGCTACTATTGTACTATTACTAATGTAAGCCAATTACTATTGTGACCGAATAATATCGTACTACTAATTTTGTTAACTGATTACTAGAGTACTATTACTATTGTAAACCAATTAGGCTACTATTGTGCTATTACTAATGTAAACCAATTACTATTGTGACCGAATAATATCGTACTACTAATTTTGAAAACTGATTACTACTGTAATATTACTATTGTAAACCAATTAGGCTACTATTGTGCTTTTACTAATGTAAGCCAATTACTATTGTGACCGAATAGTATCGTACTACTAATTTTGTAAACTGATTACTAGAGTACTATTACTATTGTAAACCAATTAGGCTACTATTGTGCTTTTACTAATGTAAGCCAATTACTATTGTGACCGAATAATATCGTACTACAAATTTTGTAAACTGATTTCTACTGTACTATTACTATTGTAAGCCAATTAGGCTACTATTGTGCTATTACTAATGTGAGCCAATTACTATTGTGACCGAATAATATCCTACTACTAATTTTGTAATCTGATTACTAGAGTACTATTGGTATTGTAAACCAATTAGGCTACTATTGTGCTATTACTAATGTAAGCCAATTACTATTGTGACCGAATAATATCGTAATACTAATTTTGTAAACTGATTACTAGAGTACTATTACTATTGTAAACCAATTAGGCTATTATTGTGCTATTACTAATGTAAGCCCATTACTATTGTGACCGAATAATATCGTACTACTAATTTTGTAAACTGATTACTACTGTACTATTACTATTGTAAACCAATTAGGCTACTATTGTGCTACTACTAATGTAAGCCAATTACTATTGTGACCGAATAATATCGTACTACTAATTTTGTAAACTGATTACTACTGTACTATTACTATTGTAAACCAATTAGGCTACTATTGTGCTACTTCTAATGTAAGCCAATTTCTATTGTGACAGAATAATATCGTACTACTAATTTTGTAAACTGATTACTAGAGTACTATTACTATTGTAAACCAATTAGGCTACTATTGTGCTTTTACTAATGTAAGCCAATTACTATTGTGACCGAATAATATCGTACTACAAATTTTGTAAACTGATTTCTACTGTACTATTACTATTGTAAGCCAATTAGGCTACTATTGTGCTATTACTAATGTGAGCCAATTACTATTGTGACCGAATAATATCGTACTACTAATTTTGTAAACTGATTACTACTGTACTATTACTATTGTAAACCAATTAGGCTACTATTGTGCTATTACTAATGTAAACCAATTACTATTGTGACCGAATAATATCGTACTACTAATTTTGAAAACTGATTACTACTGTAATATTACTATTGTAAACCAATTAGGCTACTATTGTGCTTTTACTAATGTAAGCCAATTACTATTGTGACCGAATAATATCGTACTACTAATTTTGTAAACTGATTACTAGAGTATTATTACTATTGTAAACCAATTAGGCTACTATTGTGCTATTACTAATGTAAGCCAATTACTATTGTGACCGAATAATATCGTACTACTAATTTTGTAAACTGATTACTAGAGTACTATTACTATTGTACACCAATTAGGCTACTAATGTGCTCTTACTAATGTAAGCCAATTGCTATTGTGACCGAATAATATCGTACTACAAATTTTGTAAACTGATTTCTACTGTACTATTACTATTGTAAACCAATTAGGCTACTATTGTGCTATTACTAATGTAAACCAATTACTATTGTGACCGAATAATATCGTACTACTAATTTTGAAAACTGATTACTACTGTAATATTACTATTGTAAACCAATTAGGCTACTATTGTGCTTTTACTAATGTAAGCCAATTACTATTGTGACCGAATAATATCGTACTAATAATTTTGTAAACTGATTACTAGAGTATTATTACTATTGTAAACCAATTAGGCTACTATTGTGCTATTACTAATGTGAGCCAATTACTATTGTGACCGAATAATATCCTACTACTAATTTTGTAATCTGATTACTAGAGTACTATTGGTATTGTAAACCAATTAGGCTACTATTGTGCTATTACTAATGTAAGCCAATTACTATTGTGACCGAATAATATCGTACTACTAATTTTGTAAAATGATTACTACTGTACTATTACCATTGTTAACCAATTAGGCTACTCTTGTACTACTACTAATGTAAGCCAATTACTATTGTGACCGAATAATATCGTACTACTAATTTTGTAAACTGATTACTACAGTACTATTACTATTGTAAACCAATTAGGCTACTATTGTGCTTTTACTAATGTAAGCCAATTACTATTGTGACCGAATAATATCGTACTACAAATTTTGTAAACTGATTTCTACTGTACTATTACTATTGTAAGCCATTTAGGCTACTATTGTGCTATTACTAATGTGAGCCAATTACTATTGTGACCGAATAATATCCTACTACTAATTTTGTAATCTGATTACTAGAGTACTATTGGTATTGTAAACCAATTAGGCTACTATTGTGCTATTACTAATGTAAGCCAATTACTATTGTGACCGAATAATATCGTACTACTAATTTTGTAAACTGATTACTAGAGTACTATTACTATTGTAAACCAATTAGGCTATTATTGTGCTATTACTAATGTAAGCCCATTACTATTGTGACCGAATAATATCGTACTACTAATTTTGTAAACTGATTACTACTGTACTATTACTATTGTAAACCAATTAGGCTACTAATGTGCTATTACTAATGTGAGCCAATTACTATTGTGACCGAATAATATCCTACTACTAATTTTGTAATCTGATTACTAGAGTACCATTGGTATTGTAAACCAATTAGGCTACTATTGTGCTATTACTAATGTAAGCCAATTACTATTGTGACCGAATAATATCGTACTACTAATTTTGTAAACTGATTACTAGAGTACTATTACTATTGTACACCAATTAGGCTACTAATGTGCTTTTACTAATGTAAGCCAATTGCTATTGTGACCGAATAATATCGTACTACAAATTTTGTAAACTGATTTCTACTGTACTATTACTATTGTAAGCCAATTAGGCTACTATTGTGCTTTTACTAATGTAAGCCAATTACTATTGTGACCGAATAATATCGTACTACAAATTTTGTAAACTGATTTCTACTGTACTATTACTATTGTAAGCCATTTAGGCTACTATTGTGCTATTACTAATGTGAGCCAATTACTATTGTGACCGAATAATATCCTACTACTAATTTTGTAATCTGATTACTAGAGTACTATTGGTATTGTAAACCAATTAGGCTACTATTGTCCTATTACTAATGTAAGCCAATTACTATTGTGACCGAATAATATCGTACTACTAATTTTGTAAACTGATTACTAGAGTACTATTACTATTGTAAACCAATTAGGCTACTATTGTGCTATTACTAATGTAAGCCCATTACTATTGTGACCGAATAATATCGTACTACTAATTTTGTAAACTGATTACTACTGTACTATTACTATTGTAAACCAATTAGGCTACTATTGTGCTACTACTAATGTAAGCCAATTACTATTGTGACCGAATAATATCGTACTACTAATTTTGTAAACTGATTACTAGAGTACTATTACTATTGTAAACCAATTAGGCAACTATTGTGCTTTTTACTAATGTAAGCCAATTACTATTGTGACCGAATAATATCGTACTACTAATTTTGTAAACTGATTACTACTGTACTATTACTATTGTAAACCAATTAGGCTACTATTGTGCTACTTCTAATGTAAGCCAATTACTATTGTGACCGAATAATATCGTACTACTAATTTTGTAAACTGATTACTAGAGTACTATTACTATTGTAAACCAATTAGGCTACTATTGTGCTTTTACTAATGTAAGCCAATTACTATTGTGACCGAATAATATCGTACTACAAATTTTGTAAACTGATTTCTACTGTACTATTACTATTGTAAGCCAATTAGGCTACTATTGTGCTATTACTAATGTGAGCCAATTACTATTGTGACCGAATAATATCGTACTACTAATTTTGTAAACTGATTACTACTGTACTATTACTATTGTAAACCAATTAGGCTACTATTGTGCTATTACTAATGTAAACCAATTACTATTGTGACCGAATAATATCGTACTACTAATTTTGAAAACTGATTACTACTGTAATATTACTATTGTAAACCAATTAGGCTACTATTGTGCTTTTACTAATGTAAGCCAATTACTATTGTGACCGAATAATATCGTACTAATAACTTTGTAAACTGATTACTAGAGTATTATTACTATTGTAAACCAATTAGGCTATTATTGTGCTATTACTAATGTAAGCCCATTACTATTGTGACCGAATAATATCGTACTACTAATTTTGTAAACTGATTACTACTGTACTATTACTATTGTAAACCAATTAGGCTACTAATGTGCTATTACTAATGTAAGCCAATTACTATTGTGACCGAATAATATCGTACTACTAATTTTGTAAACTGATTACTACTGTACTATTACTATTGTAAACCAATTAGGCTACTATTGTGCTATTACTAATGTAAGCCAATTACTATTGTGACCGAATAATATCGTACTACTAATTTTGAAAACTGATTACTACTGTACTATTAATATAGTAAACCAATTAGGCTACTATTGTGCTATTACTAATGTAAGAAAATTACTATTGTGACCGAATAATATCCTACTACTAATTTTATAAACTGATTACTAGTGTACTATTACTATTGTAAACCAATTAAGCTACTATTGTGCTATTACTAATGTAAGCCAATTACTATTGTGACAGAATAATATCCTACTACTAATTTTGTAATCTGATTACTAGAGTACTATTGGTATTGTAAACCAATTAGGCTACTATTGTGCTATTACTATTGTAAACCAATTACTATTGTGACCGAATAATATCGTACTACTAATTTTGAAAACTGATTACTACTGTAATATTACTATTGTAAACCAATTAGGCTACTATTGTGCTTTTACTAATGTAAGCCAATTACTATTGTGACCGAATAATATCGTACTAATAATTTTGTAAACTGGTTACTAGAGTACTATTACTATTGTAAACCAATTAGGCTACTAATGTGCTTTTACTAATGTAAGCCAATTACTATTGTGACCGAATAATATCGTACTACAAATGTTGTAAACTGATTTCTACTGTACTATTACTATTGTAAGCCAATTAGGCTACTATTGTGCTTTTACTAATGTAAGCCAATTACTATTGTGACCGAATAATATCGTACTACAAATTTTGTAAACTGATTTCTACTGTACTATTACTATTGTAAGCCATTTAGGCTACTATTGTGCTATTACTAATGTGAGCCAATTACTATTGTGACCGAATAATATCCTACTACTAATTTTGTAATCTGATTACTAGAGTACTATTGGTATTGTAAACCAATTAGGCTACTATTATGCTTTTACTAATGTAAGCCAATTACTATTGTGACCGAATAATATCGTACTACTAATTTTGTAAAATGATTACTACTGTACTATTACCATTGTTAACCAATTAGGCTACTCTTGTACTACTACTAATGTAAGCCAATTACTATTGTGACCGAATAATATCGTACTACGAATTTTGTAAACTGATTTCTACTGTACTATTACTATTGTAAGCCAATTAGGCTACTATTGTGCTTTTAATAATGTAAGCCAATTACTATTGTGACCAAATAATATCGTACTACAAATTTTGTAAACTGATTTCTACTGTACTATTACTATTGTAAGCCATTTAGGCTACTATTGTGCTATTACTAATGTGAGCCAATTACTATTGTGACCGAATAATATCCTACTACTAATTTTGTAATCTGATTACTAGAGTACTATTGGTATTGTAAACCAATTAGGCTACTATTGTGCTATTACTAATGTAAGCCAATTACTATTGTGACCGAATAATATCGTACTACTAATTTTGTAAAATGATTACTACTGTACTATTACCATTGTTAACCAATTAGGCTACTCTTGTACTACTACTAATGTAAGCCAATTACTATTGTGACCGTATAATATCGTACTACTAATTTTGTAAACTGATTACTAGAGTACTATTACTATTGTAAACCAATTAGGCAACTATTGTGCTTTTACTAATGTAAGCCAATTACTATTGTGACCGAATAATATCGTACTACAAATTTTGTAAACTGATTTCTACTGTACTATTACTATTGTAAGCCATTTAGGCTACTATTGTGCTATTACTAATGTGAGCCAATTACTATTGTGACCGAATAATATCCTACTACTAATTTTGTAATCTGATTACTAGAGTACTATTGGTATTGTAAACCAATTAGGCTACTATTGTGCTATTACTAATGTAAGCCAATTACTATTGTGACCGAATAATATCGTACTACAAATTTTGTAAACTGATTTCTACTGTACTATTACTATTGTAAGCCAATTAGGCTACTATTGTGCTATTACTTATGTGAGCCAATTACTATTGTGACCGAATAATATCGTACTACTAATTTTGTAAACTGATTACTACTGTACTATTACTATTGTGAACCAATTAGGCTACTATTGTGCTACTACTATTGTAAGCCAATTACTATTGTGACCGAATAATATCGTACTACTAATTTTGTAAACTGATTGCTAGAGTACTATTACTATTGTTAACCAATTAGGCAACTATTGTGCTTTTACTAATGTAAGCCAATTACTATTGTGACCGAATAATATCGTACTACTAATTTTGTAAACTGATTACTACTGTACTATTACCATTGTTAACCAATTAGGCTACTATTGTGCTACTACTAATGAAAGCCAATTACTATTGTGACCGAATAATATCGTACTACTAATTTTGTAAACTGATTACTAGAGTACTATTACTATTGTAAACCAATTAGGCTACTATTGTGCTTTTACTAATGTAAGCCAATTACTATTGTGACCGAATAATATCGTACTACTAATTTTGTAAACTGATTTCTACTGTACTATTAATATTGTAAGCCAATTAGGCTACTATTGTGCTATTACTAATGTGAGCCAATTACTATTGTGACCGAATAATATCCTACTACTAATTTTGTAATCTGATTACTAGAGTACTATTGGTATTGTAAACCAATTAGGCTACTATTGTGCTATTACTAATGTAAGCCAATTACTATTGTGACCGAATAATATCGTACTACTAATTTTGTAAACTGATTACTAGAGTACTATTACTATTGTAAACCAATTAGGCTATTATTGTGCTATTACTAATGTAAGCCAATTACTATTGTGACCGAATAATATCGTACTACTAATTTTGAAAACTGATTACTACTGTACTATTACTATTGTAAACCAATTAGGCTACTATTGTGCTTTTACTAATGTAAGCCAATTACTATTGTGACCGAATAATATCGTACTACTAATTTTGTAAACTGATTACTAGAGTACTATTACTATTGTAAACCAATTAGGCTACTATTGTGCTTTTACTAATGTAAGCCAATTACTATTGTGACCGAATAATATAGTACTACAAATTTTGTAAAGTGATTTCTACTGTACTATTACTATTGTAAGCCAATTAGGCTACTATTGTGCTATTACTAATGTGAGCCAATTACTATTGTGACCGAATAATATCGTACCACTAATTTTGTAAACTGATTACTACTGTACTATTACTATTGTAAACCAATTAGGCTACTATTGTGCTACTACTAATGTAAGCCAATTACTATTGTGACCGAATAATATCGTACTACTAATTTTGTAAACTGATTACTAGAGTACTATTACTATTGTAAACCAATTAGGCTACTATTGTGCTTTTACTAATGTAAGCCAATTACTATTGTGACCGAATAATATCGTACTACAAATTTTGTAAACTGATGTCTACTGTACTATTACTATTGTAAGCCAATTAGGCTACTATTATGCTATTACTAATGTGAGCCAATTACTATTGTGACCGAATAATATCGTACTACTAATTTTGTAAACTGATTACTACTGTACTATTACTATTGTAAACCAATTAGGCTACTATTGTGCTTTTACTAATGTAAGCCAATTACTATTGTGACCGAATAATATCGTACTACTAATATTGAAAACTGATTACTACTGTAATATTACTATTGTAAACCAATTAGGCTACTATTGTGCTTTTACTAATGTAAGCCAATTACTATTGTGACCGAATAATATCGTACTAATAATTTTGTAAACTGATTACTAGAGTACTATTACTATTGTAAACCAATTAGGCTACTAATGTGCTTTTACTAATGTAAGCCAATTACTATTGTGACCGAATAATATCGTACTACAAATGTTGTAAACTGATTTCTACTGTACTATTACTATTGTAAGCCAATTAGCCTACTATTGTGCTTTAACTAATGTAAGCCAATTACTATTGTGACCGAATAATATCGTACTACAAATTTTGTAAACTGATTTCTACTGTACTATTACTATTGTAAGCCATTTAGGCTACTATTGTGCTATTACTAATGTGAGCCAATTACTATTGTGACCGAATAATATCCTACTACTAATTTTGTAATCTGATTACTAGAGTACTATTGGTATTGTAAACCAATTAGGCAACTATTGTGCTATTACTAATGTAAGCCAATTACTATTGTGACCGAATAATATCGTACTACTAATTTTGTAAAATGATTACTACTGTACTATTAGGATTGTTAACCAATTAGGTTACTCTTGTACTACTACTAATGTAAGCCAATTACTATTGTGACCGAATAATATCGTACTACAAATTTTGTAAACTGATTTCTACTGTACTATTACTATTGTAAGCCATTTAGGCTACTATTGTGCTATTACTAATGTGAGCCAATTACTATTGTGACCGAATAATATCCTACTACTAATTTTGTAATCTGATTACTAGAGTACTATTGGTATTGTAAACCAATTAGGCTACTATTGTGCTATTACTAATGTAAGCCAATTACTATTGTGACCGAATAATATCGTACTACTAATTTTGTAAACTGATTACTAGAGTACTATTACTATTGTAAACCAATTAGGCTATTATTGTGCTATTACTAATGTAAGCCCATTACTATTGTGACCGAATAATATCGTACTACTAATTTTGTAAACTGATTACTTCTGTACTATTACTATTGTAAACCAATTAGGCTACTAATGTGCTATTACTAATGTAAGCCAATTACTATTGTGACCGAATAATATCGTACTACTAATTTTGTAAACTGATTACTACTGTACTATTACTATTGTAAACCAATTAGGCTACTATTGTGCTATTACTAATGTAAGCCAATTACTATTGTGACCGAATAATATCGTACTACTAATTTTAAAAACTGATTACTACTGTACTATTAATATAGTAAACCAATTAGGCTACTATTGTGCTATTACTAATGTAAGAAAATTACTATTGTGACCGAATAATATCCTACTACTAATTTTATAAACTGATTACTACTGTACTATTACTATTGTAAGCCATTTAGGCTACTATTGTGCTATTACTAATGTGAGCCAATTACTATTGTGACCGAATAATATCCTACTACTAATTTTGTAATCTGATTACTAGAGTACTATTGGTATTGTAAACCAATTAGGCTACTATTGTGCTATTACTAATGTAAGCCAATTACTATTGTGACCGAATAATATCGTACTACAAATTTTGTAAACTGATTTCTACTGTACTATTACTATTGTAAGCCAATTAGGCTACTATTGTGCTATTACTTATGTGAGCCAATTACTATTGTGACCGAATAATATCGTACTACTAATTTTGTAAACTGATTACTACTGTACTATTACTATTGTGAACCAATTAGGCTACTATTGTGCTACTACTATTGTAAGCCAATTACTATTGTGACCGAATAATATCGTACTACTAATTTTGTAAACTGATTGCTAGAGTACTATTACTATTGTTAACCAATTAGGCAACTATTGTGCTTTTACTAATGTAAGCCAATTACTATTGTGACCGAATAATATCGTACTACTAATTTTGTAAACTGATTACTACTGTACTATTACCATTGTTAACCAATTAGGCTACTATTGTGCTACTACTAATGAAAGCCAATTACTATTGTGACCGAATAATATCGTACTACTAATTTTGTAAACTGATTACTAGAGTACTATTACTATTGTAAACCAATTAGGCTACTATTGTGCTTTTACTAATGTAAGCCAATTACTATTGTGACCGAATAATATCGTACTACTAATTTTGTAAACTGATTTCTACTGTACTATTAATATTGTAAGCCAATTAGGCTACTATTGTGCTATTACTAATGTGAGCCAATTACTATTGTGACCGAATAATATCCTACTACTAATTTTGTAATCTGATTACTAGAGTACTATTGGTATTGTAAACCAATTAGGCTACTATTGTGCTATTACTAATGTAAGTCAATTACTATTGTGACCGAATAATATCGTACTACTAATTTTGTAAACTGATTACTAGAGTACTATTACTATTGTAAACCAATTAGGCTATTATTGTGCTATTACTAATGTAAGCCAATTACTATTGTGACCGAATAATATCGTACTACTAATTTTGAAAACTGATTACTACTGTACTATTACTATTGTAAACCAATTAGGCTACTATTGTGCTTTTACTAATGTAAGCCAATTACTATTGTGACCGAATAATATCGTACTACTAATTTTGTAAACTGATTACTAGAGTACTATTACTATTGTAAACCAATTAGGCTACTATTGTGCTTTTACTAATGTAAGCCAATTACTATTGTGACCGAATAATATAGTACTACAAATTTTGTAAAGTGATTTCTACTGTACTATTACTATTGTAAGCCAATTAGGCTACTATTGTGCTATTACTAATGTGAGCCAATTACTATTGTGACCGAATAATATCGTACCACTAATTTTGTAAACTGATTACTACTGTACTATTACTATTGTAAACCAATTAGGCTACTATTGTGCTACTACTAATGTAAGCCAATTACTATTGTGACCGAATAATATCGTACTACTAATTTTGTAAACTGATTACTAGAGTACTATTACTATTGTAAACCAATTAGGCTACTATTGTGCTTTTACTAATGTAAGCCAATTACTATTGTGACCGAATAATATCGTACTACAAATTTTGTAAACTGATGTCTACTGTACTATTACTATTGTAAGCCAATTAGGCTACTATTATGCTATTACTAATGTGAGCCAATTACTATTGTGACCGAATAATATCGTACTACTAATTTTGTAAACTGATTACTACTGTACTATTACTATTGTAAACCAATTAGGCTACTATTGTGCTTTTACTAATGTAAGCCAATTACTATTGTGACCGAATAATATCGTACTACTAATATTGAAAACTGATTACTACTGTAATATTACTATTGTAAACCAATTAGGCTACTATTGTGCTTTTACTAATGTAAGCCAATTACTATTGTGACCGAATAATATCGTACTAATAATTTTGTAAACTGATTACTAGAGTACTATTACTATTGTAAACCAATTAGGCTACTAATGTGCTTTTACTAATGTAAGCCAATTACTATTGTGACCGAATAATATCGTACTACAAATGTTGTAAACTGATTTCTACTGTACTATTACTATTGTAAGCCAATTAGCCTACTATTGTGCTTTAACTAATGTAAGCCAATTACTATTGTGACCGAATAATATCGTACTACAAATTTTGTAAACTGATTTCTACTGTACTATTACTATTGTAAGCCATTTAGGCTACTATTGTGCTATTACTAATGTGAGCCAATTACTATTGTGACCGAATAATATCCTACTACTAATTTTGTAATCTGATTACTAGAGTACTATTGGTATTGTAAACCAATTAGGCAACTATTGTGCTATTACTAATGTAAGCCAATTACTATTGTGACCGAATAATATCGTACTACTAATTTTGTAAAATGATTACTACTGTACTATTAGGATTGTTAACCAATTAGGTTACTCTTGTACTACTACTAATGTAAGCCAATTACTATTGTGACCGAATAATATCGTACTACAAATTTTGTAAACTGATTTCTACTGTACTATTACTATTGTAAGCCATTTAGGCTACTATTGTGCTATTACTAATGTGAGCCAATTACTATTGTGACCGAATAATATCCTACTACTAATTTTGTAATCTGATTACTAGAGTACTATTGGTATTGTAAACCAATTAGGCTACTATTGTGCTATTACTAATGTAAGCCAATTACTATTGTGACCGAATAATATCGTACTACTAATTTTGTAAACTGATTACTAGAGTACTATTACTATTGTAAACCAATTAGGCTATTATTGTGCTATTACTAATGTAAGCCCATTACTATTGTGACCGAATAATATCGTACTACTAATTTTGTAAACTGATTACTTCTGTACTATTACTATTGTAAACCAATTAGGCTACTAATGTGCTATTACTAATGTAAGCCAATTACTATTGTGACCGAATAATATCGTACTACTAATTTTGTAAACTGATTACTACTGTACTATTACTATTGTAAACCAATTAGGCTACTATTGTGCTATTACTAATGTAAGCCAATTACTATTGTGACCGAATAATATCGTACTACTAATTTTAAAAACTGATTACTACTGTACTATTAATATAGTAAACCAATTAGGCTACTATTGTGCTATTACTAATGTAAGAAAATTACTATTGTGACCGAATAATATCCTACTACTAATTTTATAAACTGATTACTACTGTACTATTACTATTGTAAACCAATTAAGCTACTATTGTGCTATTACTAATGTAAGCCAATTACTATTGTGACAGAATAATATCCTACTACTAATTTTGTAATCTGATTACTAGAGTACTATTGGTATTGTAAACCAATTAGGCTACTATTGTGCTATTACTAATGTAAGCCAATTACTATTGTGACCGAATAATATCGTACTACTAATTTTGTAAACTGATTACTAGAGTACTATTACTATTGTAAACCAATTAGTCTACTATTGTGCTATTACTAATGTAAGCCAATTACTATTGTGACCGAATAATATCGTACTACTAATTTTGAAAACTGATTACTACTGTAATATTACTATTGTAAACCAATTAGGCTACTATTGTGCTTTTACTAATGTAAGCCAATTACTATTGTGACCGAATAATATCGTACTAATAATTTTGTAAACTGATTACTAGAGTACTATTACTATTGTAAACCAATTAGGCTACTAATGTGCTTTTACTAATGTAAGCCAATTACTATTGTGACCGAATAATATCGTACTACAAATTTTGTAAACTGATTTCTACTGTACTATTACTATTGTAAGCCAATTAGGCTACTATTGTGCTATTACTTATGTGAGCCAATTACTATTGTGACCGAATAATATCGTACTACTAATTTTGTAAACTGATTACTACTGTACTATTACTATTGTAAACCAATTAGGCTACTATTGTGCTACTACTATTGTAAGCCAATTACTATTGTGACCGAATAATATCGTACTACTAATTTTGTAAACTGATTGCTAGAGTACTATTACTATTGTTAACCAATTAGGCAACTATTGTGCTTTTACTAATGTAAGCCAATTACTATTGTGACCGAATAATATCGTACTACTAATTTTGTAAACTGATTACTACTGTACTATTACCATTGTTAACCAATTAGGCTACTATTGTGCTACTACTAATGTAAGCCAATTACTATTGTGACCGAATAATATCGTACTACTAATTTTGTAAACTGATTACTAGAGTACTATTACTATTGTAAACCAATTAGGCTACTATTGTGCTTTTACTAATGTAAGCCAATTACTATTGTGACCGAATAATATCGTACTACAAATTTTGTAAACTGATTTCTACTGTACTATTACTATTGTAAGCCAATTAGGCTACTATTGTGCTATTACTAATGTGAGCCAATTACTATTGTGACCGAATAATATCCTACTACTAATTTTGTAATCTGATTACTAGAGTACTATTGGTATTTTAAACCAATTAGGCTACTATTGTGCTATTACTAATGTAAGCCAGATTACTAGAGTACTATTACTATTGTAAACCAATTAGGCTACTATTGTGCTATTACTAATGTAAACCAATTACTATTGTGACCGAATAATATCGTACTACTAATTTTGAAAACTGATTACTACTGTAATATTACTATTGTTAACCAATTAGGCTACTATTGTGCTTTTACTAATGTAAGCCAATTACTATTGTGACCGAATAATATCGTACTACTAATTTTGTTAACTGATTACTAGAGTACTATTACTATTGTAAACCAATTAGGCTACTATTGTGCTATTACTAATGTAAACCAATTACTATTGTGACCGAATAATATCGTACTACTAATTTTGAAAACTGATTACTACTGTAATATTACTATTGTAAACCAATTAGGCTACTATTGTGCTTTTACTAATGTAAGCCAATTACTATTGTGACCGAATAATATCGTACTACTAATTTTGTAAACTGATTACTAGAGTACTATTACTATTGTAAACCAATTAGGCTACTATTGTGCTTTTACTAATGTAAGCCAATTACTATTGTGACCGAATAATATCGTACTACAAATTTTGTAAACTGATTTCTACTGTACTATTACTATTGTAATCCAATTAGGCTACTATTGTGCTATTACTAATGTGAGCCAATTACTATTGTGACCGAATAATATCCTACTACTAATTTTGTAATCTGATTACTAGAGTACTATTGGTATTGTAAACCAATTAGGCTACTATTGTGCTATTACTAATGTAAGCCAATTACTATTGTGACCGAATAATATCGTACTACTAATTTTGTTAACTGATTACTAGAGTACTATTACTATTGTAAACCAATTAGGCTACTATTGTGCTATTACTAATGTAAACCAATTACTATTGTGACCGAATAATATCGTACTACAAATTTTGTAAACTGATTTCTACTGTACTATTACTATTGTAAGCCAATTAGGCTACTATTGTGCTATTACTAATGTGAGCCAATTACTATTGTGACCGAATAATATCCTACTACTAATTTTGTAATCTGATTACTAGAGTACTATTGGTATTGTAAACCAATTAGGCTACTATTGTGCTATTACTAATGTAAGCCAATTACTATTGTGACCGAATAATATCGTACTACTAATTTTGTTAACTGATTACTAGAGTACTATTACTATTGTAAACCAATTAGGCTACTATTGTGCTATTACTAATGTGAGCCAATTACTATTGTGACCGAATAATATCCTACTACTAATTTTGTAATCTGATTACTAGAGTACTATTGGTATTGTAAACCAATTAGGCTACTATTGTGCTATTACTAATGTAAGCCAATTACTATTGTGACCGAATAATATCGTACTACTAATTTTGTTAACTGATTACTAGAGTACTATTACTATTGTAAACCAATTAGGCTACTATTGTGCTATTACTAATGTAAACCAATTACTATTGTGACCGAATAATATCGTACTACTATTTTTGAAAACTGATTACTACTGTAATATTACTATTGTAAACCAATTAGGCTACTATTGTGCTTTTACTAATGTAAGCCAATTACTATTGTGACCGAATAGTATCGTACTACTAATTTTGTAAACTGATTACTAGAGTACTATTACTATTGTAAACCAATTAGGCTACTATTGTGCTTTTACTAATGTAAGCCAATTACTATTGTGACCGAATAATATCGTACTACAAATTTTGTAAACTGATTTCTACTGTACTATTACTATTGTAAGCCAATTAGGCTACTATTGTGCTATTACTAATGTGAGCCAATTACTATTGTGACCGAATAATATCCTACTACTAATTTTGTAATCTGATTACTAGAGTACTATTGGTATTGTAAACCAATTAGGCTACTATTGTGCTATTACTAATGTAAGCCAATTACTATTGTGACCGAATAATATCGTACTACTAATTTTGTTAACTGATTACTAGAGTACTATTACTATTGTAAACCAATTAGGCTACTATTGTGCTATTACTAATGTAAACCAATTACTATTGTGACCGAATAATATCGTACTACTAATTTTGAAAACTGATTACTACTGTAATATTACTATTGTAAACCAATTAGGCTACTATTGTGCTTTTACTAATGTAAGCCAATTACTATTGTGACCGAATAATATCGTACTAATAATTTTGTAAACTGATTACTAGAGTACTATTACTATTGTAAACCAATTAGGCTACTAATGTGCTTTTACTAATGTAAGCCAATTACTATTGTGACCGAATAATATCGTACTGCAAATGTTGTAAACTGATTTCTACTGTACTATTACTATTGTAAGCCAATTAGGCTACTATTGTGCTTTTACTAATGTAAGCCAATTACTATTGTGACCGAATAATATCGTACTACAAATTTTGTAAACTGATTTCTACTGTACTATTACTATTGTAAGCCATTTAGGCTACTATTGTGCTATTACTAATGTGAGCCAATTACTATTGTGACCGAATAATATCCTACTACTAATTTTGTAATCTGATTACTAGAGTACTATTGGTATTGTAAACCAATTAGGCTACTATTGTGCTATTACTAATGTAAGCCAATTACTATTGTGACCGAATAATATCGTACTACTAATTTTGTAAAATGATTACTACTGTACTATTACCATTGTTAACCAATTAGGCTACTCTTGTACTACTACTAATGTAAGCCAATTACTATTGTGACCGAATAATATCGTACTACTAATTTTGTAAACTGATTACTAGAGTACTATTACTATTGTAAACCAATTAGGCTACTATTGTGCTTTTACTAATGTAAGCCAATTACTATTGTGACCGAATAATATCGTACTACAAATTTTGTAAACTGATTTCTACTGTACTATTACTATTGTAAGCCATTTAGGCTACTATTGTGCTATTACTAATGTGAGCCAATTACTATTGTGACCGAATAATATCCTACTACTAATTTTGTAATCTGATTACTAGAGTACTATTGGTATTGTAAACCAATTAGGCTACTATTGTGCTAATTCTAATGTAAGCCAATTACTATTGTGACCGAATAATATCGTACTACTAATTTTGTAAACTGATTACTAGAGTACTATTACTATTGTAAACCAATTAGGCTATTATTGTGCTATTACTAATGTAAGCCCATTACTATTGTGACCGAATAATATCGTACTACTAATTTTGTAAACTGATTACTACTGTACTATTACTATTGTAAACCAATTAGGCTACTATTGTGCTATTACTAATGTAAGCCAATTACTATTGTGACCGAATAATATCGTACTACTAATTTTAAAAACTGATTACTACTGTACTATTAATATAGTAAACCAATTAGGCTACTATTGTGCTATTACTAATGTAAGAAAATTACTATTGTGACCGAATAATATCCTACTACTAATTTTATAAACTGATTACTACTGTACTATTACTATTGTAAACCAATTAAGCTACTATTGTGCTATTACTAATGTAAGCCAATTACTATTGTGACCGAATAATATCCTACTACTAATTTTGTAATCTGATTACTAGAGTACCATTGGTATTGTAAACCAATTAGGCTACTATTGTGCTATTACTAATGTAAGCCAATTACTATTGTGACCGAATAATATCGTACTACTAATTTTGTAAACTGATTACTAGAGTACTATTACTATTGTACACCAATTAGGCTACTAATGTGCTTTTACTAATGTAAGCCAATTACTATTGTGACCGAATAATATCGTACTACAAATTTTGTAAACTGATTTCTACTGTACTATTACTATTGTAAGCCAATTAGGCTACTATTGTGCTTTTACTAATGTAAGCCAATTACTATTGTGACCGAATAATATCGTACTACAAATTTTGTAAACTGATTTCTACTGTACTATTACTATTGTAAGCCATTTAGGCTACTATTGTGCTATTACTAATGTGAGCCAATTACTATTGTGACCGAATAATATCCTACTACTAATTTTGTAATCTGATTACTAGAGTACTATTGGTATTGTAAACCAATTAGGCTACTATTGTCCTATTACTAATGTAAGCCATTTACTATTGTGACCGAATAATATCGTACTACTAATTTTGTAAAATGATTACTACTGTACTATTACCATTGTTAACCAATTAGGCTACTCTTGTACTACTACTAATGTAAGCCAATTACTATTGTGACCGTATAATATCGTACTACTAATTTTGTAAACTGATTACTAGAGTACTATTACTATTGTAAACCAATTAGGCTACTATTGTGCTTTTACTAATGTAAGCCAATTACTATTGTGACCGAATAATATCGTACTACAAATTTTGTAAACTGATTTCTACTGTACTATTACTATTGTAAGCCATTTAGGCTACTATTGTGCTATTATTAATGTAAGCCAATTACTATTGTGACCGAATAATATCCTACTACTAATTTTGTAATCTGATTACTAGAGTACTATTGGTATTGTAAACCAATTAGGCTACTATTGTGCTATTACTAATGTAAGCCAATTACTATTGTGATCGAATAATATCGTACTACTAATTTTGTAAAATGATTACTACTGTACTATTACCATTGTTAACCAATTAGGCTACTCTTGTACTACTACTAATGTAAGCCAATTACTATTGTGACCGAATAATATCGTACTACTAATTTTGTAAACTGATTACTAGAGTACTATTACTATTGTAAACCAATTAGGCTACTATTGTGCTTTTACTAATGTAAGCCAATTACTATTGTGACCGAATAATATCGTACTACAAATTTTGTAAACTGATTTCTACTGTACTATTACTATTGTAAGCCATTTAGGCTACTATTGTGCTATTACTAATGTGAGCCAATTACTATTGTGACCGAATAATATCCTACTACTAATTTTGTAATCTGATTACTAGAGTACTATTGGTATTGTAAACCAATTAGGCTACTATTGTGCTATTACTAATGTAAGCCAATTACTATTGTGACCGAATAATATCGTACTACTAATTTTGTAAACTGATTACTAGAGTACTATTACTATTGTAAACCAATTAGGCTATTATTGTGCTATTACTAATGTAAGCCCATTACTATTGTGACCGAATAATATCGTACTACTAATTTTGTAAACTGATTACTACTGTACTATTACTATTGTAAACCAATTAGGCTACTAATGTGCTATTACTAATGTAAGCCAATTACTATTGTGACCGAATAATATCGTACTACAAATTTTGTAAACTGATTTCTACTGTACTATTACTATTGTAAGCCATTTAGGCTACTATTGTGCTATTACTAATGTGAGCCAATTACTATTGTGACCGAATAATATCCTACTACTAATTTTGTAATCTGATTACTAGTGTACTATTGGTATTGTAAACCAATTAGGCTACTATTGTGCTATTACTAATGTAAGCCAATTACTATTGTGACCGAATAATATCGTACTACTAATTTTGTAAACTGATTACTAGAGTACTATTACTATTGTAAACCAATTAGGCTATTATTGTGCTATTACTAATGTAAGCCCATTACTATTGTGACCGAATAATATCGTACTACTAATTTTGTAAACTGATTACTACTGTACTATTACTATTGTAAACCAATTAGGCTACTAATGTGCTATTACTAATGTAAGCCAATTACTATTGTGACCGAATAATATCGTACTACTAATTTTGTAAACTGATTACTACTGTACTATTACTATTGTAAACCAATTAGGCTACTATTGTGCTATTACTAATGTAAGCCAATTACTATTGTGACCGAATAATATCGTACTACTAATTTTGAAAACTGATTACTACTGTACTATTAATATAGTAAACCAATTAGGCTACTATTGTGCTATTACTAATGTAAGAAAATTACTATTGTGACCGAATAATATCCTACTACTAATTTTATAAACTGATTACTAGTGTACTATTACTATTGTAAACCAATTAAGCTACTATTGTGCTATTACTAATGTAAGCCAATTACTATTGTGACAGAATAATATCCTACTACTAATTTTGTAATCTGATTACTAGAGTACTATTGGTATTGTAAACCAATTAGGCTACTATTGTGCTATTACTAATGTAAACCAATTACTATTGTGACCGAATAATATCGTACTACTAATTTTGAAAACTGATTACTACTGTAATATTACTATTGTAAACCAATTAGGCTACTATTGTGCTTTTAATAATGTAAGCCAATTACTATTGTGACCGAATAATATCGTACTAATAATTTTGTAAACTGGTTACTAGAGTACTATTACTATTGTAAACCAATTAGGCTACTAATGTGCTTTTACTAATGTAAGCCAATTACTATTGTGACCGAATAATATCGTACTACAAATGTTGTAAACTGATTTCTACTGTACTATTACTATTGTAAGCCAATTAGGCTACTATTGTGCTTTTACTAATGTAAGCCAATTACTATTGTGACCGAATAATATCGCACTACAAATTTTGTAAACTGATTTCTACTGTACTATTACTATTGTAAGCCATTTAGGCTACTATTGTGCTATTACTAATGTGAGCCAATTACTATTGTGACCGAATAATATCCTACTACTAATTTTGTAATCTGATTACTAGAGTACTATTGGTATTGTAAACCAATTAGGCTACTATTGTGCTATTACTAATGTAAGCCAATTACTATTGTGACCGAATAATATCGTACTACTAATTTTGTAAAATGATTACTACTGTACTATTACCATTGTTAACCAATTAGGCTACTCTTGTACTACTACTAATGTAAGCCAATTACTATTGTGACCGAATAATATCGTACTACTAATTTTGTAAACTGATTTCTACTGTACTATTACTATTGTAAGCCAATTAGGCTACTATTGTGCTTTTAATAATGTAAGCCAATTACTATTGTGACCAAATAATATCGTACTACAAATTTTGTAAACTGATTTCTACTGTACTATTACTATTGTAAGCCATTTAGGCTACTATTGTGCTATTACTAATGTGAGCCAATTACTATTGTGACCGAATAATATCCTACTACTAATTTTGTAATCTGATTACTAGAGTACTATTGGTATTGTAAACCAATTAGGCTACTATTGTGCTATTACTAATGTAAGCCAATTACTATTGTGACCGAATAATATCGTACTACTAATTTTGTAAAATGATTACTACTGTACTATTACCATTGTTAATCAATTAGGCTACTCTTGTACTACTACTAATGTAAGCCAATTACTATTGTGACCGTATAATATCGTACTACTAATTTTGTAAACTGATTACTAGAGTACTATTACTATTGTAAACCAATTAGGCAACTATTGTGCTTTTACTAATGTAAGCCAATTACTATTGTGACCGAATAATATCGTACTACAAATTTTGTAAACTGATTTCTACTGTACTATTACTATTGTAAGCCATTTAGGCTACTATTGTGCTATTACTAATGTGAGCCAATTACTATTGTGACCGAATAATATCCTACTACTAATTTTGTAATCTGATTACTAGAGTACTATTGGTATTGTAAACCAATTAGGCTACTATTGTGCTATTACTAATGTAAGCCAATTACTATTGTGACCGAATAATATCGTACTACAAATTTTGTAAACTGATTTCTACTGTACTATTACTATTGTAAGCTAATTAGGCTACTATTGTGCTATTACTTATGTGAGCCAATTACTATTGTGACCGAATAATATCGTACTACTAATTTTGTAAACTGATTACTACTGTACTATTACTATTGTAAACCAATTAGGCTACTATTGTGCTACTACTATTGTAAGCCAATTACTATTGTGACCGAATAATATCGTACTACTAATTTTGTAAACTGATTGCTAGAGTACTATTACTATTGTTAACCAATTAGGCAACTATTGTGCTTTTACTAATGTAAGCCAATTACTATTGTGACCGAATAATATCGTACTACTAATTTTGTAAACTGATTACTACTGTACTATTGCCATTGTTAACCAATTAGGCTACTATTGTGCTACTACTAATGAAAGCCAATTACTATTGTGACCGAATAATATCGTACTACTAATTTTGTAAACTGATTACTAGAGTACTATTACTATTGTAAACCAATTAGGCTACTATTGTGCTTTTACTAATGTAAGCCAATTACTATTGTGACCGAATAATATCGTACTACTAATTTTGTAAACTGATTTCTACTGTACTATTAATATTGTAAGCCAATTAGGCTACTATTGTGCTATTACTAATGTGAGCCAATTACTATTGTGACCGAATAATATCCTACTACTAATTTTGTAATCTGATTACTAGAGTACTATTGGTATTGTAAACCAATTAGGCTACTATTGTGCTATTACTAATGTAAGCCAATTACTATTGTGACCGAATAATATCGTACTACTAATTTTGTAAACTGATTACTAGAGTACTATTACTATTGTAAACCAATTAGGCTATTATTGTGCTATTACTAATGTAAGCCAATTACTATTGTGACCGAATAATATCGTACTACTAATTTTGAAAACTGATTACTACTGTACTATTACTATTGTAAACCAATTAGGCTACTATTGTGCTTTTACTAATGTAAGCCAATTACTATTGTGACCGAATAATATCGTACTACTAATTTTGTAAACTGATTACTAGAGTACTATTACTATTGTAAACCAATTAGGCTACTATTGTGCTTTTACTAATGTAAGCCAATTACTATTGTGACCGAATAATATAGTACTACAAATTTTGTAAAGTGATTTCTACTGTACTATTACTATTGTAAGCCAATTAGGCTACTATTGTGCTATTACTAATGTGAGCCAATTACTATTGTGACCGAATAATATCGTACCACTAATTTTGTAAACTGATTACTACTGTACTATTACTATTGTAAACCAATTAGGCTACTATTGTGCTACTACTAATGTAAGCCAATTACTATTGTGACCGAATAATATCGTACTACTAATTTTGTAAACTGATTACTAGAGTACTATTACTATTGTAAACCAATTAGGCTACTATTGGGCTTTTATTAATGTAAGCCAATTACTATTGTGACCGAATAATATCGTACTACAAATTTTGTAAACTGATGTCTACTGTACTATTACTATTGTAAGCCAATTAGGCTACTATTGTGCTATTACTAATGTGAGCCAATTACTATTGTGACCGAATAATATCGTACTACTAATTTTGTAAACTGATTACTACTGTACTATTACTATTGTAAACCAATTAGGCTACTATTGTGCTTTTACTAATGTAAGCCAATTACTATTGTGACCGAATAATATCGTACTACTAATATTGAAAACTGATTACTACTGTAATATTACTATTGTAAACCAATTAGGCTACTATTGTGCTTTTACTAATGTAAGCCAATTACTATTGTGACCGAATAATATCGTACTAATAATTTTGTAAACTGATTACTAGAGTACTATTACTATTGTAAACCAATTAGGCTACTAATGTGCTTTTACTAATGTAAGCCAATTACTATTGTGACCGAATAATATCGTACTACAAATGTTGTAAACTGATTTCTACTGTACTATTACTATTGTAAGCCAATTAGCCTACTATTGTGCTTTTACTAATGTAAGCCAATTACTATTGTGACCGAATAATATCGTACTACAAATTTTGTAAACTGATTTCTACTGTACTATTACTATTGTAAGCCATTTAGGCTACTATTGTGCTATTACTAATGTGAGCCAATTACTATTGTGACCGAATAATATCCTACTACTAATTTTGTAATCTGATTACTAGAGTACTATTGGTATTGTAAACCAATTAGGCAACTATTGTGCTATTACTAATGTAAGCCAATTACTATTGTGACCGAATAATATCGTACTACTAATTTTGTAAAATGATTACTACTGTACTATTAGGATTGTTAACCAATTAGGTTACTCTTGTACTACTACTAATGTAAGCCAATTACTATTGTGACCGAATAATATCGTACTACTAATTTTGTAAACTGATTACTAGAGTACTATTACTATTGTAAACCAATTAGGCTACTATTGTGCTTTTACTAATGTAAGCCAATTACTATTGTGACCGAATAATATCGTACTACAAATTTTGTAATCTGATTTCTACTGTACTATTACTATTGTAAGCCATTTAGGCTACTATTGTGCTATTACTAATGTGAGCCAATTACTATTGTGACCGAATAATATCCTACTACTAATTTTGTAATCTGATTACTAGAGTACTATTGGTATTGTAAACCAATTAGGCTACTATTGTGCTATTACTAATGTAAGCCAATTACTATTGTGACCGAATAATATCGTACTACTAATTTTGTAAACTGATTACTAGAGTACTATTACTATTGTAAACCAATTAGGCTATTATTGTGCTTTTACTAATGTAAGCCCATTACTATTGTGACCGAATAATATCGTACTACTAATTTTGTAAACTGATTACTACTGTACTATTACTATTGTAAACAAATTAGGCTACTAATGTGCTATTACTAATGTAAGCCAATTACTATTGTGACCGAATAATATCGTACTACTAATTTTGTAAACTGATTACTACTGTACTATTACTATTGTAAACCAATTAGGCTACTATTGTGCTATTACTAATGTGAGCCAATTACTATTGTGATCGAATAATATCGTACTACTAATTTTGTAAAATGATTACTACTGTACTATTACCATTGTTAACCAATTAGGCTACTCTTGTACTACTACTAATGTAAGCCAATTACTATTGTGACCGAATAATATCGTACTACTAATTTTGTAAACTGATTACTAGAGTACTATTACTATTGTAAACCAATTAGGCTACTATTGTGCTTTTACTAATGTAAGCCAATTACTATTGTGACCGAATAATATCGTACTACAAATTTTGTAAACTGATTTCTACTGTACTATTACTATTGTAAGCCATTTAGGCTACTATTGTGCTATTACTAATGTGAGCCAATTACTATTGTGACCGAATAATATCCTACTACTAATTTTGTAATCTGATTACTAGAGTACTATTGGTATTGTAAACCAATTAGGCTACTATTGTGCTATTACTAATGTAAGCCAATTACTATTGTGACCGAATAATATCGTACTACTAATTTTGTAAACTGATTACTAGAGTACTATTACTATTGTAAACCAATTAGGCTATTATTGTGCTATTACTAATGTAAGCCCATTACTATTGTGACCGAATAATATCGTACTACTAATTTTGTAAACTGATTACTACTGTACTATTACTATTGTAAACCAATTAGGCTACTAATGTGCTATTACTAATGTAAGCCAATTACTATTGTGACCGAATAATATCGTACTACTAATTTTGTAAACTGATTACTACTGTACTATTACTATTGTAAACCAATTAGGCTACTATTGTGCTATTACTAATGTAAGCCAATTACTATTGTGACCGAATAATATCGTACTACTAATTTTGAAAACTGATTACTACTGTACTATTAATATAGTAAACCAATTAGGCTACTATTGTGCTATTACTAATGTAAGAAAATTACTATTGTGACCGAATAATATCCTACTACTAATTTTATAAACTGATTACTAGTGTACTATTACTATTGTAAACCAATTAAGCTACTATTGTGCTATTACTAATGTAAGCCAATTACTATTGTGACAGAATAATATCCTACTACTAATTTTGTAATCTGATTACTAGAGTACTATTGGTATTGTAAACCAATTAGGCTACTATTGTGCTATTACTAATGTAAACCAATTACTATTGTGACCGAATAATATCGTACTACTAATTTTGAAAACTGATTACTACTGTAATATTACTATTGTAAACCAATTAGGCTACTATTGTGCTTTTAATAATGTAAGCCAATTACTATTGTGACCGAATAATATCGTACTAATAATTTTGTAAACTGGTTACTAGAGTACTATTACTATTGTAAACCAATTAGGCTACTAATGTGCTTTTACTAATGTAAGCCAATTACTATTGTGACCGAATAATATCGTACTACAAATGTTGTAAACTGATTTCTACTGTACTATTACTATTGTAAGCCAATTAGGCTACTATTGTGCTTTTACTAATGTAAGCCAATTACTATTGTGACCGAATAATATCGCACTACAAATTTTGTAAACTGATTTCTACTGTACTATTACTATTGTAAGCCATTTAGGCTACTATTGTGCTATTACTAATGTGAGCCAATTACTATTGTGACCGAATAATATCCTACTACTAATTTTGTAATCTGATTACTAGAGTACTATTGGTATTGTAAACCAATTAGGCTACTATTGTGCTATTACTAATGTAAGCCAATTACTATTGTGACCGAATAATATCGTACTACTAATTTTGTAAAATGATTACTACTGTACTATTACCATTGTTAACCAATTAGGCTACTCTTGTACTACTACTAATGTAAGCCAATTACTATTGTGACCGAATAATATCGTACTACTAATTTTGTAAACTGATTTCTACTGTACTATTACTATTGTAAGCCAATTAGGCTACTATTGTGCTTTTAATAATGTAAGCCAATTACTATTGTGACCAAATAATATCGTACTACAAATTTTGTAAACTGATTTCTACTGTACTATTACTATTGTAAGCCATTTAGGCTACTATTGTGCTATTACTAATGTGAGCCAATTACTATTGTGACCGAATAATATCCTACTACTAATTTTGTAATCTGATTACTAGAGTACTATTGGTATTGTAAACCAATTAGGCTACTATTGTGCTATTACTAATGTAAGCCAATTACTATTGTGACCGAATAATATCGTACTACTAATTTTGTAAAATGATTACTACTGTACTATTACCATTGTTAACCAATTAGGCTACTCTTGTACTACTACTAATGTAAGCCAATTACTATTGTGACCGTATAATATCGTACTACTAATTTTGTAAACTGATTACTAGAGTACTATTACTATTGTAAACCAATTAGGCAACTATTGTGCTTTTACTAATGTAAGCCAATTACTATTGTGACCGAATAATATCGTACTACAAATTTTGTAAACTGATTTCTACTGTACTATTACTATTGTAAGCCATTTAGGCTACTATTGTGCTATTACTAATGTGAGCCAATTACTATTGTGACCGAATAATATCCTACTACTAATTTTGTAATCTGATTACTAGAGTACTATTGGTATTGTAAACCAATTAGGCTACTATTGTGCTATTACTAATGTAAGCCAATTACTATTGTGACCGAATAATATCGTACTACAAATTTTGTAAACTGATTTCTACTGTACTATTACTATTGTAAGCTAATTAGGCTACTATTGTGCTATTACTTATGTGAGCCAATTACTATTGTGACCGAATAATATCGTATTACTAATTTTGTAAACTGATTACTACTGTACTATTACTATTGTAAACCAATTAGGCTACTATTGTGCTACTACTATTGTAAGCCAATTACTATTGTGACCGAATAATATCGTACTACTAATTTTGTAAACTGATTGCTAGAGTACTATTACTATTGTTAACCAATTAGGCAACTATTGTGCTTTTACTAATGTAAGCCAATTACTATTGTGACCGAATAATATCGTACTACTAATTTTGTAAACTGATTACTACTGTACTATTGCCATTGTTAACCAATTAGGCTACTATTGTGCTACTACTAATGAAAGCCAATTACTATTGTGACCGAATAATATCGTACTACTAATTTTGTAAACTGATTACTAGAGTACTATTACTATTGTAAACCAATTAGGCTACTATTGTGCTTTTACTAATGTAAGCCAATTACTATTGTGACCGAATAATATCGTACTACTAATTTTGTAAACTGATTTCTACTGTACTATTAATATTGTAAGCCAATTAGGCTACTATTGTGCTATTACTAATGTGAGCCAATTACTATTGTGACCGAATAATATCCTACTACTAATTTTGTAATCTGATTACTAGAGTACTATTGGTATTGTAAACCAATTAGGCTACTATTGTGCTATTACTAATGTAAGCCAATTACTATTGTGACCGAATAATATCGTACTACTAATTTTGTAAACTGATTACTAGAGTACTATTACTATTGTAAACCAATTAGGCTATTATTGTGCTATTACTAATGTAAGCCAATTACTATTGTGACCGAATAATATCGTACTACTAATTTTGAAAACTGATTACTACTGTACTATTACTATTGTAAACCAATTAGGCTACTATTGTGCTTTTACTAATGTAAGCCAATTACTATTGTGACCGAATAATATCGTACTACTAATTTTGTAAACTGATTACTAGAGTACTATTACTATTGTAAACCAATTAGGCTACTATTGTGCTTTTACTAATGTAAGCCAATTACTATTGTGACCGAATAATATAGTACTACAAATTTTGTAAAGTGATTTCTACTGTACTATTACTATTGTAAGCCAATTAGGCTACTATTGTGCTATTACTAATGTGAGCCAATTACTATTGTGACCGAATAATATCGTACCACTAATTTTGTAAACTGATTACTACTGTACTATTACTATTGTAAACCAATTAGGCTACTATTGTGCTACTACTAATGTAAGCCAATTACTATTGTGACCGAATAATATCGTACTACTAATTTTGTAAACTGATTACTAGAGTACTATTACTATTGTAAACCAATTAGGCTACTATTGGGCTTTTATTAATGTAAGCCAATTACTATTGTGACCGAAAAATATCGTACTACAAATTTTGTAAACTGATGTCTACTGTACTATTACTATTGTAAGCCAATTAGGCTACTATTGTGCTATTACTAATGTGAGCCAATTACTATTGTGACCGAATAATATCGTACTACTAATTTTGTAAACTGATTACTACTGTACTATTACTATTGTAAACCAATTAGGCTACTATTGTGCTTTTACTAATGTAAGCCAATTACTATTGTGACCGAATAATATCGTACTACTAATATTGAAAACTGATTACTACTGTAATATTACTATTGTAAACCAATTAGGCTACTATTGTGCTTTTACTAATGTAAGCCAATTACTATTGTGACCGAATAATATCGTACTAATAATTTTGTAAACTGATTACTAGAGTACTATTACTATTGTAAACCAATTAGGCTACTAATGTGCTTTTACTAATGTAAGCCAATTACTATTGTGACCGAATAATATCGTACTACAAATGTTGTAAACTGATTTCTACTGTACTATTACTATTGTAAGCCAATTAGCCTACTATTGTGCTTTTACTAATGTAAGCCAATTACTATTGTGACCGAATAATATCGTACTACAAATTTTGTAAACTGATTTCTACTGTACTATTACTATTGTAAGCCATTTAGGCTACTATTGTGCTATTACTAATGTGAGCCAATTACTATTGTGACCGAATAATATCCTACTACTAATTTTGTAATCTGATTACTAGAGTACTATTGGTATTGTAAACCAATTAGGCAACTATTGTGCTATTACTAATGTAAGCCAATTACTATTGTGACCGAATAATATCGTACTACTAATTTTGTAAAATGATTACTACTGTACTATTAGGATTGTTAACCAATTAGGTTACTCTTGTACTACTACTAATGTAAGCCAATTACTATTGTGACCGAATAATATCGTACTACTAATTTTGTAAACTGATTACTAGAGTACTATTACTATTGTAAACCAATTAGGCTACTATTGTGCTTTTACTAATGTAAGCCAATTACTATTGTGACCGAATAATATCGTACTACAAATTTTGTAAACTGATTTCTACTGTACTATTACTATTGTAAGCCATTTAGGCTACTATTGTGCTATTACTAATGTGAGCCAATTACTATTGTGACCGAATAATATCCTACTACTAATTTTGTAATCTGATTACTAGAGTACTATTGGTATTGTAAACCAATTAGGCTACTATTGTGCTATTACTAATGTAAGCCAATTACTATTGTGACCGAATAATATCGTACTACTAATTTTGTAAACTGATTACTAGAGTACTATTACTATTGTAAACCAATTAGGCTATTATTGTGCTTTTACTAATGTAAGCCCATTACTATTGTGACCGAATAATATCGTACTACTAATTTTGTAAACTGATTACTACTGTACTATTACTATTGTAAACAAATTAGGCTACTAATGTGCTATTACTAATGTAAGCCAATTACTATTGTGACTGAATAATATCGTACTACTAATTTTGTAAACTGATTACTACTGTACTATTACTAATGTAAACCAATTAGGCTACTATTGTGCTATTACTAATGTGAGCCAATTACTATTGTGACCGAATAATATCGTACTACTAATTTTAAAAACTGATTACTACTGTACTATTAATATAGTAAACCAATTAGGCTACTATTGTGCTATTACTAATGTAAGAAAATTACTATTGTGACCGAATAATATCCTACTACTAATTTTATAAACTGATTACTACTGTACTATTACTATTGTAAACCAATTAAGCTACTATTGTGCTATTACTAATGTAAGCCAATTACTATTGTGACAGAATAATATCCTACTACTAATTTTGTAATCTGATTACTAGAGTACTATTGGTATTGTAAACCAATTAGGCTACTATTGTGCTATTACTAATGTAAGCCAATTACTATTGTGACCGAATAATATCGTACTACTAATTTTGTAAACTGATTACTAGAGTACTATTACTATTGTAAACCAATTAGGCTACTATTGTGCTATTACTAATGTAAGCCAATTACTATTGTGACCGAATAATATCGTACTACTAATTTTGAAAACTGATTACTACTGTAATATTACTATTGTAAACCAATTTGGCTACTATTGTGCTTTTACTAATGTAAGCCAATTACTATTGTGACCGAATAATATCGTACTAATAATTTTGTAAACTGATTACTAGAGTACTATTACTATTGTAAACCAATTAGGCTACTAATGTGCTTTTACTAATGTAAGCCAATTACTATTGTGACCGAATAATATCGTACTACAAATTTTGTAAACTGATTTCTACTGTACTATTACTATTGTAAGCCAATTAGGCTACTATTGTGCTATTACTTATGTGAGCCAATTACTATTGTGACCGAATAATATCGTACTACTAATTTTGTAAACTGATTACTACTGTACTATTACTATTGTAAACCAATTAGGCTACTATTGTGCTACTACTATTGTAAGCCAATTACTATTGTGACCGAATAATATCGAACTACTAATTTTGTAAACTGATTGCTAGAGTACTATTACTATTGTTAACCAATTAGGCAACTATTGTGCTTTTACTAATGTAAGCCAATTACTATTGTGACCGAATAATATCGTACTACTAATTTTGTAAACTGATTACTACTGTACTATTACCATTGTTAACCAATTAGGCTACTATTGTGCTACTACTAATGTAAGCCAATTACTATTGTGACCGAATAATATCGTACTACTAATTTTGTAAACTGATTACTAGAGTACTATTACTATTGTAAACCAATTAGGCTACTATTGTGCTTTTACTAATGTAAGCCAATTACTATTGTGACCGAATAATATCGTACTACAAATTTTGTAAACTGATTTCTACTGTACTATTACTATTGTAAGCCAATTAGGCTACTATTGTGCTATTACTAATGTGAGCCAATTACTATTGTGACCGAATAATATCCTACTACTAATTTTGTAATCTGATTACTAGAGTACTATTGGTATTTTAAACCAATTAGGCTACTATTGTGCTATTACTAATGTAAGCCAGATTACTAGAGTACTATTACTATTGTAAACCAATTAGGCTACTATTGTGCTATTACTAATGTAAACCAATTACTATTGTGACCGAATAATATCGTACTACTAATTTTGAAAACTGATTACTACTGTAATATTACTATTGTTAACCAATTAGGCTACTATTGTGCTTTTACTAATGTAAGCCAATTACTATTGTGACCGAATAATATCGTACTACTAATTTTGTTAACTGATTACTAGAGTACTATTACTATTGTAAACCAATTAGGCTACTATTGTGCTATTACTAATGTAAACCAATTACTATTGTGACCGAATAATATCGTACTACTAATTTTGAAAACTGATTACTACTGTAATATTACTATTGTAAACCAATTAGGCTAATATTGTGCTTTTACTAATGTAAGCCAATTACTATTGTGACCGAATAATATCGTACTACTAATTTTGTAAACTGATTACTAGAGTACTATTACTATTGTAAACCAATTAGGCTACTATTGTGCTTTTACTAATGTAAGCCAATTACTATTGTGACCGAATAATATCGTACTACAAATTTTGTAAACTGATTTCTACTGTACTATTACTATTGTAATCCAATTAGGCTACTATTGTGCTATTACTAATGTGAGCCAATTACTATTGTGACCGAATAATATCCTACTACTAATTTTGTAATCTGATTACTAGAGTACTATTGGTATTGTAAACCAATTAGGCTACTATTGTGCTATTACTAATGTAAGCCAATTACTATTGTGACCGAATAATATCGTACTACTAATTTTGTTAACTGATTACTAGAGTACTATTACTATTGTAAACCAATTAGGCTACTATTGTGCTATTACTAATGTAAACCAATTACTATTGTGACCGAATAATATCGTACTACTAATTTTGAAAACTGATTACTACTGTAATATTACTATTGTAAACCAATTAGGCTACTATTGTGCTTTTACTAATGTAAGCCAATTACTATTGTGACCGAATAGTATCGTACTACTAATTTTGTAAACTGATTACTAGAGTACTATTACTATTGTAAACCAATTAGGCTACTATTGTGCTTTTACTAATGTAAGCCAATTACTATTGTGACCGAATAATATCGTACTACAAATTTTGTAAATTGATTTCTACTGTACTATTACTATTGTAAGCCAATTAGGCTACTATTGTGCTATTACTAATGTGAGCCAATTACTATTGTGACCGAATAATATCCTACTACTAATTTTGTAATCTGATTACTAGAGTACTATTGGTATTGTAAACCAATTAGGCTACTATTGTGCTATTACTAATGTAAGCCAATTACTATTGTGACCGAATAATATCGTACTAATAATTTTGTTAACTGATTACTAGAGTACTATTACTATTGTAAACCAATTAGGCTACTATTGTGCTATTACTAATGTAAACCAATTACTATTGTGACCGAATAATATCGTACTACTAATTTTGAAAACTGATTACTACTGTAATATTACTATTGTAAACAAATTAGGCTACTATTGTGCTTTTACTAATGTAAGCCAATTACTATTGTGACCGAATAATATCGTACTAATAATTTTGTAAACTGATTACTAGAGTACTATTACTATTGTAAACCAATTAGGCTACTAATGTGCTTTTACTAATGTAAGCCAATTACTATTGTGACCGAATAATATCGTACTGCAAATGTTGTAAACTGATTTCTACTGTAGTATTACTATTGTAAGCCATTTAGGCTACTATTGTGCTATTACTAATGTGAGCCAATTACTATTGTGACCGAATAATATCCTACTACTAATTTTGTAATCTGATTACTAGAGTACTATTGGTATTGTAAACCAATTAGGCTACTATTGTGCTATTACTAATGTAAGCCAATTACTATTGTGACCGAATAATATCGTACTACAAATGTTGTAAACTGATTTCTACTGTACTATTACTATTGTAAGCCATTTAGGCTACTATTGTGCTATTACTAATGTGAGCCAATTACTATTGTGACCGAATAATATCCTACTACTAATTTTGTAATCTGATTACTAGAGTACTATTGGTATTGTAAACCAATTAGGCTACTATTGTGCTATTACTAATGTAAGCCAATTACTATTGTGACCGAATAATATCGTACTACAAATTTTGTAAACTGATTTCTACTGTACTATTACTATTGTAAGCCAATTAGGCTACTATTGTGCTATTACTTATGTGAGCCAATTACTATTGTGACCGAATAATATCGTACTACTAATTTTGTAAACTGATTACTACTGTACTATTACTATTGTAAACCAATTAGGCTACTATTGTGCTACTACTATTGTAAGCCAATTACTATTGTGACCGAATAATATCGTACTACTAATTTTGTAAACTGATTGCTAGAGTACTATTACTATTGTTAACCAATTAGGCAACTATTGTGCTTTTACTAATGTAAGCCAATTACTATTGTGACCGAATAATATCGTACTACTAATTTTGTAAACTGATTACTACTGTACTATTACCATTGTTAACCAATTAGGCTACTATTGTGCTACTACTAATGAAAGCCAATTACTATTGTGACCGAATAATATCGTACTACTAATTTTGTAAACTGATTACTAGAGTACTATTACTATTGTAAACCAATTAGGCTACTATTGTGCTTTTACTAATGTAAGCCAATTACTATTGTGACCGTATAATATCGTACTACTAATTTTGTAAACTGATTACTAGAGTACTATTACTATTGTAAACCAATTAGGCAACTATTGTGCTTTTACTAATGTAAGCCAATTACTATTGTGACCGAATAATATCGTACTACAAATGTTGTAAACTGATTTCTACTGTACTATTACTATTGTAAGCCATTTAGGCTACTATTGTGCTATTACTAATGTGAGCCAATTACTATTGTGACCGAATAATATCCTACTACTAATTTTGTAATCTGATTACTAGAGTACTATTGGTATTGTAAACCAATTAGGCTACTATTGTGCTATTACTAATGTAAGCCAATTACTATTGTGACCGAATAATATCGTACTACAAATTTTGTAAACTGATTTCTACTGTACTATTACTATTGTAAGCCAATTAGGCTACTATTGTGCTATTACTTATGTGAGCCAATTACTATTGTGACCGAATAATATCGTACTACTAATTTTGTAAACTGATTACTACTGTACTATTACTATTGTAAACCAATTAGGCTACTATTGTGCTACTACTATTGTAAGCCAATTACTATTGTGACCGAATAATATCGTACTACTAATTTTGTAAACTGATTGCTAGAGTACTATTACTATTGTTAACCAATTAGGCAACTATTGTGCTTTTACTAATGTAAGCCAATTACTATTGTGACCGAATAATATCGTACTACTAATTTTGTAAACTGATTACTACTGTACTATTACCATTGTTAACCAATTAGGCTACTATTGTGCTACTACTAATGAAAGCCAATTACTATTGTGACCGAATTATATCGTACTACTAATTTTGTAAACTGATTACTAGAGTACTATTACTATTGTAAACCAATTAGGCTACTACTGTGCTATTACTAATGTAAGCCAATTACTATTGTGACCGAATAATATCGTACTACTAATTTTGTAAACTGATTTCTACTGTACTATTAATATTGTAAGCCAATTAGGCTACTATTGTGCTATTACTAATGTGAGCCAATTACTATTGTGACCGAATAATATCCTACTACTAATTTTGTAATCTGATTACTAGAGTACTATTGGTATTGTAAACCAATTAGGCTACTATTGTGCTATTACTAATGTAAGCCAATTACTATTGTGACCGAATAATATCGTACTACTAATTTTGTAAACTGATTACTAGAGTACTATTACTATTGTAAACCAATTAGGCTATTATTGTGCTATTACTAATGTAAGCCAATTACTATTGTGACCGAATAATATCGTACTACTAATTTTGAAAACTGATTACTACTGTACTATTACTATTGTAAACCAATTAGGCTACTATTGTGCTTTTACTAATGTAAGCCAATTACTATTGTGACCGAATAATATCGTACTACTAATTTTGTAAACTGATTACTAGAGTACTATTACTATTGTAAACCAATTAGGCTACTATTGTGCTTTTACTAATGTAAGCCAATTACTATTGTGACCGAATTATATAGTACTACAAATTTTGTAAAGTGATTTCTACTGTACTATTACTATTGTAAGCCAATTAGGCTACTATTGTGCTATTACTAATGTGAGCCAATTACTATTGTGACCGAATAATATCGTACCACTAATTTTGTAAACTGATTACTACTGTACTATTACTATTGTAAACCAATTAGGCTACTATTGTGCTACTACTAATGTAAGCCAATTACTATTGTGACCGAATAATATCGTACTACTAATTTTGTAAACTGATTACTAGAGTACTATTACTATTGTAAACCAATTAGGCTACTATTGTGCTTTTACTAATGTAAGCCAATTACTATTGTGACCGAATAATATCGTACTACAAATTTTGTAAACTGATGTCTACTGTACTATTACTATTGTAAGCCAATTAGGCTACTATTGTGCTATTACTAATGTGAGCCAATTACTATTGTGACCGAATAATATCGTACTACTAATTTTGTAAACTGATTACTACTGTACTATTACTATTGTAAACCAATTAGGCTACTATTGTGCTTTTACTAATGTAAGCCAATTACTATTGTGACCGAATAATATCGTACTACTAATATTGAAAACTGATTACTACTGTAATATTACTATTGTAAACCAATTAGGCTACTATTGTGCTTTTACTAATGTAAGCCAATTACTATTGTGACCGAATAATATCGTACTAATAATTTTGTAAACTGATTACTAGAGTACTATTACTATTGTAAACCAATTAGGCTACTAATGTGCTTTTACTAATGTAAGTCAATTACTATTGTGACCGAATAATATCGTACTACAAATGTTGTAAACTGATTTCTACTGTACTATTACTATTGTAAGCCAATTAGCCTACTATTGTGCTTTTACTAATGTAAGCCAATTACTATTGTGACCGAATAATATCGTACTACAAATTTTGTAAACTGATTTCTACTGTACTATTACTATTGTAAGCCATTTAGGCTACTATTGTGCTATTACTAATGTGAGCCAATTACTATTGTGACCGAATAATATCCTACTACTAATTTTGTAATCTGATTACTAGAGTACTATTGGTATTGTAAACCAATTAGGCAACTATTGTGCTATTACTAATGTAAGCCAATTACTATTGTGACCGAATAATATCGTACTACTAATTTTGTAAAATGATTACTAGAGTACTATTACTATTGTAAACCAATTAGGCTATTATTGTGCTATTACTAATGTAAGCCAATTACTATTGTGACCGAATAATATCGTACTACTAATTTTGAAAACTGATTACTACTGTACTATTACTATTGTAAACCAATTAGGCTACTATTGTGCTTTTACTAATGTAAGCCAATTACTATTGTGACCGAATAATATCGTACTACTAATTTTGTAAACTGATTACTAGAGTACTATTACTATTGTAAACCAATTAGGCTACTATTGTGCTTTTACTAATGTAAGCCAATTACTATTGTGACCGAATTATATAGTACTACAAATTTTGTAAAGTGATTTCTACTGTACTATTACTATTGTAAGCCAATTAGGCTACTATTGTGCTATTACTAATGTAAGCCAATTACTATTGTGACCGAATAATATCGTACTACTAATTTTGAAAACTGATTACTACTGTAATATTACTATTGTAAACCAATTTGGCTACTATTGTGCTTTTACTAATGTAAGCCAATTACTATTGTGACCGAATAATATCGTACTAATAATTTTGTAAACTGATTACTAGAGTACTATTACTATTGTAAACCAATTAGGCTACTAATGTGCTTTTACTAATGTAAGCCAATTACTATTGTGACCGAATAATATCGTACTACAAATTTTGTAAACTGATTTCTACTGTACTATTACTATTGTAAGCCAATTAGGCTACTATTGTGCTATTACTTATGTGAGCCAATTACTATTGTGACCGAATAATATCGTACTACTAATTTTGTAAACTGATTACTACTGTACTATTACTATTGTAAACCAATTAGGCTACTATTGTGCTACTACTATTGTAAGCCAATTACTATTGTGACCGAATAATATCGAACTACTAATTTTGTAAACTGATTGCTAGAGTACTATTACTATTGTTAACCAATTAGGCAACTATTGTGCTTTTACTAATGTAAGCCAATTACTATTGTGACCGAATAATATCGTACTACTAATTTTGTAAACTGATTACTACTGTACTATTACCATTGTTAACCAATTAGGCTACTATTGTGCTACTACTAATGTAAGCCAATTACTATTGTGACCGAATAATATCGTACTACTAATTTTGTAAACTGATTACTAGAGTACTATTACTATTGTAAACCAATTAGGCTACTATTGTGCTTTTACTAATGTAAGCCAATTACTATTGTGACCGAATAATATCGTACTACAAATTTTGTAAACTGATTTCTACTGTACTATTACTATTGTAAGCCAATTAGGCTACTATTGTGCTATTACTAATGTGAGCCAATTACTATTGTGACCGAATAATATCCTACTACTAATTTTGTAATCTGATTACTAGAGTACTATTGGTATTTTAAACCAATTAGGCTACTATTGTGCTATTACTAATGTAAGCCAGATTACTAGAGTACTATTACTATTGTAAACCAATTAGGCTACTATTGTGCTATTACTAATGTAAACCAATTACTATTGTGACCGAATAATATCGTACTACTAATTTTGAAAACTGATTACTACTGTAATATTACTATTGTTAACCAATTAGGCTACTATTGTGCTTTTACTAATGTAAGCCAATTACTATTGTGACCGAATAATATCGTACTACTAATTTTGTTAACTGATTACTAGAGTACTATTACTATTGTAAACCAATTAGGCTACTATTGTGCTATTACTAATGTAAACCAATTACTATTGTGACCGAATAATATCGTACTACTAATTTTGAAAACTGATTACTACTGTAATATTACTATTGTAAACCAATTAGGCTAATATTGTGCTTTTACTAATGTAAGCCAATTACTATTGTGACCGAATAATATCGTACTACTAATTTTGTAAACTGATTACTAGAGTACTATTACTATTGTAAACCAATTAGGCTACTATTGTGCTTTTACTAATGTAAGCCAATTACTATTGTGACCGAATAATATCGTACTACAAATTTTGTAAACTGATTTCTACTGTACTATTACTATTGTAATCCAATTAGGCTACTATTGTGCTATTACTAATGTGAGCCAATTACTATTGTGACCGAATAATATCCTACTACTAATTTTGTAATCTGATTACTAGAGTACTATTGGTATTGTAAACCAATTAGGCTACTATTGTGCTATTACTAATGTAAGCCAATTACTATTGTGACCGAATAATATCGTACTACTAATTTTGTTAACTGATTACTAGAGTACTATTACTATTGTAAACCAATTAGGCTACTATTGTGCTATTACTAATGTAAACCAATTACTATTGTGACCGAATAATATCGTACTACTAATTTTGAAAACTGATTACTACTGTAATATTACTATTGTAAACCAATTAGGCTACTATTGTGCTTTTACTAATGTAAGCCAATTACTATTGTGACCGAATAGTATCGTACTACTAATTTTGTAAACTGATTGCTAGAGTACTATTACTATTGTTAACCAATTAGGCAACTATTGTGCTTTTACTAATGTAAGCCAATTACTATTGTGACCGAATAATATCGTACTACTAATTTTGTAAACTGATTACTACTGTACTATTACCATTGTTAACCAATTAGGCTACTATTGTGCTACTACTAATGACAGCCAATTACTATTGTGACCGAATAATATCGTACTACTAATTTTGTAAACTGATTACTAGAGTACTATTACTATTGTAAACCAATTAGGCTACTATTGTGCTTTTACTAATGTAAGCCAATTACTATTGTGACCGTATAATATCGTACTACTAATTTTGTAAACTGATTACTAGAGTACTATTACTATTGTAAACCAATTAGGCAACTATTGTGCTTTTACTAATGTAAGCCAATTACTATTGTGACCGAATAATATCGTACTACAAATGTTGTAAACTGATTTCTACTGTACTATTACTATTGTAAGCCATTTAGGCTACTATTGTGCTATTACTAATGTGAGCCAATTACTATTGTGACCGAATAATATCCTACTACTAATTTTGTAATCTGATTACTAGAGTACTATTGGTATTGTAAACCAATTAGGCTACTATTGTGCTATTACTAATGTAAGCCAATTACTATTGTGACCGAATAATATCGTACTACAAATTTTGTAAACTGATTTCTACTGTACTATTACTATTGTAAGCCAATTAGGCTACTATTGTGCTATTACTTATGTGAGCCAATTACTATTGTGACCGAATAATATCGTACTACTAATTTTGTAAACTGATTACTACTGTACTATTACTATTGTAAACCAATTAGGCTACTATTGTGCTACTACTATTGTAAGCCAATTACTATTGTGACCGAATAATATCGTACTACTAATTTTGTAAACTGATTGCTAGAGTACTATTACTATTGTTAACCAATTAGGCAACTATTGTGCTTTTACTAATGTAAGCCAATTACTATTGTGACCGAATAATATCGTACTACTAATTTTGTAAACTGATTACTACTGTACTATTACCATTGTTAACCAATTAGGCTACTATTGTGCTACTACTAATGAAAGCCAATTACTATTGTGACCGAATTATATCGTACTACTAATTTTGTAAACTGATTACTAGAGTACTATTACTATTGTAAACCAATTAGGCTACTACTGTGCTATTACTAATGTAAGCCAATTACTATTGTGACCGAATAATATCGTACTACTAATTTTGTAAACTGATTTCTACTGTACTATTAATATTGTAAGCCAATTAGGCTACTATTGTGCTATTACTAATGTGAGCCAATTACTATTGTGACCGAATAATATCCTACTACTAATTTTGTAATCTGATTACTAGAGTACTATTGGTATTGTAAACCAATTAGGCTACTATTGTGCTATTACTAATGTAAGCCAATTACTATTGTGACCGAATAATATCGTACTACTAATTTTGTAAACTGATTACTAGAGTACTATTACTATTGTAAACCAATTAGGCTATTATTGTGCTATTACTAATGTAAGCCAATTACTATTGTGACCGAATAATATCGTACTACTAATTTTGAAAACTGATTACTACTGTACTATTACTATTGTAAACCAATTAGGCTACTATTGTGCTTTTACTAATGTAAGCCAATTACTATTGTGACCGAATAATATCGTACTACTAATTTTGTAAACTGATTACTAGAGTACTATTACTATTGTAAACCAATTAGGCTACTATTGTGCTTTTACTAATGTAAGCCAATTACTATTGTGACCGAATTATATAGTACTACAAATTTTGTAAAGTGATTTCTACTGTACTATTACTATTGTAAGCCAATTAGGCTACTATTGTGCTATTACTAATGTGAGCCAATTACTATTGTGACCGAATAATATCGTACCACTAATTTTGTAAACTGATTACTACTGTACTATTACTATTGTAAACCAATTAGGCTACTATTGTGCTACTACTAATGTAAGCCAATTACTATTGTGACCGAATAATATCGTACTACTAATTTTGTAAACTGATTACTAGAGTACTATTACTATTGTAAACCAATTAGGCTACTATTGTGCTTTTACTAATGTAAGCCAATTACTATTGTGACCGAATAATATCGTACTACAAATTTTGTAAACTGATGTCTACTGTACTATTACTATTGTAAGCCAATTAGGCTACTATTGTGCTATTACTAATGTGAGCCAATTACTATTGTGACCGAATAATATCGTACTACTAATTTTGTAAACTGATTACTACTGTACTATTACTATTGTAAACCAATTAGGCTACTATTGTGCTTTTACTAATGTAAGCCAATTACTATTGTGACCGAATAATATCGTACTACTAATATTGAAAACTGATTACTACTGTAATATTACTATTGTAAACCAATTAGGCTACTATTGTGCTTTTACTAATGTAAGCCAATTACTATTGTGACCGAATAATATCGTACTAATAATTTTGTAAACTGATTACTAGAGTACTATTACTATTGTAAACCAATTAGGCTACTAATGTGCTTTTACTAATGTAAGTCAATTACTATTGTGACCGAATAATATCGTACTACAAATGTTGTAAACTGATTTCTACTGTACTATTACTATTGTAAGCCAATTAGCCTACTATTGTGCTTTTACTAATGTAAGCCAATTACTATTGTGACCGAATAATATCGTACTACAAATTTTGTAAACTGATTTCTACTGTACTATTACTATTGTAAGCCATTTAGGCTACTATTGTGCTATTACTAATGTGAGCCAATTACTATTGTGACCGAATAATATCCTACTACTAATTTTGTAATCTGATTACTAGAGTACTATTGGTATTGTAAACCAATTAGGCAACTATTGTGCTATTACTAATGTAAGCCAATTACTATTGTGACCGAATAATATCGTACTACTAATTTTGTAAAATGATTACTAGAGTACTATTACTATTGTAAACCAATTAGGCTATTATTGTGCTATTACTAATGTAAGCCAATTACTATTGTGACCGAATAATATCGTACTACTAATTTTGAAAACTGATTACTACTGTACTATTACTATTGTAAACCAATTAGGCTACTATTGTGCTTTTACTAATGTAAGCCAATTACTATTGTGACCGAATAATATCGTACTACTAATTTTGTAAACTGATTACTAGAGTACTATTACTATTGTAAACCAATTAGGCTACTATTGTGCTTTTACTAATGTAAGCCAATTACTATTGTGACCGAATTATATAGTACTACAAATTTTGTAAAGTGATTTCTACTGTACTATTACTATTGTAAGCCAATTAGGCTACTATTGTGCTATTACTAATGTAAGCCAATTACTATTGTGACCGAATAATATCGTACTACTAATTTTGAAAACTGATTACTACTGTAATATTACTATTGTAAACCAATTTGGCTACTATTGTGCTTTTACTAATGTAAGCCAATTACTATTGTGACCGAATAATATCGTACTAATAATTTTGTAAACTGATTACTAGAGTACTATTACTATTGTAAACCAATTAGGCTACTAATGTGCTTTTACTAATGTAAGCCAATTACTATTGTGACCGAATAATATCGTACTACAAATTTTGTAAACTGATTTCTACTGTACTATTACTATTGTAAGCCAATTAGGCTACTATTGTGCTATTACTTATGTGAGCCAATTACTATTGTGACCGAATAATATCGTACTACTAATTTTGTAAACTGATTACTACTGTACTATTACTATTGTAAACCAATTAGGCTACTATTGTGCTACTACTATTGTAAGCCAATTACTATTGTGACCGAATAATATCGAACTACTAATTTTGTAAACTGATTGCTAGAGTACTATTACTATTGTTAACCAATTAGGCAACTATTGTGCTTTTACTAATGTAAGCCAATTACTATTGTGACCGAATAATATCGTACTACTAATTTTGTAAACTGATTACTACTGTACTATTACCATTGTTAACCAATTAGGCTACTATTGTGCTACTACTAATGTAAGCCAATTACTATTGTGACCGAATAATATCGTACTACTAATTTTGTAAACTGATTACTAGAGTACTATTACTATTGTAAACCAATTAGGCTACTATTGTGCTTTTACTAATGTAAGCCAATTACTATTGTGACCGAATAATATCGTACTACAAATTTTGTAAACTGATTTCTACTGTACTATTACTATTGTAAGCCAATTAGGCTACTATTGTGCTATTACTAATGTGAGCCAATTACTATTGTGACCGAATAATATCCTACTACTAATTTTGTAATCTGATTACTAGAGTACTATTGGTATTTTAAACCAATTAGGCTACTATTGTGCTATTACTAATGTAAGCCAGATTACTAGAGTACTATTACTATTGTAAACCAATTAGGCTACTATTGTGCTATTACTAATGTAAACCAATTACTATTGTGACCGAATAATATCGTACTACTAATTTTGAAAACTGATTACTACTGTAATATTACTATTGTTAACCAATTAGGCTACTATTGTGCTTTTACTAATGTAAGCCAATTACTATTGTGACCGAATAATATCGTACTACTAATTTTGTTAACTGATTACTAGAGTACTATTACTATTGTAAACCAATTAGGCTACTATTGTGCTATTACTAATGTAAACCAATTACTATTGTGACCGAATAATATCGTACTACTAATTTTGAAAACTGATTACTACTGTAATATTACTATTGTAAACCAATTAGGCTAATATTGTGCTTTTACTAATGTAAGCCAATTACTATTGTGACCGAATAATATCGTACTACTAATTTTGTAAACTGATTACTAGAGTACTATTACTATTGTAAACCAATTAGGCTACTATTGTGCTTTTACTAATGTAAGCCAATTACTATTGTGACCGAATAATATCGTACTACAAATTTTGTAAACTGATTTCTACTGTACTATTACTATTGTAATCCAATTAGGCTACTATTGTGCTATTACTAATGTGAGCCAATTACTATTGTGACCGAATAATATCCTACTACTAATTTTGTAATCTGATTACTAGAGTACTATTACTATTGTAAACCAATTAGGCTACTATTGTGCTATTACTAATGTAAACCAATTACTATTGTGACCGAATAATATCGTACTACTAATTTTGAAAACTGATTACTACTGTAATATTACTATTGTAAACCAATTAGGCTACTATTGTGCTTTTACTAATGTAAGCCAATTACTATTGTGACCGAATAGTATCGTACTACTAATTTTGTAAACTGATTGCTAGAGTACTATTACTATTGTTAACCAATTAGGCAACTATTGTGCTTTTACTAATGTAAGCCAATTACTATTGTGACCGAATAATATCGTACTACTAATTTTGTAAACTGATTACTACTGTACTATTACCATTGTTAACCAATTAGGCTACTATTGTGCTACTACTAATGACAGCCAATTACTATTGTGACCGAATAATATCGTACTACTAATTTTGTAAACTGATTACTAGAGTACTATTACTATTGTAAACCAATTAGGCTACTATTGTGCTTTTACTAATGTAAGCCAATTACTATTGTGACCGTATAATATCGTACTACTAATTTTGTAAACTGATTACTAGAGTACTATTACTATTGTAAACCAATTAGGCAACTATTGTGCTTTTACTAATGTAAGCCAATTACTATTGTGACCGAATAATATCGTACTACAAATGTTGTAAACTGATTTCTACTGTACTATTACTATTGTAAGCCATTTAGGCTACTATTGTGCTATTACTAATGTGAGCCAATTACTATTGTGACCGAATAATATCCTACTACTAATTTTGTAATCTGATTACTAGAGTACTATTGGTATTGTAAACCAATTAGGCTACTATTGTGCTATTACTAATGTAAGCCAATTACTATTGTGACCGAATAATATCGTACTACAAATTTTGTAAACTGATTTCTACTGTACTATTACTATTGTAAGCCAATTAGGCTACTATTGTGCTATTACTTATGTGAGCCAATTACTATTGTGACCGAATAATATCGTACTACTAATTTTGTAAACTGATTACTACTGTACTATTACTATTGTAAACCAATTAGGCTACTATTGTGCTACTACTATTGTAAGCCAATTACTATTGTGACCGAATAATATCGTACTACTAATTTTGTAAACTGATTGCTAGAGTACTATTACTATTGTTAACCAATTAGGCAACTATTGTGCTTTTACTAATGTAAGCCAATTACTATTGTGACCGAATAATATCGTACTACTAATTTTGTAAACTGATTACTACTGTACTATTACCATTGTTAACCAATTAGGCTACTATTGTGCTACTACTAATGAAAGCCAATTACTATTGTGACCGAATTATATCGTACTACTAATTTTGTAAACTGATTACTAGAGTACTATTACTATTGTAAACCAATTAGGCTACTACTGTGCTATTACTAATGTAAGCCAATTACTATTGTGACCGAATAATATCGTACTACTAATTTTGTAAACTGATTTCTACTGTACTATTAATATTGTAAGCCAATTAGGCTACTATTGTGCTATTACTAATGTGAGCCAATTACTATTGTGACCGAATAATATCCTACTACTAATTTTGTAATCTGATTACTAGAGTACTATTGGTATTGTAAACCAATTAGGCTACTATTGTGCTATTACTAATGTAAGCCAATTACTATTGTGACCGAATAATATCGTACTACTAATTTTGTAAACTGATTACTAGAGTACTATTACTATTGTAAACCAATTAGGCTATTATTGTGCTATTACTAATGTAAGCCAATTACTATTGTGACCGAATAATATCGTACTACTAATTTTGAAAACTGATTACTACTGTACTATTACTATTGTAAACCAATTAGGCTACTATTGTGCTTTTACTAATGTAAGCCAATTACTATTGTGACCGAATAATATCGTACTACTAATTTTGTAAACTGATTACTAGAGTACTATTACTATTGTAAACCAATTAGGCTACTATTGTGCTTTTACTAATGTAAGCCAATTACTATTGTGACCGAATTATATAGTACTGCAAATTTTGTAAAGTGATTTCTACTGTACTATTACTATTGTAAGCCAATTAGGCTACTATTGTGCTATTACTAATGTGAGCCAATTACTATTGTGACCGAATAATATCGTACCACTAATTTTGTAAACTGATTACTACTGTACTATTACTATTGTAAACCAATTAGGCTACTATTGTGCTACTACTAATGTAAGCCAATTACTATTGTGACCGAATAATATCGTACTACTAATTTTGTAAACTGATTACTAGAGTACTATTACTATTGTAAACCAATTAGGCTACTATTGTGCTTTTACTAATGTAAGCCAATTACTATTGTGACCGAATAATATCGTACTACAAATTTTGTAAACTGATGTCTACTGTACTATTACTATTGTAAGCCAATTAGGCTACTATTGTGCTATTACTAATGTGAGCCAATTACTATTGTGACCGAATAATATCGTACTACTAATTTTGTAAACTGATTACTACTGTACTATTACTATTGTAAACCAATTAGGCTACTATTGTGCTTTTACTAATGTAAGCCAATTACTATTGTGACCGAATAATATCGTACTACTAATATTGAAAACTGATTACTACTGTAATATTACTATTGTAAACCAATTAGGCTACTATTGTGCTTTTACTAATGTAAGCCAATTACTATTGTGACCGAATAATATCGTACTAATAATTTTGTAAACTGATTACTAGAGTACTATTACTATTGTAAACCAATTAGGCTACTAATGTGCTTTTACTAATGTAAGTCAATTACTATTGTGACCGAATAATATCGTACTACAAATGTTGTAAACTGATTTCTACTGTACTATTACTATTGTAAGCCAATTAGCCTACTATTGTGCTTTTACTAATGTAAGCCAATTACTATTGTGACCGAATAATATCGTACTACAAATTTTGTAAACTGATTTCTACTGTACTATTACTATTGTAAGCCATTTAGGCTACTATTGTGCTATTACTAATGTGAGCCAATTACTATTGTGACCGAATAATATCCTACTACTAATTTTGTAATCTGATTACTAGAGTACTATTGGTATTGTAAACCAATTAGGCAACTATTGTGCTATTACTAATGTAAGCCAATTACTATTGTGACCGAATAATATCGTACTACTAATTTTGTAAAATGATTACTAGAGTACTATTACTATTGTAAACCAATTAGGCTATTATTGTGCTATTACTAATGTAAGCCAAATACTATTGTGACCGAATAATATCGTACTACTAATTTTGAAAACTGATTACTACTGTACTATTACTATTGTAAACCAATTAGGCTACTATTGTGCTTTTACTAATGTAAGCCAATTACTATTGTGACCGAATAATATCGTACTACTAATTTTGTAAACTGATTACTAGAGTACTATTACTATTGTAAACCAATTAGGCTACTATTGTGCTTTTACTAATGTAAGCCAATTACTATTGTGACCGAATTATATAGTACTACAAATTTTGTAAAGTGATTTCTACTGTACTATTACTATTGTAAGCCAATTAGGCTACTATTGTGCTATTACTAATGTAAGCCAATTACTATTGTGACCGAATAATATCGTACTACTAATTTTGAAAACTGATTACTACTGTAATATTACTATTGTAAACCAATTTGGCTACTATTGTGCTTTTACTAATGTAAGCCAATTACTATTGTGACCGAATAATATCGTACTAATAATTTTGTAAACTGATTACTAGAGTACTATTACTATTGTAAACCAATTAGGCTACTAATGTGCTTTTACTAATGTAAGCCAATTACTATTGTGACCGAATAATATCGTACTACAAATTTTGTAAACTGATTTCTACTGTACTATTACTATTGTAAGCCAATTAGGCTACTATTGTGCTATTACTTATGTGAGCCAATTACTATTGTGACCGAATAATATCGTACTACTAATTTTGTAAACTGATTACTACTGTACTATTACTATTGTAAACCAATTAGGCTACTATTGTGCTACTACTATTGTAAGCCAATTACTATTGTGACCGAATAATATCGAACTACTAATTTTGTAAACTGATTGCTAGAGTACTATTACTATTGTTAACCAATTAGGCAACTATTGTGCTTTTACTAATGTAAGCCAATTACTATTGTGACCGAATAATATCGTACTACTAATTTTGTAAACTGATTACTACTGTACTATTACCATTGTTAACCAATTAGGCTACTATTGTGCTACTACTAATGTAAGCCAATTACTATTGTGACCGAATAATATCGTACTACTAATTTTGTAAACTGATTACTAGAGTACTATTACTATTGTAAACCAATTAGGCTACTATTGTGCTTTTACTAATGTAAGCCAATTACTATTGTGACCGAATAATATCGTACTACAAATTTTGTAAACTGATTTCTACTGTACTATTACTATTGTAAGCCAATTAGGCTACTATTGTGCTATTACTAATGTGAGCCAATTACTATTGTGACCGAATAATATCCTACTACTAATTTTGTAATCTGATTACTAGAGTACTATTGGTATTTTAAACCAATTAGGCTACTATTGTGCTATTACTAATGTAAGCCAGATTACTAGAGTACTATTACTATTGTAAACCAATTAGGCTACTATTGTGCTATTACTAATGTAAACCAATTACTATTGTGACCGAATAATATCGTACTACTAATTTTGAAAACTGATTACTACTGTAATATTACTATTGTTAACCAATTAGGCTACTATTGTGCTTTTACTAATGTAAGCCAATTACTATTGTGACCGAATAATATCGTACTACTAATTTTGTTAACTGATTACTAGAGTACTATTACTATTGTAAACCAATTAGGCTACTATTGTGCTATTACTAATGTAAACCAATTACTATTGTGACCGAATAATATCGTACTACTAATTTTGAAAACTGATTACTACTGTAATATTACTATTGTAAACCAATTAGGCTAATATTGTGCTTTTACTAATGTAAGCCAATTACTATTGTGACCGAATAATATCGTACTACTAATTTTGTAAACTGATTACTAGAGTACTATTACTATTGTAAACCAATTAGGCTACTATTGTGCTTTTACTAATGTAAGCCAATTACTATTGTGACCGAATAATATCGTACTACAAATTTTGTAAACTGATTTCTACTGTACTATTACTATTGTAATCCAATTAGGCTACTATTGTGCTATTACTAATGTGAGCCAATTACTATTGTGACCGAATAATATCCTACTACTAATTTTGTAATCTGATTACTAGAGTACTATTGGTATTGTAAACCAATTAGGCTACTATTGTGCTATTACTAATGTAAGCCAATTACTATTGTGACCGAATAATATCGTACTACTAATTTTGTTAACTGATTACTAGAGTACTATTACTATTGTAAACCAATTAGGCTACTATTGTGCTATTACTAATGTAAACCAATTACTATTGTGACCGAATAATATCGTACTACTAATTTTGAAAACTGATTACTACTGTAATATTACTATTGTAAACCAATTAGGCTACTATTGTGCTTTTACTAATGTAAGCCAATTACTATTGTGACCGAATAGTATCGTACTACTAATTTTGTAAACTGATTACTAGAGTACTATTACTATTGTAAACCAATTAGGCTACTATTGTGCTTTTACTAATGTAAGCCAATTACTATTGTGACCGAATAATATCGTACTACAAATTTTGTAAATTGATTTCTACTGTACTATTACTATTGTAAGCCAATTAGGCTACTATTGTGCTATTACTAATGTGAGCCAATTACTATTGTGACCGAATAATATCCTACTACTAATTTTGTAATCTGATTACTAGAGTACTATTGGTATTGTAAACCAATTAGGCTACTATTGTGCTATTACTAATGTAAGCCAATTACTATTGTGACCGAATAATATCGTACTAATAATTTTGTTAACTGATTACTAGAGTACTATTACTATTGTAAACCAATTAGGCTACTATTGTGCTATTACTAATGTAAACCAATTACTATTGTGACCGAATAATATCGTACTACTAATTTTGAAAACTGATTACTACTGTAATATTACTATTGTAAACAAATTAGGCTACTATTGTGCTTTTACTAATGTAAGCCAATTACTATTGTGACCGAATAATATCGTACTAATAATTTTGTAAACTGATTACTAGAGTACTATTACTATTGTAAACCAATTAGGCTACTAATGTGCTTTTACTAATGTAAGCCAATTACTATTGTGACCGAATAATATCGTACTGCAAATGTTGTAAACTGATTTCTACTGTAGTATTACTATTGTAAGCCATTTAGGCTACTATTGTGCTATTACTAATGTGAGCCAATTACTATTGTGACCGAATAATATCCTACTACTAATTTTGTAATCTGATTACTAGAGTACTATTGGTATTGTAAACCAATTAGGCTACTATTGTGCTATTACTAATGTAAGCCAATTACTATTGTGACCGAATAATATCGTACTACAAATGTTGTAAACTGATTTCTACTGTACTATTACTATTGTAAGCCATTTAGGCTACTATTGTGCTATTACTAATGTGAGCCAATTACTATTGTGACCGAATAATATCCTACTACTAATTTTGTAATCTGATTACTAGAGTACTATTGGTATTGTAAACCAATTAGGCTACTATTGTGCTATTACTAATGTAAGCCAATTACTATTGTGACCGAATAATATCGTACTACAAATTTTGTAAACTGATTTCTACTGTACTATTACTATTGTAAGCCAATTAGGCTACTATTGTGCTATTACTTATGTGAGCCAATTACTATTGTGACCGAATAATATCGTACTACTAATTTTGTAAACTGATTACTACTGTACTATTACTATTGTAAACCAATTAGGCTACTATTGTGCTACTACTATTGTAAGCCAATTACTATTGTGACCGAATAATATCGTACTACTAATTTTGTAAACTGATTGCTAGAGTACTATTACTATTGTTAACCAATTAGGCAACTATTGTGCTTTTACTAATGTAAGCCAATTACTATTGTGACCGAATAATATCGTACTACTAATTTTGTAAACTGATTACTACTGTACTATTACCATTGTTAACCAATTAGGCTACTATTGTGCTACTACTAATGAAAGCCAATTACTATTGTGACCGAATAATATCGTACTACTAATTTTGTAAACTGATTACTAGAGTACTATTACTATTGTAAACCAATTAGGCTACTATTGTGCTTTTACTAATGTAAGCCAATTACTATTGTGACCGTATAATATCGTACTACTAATTTTGTAAACTGATTACTAGAGTACTATTACTATTGTAAACCAATTAGGCAACTATTGTGCTTTTACTAATGTAAGCCAATTACTATTGTGACCGAATAATATCGTACTACAAATGTTGTAAACTGATTTCTACTGTACTATTACTATTGTAAGCCATTTAGGCTACTATTGTGCTATTACTAATGTGAGCCAATTACTATTGTGACCGAATAATATCCTACTACTAATTTTGTAATCTGATTACTAGAGTACTATTGGTATTGTAAACCAATTAGGCTACTATTGTGCTATTACTAATGTAAGCCAATTACTATTGTGACCGAATAATATCGTACTACAAATTTTGTAAACTGATTTCTACTGTACTATTACTATTGTAAGCCAATTAGGCTACTATTGTGCTATTACTTATGTGAGCCAATTACTATTGTGACCGAATAATATCGTACTACTAATTTTGTAAACTGATTACTACTGTACTATTACTATTGTAAACCAATTAGGCTACTATTGTGCTACTACTATTGTAAGCCAATTACTATTGTGACCGAATAATATCGTACTACTAATTTTGTAAACTGATTGCTAGAGTACTATTACTATTGTTAACCAATTAGGCAACTATTGTGCTTTTACTAATGTAAGCCAATTACTATTGTGACCGAATAATATCGTACTACTAATTTTGTAAACTGATTACTACTGTACTATTACCATTGTTAACCAATTAGGCTACTATTGTGCTACTACTAATGAAAGCCAATTACTATTGTGACCGAATTATATCGTACTACTAATTTTGTAAACTGATTACTAGAGTACTATTACTATTGTAAACCAATTAGGCTACTACTGTGCTATTACTAATGTAAGCCAATTACTATTGTGACCGAATAATATCGTACTACTAATTTTGTAAACTGATTTCTACTGTACTATTAATATTGTAAGCCAATTAGGCTACTATTGTGCTATTACTAATGTGAGCCAATTACTATTGTGACCGAATAATATCCTACTACTAATTTTGTAATCTGATTACTAGAGTACTATTGGTATTGTAAACCAATTAGGCTACTATTGTGCTATTACTAATGTAAGCCAATTACTATTGTGACCGAATAATATCGTACTACTAATTTTGTAAACTGATTACTAGAGTACTATTACTATTGTAAACCAATTAGGCTATTATTGTGCTATTACTAATGTAAGCCAATTACTATTGTGACCGAATAATATCGTACTACTAATTTTGAAAACTGATTACTACTGTACTATTACTATTGTAAACCAATTAGGCTACTATTGTGCTTTTACTAATGTAAGCCAATTACTATTGTGACCGAATAATATCGTACTACTAATTTTGTAAACTGATTACTAGAGTACTATTACTATTGTAAACCAATTAGGCTACTATTGTGCTTTTACTAATGTAAGCCAATTACTATTGTGACCGAATTATATAGTACTACAAATTTTGTAAAGTGATTTCTACTGTACTATTACTATTGTAAGCCAATTAGGCTACTATTGTGCTATTACTAATGTGAGCCAATTACTATTGTGACCGAATAATATCGTACCACTAATTTTGTAAACTGATTACTACTGTACTATTACTATTGTAAACCAATTAGGCTACTATTGTGCTACTACTAATGTAAGCCAATTACTATTGTGACCGAATAATATCGTACTACTAATTTTGTAAACTGATTACTAGAGTACTATTACTATTGTAAACCAATTAGGCTACTATTGTGCTTTTACTAATGTAAGCCAATTACTATTGTGACCGAATAATATCGTACTACAAATTTTGTAAACTGATGTCTACTGTACTATTACTATTGTAAGCCAATTAGGCTACTATTGTGCTATTACTAATGTGAGCCAATTACTATTGTGACCGAATAATATCGTACTACTAATTTTGTAAACTGATTACTACTGTACTATTACTATTGTAAACCAATTAGGCTACTATTGTGCTTTTACTAATGTAAGCCAATTACTATTGTGACCGAATAATATCGTACTACTAATATTGAAAACTGATTACTACTGTAATATTACTATTGTAAACCAATTAGGCTACTATTGTGCTTTTACTAATGTAAGCCAATTACTATTGTGACCGAATAATATCGTACTAATAATTTTGTAAACTGATTACTAGAGTACTATTACTATTGTAAACCAATTAGGCTACTAATGTGCTTTTACTAATGTAAGTCAATTACTATTGTGACCGAATAATATCGTACTACAAATGTTGTAAACTGATTTCTACTGTACTATTACTATTGTAAGCCAATTAGCCTACTATTGTGCTTTTACTAATGTAAGCCAATTACTATTGTGACCGAATAATATCGTACTACAAATTTTGTAAACTGATTTCTACTGTACTATTACTATTGTAAGCCATTTAGGCTACTATTGTGCTATTACTAATGTGAGCCAATTACTATTGTGACCGAATAATATCCTACTACTAATTTTGTAATCTGATTACTAGAGTACTATTGGTATTGTAAACCAATTAGGCAACTATTGTGCTATTACTAATGTAAGCCAATTACTATTGTGACCGAATAATATCGTACTACTAATTTTGTAAAATGATTACTAGAGTACTATTACTATTGTAAACCAATTAGGCTATTATTGTGCTATTACTAATGTAAGCCAATTACTATTGTGACCGAATAATATCGTACTACTAATTTTGAAAACTGATTACTACTGTACTATTACTATTGTAAACCAATTAGGCTACTATTGTGCTTTTACTAATGTAAGCCAATTACTATTGTGACCGAATAATATCGTACTACTAATTTTGTAAACTGATTACTAGAGTACTATTACTATTGTAAACCAATTAGGCTACTATTGTGCTTTTACTAATGTAAGCCAATTACTATTGTGACCGAATTATATAGTACTACGAATTTTGTAAAGTGATTTCTACTGTACTATTACTATTGTAAGCCAATTAGGCTACTATTGTGCTATTACTAATGTGAGCCAATTACTATTGTGACCGAATAATATCGTACCACTAATTTTGTAAACTGATTACTACTGTACTATTACTATTGTAAACCAATTAGGCTACTATTGTGCTACTACTAATGTAAGCCAATTACTATTGTGACCGAATAATATCGTACTACTAATTTTGTAAACTGATTACTAGAGTACTATTACTATTGTAAACCAATTAGGCTACTATTGTGCTTTTACTAATGTAAGCCAATTACTATTGTGACCGAATAATATCGTACTACAAATTTTGTAAACTGATGTCTACTGTACTATTACTATTGTAAGCCAATTAGGCTACTATTGTGCTATTACTAATGTGAGCCAATTACTATTGTGACCGAATAATATCGTACTACTAATTTTGTAAACTGATTACTACTGTACTATTACTATTGTAAACCAATTAGGCTACTATTGTGCTTTTACTAATGTAAGCCAATTACTATTGTGACCGAATAATATCGTACTACTAATATTGAAAACTGATTACTACTGTAATATTACTATTGTAAACCAATTAGGCTACTATTGTGCTTTTACTAATGTAAGCCAATTACTATTGTGACCGAATAATATCGTACTAATAATTTTGTAAACTGATTACTAGAGTACTATTACTATTGTAAACCAATTAGGCTACTAATGTGCTTTTACTAATGTAAGCCAATTACTATTGTGACCGTATAATATCGTACTACTAATTTTGTAAACTGATTACTAGAGTACTATTACTATTGTAAACCAATTAGGCAACTATTGTGCTTTTACTAATGTAAGCCAATTACTATTGTGACCGAATAATATCGTACTACAAATGTTGTAAACTGATTTCTACTGTACTATTACTATTGTAAGCCATTTAGGCTACTATTGTGCTATTACTAATGTGAGCCAATTACTATTGTGACCGAATAATATCCTACTACTAATTTTGTAATCTGATTACTAGAGTACTATTGGTATTGTAAACCAATTAGGCTACTATTGTGCTATTACTAATGTAAGCCAATTACTATTGTGACCGAATAATATCGTACTACAAATTTTGTAAACTGATTTCTACTGTACTATTACTATTGTAAGCCAATTAGGCTACTATTGTGCTATTACTTATGTGAGCCAATTACTATTGTGACCGAATAATATCGTACTACTAATTTTGTAAACTGATTACTACTGTACTATTACTATTGTAAACCAATTAGGCTACTATTGTGCTACTACTATTGTAAGCCAATTACTATTGTGACCGAATAATATCGTACTACTAATTTTGTAAACTGATTGCTAGAGTACTATTACTATTGTTAACCAATTAGGCAACTATTGTGCTTTTACTAATGTAAGCCAATTACTATTGTGACCGAATAATATCGTACTACTAATTTTGTAAACTGATTACTACTGTACTATTACCATTGTTAACCAATTAGGCTACTATTGTGCTACTACTAATGAAAGCCAATTACTATTGTGACCGAATTATATCGTACTACTAATTTTGTAAACTGATTACTAGAGTACTATTACTATTGTAAACCAATTAGGCTACTACTGTGCTATTACTAATGTAAGCCAATTACTATTGTGACCGAATAATATCGTACTACTAATTTTGTAAACTGATTTCTACTGTACTATTAATATTGTAAGCCAATTAGGCTACTATTGTGCTATTACTAATGTGAGCCAATTACTATTGTGACCGAATAATATCCTACTACTAATTTTGTAATCTGATTACTAGAGTACTATTGGTATTGTAAACCAATTAGGCTACTATTGTGCTATTACTAATGTAAGCCAATTACTATTGTGACCGAATAATATCGTACTACTAATTTTGTAAACTGATTACTAGAGTACTATTACTATTGTAAACCAATTAGGCTATTATTGTGCTATTACTAATGTAAGCCAATTACTATTGTGACCGAATAATATCGTACTACTAATTTTGAAAACTGATTACTACTGTACTATTACTATTGTAAACCAATTAGGCTACTATTGTGCTTTTACTAATGTAAGCCAATTACTATTGTGACCGAATAATATCGTACTACTAATTTTGTAAACTGATTACTAGAGTACTATTACTATTGTAAACCAATTAGGCTACTATTGTGCTTTTACTAATGTAAGCCAATTACTATTGTGACCGAATTATATAGTACTACAAATTTTGTAAAGTGATTTCTACTGTACTATTACTATTGTAAGCCAATTAGGCTACTATTGTGCTATTACTAATGTGAGCCAATTACTATTGTGACCGAATAATATCGTACCACTAATTTTGTAAACTGATTACTACTGTACTATTACTATTGTAAACCAATTAGGCTACTATTGTGCTACTACTAATGTAAGCCAATTACTATTGTGACCGAATAATATCGTACTACTAATTTTGTAAACTGATTACTAGAGTACTATTACTATTGTAAACCAATTAGGCTACTATTGTGCTTTTACTAATGTAAGCCAATTACTATTGTGACCGAATAATATCGTACTACAAATTTTGTAAACTGATGTCTACTGTACTATTACTATTGTAAGCCAATTAGGCTACTATTGTGCTATTACTAATGTGAGCCAATTACTATTGTGACCGAATAATATCGTACTACTAATTTTGTAAACTGATTACTACTGTACTATTACTATTGTAAACCAATTAGGCTACTATTGTGCTTTTACTAATGTAAGCCAATTACTATTGTGACCGAATAATATCGTACTACTAATATTGAAAACTGATTACTACTGTAATATTACTATTGTAAACCAATTAGGCTACTATTGTGCTTTTACTAATGTAAGCCAATTACTATTGTGACCGAATAATATCGTACTAATAATTTTGTAAACTGATTACTAGAGTACTATTACTATTGTAAACCAATTAGGCTACTAATGTGCTTTTACTAATGTAAGTCAATTACTATTGTGACCGAATAATATCGTACTACAAATGTTGTAAACTGATTTCTACTGTACTATTACTATTGTAAGCCAATTAGCCTACTATTGTGCTTTTACTAATGTAAGCCAATTACTATTGTGACCGAATAATATCGTACTACAAATTTTGTAAACTGATTTCTACTGTACTATTACTATTGTAAGCCATTTAGGCTACTATTGTGCTATTACTAATGTGAGCCAATTACTATTGTGACCGAATAATATCCTACTACTAATTTTGTAATCTGATTACTAGAGTACTATTGGTATTGTAAACCAATTAGGCAACTATTGTGCTATTACTAATGTAAGCCAATTACTATTGTGACCGAATAATATCGTACTACTAATTTTGTAAAATGATTACTAGAGTACTATTACTATTGTAAACCAATTAGGCTATTATTGTGCTATTACTAATGTAAGCCAATTACTATTGTGACCGAATAATATCGTACTACTAATTTTGAAAACTGATTACTACTGTACTATTACTATTGTAAACCAATTAGGCTACTATTGTGCTTTTACTAATGTAAGCCAATTACTATTGTGACCGAATAATATCGTACTACTAATTTTGTAAACTGATTACTAGAGTACTATTACTATTGTAAACCAATTAGGCTACTATTGTGCTTTTACTAATGTAAGCCAATTACTATTGTGACCGAATTATATAGTACTACAAATTTTGTAAAGTGATTTCTACTGTACTATTACTATTGTAAGCCAATTAGGCTACTATTGTGCTATTACTAATGTGAGCCAATTACTATTGTGACCGAATAATATCGTACCACTAATTTTGTAAACTGATTACTACTGTACTATTACTATTGTAAACCAATTAGGCTACTATTGTGCTACTACTAATGTAAGCCAATTACTATTGTGACCGAATAATATCGTACTACTAATTTTGTAAACTGATTACTAGAGTACTATTACTATTGTAAACCAATTAGGCTACTATTGTGCTTTTACTAATGTAAGCCAATTACTATTGTGACCGAATAATATCGTACTACAAATTTTGTAAACTGATGTCTACTGTACTATTACTATTGTAAGCCAATTAGGCTACTATTGTGCTATTACTAATGTGAGCCAATTACTATTGTGACCGAATAATATCGTACTACTAATTTTGTAAACTGATTACTACTGTACTATTACTATTGTAAACCAATTAGGCTACTATTGTGCTTTTACTAATGTAAGCCAATTACTATTGTGACCGAATAATATCGTACTACTAATATTGAAAACTGATTACTACTGTAATATTACTATTGTAAACCAATTAGGCTACTATTGTGCTTTTACTAATGTAAGCCAATTACTATTGTGACCGAATAATATCGTACTACTAATTTTGTAAACTGATTTCTACTGTACTATTAATATTGTAAGCCAATTAGGCTACTATTGTGCTATTACTAATGTGAGCCAATTACTATTGTGACCGAATAATATCCTACTACTAATTTTGTAATCTGATTACTAGAGTACTATTGGTATTGTAAACCAATTAGGCTACTATTGTGCTATTACTAATGTAAGCCAATTACTATTGTGACCGAATAATATCGTACTACTAATTTTGTAAACTGATTACTAGAGTACTATTACTATTGTAAACCAATTAGGCTATTATTGTGCTATTACTAATGTAAGCCAATTACTATTGTGACCGAATAATATCGTACTACTAATTTTGAAAACTGATTACTACTGTACTATTACTATTGTAAACCAATTAGGCTACTATTGTGCTTTTACTAATGTAAGCCAATTACTATTGTGACCGAATAATATCGTACTACTAATTTTGTAAACTGATTACTACTGTAATATTACTATTGTAAACCAATTAGGCTACTATTGTGCTTTTACTAATGTAAGCCAATTACTATTGTGACCGAATAATATCGTACTAATAATTTTGTAAACTGATTACTAGAGTACTATTACTATTGTAAACCAATTAGGCTACTAATGTGCTTTTACTAATGTAAGTCAATTACTATTGTGACCGAATAATATCGTACTACAAATGTTGTAAACTGATTTCTACTGTACTATTACTATTGTAAGCCAATTAGCCTACTATTGTGCTTTTACTAATGTAAGCCAATTACTATTGTGACCGAATAATATCGTACTACAAATTTTGTAAACTGATTTCTACTGTACTATTACTATTGTAAGCCATTTAGGCTACTATTGTGCTATTACTAATGTGAGCCAATTACTATTGTGACCGAATAATATCCTACTACTAATTTTGTAATCTGATTACTAGAGTACTATTGGTATTGTAAACCAATTAGGCAACTATTGTGCTATTACTAATGTAAGCCAATTACTATTGTGACCGAATAATATCGTACTACTAATTTTGTAAAATGATTACTAGAGTACTATTACTATTGTAAACCAATTAGGCTATTATTGTGCTATTACTAATGTAAGCCAATTACTATTGTGACCGAATAATATCGTACTACTAATTTTGAAAACTGATTACTACTGTACTATTACTATTGTAAACCAATTAGGCTACTATTGTGCTTTTACTAATGTAAGCCAATTACTATTGTGACCGAATAATATCGTACTACTAATTTTGTAAACTGATTACTAGAGTACTATTACTATTGTAAACCAATTAGGCTACTATTGTGCTTTTACTAATGTAAGCCAATTACTATTGTGACCGAATTATATAGTACTACAAATTTTGTAAAGTGATTTCTACTGTACTATTACTATTGTAAGCCAATTAGGCTACTATTGTGCTATTACTAATGTGAGCCAATTACTATTGTGACCGAATAATATCGTACCACTAATTTTGTAAACTGATTACTACTGTACTATTACTATTGTAAACCAATTAGGCTACTATTGTGCTACTACTAATGTAAGCCAATTACTATTGTGACCGAATAATATCGTACTACTAATTTTGTAAACTGATTACTAGAGTACTATTACTATTGTAAACCAATTAGGCTACTATTGTGCTTTTACTAATGTAAGCCAATTACTATTGTGACCGAATAATATCGTACTACAAATTTTGTAAACTGATGTCTACTGTACTATTACTATTGTAAGCCAATTAGGCTACTATTGTGCTATTACTAATGTGAGCCAATTACTATTGTGACCGAATAATATCGTACTACTAATTTTGTAAACTGATTACTACTGTACTATTACTATTGTAAACCAATTAGGCTACTATTGTGCTTTTACTAATGTAAGCCAATTACTATTGTGACCGAATAATATCGTACTACTAATATTGAAAACTGATTACTACTGTAATATTACTATTGTAAACCAATTAGGCTACTATTGTGCTTTTACTAATGTAAGCCAATTACTATTGTGACCGAATAATATCGTACTACTAATTTTGTAAACTGATTTCTACTGTACTATTAATATTGTAAGCCAATTAGGCTACTATTGTGCTATTACTAATGTGAGCCAATTACTATTGTGACCGAATAATATCCTACTACTAATTTTGTAATCTGATTACTAGAGTACTATTGGTATTGTAAACCAATTAGGCTACTATTGTGCTATTACTAATGTAAGCCAATTACTATTGTGACCGAATAATATCGTACTACTAATTTTGTAAACTGATTACTAGAGTACTATTACTATTGTAAACCAATTAGGCTATTATTGTGCTATTACTAATGTAAGCCAATTACTATTGTGACCGAATAATATCGTACTACTAATTTTGAAAACTGATTACTACTGTACTATTACTATTGTAAACCAATTAGGCTACTATTGTGCTTTTACTAATGTAAGCCAATTACTATTGTGACCGAATAATATCGTACTACTAATTTTGTAAACTGATTACTAGAGTACTATTACTATTGTAAACCAATTAGGCTACTATTGTGCTTTTACTAATGTAAGCCAATTACTATTGTGACCGAATTATATAGTACTACAAATTTTGTAAAGTGATTTCTACTGTACTATTACTATTGTAAGCCAATTAGGCTACTATTGTGCTATTACTAATGTGAGCCAATTACTATTGTGACCGAATAATATCGTACCACTAATTTTGTAAACTGATTACTACTGTACTATTACTATTGTAAACCAATTAGGCTACTATTGTGCTACTACTAATGTAAGCCAATTACTATTGTGACCGAATAATATCGTACTACTAATTTTGTAAACTGATTACTAGAGTACTATTACTATTGTAAACCAATTAGGCTACTATTGTGCTTTTACTAATGTAAGCCAATTACTATTGTGACCGAATAATATCGTACTACAAATTTTGTAAACTGATGTCTACTGTACTATTACTATTGTAAGCCAATTAGGCTACTATTGTGCTATTACTAATGTGAGCCAATTACTATTGTGACCGAATAATATCGTACTACTAATTTTGTAAACTGATTGCTAGAGTACTATTACTATTGTTAACCAATTAGGCAACTATTGTGCTTTTACTAATGTAAGCCAATTACTATTGTGACCGAATAATATCGTACTACTAATTTTGTAAACTGATTACTACTGTACTATTACCATTGTTAACCAATTAGGCTACTATTGTGCTACTACTAATGAAAGCCAATTACTATTGTGACCGAATTATATCGTACTACTAATTTTGTAAACTGATTACTAGAGTACTATTACTATTGTAAACCAATTAGGCTACTACTGTGCTATTACTAATGTAAGCCAATTACTATTGTGACCGAATAATATCGTACTACTAATTTTGTAAACTGATTTCTACTGTACTATTAATATTGTAAGCCAATTAGGCTACTATTGTGCTATTACTAATGTGAGCCAATTACTATTGTGACCGAATAATATCCTACTACTAATTTTGTAATCTGATTACTAGAGTACTATTGGTATTGTAAACCAATTAGGCTACTATTGTGCTATTACTAATGTAAGCCAATTACTATTGTGACCGAATAATATCGTACTACTAATTTTGTAAACTGATTACTAGAGTACTATTACTATTGTAAACCAATTAGGCTATTATTGTGCTATTACTAATGTAAGCCAATTACTATTGTGACCGAATAATATCGTACTACTAATTTTGAAAACTGATTACTACTGTACTATTACTATTGTAAACCAATTAGGCTACTATTGTGCTTTTACTAATGTAAGCCAATTACTATTGTGACCGAATAATATCGTACTACTAATTTTGTAAACTGATTACTAGAGTACTATTACTATTGTAAACCAATTAGGCTACTATTGTGCTTTTACTAATGTAAGCCAATTACTATTGTGACCGAATTATATAGTACTACAAATTTTGTAAAGTGATTTCTACTGTACTATTACTATTGTAAGCCAATTAGGCTACTATTGTGCTATTACTAATGTGAGCCAATTACTATTGTGACCGAATAATATCGTACCACTAATTTTGTAAACTGATTACTACTGTACTATTACTATTGTAAACCAATTAGGCTACTATTGTGCTACTACTAATGTAAGCCAATTACTATTGTGACCGAATAATATCGTACTACTAATTTTGTAAACTGATTACTAGAGTACTATTACTATTGTAAACCAATTAGGCTACTATTGTGCTTTTACTAATGTAAGCCAATTACTATTGTGACCGAATAATATCGTACTACAAATTTTGTAAACTGATGTCTACTGTACTATTACTATTGTAAGCCAATTAGGCTACTATTGTGCTATTACTAATGTGAGCCAATTACTATTGTGACCGAATAATATCGTACTACTAATTTTGTAAACTGATTACTACTGTACTCTTACTATTGTAAACCAATTAGGCTACTATTGTGCTTTTACTAATGTAAGCCAATTACTATTGTGACCGAATAATATCGTACTACTAATATTGAAAACTGATTACTACTGTAATATTACTATTGTAAACCAATTAGGCTACTATTGTGCTTTTACTAATGTAAGCCAATTACTATTGTGACCGAATAATATCGTACTAATAATTTTTTAAACTGATTACTAGAGTACTATTACTATTGTAAACCAATTAGGCTACTAATGTGCTTTTACTAATGTAAGCCAATTACTATTGTGACCGAATAATATCGTACTACAAATGTTGTAAACTGATTTCTACTGTACTATTACTATTGTAAGCCAATTAGCCTACTATTGTGCTTTTACTAATGTAAGCCAATTACTATTGTGACCGAGTAATATCGTACTACAAATTTTGTAAACTGATTTCTACTGTACTATTACTATTGTAAGCCATTTAGGCTACTATTGTGCTATTACTAATGTGAGCCAATTACTATTGTGACCGAATAATATCCTACTACTAATTTTGTAATCTGATTACTAGAGTACTATTGGTATTGTAAACCAATTAGGCAACTATTGTGCTATTACTAATGTAAGCCAATTACTATTGTGACCGAATAATATCGTACTACTAATTTTGTAAAATGATTACTACTGTACTATTAGGATTGTTAACCAATTAGGTTACTCTTGTACTACTACTAATGTAAGCCAATTACTATTGTGACCGAATAATATCGTACTACTAATTTTGTAAACTGATTACTAGAGTACTATTACTTTTGTAAACCAATTAGGCTACTATTGTGCTTTTACTAATGTAAGCCAATTACTATTGTGACCGAATAATATCGTACTACAAATTTTGTAAACTGATTTCTACTGTACTATTACTATTGTAAGCCATTTAGGCTACTATTGTGCTATTACTAATGTGAGCCAATTACTATTGTGACCGAATAATATCCTACTACTAATTTTGTAATCTGATTACTAGAGTACTATTGGTATTGTAAACCAATTAGGCTACTATTGTGCTATTACTAATGTAAGCCAATTACTATTGTGACCGAATAATATCGTACTACTAATTTTGTAAACTGATTACTAGAGTACTATTACTATTGTAAACCAATTAGGCTATTATTGTGCTATTACTAATGTAAGCCCATTACTATTGTGACCGAATAATATCGTACTACTAATTTTGTAAACTGATTACTACTGTACTATTACTATTGTAAACCAATTAGGCTACTAATGTGCTATTACTAATGTAAGCCAATTACTATTGTGACCGAATAATATCGTACTACTAATTTTGTAAACTGATTACTACTGTACTATTACTATTGTAAACCAATTAGGCTACTATTGTGCTATTACTAATGTGAGCCAATTACTATTGTGACCGAATAATATCGTACTACTAATTTTAAAAACAGATTACTACTGTACTATTAATATAGTAAACCAATTAGGCTACTATTGTGCTATTACTAATGTAAGAAAATTACTATTGTGACCGAATAATATCCTACTACTAATTTTATAAACTGATTACTACTGTACTATTACTATTGTAAACCAATTAAGCTACTATTGTGCTATTACTAATGTAAGCCAATTACTATTGTGACAGAATAATATCCTACTACTAATTTTGTAATCTGATTACTAGAGTACTATTGGTATTGTAAACCAATTAGGCTACTATTGTGCTATTACTAATGTAAGCCAATTACTATTGTGACCGAATAATATCGTACTACTAATTTTGTAAACTGATTACTAGAGTACTATTACTATTGTAAACCAATTAGGCTACTATTGTGCTATTACTAATGTAAGCCAATTACTATTGTGACCGAATAATATCGTACTACTAATTTTGAAAACTGATTACTACTGTAATATTACTATTGTAAACCAATTAGGCTACTATTGTGCTTTTACTAATGTAAGCCAATTACTATTGTGACCGAATAATATCGTACTAATAATTTTGTAAACTGATTACTAGAGTACTATTACTATTGTAAACCAATTAGGCTACTAATGTGCTTTTACTAATGTAAGCCAATTACTATTGTGACCGAATAATATCGTACTACAAATTTTGTAAACTGATTTCTACTGTACTATTACTATTGTAAGCCAATTAGGCTACTATTGTGCTATTACTTATGTGAGCCAATTACTATTGTGACCGAATAATATCGTACTACTAATTTTGTAAACTGATTACTACTGTACTATTACTATTGTAAACCAATTAGGCTACTATTGTGCTACTACTATTGTAAGCCAATTACTATTGTGACCGAATAATATCGTACTACTAATTTTGTAAACTGATTGCTAGAGTACTATTACTATTGTTAACCAATTAGGCAACTATTGTGCTTTTACTAATGTAAGCCAATTACTATTGTGACCGAATAATATCGTACTACTAATTTTGTAAACTGATTACTACTGTACTATTACCATTGTTAACCAATTAGGCTACTATTGTGCTACTACTAATGTAAGCCAATTACTATTGTGACCGAATAATATCGTACTACTAATTTTGTAAACTGATTACTAGAGTACTATTACTATTGTAAACCAATTAGGCTACTATTGTGCTTTTACTAATGTAAGCCAATTACTATTGTGACCGAATAATATCGTACTACAAATTTTGTAAACTGATTTCTACTGTACTATTACTATTGTAAGCCAATTAGGCTACTATTGTGCTATTACTAATGTGAGCCAATTACTATTGTGACCGAATAATATCCTACTACTAATTTTGTAATCTGATTACTAGAGTACTATTGGTATTTTAAACCAATTAGGCTACTATTGTGCTATTACTAATGTAAGCCAGATTACTAGAGTACTATTACTATTGTAAACCAATTAGGCTACTATTGTGCTATTACTAATGTAAACCAATTACTATTGTGACCGAATAATATCGTACTACTAATTTTGAAAACTGATTACTACTGTAATATTACTATTGTTAACCAATTAGGCTACTATTGTGCTTTTACTAATGTAAGCCAATTACTATTGTGACCGAATAATATCGTACTACTAATTTTGTTAACTGATTACTAGAGTACTATTACTATTGTAAACCAATTAGGCTACTATTGTGCTATTACTAATGTAAACCAATTACTATTGTGACCGAATAATATCGTACTACTAATTTTGAAAACTGATTACTACTGTAATATTACTATTGTAAACCAATTAGGCTAATATTGTGCTTTTACTAATGTAAGCCAATTACTATTGTGACCGAATAATATCGTACTACTAATTTTGTAAACTGATTACTAGAGTACTATTACTATTGTAAACCAATTAGGCTACTATTGTGCTTTTACTAATGTAAGCCAATTACTATTGTGACCGAATAATATCGTACTACAAATTTTGTAAACTGATTTCTACTGTACTATTACTATTGTAATCCAATTAGGCTACTATTGTGCTATTACTAATGTGAGCCAATTACTATTGTGACCGAATAATATCCTACTACTAATTTTGTAATCTGATTACTAGAGTACTATTGGTATTGTAAACCAATTAGGCTACTATTGTGCTATTACTAATGTAAGCCAATTACTATTGTGACCGAATAATATCGTACTACTAATTTTGTTAACTGATTACTAGAGTACTATTACTATTGTAAACCAATTAGGCTACTATTGTGCTATTACTAATGTAAACCAATTACTATTGTGACCGAATAATATCGTACTACTAATTTTGAAAACTGATTACTACTGTAATATTACTATTGTAAACCAATTAGGCTACTATTGTGCTTTTACTAATGTAAGCCAATTACTATTGTGACCGAATAGTATCGTACTACTAATTTTGTAAACTGATTACTAGAGTACTATTACTATTGTAAACCAATTAGGCTACTATTGTGCTTTTACTAATGTAAGCCAATTACTATTGTGACCGAATAATATCGTACTACAAATTTTGTAAACTGATTTCTACTGTACTATTACTATTGTAAGCCAATTAGGCTACTATTGTGCTATTACTAATGTGAGCCAATTACTATTGTGACCGAATAATATCCTACTACTAATTTTGTAATCTGATTACTAGAGTACTATTGGTATTGTAAACCAATTAGGCTACTATTGTGCTATTACTAATGTAAGCCAATTACTATTGTGACCGAATAATATCGTACTACTAATTTTGTTAACTGATTACTAGAGTACTATTACTATTGTAAACCAATTAGGCTACTATTGTGCTATTACTAATGTAAACCAATTACTATTGTGACCGAATAATATCGTACTACTAATTTTGAAAACTGATTACTACTGTAATATTACTATTGTAAACCAATTAGGCTACTATTGTGCTTTTACTAATGTAAGCCAATTACTATTGTGACCGAATAATATCGTACTAATAATTTTGTAAACTGATTACTAGAGTACTATTACTATTGTAAACCAATTAGGCTACTAATGTGCTTTTACTAATGTAAGCCAATTACTATTGTGACCGAATAATATCGTACTGCAAATGTTGTAAACTGATTTCTACTGTACTATTACTATTGTAAGCCAATTAGGCTACTATTGTGCTTTTACTAATGTAAGCCAATTACTATTGTGACCGAATAATATCGTACTACAAATTTTGTAAACTGATTTCTACTGTACTATTACTATTGTAAGCCATTTAGGCTACTATTGTGCTATTACTAATGTGAGCCAATTACTATTGTGACCGAATAATATCCTACTACTAATTTTGTAATCTGATTACTAGAGTACTATTGGTATTGTAAACCAATTAGGCTACTATTGTGCTATTACTAATGTAAGCCAATTACTATTGTGACCGAATAATATCGTACTACTAATTTTGTAAAATGATTACTACTGTACTATTACCATTGTTAACCAATTAGGCTACTCTTGTACTACTACTAATGTAAGCCAATTACTATTGTGACCGAATAATATCGTACTACTAATTTTGTAAACTGATTACTAGAGTACTATTACTATTGTAAACCAATTAGGCTACTATTGTGCTTTTACTAATGTAAGCCAATTACTATTGTGACCGAATAATATCGTACTACAAATTTTGTAAACTGATTTCTACTGTACTATTACTATTGTAAGCCATTTAGGCTACTATTGTGCTATTACTAATGTGAGCCAATTACTATTGTGACCGAATAATATCCTACTACTAATTTTGTAATCTGATTACTAGAGTACTATTGGTATTGTAAACCAATTAGGCTACTATTGTGCTAATTCTAATGTAAGCCAATTACTATTGTGACCGAATAATATCGTACTACTAATTTTGTAAACTGATTACTAGAGTACTATTACTATTGTAAACCAATTAGGCTATTATTGTGCTATTACTAATGTAAGCCCATTACTATTGTGACCGAATAATATCGTACTACTAATTTTGTAAACTGATTACTACTGTACTATTACTATTGTAAACCAATTAGGCTACTAATGTGCTATTACTAATGTAAGCCAATTACTATTGTGACCGAATAATATCGTACTACTAATTTTGTAAACTGATTACTACTGTACTATTACTATTGTAAACCAATTAGGCTACTATTGTGCTATTACTAATGTAAGCCAATTACTATTGTGACCGAATAATATCGTACTACTAATTTTAAAAACTGATTACTACTGTACTATTAATATAGTAAACCAATTAGGCTACTATTGTGCTATTACTAATGTAAGAAAATTACTATTGTGACCGAATAATATCCTACTACTAATTTTATAAACTGATTACTACTGTACTATTACTATTGTAAACCAATTAAGCTACTATTGTGCTATTACTAATGTAAGCCAATTACTATTGTGACAGAATAATATCCTACTACTAATTTTGTAATCTGATTACTAGAGTACTATTGGTATTGTAAACCAATTAGGCTACTATTGTGCTATTACTAATGTAAGCCAATTACTATTGTGACCGAATAATATCGTACTACTAATTTTGTAAACTGATTACTAGAGTACTATTACTATTGTAAACCAATTAGGCTACTATTGTGCTATTACTAATGTAAGCCAATTACTATTGTGACCGAATAATATCGTACTACTAATTTTGTAAACTGATTACTACTGTACTATTACTATTGTAAACCACTTAGGCTACTATTGTGCTATTACTAATGTAAACCAATTACTATTGTGACCGAATAATATCGTACTACTAATTTTGAAAACTGATTACTACTGTAATATTACTATTGTAAACCAATTAGGCTACTATTGTGCTTTTACTAATGTAAGCCAATTACTATTGTGACCGAATAATATCGTACTAATAATTTTGTAAACTGATTACTAGAGTACTATTACTATTGTAAACCAATTAGGCTACTAATGTGCTTTTACTAATGTAAGCCAATTACTATTGTGACCGAATAATATCGTACTACAAATTTTGTAAACTGATTTCTACTGTACTATTACTATTGTAAGCCAATTAGGCTACTATTGTGCTATTACTTATGTGAGCCAATTACTATTGTGACCGAATAATATCGTACTACTAATTTTGTAAACTGATTACTACTGTACTATTACTATTGTAAACCAATTAGGCTACTATTGTGCTACTACTATTGTAAGCCAATTACTATTGTGACCGAATAATATCGTACTACTAATTTTGTAAACTGATTGCTAGAGTACTATTACTATTGTTAACCAATTAGGCAACTATTGTGCTTTTACTAATGTAAGCCAATTACTATTGTGACCGAATAATATCGTACTACTAATTTTGTAAACTGATTACTACTGTACTATTACCATTGTTAACCAATTAGGCTACTATTGTGCTACTACTAATGTAAGCCAATTACTATTGTGACCGAATAATATCGTACTACTAATTTTGTAAACTGATTTCTACTGTACTATTACTATTGTAAGCCAATTAGGCTACTATTGTGCTATTACTAATGTGAGCCAATTACTATTGTGACCGAATAATATCCTACTACTAATTTTGTAATCTGATTACTAGAGTACTATTGGTATTGTAAACCAATTAGGCTACTATTGTGCTATTACTAATGTAAGCCAATTACTATTGTGACCGAATAATATCGTACTACTAATTTTGTTAACTGATTACTAGAGTACTATTACTATTGTAAACCAATTAGGCTATTATTGTGCTATTACTAATGTAAGCCAATTACTATTGTGACCGAATAATATCGTACTACTAATTTTGTAAACTGATTACTACTGTACTATTACTATTGTAAACCAATTAGGCTACTATTGTGCTATTACTAATGTAAGCCAATTACTATTGTGAGCGAATAATATCGTACTACTAATTTTGAAAACTGATTACTACTGTACTATTACTATTGTAAACCAATTAGGCTACTATTGTGCTACTTCTAATGTAAGCCAATTACTATTGTGACCGAATAATATCGTACTACTAATTTTGTAAACTGATTACTAGAGTACTATTACTATTGTAAACCAATTAGGCAACTATTGTGCTTTTACTAATGTAAGCCAATTACTATTGTGACCGAATAATATCGTACTACTAATTTTGTAAACTGATTACTACTGTACTATTACTATTGTAAACCAATTAGGCTACTATTGTGCTACTACTAATGTAAGCCAATTACTATTGTGACCGAATAATATCGTACTACTAATTTTGTAAACTGATTACTAGAGTACTATTACTATTGTAAACCAATTAGGCAACTATTGTGCTTTTACTAATGTAAGCCAATTACTATTGTGACCGAATAATATCGTACTACTAATTTTGTAAACTGATTACTACTGTACTATTACTATTGTAAACCAATTAGGCTACTATTGTGCTACTTCTAATGTAAGCCAATTACTATTGTGACCGAATAATATCGTACTACTAATTTTGTAAACTGATTACTAGAGTACTATTACTATTGTAAACCAATTATTCTACTATTTTGCTTTTACTAATGTAAGCCAATTACTATTGTGACCGAATAATATCGTACTACAAATTTTGTAAACTGATTTCTACTGTACTATTACTATTGTAAGCCAATTAGGCTACTATTGTGCTATTACTAATGTGAGCCAATTACTATTGTGACCGAATAATATCGTACTACTAATTTTGTAAACTGATTACTACTGTACTATTACTATTGTAAACCAATTAGGCTACTACTGTGCTATTACTAACGTAAGCCAATTACTTTTGTGACCGAATATATTCGTACTACTAATTTTGAAAACTGATTACTACTGTACTATTACTATAGTAAACCAATTAGGCTACTATTGTGCTATTACTAATGTAAGCCAATTACTATTGTGACCGAATAATATCGTACTACTAATTTTGTAAACTGATTACTAGAGTACTATTACTATAGTAAACCAATTAGGCTACTATTGTGCTATTACTAATGTAAGCCAATTACTATTGTGACCGAATAATATCGTACTAATAATTTTGTAAACTGATTACTACTTTACTATTACTATAGTAAACCAATTAGGCTACTATTGTGCTATTACTAATGTAAGCCAATTACTATTGTGACCGAATAATATCGTAGTACTAATTTTGTAAACTGATTACTAGAGTACTATTAGTATTGAAATACTTTTTTTGTAAACGGATTATCATTTATTAGGTAAATCAATCAGTCTACTATTTATTAGACAAGTGGAAAAAACTTTTGATGAAACATAAACTAAAAAAACAATAACAAAAATTATTATTCCATTTATAACTTATTATTATTATTGGAATAACAATGAAAATAAATTCTTACATTTGTGTACTCTTTGTTATGTGTATGTACATATTCACATTTGTTTATGTTTATCCTTACAAGCTAGGATTCTCATTTGAATTCTTAGAAATAATTCCTTCCATTAGATACCTGAAACCGCGTTAAAAATATTGCGTTCAATTGAGTGAAAAACATTTAAATTATACCCTTCTGGCGGTATTTTATATTAAAAATTCTAGATTCTGTTTTATCTTAAGTATAATGAGTTTTAAATTGTTTACACATAAATTAAATTATTGGTTTAAAATAAACAACGATAAAAATTTACAACTGGAGGATATAGCCACTGCGATGTCTATATTTGCTACCAAACTACAAAAACGTTTCCATTTAGGCTGACTAATTAAATCGTTAACTTGCTTCAGGCCTCGCTCCAGCCTCGGTTGAGGTTTCAGGAAATTTGCTTTGGTAAAATCAAAGGAACACATTAAGCTAAGATCACTAAACAGATAACTTTCCTCCTTGTGTCAACGTATTGCCCCTGCATAGTGTTAATATAAAGCTATTATTCTTCGAGTAAAACTGTAATATTTGCTTTTCAAAATTCAGTACGTTATTAAGGTATTTTATGCGGCAAGTGGTCGGTGGTAACTATAGCATGTATAAACAAACTATTATATTTTTACAAAATACAAACCTGCAGGTTGCTGCACTAGCTGCACCTACTCAGGGGGTTCTTAGTCCCTCGCGGTAGCACCGTCTAACTAAACGCTACCGAACAAACTCAATCACACATAAAGCACATACGTAGGCAGAATAGTAATTTGAACCACAACAAAACATAGAAGCTTTGATGGGAGAAACATTCTAGTAGTAAAAATTACTAAAGGATTCAGAGGTGCATTCTGCCAACGTCATATTTTATACCATTCATAAGTATGTTTTTTGTTCTATTGGTTTCTATTATACCAATTAAGGAAAAAATGAAGTAAAAAAAGGGACTTGTTAAACATACAACATCAGAAGATTGACACACACACACACACACACACACACACACAAACAAACACACACACCACACACACGTTCAAACACACACACACACACACACACACACTACACACGTTCAAACACACACAAACTCACACACATACACACACACACACACACACACATACACCACACACACGTTCAAACACACACATACACACACACACACATACACACAAAACAGACACGCACACAACAGACACACACACACACACACACAAAACAGACACGCACACAACAGACACACACACACACACACAAACACAAAACAGACACGCACACAACCGACACACACACACACACACAATCACACACAAACACACACACAACAGACACGTACACAACAAACACGCACACACGCGCGCACACACACACACAACAGACACACACACACACACACACACACACACACACACACACACACACACACACACACACACACACACACATGCACACACCACACACACACGTTCAAACACACACCCACACACACACCACACACGTTAAAACACACTCACACACACAACAGACACGCACACAACAGAAACGCACACACACACACACACACACACATACACAGACTTAAGCGTGGGTTTTAACACTAGTTTGAAGCTAAACAGTGAAAACTAAATATTTCAGTTTTTAACATGCTAATAATAGTTTATAGCAAATTAGAACCAAATAAATTTAAAATTATTATTTTATTTAAACAGTTGCAATTAGGCAGTAAGGAGTATGTAAAAGTGAGCAAATTTAATTAGAATCAACAGGAGAGAAACAAGATTTTTAAGAATATAAAATTTTGCTAGTATATTAAAATAAAAATTTATTTTAACATTCAAAATAATTTATAATTAGTAAAAAATGAAAGAAATAGTAGCGTTTCTCAAGAGGGCGTTAATATAAAGATTATATTAGTAAATAATACGAAATAATGAAGGAGGTTGAACAAAACGTATATAACATTATAAACAGTAGACTAATTGAGAAATTATCTAATTAAGGAAATAATAAAAAATATAAATGCTTGGGAATACTGTAAGGTAAATCGTAGTAAAATAGTTAAAAGTGTTACTAAACTACAATATTGTGAATCCTCGGTAGGTTAGAGTGTATAACAAGGCAAAACTCAAAATCGTCGTAAAAAGTAAATGACATTTTATTTTAAAGACGATTAACAGAAAATAATTGTTTTTTGTAAAATAAAATATATAATCAGTATTTTAAAGGTAAATGCAAGGATTAGAGCTAGTTCCGATAGGTTCAATAGAGCTCAGCACCTTGCGGGATAACTATTCCAATTCATATTAGAGATAACAGTGTCACGAATAAGCTAGATCATAATAAAATCCTCGACGAGAAGCATATGATCCATGTCCGTAGTAGTGCAGTATTTTTGCTAAAAATGTTTGGGACATGCTGTGTTATAAATGTATATATACTAGTAGTTATGTCAATCTAAAAGAGAAAATATTATTTAGTTTTAATATGTAAGATGTTGAATGTTGCAGTGACAACGTTACATAGTCAATAGCTAACCTGCAAAGTTAAAATTCTAAAATTGAATTTTATGAGAGATAAGTTCAATAAAAGGTACTTACTTAGTTTTGAGTAATTGAGGTTTTCAAAATTTTATCATGATGTGAGTTCACATACAAAGAAAAACATTTAAAGAAATTCATACAATCGTTACTTTCATTTTTGAAAAGTTTACCTTGTAAACATTTATCGTTATTCTTTCAGGACTAGTGGTATAGATATGAGATTGCTTCTTTAATTAAATGTATTACAAATAGATTATAAAATAATTGGGTGTTGAAAATTCCAAATAATTACATTATGTGGATTTACCTATAACTTTTACATCGACTTAAAATTTCAAAACTTCAACTATATTTTCTGCCCTAGGTTGATTTAGACAAATATTTAACTGAATTTTGACAGCAAGCATTGTATAAATAGTTGATCACTTAGCTGATAATAACGTATGTGGTAGCGTGGTTCCTGGATGCTGCTTGCCAATCTTCCATTTGGATAGTTTTTCGCTTATTGTTAAGAAGTTAATAATAGAATTATCTAAGGACCAAAACATAATTAAAAGAAAAAGAAACAACTTCTTCTTATGAACTCATACTTAAAAAGGATAAAAACTTATAAATAAAATTTAAAAAAATCTTTGAATAGCTATATTTCTTAACGAGTCTGGTCTTACGTAGACTGGCGGAAGACGAAGAATGCTTGGCGTTGCCATGGTGACAACTGGACCTTCTGCGCATTCCGTCTCGCGCATCTCGAACAACTGGCGTAAACATCCCTAGATTAGAGTAACGGCTCTTGGAGATCATTTATCGCAACCAATCTTTCTGTACAAATTTATTATTAATATACAATTCACAATTTAAAAAAAAATTGTCTCCAAATAACTATTTCGATTTACTTTCTGAATGCTGCTGTAATATTAATATTATTTTACTGCATAAAATAATGTTACAAACAAAACTCAGGTAAAGCAATTTATAATATTCTATAAATTATATTGAACGATTTGTAGAATTAATCGTTTCGAGCGACGTGATTGTACATGTTAGACTGAATAGTTTATTCTAATTAAAATGTAATGAAGTTCTGTAATTAATTATATAATTGTTATTTGTATACAACAGTAAATCCGAGTCCAAAGTATGGACCGAGACACTCAAGATAGGAACTGTAAAATCCGAATTTTAAAGCAATAATTATTAACCAGACCACGATCTTGTCGAACTCTGCTTGTTTCGGAGCCCTATAGAATCTATTATTTGTTTGTATTTATAAGTAAGTGCCCTATAGTAACTAATAATTGTTTGTATTTATACGTAATAAATGTAAAGTAATACGTATCGGGGATATATTCAGAGTAAATTTTCTAATTTTTTTTACCGTTCAAATTAGATCTAGCGTAGAGAAAGTCCTACATACCACTCACTGAGTGCACTGTCGAGACGAACTGGTTAAAATATTGATCTTATATATTGAAAATATATCTTTAGTTCAAGTCACATAAACGTATAAATCCATTAAAGTAAATGTAATGCACTTGTATTTTGTAACCTTGAAATATATTTGCATTACAATTGAATATATTGTATTCTTAACCATCAAATATATTTGTATTACAATATAATATATTGTATTGTAATATATATCTTTAGTACAAGTCACATAGACACATCACATTTAAAAACATCTGATGCGCGGCACTCACACAATTTTCCTTACCCTTTTTGATACATGAATAGCTAATTAATATTTTGTTAATTTTCGTGATTTGGCCCTCTCTTATGTGATTTGGTTGTATCTGTATGCACTTTCATCAGAATCGTTAGAGAGAAAATCACGAAATACCTATACTGGCACTCAGTTAAGCTCCATTTTAAGTACCTGTACAGCAAATGCTCTAAGTAAAAGTTGATGGAAATGGAAAGATTCGAAACGTAGTGTTTTTAAAGAAATGAAAATTTACAAATAATTGGTCATTGCTCATAGTTTATATTATGGTATATTTATAGTCCAGTCACTTACCTCAACGTTAGAAGGAGCCTCTCTTCTACTGAAATTGGAAACAAGAAGTTTGTTGTGCAGTGTTGGCAGACATCCCGTATTTTTAATGCGATATAATCAAATGTGGTTATTGACATTTTTGTATACTGACGGAATGCATTATCATCTGCTCGGAGTTGGGGAAATAGATGATGGAATTCGCCCAATGTAATTCTGTCCCTGTAGATCACATGCGTTGACCGTCTACGCACTATTTTCAAACAACAACAAAGATGCTACAGAGACCGAAGCCGTTATTAAACTAAACTTGTAGGTGGAAACTCCACTGTGGGCCGCATCGCACGCCCGGCTTCTATTTGGACACAGTCCGGTTTCCCCGCACTCGACGATTGTTGAACGGGGAGGTCTTTTCACCGCATAGCACTCACCGTGTTTAGTTAGGACACACTCTGATGCGCAACATTAATACGTATATTGCAGTGGCCGTCCGTAGTTAAAGTGGGCTTCTTCTTTTAAGCATAGAACATAGTTGTGTTATTATAAATGCTGCTATCTTGATCATGTTGTTAATATGAAGGTCCTAGGTCACGCTTCTGTCGAGTATGACTCCCAGATACTTCACCTGACTCCCCCAGTGAATGTTCTCACTTAATAGTTCTAGTGGTGTGTAGAGTTTGTATGTCCTACGTTGCGAGAGAAGCAGAGCCTGGCACTTGGCCACGTTCACCTCAACTCTCCAGTAGCTCAGCCATGATTCTAGCATTGTAAGGTAGTCCTTTAAATTTGAGTGTATTAGATGTGGTTGAGATGACTAAGAGGATAACGCTGAGTCATTTGCAAAAATGGCCACTTGTGTGTTGAGTGTTGTCGGTATGTCGTTGATGTAGATGTTGAACAATACGGGTAAAATAATTGAGTCCTGAGGGACATCGCCTCTTATAGTCCGTAGTGTGGGTTGAGTTTGGTCTACACCAAACCTCAACTTACGGTGGGACAGATATGAGTTAAATAGGTATATAAGTCATAGTATCGTAGTTCCACTAAGAACCCGATGTGCCAGACCTGTCGAAGGCCTTTTCAATGTCCAGGAAGACTACCACAGTCGAGAAGTAAATGTTGAACCCCTTGGTTGCATGCAGCACTATTCTAATCAGCTGATGGGTGCCCGAGTGTTTTCTCCTAAAACAAAATTATGCTGGCCTTAGTATGTTGTACATGGAGATATGTTCGTTGATACGTTTGAGCAGGATTTTAGCAAATACCTTGCCCATCGTAATCAACAAGCTTATCTGTCTGTTTGAGTCAGGTTTGTTATGGTCTTTTTCCGGTTTGGGGAAGACCATGATCTTGGGCTCCTTCCAAGCGTACGAGATGTGTTGTGTCGGGAGTATAGCATTGTAGATGTTTGTATGGATAAGTGATCTAAATAAAGGTGTACTTTGCAGGACATTTTTGTGTGTTTGTTTTGCTCTAAAGAAATACCTGGTTTGTGTCATAATGTACGGTGGTGGATTATCTAATTACAAAAATTTGAAATATCTGATAACATTTTTATATTACCTTTAAAGCAGTTTTTTCATTAAAAAAAATATATATATTTAATTTCATTATGGCACATTCTGTTGAAACATATGATACGCTTTGCTTCCTGTTTATCTTGAGAATACTTACAGCCATGAAGTCTGTTATCCCCATCTTCGCCGTTATACTACCCTTGTATGGTTTATATTTGAAAACCTCGTGTGGTAGAAAAACATCAGTTGCAACGTCTGAGCAGTGGTAAAATCTTTTGAATTGAATTTCGTACTGACCCTGAAAAATAAAATACATTTAACGATTGTTTCGGAGTGTGAACGTCTTTTAACGCGTCTATTACGTATCACTTCCATCAGATTTCTGAGGGTGAATAAAAATCGTGAAGAAATCTCAATTGCCAATCATGGCTTGTTTTTTCAGTGAAACAGCTGTTTTCAATCAGAAGTAATGTTTGAATATAGTTTCCTATAAGCTATTAGTTTATACAACTGCTGTTTTTATTACTCGTGTAAAATTATGTAAAGTTATATACATTAGTAAAGTGTAATTATTCTACTTAAAACAACTAGTTTATAACATCGTTAAAATAGGAAGTAAATATATTATAAAATAAGAGAGTAGGCAGTTCAAAGTAAAACTATGAGAGACAAGCTATTTTATATTATATATTTTATAAGACTTACATTTTATATTATTTTTAATTATCAGAGGTTTACACGTTCTGGACATTACATTTTGGTAACCTAGACATATTGTACTTCTTGAAACACTATTATCCTAAATATTACGTTTGGTAAATCACAATATACTGATGGTGCACACTTTGCAATAATTGTACTTGTTTGGCCGGTTTTCGGATATAGGCCTACTGAAGTTGTCTGTGGTTTTCATGGTTGTTCGTCTTAGTGATACATTTTCTATTCTTAATATTCGTTACCTAAAATGGTCTTTAGGGGTATATTTATGTATTTAACTCATCATGTTTAGAATCTAGATTTTTGTTGATTATTTAATTCTAAAGTTTAAATTTTAGTTAGTTAAGTTTTAAACGTCAGTTTTTTTAGGTACGTTTGTATTTATTTTCTTGTTTAATTATTTAATCGATAATTAATGATGGTTTAATTTGGTTCTTTCATAGGTTTTTAGATTTTACAGTATATAATTATTTTGCCATTATATTTTGAAGATTTTATTATTTAGCTAGAAACAATTTTTTTTAGTGATTTATTTTATTTAATAAAATAAATTTCGAATATTTTAACAACTTTCGTTGTAATAACAACTGTCGTTGTCGTTATATTAATATTCTATATTCACAGAATTTTATGTTTTTTTTATCTGTGTACATTGGGCGTGCTTGCTTTAACCTTGCTCACAGGCGGGCCAAGTAATTCCAAGTATATTGTCACAGCTATTTTGTGTTGTTTAGATATTGTGTTTATATCACTAATTATTTGGAATAACCTTCCGTCGTTTTATAATAATATTATTACATAGGTGGCTATTGGTTAATAAACACGTCATCCAGTTTTTACGGTGAGATAAGTTGTTGGGGGTTAGTATATATATATATATATATATTACAGTTTTACCAATAAAGGACTATACAACAAATTGTGATTCTTACCTATGCTTTACAGGTAACAAGGATCTATCAAGACTGAATATTCTACAAAAACAATGAAGTAGATCAGTAAGAACATGTCGCGTCAGTTTACCAGCTGGTAAACCTAATTGAGGACGCACACTTCTCGTTTATAGGCAGTTTCAGTGCTCTTGCAGATTGAGAACTCCTGCTATGGAAAAATACGCTAAAACCCTTACAATACAGACGTAACATACAGAGTTTTCAGCTTTACGACTCATTATATTTAAAAAGTTTTCGATTTTACGTAAAAGTATTTTTAAATAACCTGTAATAAATTAACCTAATTAATAAGTAGAATGAATTAAAATAATTTAAAACCAAATAAGGACTTCAGAGTATTATTTTACTTCTTCTTTCTTTCCTACACAACCACTGAAATCATAGTTCATATGATTAAAGTTAACATTTTCATAAATAAATATTGTACGATGGGGTAAATCTGATGGCCTTATATTGCGGTATTTGTTGTCATCTTTAATTTACGTTTTATTATTTATATATTACTACTGCTTTTACAATATTTACGTTGCTCTAGTTCGTTGTGTTTCTTCTCCGCATTACACAAAGACCTTTTCTATGCATTTGCTTATTCATTCACGAGAAGGGAACAGCTGCGGAGTTTATCGCTTGTTTACGTTTGCTAAACAGATTTATTGCACCCTTGACTTTTATTTTCTTGTACTTTTTGTATTTTAGGATTTCACTAAAAACATGAAGAAACGTCAATGTTGTTTGTTGATTTTTATTGTGTTTTGTTATTTTTACTGTATTAGTTTTTTTCAAACTTTGTTCCAAGTTAGTTACGGGCAGCTTGTTTTGTTTACTCCATTGCGCAATATATTTTGCCCCTTTAGTATCAGCTATCAGTTTTGCATAAGCCGCCAGGACTCTCTCAGATAATAACAAAGCATTATTTGATTTTTTATATTAAAAACCACGAGAATTCACTTTTTAGTAAGTTTTACATCTCTAATACAGGTAAGAAAAGTGTTGGCTTTCACAATGGTCGCGATACTACCAAGGTTTTGATCAGCTTTGTCGAATTTACTCGACTTGTCAGGCTTTCTGTCGACCTACACTCGCCTTGAAACAGAGTCTACTTTAAACTCGTGTGTGTATACACTTTTACATCCACTGGTTCTGATGTAGTCAATCCCTCTTTACAATGAACCTTTGAATTTATCCCTTCCTCTTCTAGTCAACATTACTGACTAACCTCGATGGCTACAACCGCCACAAATTGCAAATTAAGGTGTTGACGTTCACAAAGGTCGCGACTTCTATTCTCCTTGTCAGGATTTGTGTTCTTTGTCAGAATGCTTTAGTCTTTTTTCAAATGTTCTCAGTTTATTTGACCTCCAATTGATGCCATCCCTCTTTGGGTGCTATAGTGTTTTTTTGTTAAAACGTTCTCAGTTCATTTGAACTCCGTGGTGCTATCTCTCATAAGGTGCGGTTCCTATGCTACGACTATAACGACTGCAGCCGCGTGGCTCTAACCGAGCGGCTATGAAAAGTGACTTATTGTTAGTAAGTAAACATGATAGTTTCCTAAAGAGCGTCTGGCGCCGTGCGACTGAGGCGACTCTAGTGAATCGGCTTGAACCGTACGGCTCAACTGCTGACATGAGCAGCGTATTCATACTGTCATGGCGACTGGAGTGTTTGTTTTCACTGTGTTCGAGCATTTTGTATCTTAAACATGTTTGATTCCACACTTATTGAGCTAGTGCGAGAACACTAATCTTTTTAAAAACCAAAAGCACCTCCAATAAAAAGATTCAAATGTCAGAGATAATGTATGGGATGAAATTGCGGTTGTAATGAAAATATCAAGTAAAGTATTTAAATTTTACATATAAAATTAGATTAGACTTGGGTTTCTTTAGCTCGGACAGTAATAACTCTTCTTCCTCCTCTTCGTCAAGCAGAAGATACGCAGCCAAAAAAGATCTTCGGCCGTGACGTTCCCAATGCAACTGTACTAGTCGCGCCATAAGAATTTAACCGAGCGACTCGGATCGTAAGGGATTAATCGCGTGTCTATAGTCACTCGGTCGTAGTCGTTACAGTCGTAGCATAGGAATCGCACCTTCAGGATGATTTAGTGTTCTTTGTTAAAACGTTCTCAGTTCATTTGACCTCCATGGTGCCATCTCTCTTAGTATGATTAAGTGTTCTTTGCTGGATCGTTCTCAGTTCACTTGACTTGTAGTAGGCGCTCCATCTATCCTAGCTCCGAATGAAGTGAAGAGTGAACAGGCCATAAAACAACGGCGAAAGGTGAAACGATGCTTTAGTGTTCTGTCTTGAATCGTTCTCAGTTCATTTGAGCTTTAGTTCATCACCCCTAGCTCCGATGCAATTAAACAGTGAACAGGTCTTTAAAGAATTGTGAAAGGTAAAGCTAGTGTTTACTGTTCTTTATTGAATCGTTCTTGGTAGCACCAAACATTTTTTTTTTACTTTTTCAGCACCCAAGTTGATTAAACGTATTAAAATGAGTATCAAAGTTGATAATTTAACCGTATCTTGCCACAGTTCCTTACTGGAATACTAGAAGCACTGAGTAATGCAGCTTTATACTGTCTCTCCTAGACAGCTTTAAAATGGATTTATATTTTTAAATATTTAAAAAAAATTATCGAGACCTAGTATTTGTTGTTAAAAGAGAGGATGTTAAACATCAGGGACTTTCTCAAAGATGTTTATTCGCTTTACAAACGGGTGACGTTTTAAGGTATTATAGAAACAGAGACAGTGTTGTTTTTTCGTAAATAAGATTAATTACAGTGCACTTTAGGATTTTGAAAAACTCAAACAGGACCAGAGAAATCCTCAGAACCGGATTTAGCTACTTCCCAATTGAAAATAATATAAACTATGGAACTAAGAGAATATTACTGTTTTGAAATTAGAAACTTTTAATTTTTCACTTTCAAAATGGTTATAGGCCTACTCGTTAAATTTAAAATGAGAGCAGTTTTCAGAAAAGCAATGTGACAAAAATTTTAAAATAAAAGTTTTTTGCTAACTTAAGCGAACGATATATCTAAGCCTGATTTGATAGACAAACAAATAGTCTATTACTGGAATGTGCTACAGTTTAAAGACAGCGTTTTCTTGTTTAAAATCTTTGTCAAACTCAAAAACAGGAGTTTTAGAATTAACATACCCATTTTATTAACACAGTCAACAGTGTATAATTGCAATGAAGACAAATAGAACAATCCAAGCTAGGAATTTATAGTTTTTTGCCTCCTCTCCTGACAAAGTTCTTCAATAATAAGTTTGTATCAATTTCATAATATTTTCAACATCTTTTAAAAAAAACTCATTCACACCCCTAATTTTACCTTTTATTAACTCATTCCAAACCCCCTCCCTCTCATCTACTTTTTCACCGCCATTCTACTCTTTTATGTACTTTTTCACCGCCATTCTACTCTTTTATCTACTTATCAACCCCGATTATGTTTTTTAAAATTTTCTTACCTATTCGATTTTCCCCACTCTCGGTTTACGTCTTCTTATAGATAGAGGAACTTTAAAAGCGGAGTAGATTTTCGGCATCACCTGTATTGTTCTTGAAGTTGTCACTAATTTAAACCAATTTGACATTATTAGCCAAGGAAATGTGTATGTTTGCCTCACGGCAGTAATAAATTTGCCTCACGGGTAGGAATACCCTCACGAGAAATTGTAACTATATTTTCGTGTTTAATAAAGATATATGAATGTCCAAACAGAAAATACCCCACTGAAAGTTCGTCATATATCTGTACTTTACAGAGACTGTATTTATTGCTGTCCATGTAGAAGAGGTTCTTCTATTTTAAATATGAAACTATGTTTTCTTTAATTTACCACAGTGTCGAAATCTAACATAAACCATTTAAAACATTTATTAATTTTTATTTAATTTCTAGTACAAAACAATTTATACTTTCCAGCTCTAATTTACCCTTTATATTCTATCCTTAACAAGTTGTAATAAAAACATAGATTACTGCATTATATAAATTCGAAAAAATATTTTTATAAAAAGAATTACATATTCTTAAATTGGTTTCCATAGAAACGAATGTAATAAATTTTACGTAACTTAAAAAAAACAAAAAATAAGTTTTATTTCATTAAATTCAATACATAAAAATAGTAAATATATTACAATTATTACAGATATTACAATGATTTCTTATATTACAATTTATATGCAAATATTTTTGTGTTCTGGCTGATGGCCCACTCAAAAGCTGGTTCAGTTGGAAAAAGGAAAAATGTTATTGTTTTGAGATACAGGCCGCTATTAAAGCTAAATAGCAGCTATTATTATAATACAATATATTGCATAATACAATATATTGTTATAATATATTATAATGAAAATATATAATATTATAATAATAGTGCCTGAAAGCTGGCATGAAACAGTACACGAGTGTTTCGCACCCATGTACTGAATCTTCCCCTAACTAAATGTAAAAAAAAACAATTTAACTGAAACAGCAGATGAGTGTGTGCTTGTGTTTTAACGAAGTGTGGTATCGTAGCTTAATTGCGGCTTACGAGTGACCTCGCGAGCTATAATGCCCCCTCAATGTCCGAGCATTATTGTGTCTTTGGTGTCGATGTGTGTGTGTGTAAGTTCCTAAGCGTGTAAGCCATCAGCCAGCTACCCCTTCTAATAATAACGTGATTAGAAAGAGTAGGGTGTTGCCTTCTAAAGTTGGCGGGTTTGTGGCATCAGAATGCTCAACTTAAAGTAGGCCCTGAAAATACGTTAGGGAGAACGGTATTGTTGCTTACCATAGAAATTAAACGTTATTGTTGTTAAATTTTTCATTATTTTAAAATGAAAGAAATTATTTAATTTATAAAGCACTTTTATTAATTGAAAATATTTTTTTTTGATAGATGTTTAATTTTTATCTTCCTTTAGCAGTTTTGTTTATTGCATTATTTTGAATACATCCGGTATACCAGTTCAAACATAGTTTAGAGAATTTTCATTTGTTTCTTATTTAAAATATTAAATCTGTAGTCCTACGCTAAATATTTCCTTGTGATGTCGTGAATTCTTGAAATTCCAAATAAATTAATATGCGACCAACCGTTGCCACCTTGAGTTCATGAGATACATGATTTAAACTCAGTGAAATCTAAATAATTATTCTTAGTTATTAATTATTAATGAAACAGTTGTGTTTGTGTGTGTGTGTTATGTGTGTTTGTGTGTGTGTGTGAGAGAGAGAAAGAAAGAGGGAAGGTTTGTGTGTGTGCGTGTGTGTGTGGTTGTGTTTGTGTATGTGTTTGTATGTGTGTGTGTGTGTGTGAGAGAGAGAGAGAGAGAAAGAAGGAAAGTTTGTGTGTGGTTGTGTTTGTGTGTGTGTGTTTGTATGTGTGTGTGTGTGTGTGTGTGTGTATGTGTGTGTCTGTGTGTTTGTGTGTGTGTGTGTGGGTGGGTGTGTGTGTGTACGTCTGTCTGTTAATAATTTTATATTTAAAATACAATGAATAAAATTTATGAATGCGTATATTTTTTATTTTTTACCAGAACTGCTTAATTCGTTTACTTGGTTTCAAATCACGCGATTCCCCTTAGTTTTGTGGACTTATAGATTAATGATTTTTTCCATTTTTTAAAGGTGCTTTTGATGGAGATTATTTTTGTTTTTGAATCATTGTTTTACTTTCCTTAGTTCTTTTGTAAATCATTTTAGTTTGATTTCTTTGTTTAAATTTTAATTAATTGTTAAAACATATGTGTAAAATAGTTATAATAACCATCGGTGTGTATATTATAATAAGAATGTAATAGTAATATGTTTCCATACGTTGCTATTGTTGTATTACTTGCAGTATATGTAGCTGTATTTAACACATTATTAAGAATTAAATCGCAATACGTTAGTTATTTATAATGTTTCTTAAATTTATATCTAAATTTTTATAATTTTGCAACATATTATGGACTTTAAAAATCAAGTTGTGTAATGATATTTTTTGAATGAAATAATTTCAATATTATTTTCAGTTTTCTAATACAAATCTACTTCTTTTTATAGTTTGGCATAATTACTTCGCTCTATTTACAATTTAGTAATATATTTTTATTAATTTGAATCAGCTTAGTCCTAAAGGCAACATTCTAATGGAAGATTTCTTTAATAAGCAGTTTTTCAATTTGTTTTATATATTTTAGCCTCTTGGTTTAAATGAATAACTGAAATGTTAAATTTCTTAATTTTAAGATATTTTTACTTTTACAAAATCGATCTTAACAGTTTTCTATACTGTTGATAAATTTATTATTCATGTAAAAATCAAACCTATAATAGTTTATCATATGTGGCAGCAATTTGAATGTTTCTGCATATTATTGCATAGACTGAGGCTAATTACTATAGAAGAACTTTTAAAATATTTTCATTTCAACTACTTGAAAAATATTTCCCTTTTAGTACCTCAAAAATGAACTTTCAATTGAATATTATAAACAAATACTTATAAAACATTGAATTACTCGAGATTAATAACTTTGTAATAATGATTTTAGTAGGCCATTGATTATTACAGTACCTTTTGTAGAAATGTGAGTTAAGTTTAAAAATTAAGTTAAGAAATTTGTTAATTTTTTACTTTGTTTTTTTTTAATAATTAAAAAAAAATTAATTGCTTTATCACAATTTCATTAGTTTTAAATTTATTTATGGAAGCATCATGATAAATTTGAAGTATATTTTATTACTTCTTATATATTATAAGAGAATATAGTACTTATACTACGTACTTATACTACTTCTATTATATTTTATTCTATTAGTTTCTTGTAAAGCGCGTATCGAGGCCTGACGTCATAAAAGGAATGAATCAGTGCTTTCCTGCATTCTGTGTAATGTGTTCAAAACGCAACCTGTATTTCAACGAGTAAATACTGACATCAATAAACTTAATGCTAACTAGCATAGGTCAAGTTTAATCTGTGTTATACGAGAAAAGCTTTATCTCTAGTTAATCCAATGAAGTCACAGATTGGACCATAAACTTAACAAATTCCTGACTTTAGTGCCGTTAATCTGTAAACATGAAGCGTTATTTACTTATTGGAAACTCAGTCGATTTTGTTGTATAAACTGTAAACCTTTTACTGAAAAATTACTACATTTTAAACTTTTATTGTACGTTAGCTGTTATTTTGCAACAATCGCCAGGTCTTACTAATTGGTATGAAAGATGACGTATTGATTAACCTAAACCTTCCAACTTAATACAGTATCTACCGAAATTACAAGAAAGGGGTGTATTTAGGCACTATCTACCATGGTATCTAATTTTTTTTCTACGATGAGATGTAAGATCATAATTAAAAGGCTTGAATTTATTTTTTTAGACGTTTCGACCACACTCATGGACCTCTTTAGTCAAAATATCAATAAATAATTACAAGGACATTTACACTACAAACCTCAAGTGAAGAGTTCTCCCATATTCAAATCATAATTTAACTTGGTTTCTGAGAATTAGGAATTCATCTTATAAATCAAAATCTATATATATATATATATATATATATATATATATATATATATATATATATATATTATCTTTATAAATAATACTACACTAAAAGTTTCCAGCACAATATACTTAATAGTTTCATAGGATTGTCGGACAAAATGTATGAGGTATGCATAAGTTTTAGTAATTACAATAAGATAATCTTTTTTTAGACAATAACCTTATTTTACAATAACTAATATTTTATATATGTATATATATATATATATATATATATATATATATATATATATATATATGCTTCAGTGTTAAGAATAAAAACTCTGAATATATCTATAATATTGGAAAGAAGAGGTTGATTTATTGAAGCAATTTTTTTTTCGAACTTGTCCCAAATAAATTCACTTTCAATTTAGATGATAAAGATAAATGGCTGTGCATTCTTTCTCTTTTTTCCCTTTAAAAGTAGAAAGTGAAAAGGGACAAAATTATCTCTTATAATTCTTTACTTCTACGTGACTTTGGTACAGATATAAATAACAAACCAACACCGATTGTAGACATTTTTTTTTTTGTTTTAACAAAAGCTAGAATTATGAGTCCACATTAAAACCTTTTCTTTATTGTTATTAAATCATTTGTAAACGATTTAAATATTATGTTTTTACAAAATGTATCAACAGTCAGTAGTCCAGTATTTTATTAATTTGGGGAAAATTTTATAAATACTCGGTAAATAATCCCTAGAAATAATAATATAAATACTAGAAATAATAATTTCCATGATTTTTAAAACTCTTTTCCAGTTTTTCTCAATACTTTCAAGAAGTATTCTAGTTCTTTTGTTTTGTTGTATTATTTTTATGTTTATCATGAAATTGTAAAATTATTTAGTTAAATTTGATTGTAATATAAAAATTGTTTTCATTTTTGACTTGATAATTATTGGTTGTAATTTTTAACCATGTTTGTATTATTAAATTTTTCTTTTGGTCCAATGATGTAACTTCAACATTTTCCGTTTAAGAGTGTTAAACTATTTTGCACAAATTTAATAAAAAAAAATGTATATAATATTTAAATAAAAATTAAATGAAATGTTACAAGAAGTGAAACAAGTTTTTAATCAATAAAATTAACTTCTATGGAATATCTATTTCATCAGAGGTGCCTACATAGTTTTGTATTGAAAATGATGAAGGAAATAAATATGTTACGTAACGTATAGTCTTAAAAACGTCTGTAACTTAATTAAACATTATTTTTTGCCAAAAACCTTTTAAATGTTTTAGACTTGCCTATAGTAGCACTTACTTTGCTTGTTGAGGACGGTCGTTTCGGGACATGTGCCCCTTTGTCAACTCAGACCGTAACTGAAATAAAATAAAAGTAAATAAATTTTAAAGTATCCATGAAGAAAAAGAAACCAACGAATTTATTACTTATTTGCTTTAGAAGGAATACATACAACATCACATATAAACCATTTTTTAAAAGAATATGTTTTGAAAATAATAATAACTGTAACATATCATATAAAACGATAATAAGTATGGCTTTTTACACGAACAAAAAAGTATAAAATCAAATTGAGGAAGGTCGAATAATCAAAAAATAATCAACATTTGTTGATTCCATCTTCACGTGAGCTACTAGTAATCACTAAACACTTTTTAAATGTTTTAAACTTGCCTATAGTAGCACTTACTTTGCTTGTTGAGGACGGTCGTTTCGGGAGATGTGTCCCTTTGTCAACTCAGACCGTAACTGATCTCAAGGTTTACATAGGTTAGGGTGGGGGTTGGATATTTTGGCGGTATGGGTGTATTTTGTGTGTATTAGGAGTTATGATGTCAAAAAGTGCGTGTGAGTTGCAATGTAATTGTGTATTAAGTATGTGTGTAGGGTATATTTTCAAGTGCCTGTATATTTCGTATTGTTCGGTTGTGTAGCGTTGGTTATTTCTGTGTTGTTTATGAAGAATTAGTAGGTTAGATGTTATGTCTATGTAGTCATGTTTTGTGGAGTTGAGATGATCGGCGAAGTTTGATTGGTATTTATTGTTTTTTAGTGCTTTCATATGTTCTTGGTAACGTGTGTAGAATGACGTCCCTGTCTGGCCTATGTAAAACCTGGGGCACGAACTGCAAGTTAGTTCGTAAACTCCAGTGATGTTGTAAATGCCGTTGATTTTGTTGTTGGGTTTAAGTTGTTTCTTGAGAGTGTTGTGTGTGGAGTAAGCTATTTGTAGTTGTATTTTCGTAGTGTGTTGGTTAGATTGTGGGTTTTGGATGATCTGTATGGAATTGATAAGTATTTTATGGGATTGACATCTTGTGTGTTTGTATTTGGGTTGTTAAGTTTATTTTTTAGGCGGTTGTATAATTTATCAATCATTGTTGGGTTGTATCCGTTCGTTTGTGCTATATATTTTATGGTGTTTAACTCCTGGTAGTGTTCATCTTTGTCTAGCGGTGTTTTAAGCAGGCGATATATCATGGTGTTGTAAGCAGCTAGTTTATGTTGGTGAGGGTGGTTTGAGGAACTGTGTATGGTCGTATTAGTACTGATGGGTTTTCGGTATATGTTGAATTTATGTGTTTGTTTGTCCGTTTATTTAATTGTAAGGTCTAAGAAGTTGAGAGAGTTTTGTTGTTCTGTTTCGATGGTGTATGTTAGTTTTGGGTGTATGGAATTAAGGTGTTTTAGAAATATGTGCTCTGCGTGTGTTGGCTTTATTTAATGTTATGATGTCGTCGAAGTATCTGTACCAGTAAATTATGTTATCTGAGTATTTGTTGTTGTGTAAAATGTGCTTTTGTTCAATACGGTGTATGAATATTTCTGCTAACACATCCTACAACCAGAAAGATGGACTACCTACGGGCTCCCCCATAGCTAGCATCTTCAGTCGCAATTTCAGTTGCTGGCAGTGGCGGGTTGACTGTTAGTGCGTTCGAACTTACAACATCGCATCCCTACCCTGCCATAGACCCATTCCAATTTTAGTTTAATTCTAAGTCTTTTTAAAAGTGTTTGTTTCAGCTCTATTCCGTTCAATACTGAATTTGTAAATCAACGCATGAATATAATTTTAGATTTTATCGTGGCGTTAAAAGGGAACAATTATTGTTTTGAAGTCAACTTTTAATCCTTTATCCTAAATCTTTACTCGTGAAATATGCAATTATCTCTTTTCAATGTAAAGTTGTAATTGCTTGGGTTCGGATTAAATACAGCCAGTAATTGCACCGTGTCCGGCTCTGGATTATCTTTAACATCTTCATCCTAATAAAGGAGGATTTAAAGGTTAAGCTTTTTTCTAAACCATTACCCAGGTAGAAAAAATCCCTCATAAGAATTAGTGCTAAAGGTGGATAGCAAGTTCCGTTCACCTATAGTAAATCTTTAAATGTGTTGAGAAAATTTCCAAAATATTATCTATTCTTAATAGAATTAGCTTCTTTTAAGAATATTGAAGAGAATTGTAGCAATAAATTCTAATAATATTCAAGTCTATGTAAAATATCTTTATACTTATAGTTTTCAAATTGAGCTGTTTTCTTTGTAGTGTCCAAATGTTGTAAGTTTCTAGTTAAAGGTCACAATTTCGAAACATTTTTGTCTTTTGTATCTCACGTTTTATATCACTATGTAATATAACGTTTTAAAATAAAAGTATTAACATGCTGTTACTATTGCGCAATAATTATTACTTCTAACCCAAACAGAGTGTGAACTTTTAAATAGTCGTGTTATTCTGCTCATCGTGACCGTTACTTGTGGATTAAACATTAACTATTGAGATGTAAATGGATGTGAATAGCAGAGATAAAAGCTGACATTGAATGAAGAAACTGTTTGTATATATACAGTCTATGTATTTATTTTATCCAAATAATATTCAATGTAGCTGGAATTTTATCTGTTCTTATTACATTGGAAGATTTAAAACATTTGTAATTAATTCAAATAAACGAACTTTAAATACAAATAATTTAAAAATTACTAATAAATAAATTAATAAAATGTAATTTTGTTATGTGTAACATGTAAAACGAATGCAAATAGTTTAGATATAAATTTTTACTTTTAAGTTTTAGCAATTTTGAGTTTCAAAATTTTTAACAATAAAAGTTCGAATAGTTCACGAGAAGCGGTTAAAGCTTTATTAGTAGAAATATTTCACCAAATTATTTGAAAATCCAAAATTTACACATTGCCGTGAAATATAATATAGTACCCTACTGTATAAGTTGATGCATTACTTGAAAACTCTGTGTGCCTTAAATAGCATTTTATAAATAAAGCCAAAAAGCCTACGTATGATTTGGCCATTTAATATCTTTGGACCGCAAAGTGTTTTCTCGAAACACAACAGAACCAATTTACCCTTATACAATTACTAGAGTAATTCATAAAACAAGGTTTCCTATGCTGATAAGAAAGAATGCAGTGTGGTAGGAGAAATTTGGTAACACTGTCTTACTTTTCAACTCCCCCTTTCTCTATCCTCACCACTCGCGCCTCGCTACATTGCTCAGTGCCGGGCTAGCCTTCGAAGTTGGGGCTTCCAATCGCTGTTACTGCCAGTTGCGAAATTCGTGCTGTCATACGTTTTTTAAATGCAAAACGGATTTCATCTACTGACATTTATCGCCAGTTAATCGAGGTTTGTGTGGAAAAGTGTGTATCTGTTCAACATGTTCGCAAATGGTGTAGAGAATTGAGTCAAGGCTGCACGAAAATTCATGATGAAGTCCGGAGAGGAAGGCCTTCAGTTTCAGAAGGAATTGTTCATAAAGTTGAAAGAATATTGCTTGAAGATCGGAGGATCGCCATAAACGAACTTGCTTTACGTATTCCTGAGTCTTCCAACACCACAATTCATAACATTTTAGCCAAAAAATAGGCTATTACAAAGTGTGTGCTCGGAGGCTATTGCGAATGCTTACAGAAAACCACAAACAGGAACGAATCGAGTGTGCCCAGCAGTTTGTACAACAATGTGAAGACAACAAAGAAGACTTCTTGGATTCCATTGTTACAGGCGATGCAATATGGGCTTTTCACTTTATTCCCGAAACCAAGCAGCAATCACGTGAATGATGTGACTCAACTTCGCCGAAGCCGGAGAAGTTTAAACAAACACAGTATGCTGGGAAAGTCATGGCAACTGTCTTTTGGGCCATAATCTGCTTTTCGATTTTTTACATCAAGGAACAACAGTTAACTCCGACAGATATTGCTGCAGATTAAGAAAACTGAGACCGGAGAAGAAGATTGTCCAGTGGTGTGAGGCTTATCTATGACTTCATGTCTCACATCAAACTCCAGAACTGCTGACAGATTTTGTTTGTACTGTTGTGCCCCAAACCCCACAGTCCGAAGCTAGCCCCAAGGGATTATCATTTATTCCCAAAATTAAAGGAAAACTTGGTTGGCTTACGCTTCAGTACCGATGATGAAGTGAAGGAAGCGGTTACTCGATTCCTCAAATATTGGGCGGCAGAATTCTATAATATGTCGATAGAAAAGTTGGAGCATCGTTTTCAAAAGAGTTTAGACAGAATAGGTGATTATTTGTGGAAAAATAGCGTAAGTTTTAAGCTATAAAATGATGTATTACATTAAGATAAAAATAAAGCTGTATCTGTTTAAACATTATGTGAACCTTATGTTATGAATAACCCTCTTAGATTAATAAAGCTCGGTGGGTTTTACACTTTGTATCATTCTTTTGTTCTTTGTAATAATAATTATATCCTTTACAGCTCCAGTATTATAATCATTATTTATAACAGGAGGAATATATTTTGCGTAAAATCGTATTTTAATATTATCTGATGACAAACTATGCCATTACATTTGTTATAAAAAGCCTGTATTCTTATACAATTTGGATTTAAAAAAAAGAACCTTCTTTTAACGATTAAAACTTTTTACGAGGTGTTATAAACATATTCATTATTTCTAAAAGAAATATACTTTATTTAGAGCTGTGGATAAATTTGAGAGCATTTTTTGTCAGTTTTGTTTTTATCAAACTTAAAAATATTTTAATAAATGACAATAATGACTAAGTTCAAGTAACATGCAAATAATAAAAAAAAATAGTTGTAATTTACAACATAATAATTTTAAAATGAACACGAAATTATGTTTCAGATTAAATATATTAAACATTTCAGAAATAATCTTCTTTTTTTAAAATGGAATATTATTAAGTTAAAACATTAATAAACTTTTTAGTAACTTAAATATCAAAATAATCACAAAACCCGTACCCCAATATGGTTTTAAATAGAAAATTAATGAGGTTTCTTATATAAAATTTATAATCAACAATTTTCGAACTAAACAATGGTTATTAGTCATTTCAAAATTCAAATTCGTAGAGGGCAGTTTACTTAATAGTATAGTAGTTTAGTATTTTTACAACATATACGAAAAATAATATTTAGTTGATAAAATTGTTTATTCAAAAATAAATAATTTCTTTACATTCAAGAACAAAGGGTATCAAATATAATTTTAATTCGTAATAAATTAATCGTTATTCTAAAAAAAAAAATGAAAAATTATTAATTATATATAAGTTACATTCGTATGTTCATATACATAGTTTATATATATATATATATATATATATATATATATATATATATATATATATATATATATATAAAGAACTAAGTCAAAATACAAATACAAGAATTATAATTGAAATTACAATTCAAAGCTTTTCGTTGGCTAACAGTACCAACATCATCAGGAATATTAAACAAATAAAATTAACAAATGTGCAAATTAGATGCAAATTAGATATCTAATTTGCACATATGTTAATTTTAATTATTTAATATTCCTGATGATGTTGGTACTGTTAGCCAACGAAAAGCTTTGAATTGTAAATTCAATTATAATTCTTGTATTTGTATTTTGACTTAGTTCTTTATTACATAGTACAAGAATACATATTGCGATATATATATATATATATATATATATATATATATATATATAATTTATATTTATATATTATATAAAATAATAATGTTTATATACTTAGTATATTGTTGTAGTCTATACATACAATACTTGACGTGTTTAATTTAATTTAATTTTTAAATCCTGATTTTTTGTTCAGAATGATAATATTTTAGTATTACTAAATTAAGTAGCAAATTCTATATATTTTTATTTAATGTCTGTTAATAACTATTAATTTTTTGCTTTAACATGAGCGATAAAAAACATGAATTAATTGTCCGTGCATAAAGTGACTATTTTTAAGCTTGATTATTTGTATATTATATTTCAATATATATATATATATATATATATATATATATATATATATACTTATATTATTAGAGTAATTATATGCATAAGTGTATTATCAAATCACTAACTAAAACAATTTTATTTCAAAACGACAATTAAAATATATTCACAGCACTATGGCAGGTTTACGGCATTTGTAAAATTTCATTACGTCTCGCACATCAACATTTTGCGCAGGAAATTTTGCGCACACACACACAAACACACAGACATGACGCACACACACACACACACACAATGCCTGTGGAAGAATATTTACCGCTGGCGCAGAAGTATGTTGACATATAGTTCATATTTTTACAGAATTTAAACGTATATTTCAATTTATATTCTCAAACGTATAAGGAATAAAAATAAAACGATATCTCAATAGTTCACATATTTTTTACGTTGACAAAAATTGGAAATTTAAATTTGCTTATGACATATTTGTGCATGTAATACACGCATAACCACAGTGTAATAAAAGTGTATACATTTTATAACTAGATACACGGAAGGGAAAAACAAAGTTACAGGTCATTTGTGTTATGAAAAGTGCCTAATGGGATCCGAGAACTGACATCAGACTCCATAAAAGCTGTCCGTCGCTATGCTAGGGACAGCTGGCCAATAGCAAGTGACTGAGGGTGATGCTAACATTACCCATCACTTTGTTTTGTTTGCTGTAACTTCCGTAGGACACAGATGTCGAATTTCGCAAAAATTAGATATCGCGCATTAAGGGTTTTATTTAAATCTGTCTTATCTAGATATGGGTTAATTTTTCCGTCTAGTTCAAATGGTAGTACTTGTGATTTTAAATTACCCTATTTAATGGTAGTATAGGGTACATTAAAAAGGTACGTATATATCACAGACCCTGGAATTTGTTTCTTCACGTTTTAAAGTCACATAACTAGGAAAATTTATTTCCGTTGGCTAACATTGTAAAATACATTATGATTAAAGCAAACTTGAATAATTGGTCCCAACGAAGTATTATTATAGTATTGAGTTGATAATATTTTATATGATTGCACTAACCTCAGATATTGTTTTTGATTATAAAGTTATTAAATATTTTCTGAGTCACTTTAGGAAAGCAACACAAATTATTGTTTCTTCTGTTGTTTACTATTTATCAAATTAGAAAACAACCCTCTTACATCACCTCTATTACTTTAAGACTTTCACTTTAACTTATCTAACAACATAACAGATATTTTTCATTTTAAGACCTAATTGTGACACTAAAAGCTTACAGAAAAACGAAATGCGCTATGTTCCACAAAAGGCGCTATGAAAAAGAAATAGTTTTATTCCTATTTGTGAGTTGGAAATGCAATTTAGAGATAAAATTAACCCCTCCCTACGTTAACGACAAAGCAGAGCGATATTATACGGAATAAGACGAGACTTGAAGAGATACCAACATTTACCATAAGTAAACTTTATATGGAAAACTTTCCACACACATATGTTTTATTGTGAATATTTAGCTATAGTACTAAAATATTAAGGTTTACAAGTGGTTACATAATTATGCATACATTTATACAACTTTTAAAGTTTGGAGTCAGGATCTCTTTAAACTTCATAGGAAACAAAATAAAGTAAATGAAAATAAAAATACGAAATAATTTTTACAGTTGAATAAAAAAAAACGAAAGTTGATTAAGTAACAGATACTGAACTTATATAGTATCAATTATATCGAAGTATTTGAAAACACAGGTGTTGAAGGTTAGAATATAACTAAATATGTCAAGAGATGAAATTCTTACAAGATATGTAACTACAACAAATGAAAGACAGAAATTTAAAAAAAACTGGTTTGGTGCTTAAAATAATTATAGTTTGTTACTTATTTTTTGCTTAATTTTGTTACGTTGTTATAATTGGTTCATTCGTAAAATATATTTCAGACAATGAAATGCTTTAAAATAATAAATACATAAAAACCTCTTAACCACAAACTTTCTTTATTTTACCCTTATGTATATTTCAGTTACAAAGTAACCATCCTCAGAGGGATAACATACAAAGACTGATTAACGCTAGAAAAATACCTTATTTATAATCTACAGAACTAGTCACTCCCACTCCGACCGCCGTGGACCCACCTGTTAAACAAGGCGTAGCCACGCCCATCGAGTGAAAGCAAGATATCTTACGTCAACTCACTAAAATATAAATTAAAAATACAATAAATACATAATTAAAATTGTTTTTTTTTTTAATTATAACCAACACAAAATTTAATATAAAAATCATAATAATATTTACAAATGAATATAAAATTGAATGAGGAATAAGACCTCTATCAGAATTTAATAAATTCTCAGGTTTATATTTACTAATTTTTAAACTTTCGAAACTATTTAACACCTTATTAGTTCTAACATTCTTAATTAACTTGACATTATTAACATCTAGATTGTGATTGGTCTATAAAAAGTGAAAGAGTTGACCAGTTTGTAAAATTAACTAATTGTTGTATGAATAATAATTATTTTCAATTTAATAATAATTTTTATAAACAAAAAAATGGTACAACAATGGGAAACATCCTATCACCTTTTTTAGCAGAACTCTTTATGAGTCATTTTGAATTAGGATTGAAAAAGAAACTTAAATATTTTCCTCGTGTCTGGATAAGATACGTTGATGATATTTTCGCTATATTTAATATTAAAGAATTTCAAATAGATCCATTTCTAAGGACCATCAATGATCAAAATCCTAATATTAGATTTACTTATGAAATTGAAAAAGATAAACATTTACCGTTTCTTGATGTTTATTGTATTATAGACACTATATATATATATATATATATATATATATATATATATATATATATATATATATATAAAGAGTGCGAAATAATAGAAGAAATTATCAATAAAATATGTTTATATTTCAAGAACTGTTTTGAAATATATGAAATAGTATGAAGCCAATGTTGTAAAGACACTTGTGACACTTTGGTAACATAAATTAAATATTTTAAAAAAATAATAAAGTTATATCCGGTAACTATTTAAATGTGAAGATTTTCTTATTTTAGGAGACTAAATTCATGATGAATACTAATCACTACAGATTTGAAAAATCTGATAACAAATAACGCAAGAAACCCTTGAATAATACGCTTTACAATGCCTTTGCAAGTCTGTTAAATGTAAAACACAACGAAGCTTTAAGTTTTATGTTTAAAATGATGGAACACCCAACCATGTGGCGAAAACCTGAATCGAGTCATGATCGCATCGCTATAAAACATAGAACGTTTGACACTACCTTTTTGTTTTCAATATTTTTCATACGAAGGAAATGGTTCGTGAAACCGAGTCTGTTTTTATGAAAATTGCGTAGCATCCAATATCGTAAGAATTCCGGTCGATGTTTATATTGAAGTGTCCGGAAAAGAGTTTCATGATGGTAGATAATATAAAAAAGGCGGTACTTGACTAAGATCATGATAGCATTCGTGGAATGAAATATTATTTGATAAAAGATGTGAAAAATCTATTTAGTAACACAACGATTCGTTAAAAGGTACAATGTAATGATAATATTTTCAAAATATGTATTTCTTTTGTTACATTTTTACATCTTTTTACTTCAAGTCACTATTCAAGTTTCTAAAATTCGATTAGTCTTCATCTTTCTCTTTTGCTAAATCTCTATCATTCTTTTAATTCTCTTTCGCTATATTTCTTCATTTTCTATTATAAGACTCTCTTCTATTATTAAAGAAACCTTTCTAGGTTACCGCATTTTCTGCTTCTGGTTTTATTATCCACATTATATTATCTGCAAATATTCGTACCTTATTGTTGTGTTGTTACATTTTCGTCAATTGTATGTGTGGCCCTACTTTCCTTATTTACATGATACGATACTTTTATTAATAAATAAATTACTAAAGAAAAACAAGTAGTTGAATTACTAACTTTATTTATTTACAAAGATGAAATTAATTTTAAATTTGAAAAAAAATGTTAGTTTTATGAAGTTGAGCGTATTCACTTGGAGAAATATTACATATTTTACAGCCTTTTAAAAATTAAATCTGGATTTTTACAAAACTCTCTTGATACAATGTATTTTATATGTAATTAAAAGGTGGGGAAATAATGCAATTACCGGGACAATATTGGAAGAGCGTAGAGAATTTCTACTTTTAATTTATGAGACTAATCTCGCGAAAGGACAACAAGAAGTTCCTTATATTTATTGCTTCTACTTTCCATATAATTTTCAAAGGATTCTAGGATCAAACTTTGTATTTACATATAGTTAAGTTTCAGCGAGACTTATTTATTCGTGAAGATTTTATTAGGCTTAGTTACCTAATAGTGTAACAATTCTTATAAAATTTTCTCATATTGGCCTACTTTTTTACCTTTTCCTACAACATTTCTGAATATTTACTGTACAATGTGGGCGATACTATCTATATGTTATCTGCATGAAACCCACAAATAATAATGTGATATATATATATATATATATATATATATAAATATATATATATATATATATATATATATGAAGTTAATATATTACTATTGTAAGTAATTTTATCCACCATTAAGTGCAATAATTTTACCTTGGGTGATGAGGCACCTTTCGGTCACTTGACCATTGTCGAATCACTGATATTTTTCTGGTGTAGATGTTCGGTCCGTGATATTGGTATTTGTTGACGTTACACGCACTTTCTCTTGATCTGTGTTTATGATGTTTTTATATAGTATGTCTAGTATAGACATATAGTATGTATAGACATACTATATAAAAACATCATACACAAAGATCAAGAGAAAGTGCGTGTAACGTCAACAAATACCAATATCATGGACCGAACATCTACACCAGAAAAATATCAGTGATTCGACAATGATCAAGTGACCGAAAGGTGCCTCATCACTCAAGGTAAAATTATTGCACTTAATGGTGGATAAAATTACTTACAATAGTAGTATATTAACTTCATAAAGTCAGTGCAACGGAAGAACAATGGATAACGTAAAATATCAAGAATATATATATATATATATATATATATATATATTAAAACAACATAGGTTATTCAAATACAAGAATATTTATTAATTTATATCCAAAGCTTTTCGTTGGTAAACAGTACCAACATCATCAGGAATGAAAATTACAATAATTCCTGATGATGTTGGTACTGTTTACCAACGAAAACTTTGGATATCAATTAATACATATTCTTGTATTTGAATAACCTATGTTGTTTTAAATTATTAAACAAGAAAACGTATTTTATATATAAATATATATATATATATATATATATATATATATATATATATATATATATTTACATATGATTATTTCAAGTAATTAAATTGAGAACAAAGATGTCAGCTTTAACTCAGTGCAAATTTGTTGCTTGCATTTACATTGCGCCTCAAAAACAAAAAAGCAGTTTATGAAGATATAATTATGAGGATTAATAATTTTCTTGAAAACCTTATTTATAATAATTACCTAATAATAATATATAGTTTAACAATACAAATTTTATAAATTGCGCAAAATAAAACAATTTAGGTAAATTAGAAAAATCTATAACATATTGTAATATAATTTATTGGCTTACTTAAAGATTTTTAGGTACTACAATTGTTCATTTTTATGGGCTTAAGCTTAATTTTATATTCTACTCTGCAATAAGTTTTTGATTGGACAGATTTATTACGTTTTATATAGAATTTTATCTTGTTTGCTTCTCATAAATTGAATCGTTTAACTAACTTACAAAAATCTAAATGTAACTTAAACGACCCAAAGCAGTATTCCCCTGAACGTTTATTACATAATTTCTCTTTTTTTCTTACTTTAAGAGATCAAGTTACTCCCAAGTTGTAACTATAACAAGACAATTAGGTTACAGGGTAAAATCTAAGAGAAAAGATTCAAGTTAGAATAAGTATAGCCTTGTACTATGTAAAGGGTTAATTAAGGAAACACAGCTATAATGAATCTACTCGAGATTGTAAGGACTCCCTGCTTGCACATCTGAATAATTTTGCTATAAACATCTATTTTAAAATAAATAATTTTTTCAACGTATATTATTATTTATGCAATAATTAATTTTAATTTAAATTATATTATACTGCAAGAAATAAAGAGCAAAACTATTTACCAACTTATTATTAAATTTTTCTTTTTCATATCACTTATTGGACTACTGATGATATAAATAAATAAATATATAAATAAATATATATATTTATATATATATATACATATAAATATATATAAATAACTAAATAATTAGTATATATATTTATATATATAATGAGTTTTCCAAATATCTTTATTTTAATTTTATAATATATAGTTATGATATTGAAATATAATTAAATTTATCAGGACTAAATTACCATTTTTCAAATACCATTAGGATAAATGTTGCTATTGCCTTACTACAAAATATATATATATAGGATATAATAGAGAGACATATAGGAAGGAAGTGTGCAAACATAATTGTACGTTGAATAATGTATACTATGTTTACAAATATTATGAAAAAAAAACAGTTGTTCTTACAACCGGAAAAACTCAATTTTAAACCACAATCAGAGTGATTTATATAATCGATTATTGTGAACATTCCGTTTTTAATATCGAGAACGAAGATAAACTAGCACAGACAATATTTATCTAACTTTCAAATATTCGACATCGTTGCAAACAGGAGGACGAAAAGCAATCAATGCTTAAATAATGAAACTGGCTTAGTCGGTTCAGTATGTTAACCTGAAAATTTATACTACTTAGACCTTGATGAATATCCTACATACAATCAATCAAACACTAATGCTAACCGCACCAATAGCTTTATCAACGTAAACGTTTGTATTTTATGTAGAAAAGTATAACGGTTAGTTTAAAATGCTTTACTAAAATAGTAACCCTTATATTAGGATGTACTATGGTAGTTTCCCCGTTGGATAATGACCTTGGAATAAAAACCGACGTCAATCTATTTATTTTTAAAGCATCAACACTCAACATATCTTTTGTAATTTTCACTTCTTTTTTATACTATGTCTCTTTGTCTGCCATTTTCTGATTGCCTAATATTGCGTAATCCTTAGGAAGCGTTTTTTTGCTATCATATGTAGATCACGATTTGTGTGATAAAGGTAAATGAACCAACTACAGGTTTCTCTCTCTAGACCCCAAGTGTATGGACCTGCAAGAGACCAACGGTCTCTGCTTATGGAAGGAGCCAATCTACAAAACATTTTACTTGGGGGTTTCCCCATACTTTAAGGAAAGTTTTCAGGAATAAGGACAATATAGGAGTAAGTTATATTATTGTTTTACTGAATGTTGATAAAAAAAATATCAATTAAAACCTACACTCACCGTCAATTTATTTAAGTAAAAAAATGTTTTATTAAATTTTAATCTTTAAATATTTAAACAAATTTTAAAAACATTTTGTTGTATTTTAAGGTTTTGGTGTATTAATATATATATAATGTAAAGTAAATAAAGGGTGAGCCGAAATAGCCTGCCTATTTCTAAATGCAAATAAAAACATCATGTTTCTGAATAAAACAAATTTATTTTTAAAACTTATTCTATAACACGGTAAGTTTTTTTTCTACCTAGTTTTAAGAAGGATATCGGGGATATCATTACACTTCTGGAAGCGAATTCTGAAGCTCGCGATGACTCTGCAGCATGGCTCGAGGTATCCTTGGTTTTCCTCGCGAATCGCTTCTTTTAGGTCAGGCAGGCTAGTGTGACGATGTTTGAAAACCTCGGCCTTCAGGTAACTCCACAAAAAAAGAATCACAGGTTAATAAGGAGGGAGATCCTGCTGGTTACGCATTGTCTCCTCGTAGAGAAATTAATCGACCAGGAAACATTTTCCTCAAAATGTTCATTGTTGGTCGGGCAGTATGGGCTGTAACAGCGTTCTGCTGGAACCACACATTTTTGAGAACCCACTCTTATAATGCAGGTTAAAAAAAACCCCTTAATCATGAAGAAATAGTCATACCTGTTTGAGTTAACATTAACACCAATGTTACGCTCTTCAAAAATATGTGCACCTTGATTTTAAGCCGTGACAACGCGCAAAATACAGTAACACGTTCACTATAAAAAGGATTTTCTTAGATTACCTGTAGGTTGTTTTTTTTTCAAATTAAAAAATTCTGTTTATTTACAACAACAGACAGATGAAAAAGCTACTTGTCACTGAAAAACACAACGGCATATGGTGAAAGACTTTCCAACATGATTTGCTGAGCGTCACGTAAACAACAGTCACTTCTCAAACACCGATTGCCGCTGTCCCCACCACACTGAGTCTTTTCTACTGCTCACTACAGAGCAACAGAAATTGGGAGGTTATTTTGCTGCACCTGTACAATGTTTTATTAATACGAATCAAGCAATATATTTTGCTAATATTTCTTTAAATCTAAATATATTCAATCATTCTAAATGCACTCTTTGCTGGTTACTTTCTTTACTGTATCTAGAGCCCTTAGTTCTTTTGCCCTAAAATAAGCCTTACCAGTGATGGCCTTAAAGTGCCAGAGAGCCTTATTTCGTTTTAGTTACTGCATTCTAGAAATACTCGTTCCACTTCGATTACCAGGCCTTAATGATCTTTCCGTGTTTTCCTTTTAAAGTGTCATGTAGTGACAAGGTTGCGCATAAAGAAAAAAAATGAAGATAATTCTTTTACAAAACACACTTCTAATGGTTTGTTTTATGAGCAAAGTCATGATTATTACACAAAAAAAATTATAAATTTTATAGCATCATGTTTCAATATTTATTAAGGTGTAGATTTTTGTATTAGTCTTTTCTAATTCACAACTGACATCTTTATTGATAAATGTACCGAGAAGTCAGGACATAAACCTGTTTTTCCTTTAGTGTAACTTGATCGAAAGTGGTAAGATTTGATCTATATAAAGTAAAATACAACATTTTGTTTCATAGATATATTATCAGTGCTGAACTATGAAGGTCAAAAGGTCAAACGGTCAAACACAATATCAATAATACGCTACGCTTCAAGGTAATGTATTAAATGGGATTAACATAAATAGAAGCGCAACTCGTGCACAAGAGGAATTAAAACAAACTCACCTAGCACTTAGGGACACATTAGTAAATTAAACGTAATTAAATTGTTGGGATTCTCACCCAGTGACAGGAAGTAGACAATAGGGGAATGACGTTTCTAGGTTGGCTGAATCGGTTTAGGAATGAATGAATTTCAAAGTTTTATAGTTATTCTAAATCTCCTTTCCCCGTTTTTCTTACAGCGGTCGCCATTTTGTATCGAGTTACCTCTGCAATCCAAGAAAAAAAAGGTTTTCAAATCTTTATTTTTCATTTTGGCTGGTTACCATTTCAGTTCCCTTCTACAAAAGGGGTTTCGGGACGTATTGAATGCCAA
>JBAIZL010000005.1:155724385-155739385 GCA_036971475.1 Prosapia bicincta | reverse complement strand
AACCCTTTTTTAAACAAACAGAAAATATTATTTTAATTCTTATTAAAAACATTTATATTTAAAACCAAAAACGATTTATTTAAAATTGTCATTTACTAAACAACTCCTTTTAACAAAAACAAACATTTCTTTTAAAGTCCTTTCATTTCTTCAAATGCTACATAGTAACGCATGACCTTCCAGTCAGCTGATGTAAATAAACAATCTTACTGGCGGCCATCTTGAAACACAGAACTTGATTTTTACACTTTTAAAATACAACTATTTTTAAACTCTATTTTCTGTTCTTTCTACTAATTTTGTTTGTTAATAAGTTTGAACATATTTTTTTTCAATTTAATTTATTTCAAGTTTAAACCCTTTAAGAATTTATTATCTCAAAATTACATTTTTAAAATATCTTTTTAGAATTTAAATGCTATACTCTAACATGAGTCTTGCGCCATTTTGTTTCTTTTATCTCCACCCTTAAACAAAGCCATCAGCTCCTATCTTTTAATTTAAACAATTTGGAATCTACTATTTTTAAATGAATTTAATTTAATGAACAATTTCCCCTTTTAAAATTTTATCAAAACAAAAACTCCCAAAAAGAATACTGTGCAGGTCTGACCTTAAATTTTCCGTTGGACAAAGGCTTGAGAGTCTTCCCTCTCCCTCAGGTGTTTCTATGGAACATCGAAGTGGGGGGTTGCTTTCGTGCCGGCTCCAAGTGACGCTTACAGCTCCTTCCAAAATTGAAAAAGAGAAGTCAGCCATGTTGAAAGCCCTCGTCCCTTGGGGATTTGTTTGAAATGACCAACGCCCTGCATACAGCTCCTTTTCTGTTCCCACGGTGCCGTCCTCTGTCTTCGCATCCTCTGCATGGGCATCTTGTGGATATTAAGCACTTGATGGTTAAATTTTGATTTGCAAGTTAAATGAAACACTGTTCTAAACACCATTTTTAAAACGCTACAAGCTTTTACAAAGTTTATCGTTAATTTTCTACTTTTACTATTTCAAAATTAAAACTGTTCTTCTTTTAAAAAACTTTGTCCCTATTTAAAACACTGCATATTTTCCTGTCCGTACCACAAGTAAAGTTGCATTTTTATATATTATTCCGAAACACTTTAAGACTTACGACGCAGCATCTTTAGGTCTTAGTTATGAGCACCGCTTTCGGATAGATCTTAATCCGAAAGGGCCCCATTTATGAAACAGCACTTCTTACATTTCAGCGAAACACAACCGTCTAGCCTGCCATCGTTTTGGTCGTCGTTATTCACTAAAACAAAAGTTCATTTCTTCGCGGCTATTACTCACGCGAACTCCGCTTGACCAACCTTCTAACGCCGTCTCTCGATGCCAAGTAACGCTTTGCTCCTCCTTTACTGTTGGGCTCCTTGTTGTAGCAATTTTCCCGCGTTTCGATCAGACCAATCAAAAGTCGATATCTCTCCAACTTTGCATACATAGATGCGTGCGTCTGTCGTCATCACTGCCAGAGCGTGAGAAAGGAAATGACATCCAAAAAGAAATTAATTTACTTGTTTTCTTTTCGGGCTGCATAACTCTTTTCCCGTGCTTCTAACGAATTTTTCTTATTCTTGTCATTGTTCTTTATTTGTTGTTCTGCATCTATGTAAATGTCGTTTGTAATTTTAGGCCGAGTTTGACAATTTTCCCCTTGCAAATGACCCCCTATAAGTTACTTTAAATTTTTAACCCCCTTCTCAATGGCTTGGCTTACTTTCATAACAAAAAAAATTTAACCTGGCTTTACTTTTAACTATTTTCCCTCTCGGTGGCAATTGTGACAGGGTTCTGCCCGTCACAGTGTGTGTGTGTGTGTGTGTGTGTGTGTGTGTGTGTGTGTGTGTGTACTTTGTATTGTATTCGTGGCGTTGCACAATTGAAATATATTAGATGTTTATTTTATTCAAAGAAGGGATTTCATATTTATAGAGATTTTATGCAAGTTATATCTGAATTTGAAAAAAAATATGTACTAAATTATTTGTTTATTTTAAAAATTGTTTGAAATCTAATTTATAACATAAAACGCGAAGGATTCTAATAATTAAATCCGAATAAAATATTGATTTGGTAAATATCAAAATGAACAACACTTGCCTTTTTGAGTATTTTCCGGTAGAAGTTGTTTGCGGTTTATATAGGATTTGTCCGTAAAGTTTCTACGAATTATATAAGGGACTGTCAACAGTGTTAGTATCAAGGTAGGAGCATATAAAACCACCTGATAAAGGATCGAGGGTAATTATGGTGTTACATATGTTGGGTCTTGTACCTTTTAGCAGTCCTACCTACTATCTATAGGTATTTTAAAGAGGTAAGTAGAAAATTAACGATAAACTTTGTAAAAGCTTGTAGCGTTTTAAAAATGGTGTTTAGAACAGTGTTTCATTTAACTTGCAAATCAAAATTTAACCATCAAGTGCTTAATATCCACAAGATGCCCATGCAGAGGATGCGAAGACAGAGGACGGCACCGTGGGAACAGAAAAGGAGCTGTATGCAGGGCGTTGGTCATTTCAAACAAATCCCCAAGGGACGAGGGCTTTCAACATGGCTGACTTCTCTTTTTCAATTTTGGAAGGAGCTGTAAGCGTCACTTGGAGCCGGCACGAAAGCAACCCCCCACTTCGATGTTCCATAGAAACACCTGAGGGAGAGGTAAGACTCTCAAGCCTTTGTCCAACGGAAAATTTAAGGTCAGACCTGCACAGTATTCTTTTTGGGAGTTTTTGTTTTGATAAAATTTTAAAAGGGGAAATTGTTCATTAAATTAAATTCATTTAAAAATAGTAGATTCCAAATTGTTTAAATTAAAAGATAGGAGCTGATGGCTTTGTTTAAGGGTGGAGATAAAAGAAACAAAATGGCGCAAGACTCATGTTAGAGTATAGCATTTAAATTCTAAAAAGATATTTTAAAAATGTAATTTTGAGATAATAAATTCTTAAAGGGTTTAAACTTGAAATAAATTAAATTGAAAAAAAATATGTTCAAACTTATTAACAAACAAAATTAGTAGAAAGAACAGAAAATAGAGTTTAAAAATAGTTGTATTTTAAAAGTGTAAAAATCAAGTTCTGTGTTTCAAGATGGCCGCCAGTAAGATTGTTTATTTACATCAGCTGACTGGAAGGTCATGCGTTACTATGTAGCATTTGAAGAAATGAAAGGACTTTAAAAGAAATGTTTGTTTTTGTTAAAAGGAGTTGTTTAGTAAATGACAATTTTAAATAAATCGTTTTTGGTTTTAAATATAAATGTTTTTAATAAGAATTAAAATAATATTTTCTGTTTGTTTAAAAAAGGGTTCTATCGAAATTTCAAATTTTTATAAAATAAATTTTTGGGTATAAATAATACAGATTGAAATCAATGGTTGTTTAATAAATTATATGAGGTAAATTTATTAACAAATAAAAATAGATTACATTAATTTGAGATAAGAAATTTTGGTTTAAATTAAGAAAGGGTTATAAGGAACAAATAAAGCAAATATGGAGATAATATAATTTTAAAATAAATATTAACATTTTTTAAAATTGAGATTTAGTAAAGAGAAAAATATAACTATCAACTATGAGTTTTCATAGGATTAAGTGGGTCTAGTAATTGTTCATATAAATAGTAGGTATTTTGGTTCATGTTTTAGATGTAATGAATAATTTATTTTGTTTTGGTATTAATTTATATATAAATAATAAGATTTTTTTTTTACTGGTATTTCAAAAAAGAGATATATAAAAACGTATTGCAAGTTTAAATTGAATAGTATGATTTTGTTTTTATTAACTAAATTCATTGTTTGATAAATATTAATTAAAATTTTATGAAAATACAATTTTCCTTCAGAAATTGTGTTGTTTACATTGTTGTAAAGGTTAATTAAATGTCAATGCATTTTATTTCACAAAAGGAAAGGGATAAAAGATTCATTTTGTAAAAGGGTTAAATAAGGGGTTTTGTAAATATGTTAAATGATTTTCAATAACTATAATAATGTTTTATATCAGATTGAATCATATAATTAGCTGAAACTTTGGGTTTTAATGTTTCAAATAAATATGGGTTTTTCTCTCAGTAAATGAGTCAACATTGTTAAATATAAATATGAGTTATTAATTAATTCAGATGACAAGCTTGTAGCGTTAAATAGGTGCATTTGTAAGTTTATAACATGGATTCTATTTCAGAGGAGTTGGATAAATTTTAATTTATGAAAATAATATAATTTCAGGTGATTCTTAGAAACTAATTGGTGAAATAATGTTAATAATCACAAGTCGTTGGAATGTACAAAAGGGTAAAACTTTCCCAGTTAGAAGAAGGGTTAAAATAAAGATTTAAGATTTGTTTTTGATTTAAAGTAAAGGGTTAAATTGTTTAAAGATTAAATAGTTTAAATTCAAAGATTTTGGTAAATGAGTTGGAGATAAAGTTTAATCCTGTAGTTAGTTGTTTTGGGGTTTCTTTTTATGAAAATAGTTTTTAATTTTGTTATGTATAAATGTTTTAAATTGGAAGGGTTAAATTTAAATATAAAATAAAAAATCAATTGGGAAAGGTTTTGCATTTTGCTATATTCTTGTCGACTGTGAACAAATTTCAAATTAATAATTAATTGGTAAATTTTTCTGATAAAATAATATAAGCAAGTAAGATGTTTTCAATGTTAAATTGTTTTAAATTGATAGGGTTTTTCTGGGTAAAATGTAGTGCATACTGTGCCATGCACATTCAAATAAATAAATGTAATTTAAAAAAAAATAAATATTTTTTAACTAACTTGCAAACATATTGAGTTTTCATATAAACAAGTTTCTTACACTATCCTACAAAGATGGTCATTTCTCCTGTTATATGCCTTTCAAAAGAACTCCCCGGGAAGTCTCACCCAAAGGGTTAATTCTCAGCAAGTTAGGTTTTTTGTTTTAATCCCAGGGATTTATCCACTGGCAGAATTTGGCGAGCAATGCACAGCGTTCGTAACTTCGGCTACGAACGGCTCGTAACAAATTTCTTACCCTGCAGCGGGCGCGAGTTTGGTCATGCGCTTGGAGTTGGTCGACGGAAGGGTTGACCGCTCAGGTAAGTGAGCGTGGTGATCAAAGGGGGCGGCACGCGCTTTTGGCGTGGGCCGGTCCGTTGGAACACACACACGCACACACACACACACACAAACACACACACACACACACACACACACACAAACACACACACACACACACACAAACACACACACACACACACACACACACACACATATATATATATATATATATATATATATATATATATATATATATATATATATATATATATAACTTAGAATATATAAATATAATCAAAGTGTAAATGTTGCAAACTATGATTTTCTCACCTCAGATTTGACGACGACAGAATGTTGGAAAGTTAATTCTTCGTCACATTTATTAATTACGGCTGAAATCTGAAAATAACTCCTAATTAGTAAAGAGGCGTTACGTTGGTATACATTCTTAGAGGGTATTCTAAATTTAAGTTATGCCTAATGTCACAACCTAATCTTCAAGTAATTGTTAGTGCTAATTGAATAAAATTTAAAAATGTGAACATTAAAAACGTTACTTCAAATTGGTCGAATGACTCTTTTTTTACTGTACATTTATTACACGATATAAAAAATTGGTATATGTGTCTATCATAGTGACTAAAATGTATACGATATAAAAATATTATTTTGTGAATTATTTGGTGTCAGGCTTTTTTCAACATAATTAAGTCGAACCCTCTCCAAGGTTTATTCAAATCGGTTGCTTTTAATATAAAACCATCTCATATTTATGAATTTTAATTTCTAATATCTGTAAATTTCCGGTTACTTTCTGTAAATTTCACACACACACACACACACACACACACACACACACACACACACACACACACACACACACACACACACACACACACACACACACACACACACACACACACACACACACACACACACACACACACACACACACACACACACACACACACACACACACACACACACACACACACACACATACAACACACACATACACACACGTGTGTGTGTGTGTGTGTGTGTGTGTGTGTGTGTGTGTTTGTGTGTGTGTGTGTGTGTTTGTGTGTGTGTGTTTGTGTATTTACATATAAACAAACAGTAGATTATATCATCCATGTAGAATCTCTTCTTCAAATGTTCGTGTCAGTCAATTAATTGTGATTTTCACATGCAAAGAACAAAAGCTTTTAAAAACAATGAAAGATACAACTATTTTAGGAAATAGAGAGTTCTGTATTTTCTATTCTTTCATAGTACTTGTTGATTCCTTGTAATTGTTATTGATTATTTCTACTCCCTTTTTGAAATATACTTGTAAACATTTAAATGCCTAATTATATGTAAAAACAAATTATTATCTTGTAATACTTAACAAAATGCACTAAACGGATAATTATGAAATTTTATACAAAGTTATAATAACACATGATGCTATGATGTTTTTCTATTTCCCAAGAGATATTGTCTTATAACACCCATCACATAGCTGTAATTTACATACGACATTTTTAACGAATTTATGTATTTTCCAAAGAGGGTAAACAATTATAATTTGTAATAAAATAATGTTTACCAACTATTGAACTCTAATATTAATATTCAATATTGCCTTATAGTTACATGAGATATAACATAATGTATGGTCATATATTACATTGCAATGAAATACAATTATATTAGGCTGTAATATTAACAGGTATGAAGGGAGTGGGACACAATTAAATTATTTAGCTATTAATAAATAACTCTCGACTAGATTCTCCGTGCAAACAACTTTCCTATCACATAATTCCCATTCATCAGAGAAGGTTATTAAAGTTACTTCGAGAAAATAAAATTAATAATAAATTGTAGAGTATCGTCACCAAGAATATACAGCTAATCTGATCGAGTTGGAGCATCTCACTGAGTAATTTCACATTTGTTACAGTTTAAAATTATCATAGTCAATACAACACATTGAAAACTGTATTTGTTATTATTATTATTCAATAAGCAATGCTCAACATTATTACATACCTGAGATTTTAGGGTCAACAATGTCACCTCGAATATGAAATCACTCATGATATTGCAAATATTCCACACAATGCATATCATCCGGTTTTCTTCCTTTGCCCAAATAGTGTAAGAGTCATGTAAAATTTGCACTCTCAAGTTGCACACATATCTACTTTTAAAGTAATTTTCTTTTTCTGTGAATGCAGTTAATATGTTATAAATTTGTCTACAGTTCCCAAATTCTTGATCCATTAATGTTTTTACATCTTCAAGGTCATCTTTAGATCTCAGTACGTTCAAACTTACTTCCACAGTTCTATAATGCTCGAATGTCAGTATATTCATCAGAATGAACTGATATAGAACAAAGCCAATAAATGCTACCAGGTAGATAAAGAATATCTTTAAAACTCCAAAAAGGTGTATGTTGCTAAAATTTGAAGCGACATTGTAAACGCTAATTGCTATAACAGTCCATAGAATCAGACTCGACTTGTAAGACAATCTCCCAATGTCTATTTTTATGTTTACGTATTGAGATATTTTTCTGAATATTACCATCGAAATTTGATTCCACCAATGATAAATAAACACCATAACATGCATCCTCAATACCACTAAAATAGCCCCAAAGGACGTAATAAAGCTGTAAATATCTTTGGCATTCAATACGTCCCGAAACCCCTTTTGTAGAAGGGAACTGAAATGGTAACCAGCCAAAATGAAAAATAAAGATTTGAAAACCTTTTTTTTCTTGGATTGCAGAGGTAACTCGATACAAAATGGCGACCGCTGTAAGAAAAACGGGGAAAGGAGATTTAGAATAACTATAAAACTTTGAAATTCATTCATTCCTAAACCGATTCAGCCAACCTAGAAACGTCATTCCCCTATTGTCTACTTCCTGTCACTGGGTGAGAATCCCAACAATTTAATTACGTTTAATTTACTAATGTGTCCCTAAGTGCTAGGTGAGTTTGTTTTAATTCCTCTTGTGCACGAGTTGCGCTTCTATTTATGTTAATCCCATTTAATACATTACCTTGAAGCGTAGCGTATTATTGATATTGTGTTTGACCGTTTGACCTTTTGACCTTCATAGTTCAGCACTGATAATATATCTATGAAACAAAATGTTGTATTTTACTTTATATAGATCAAATCTTACCACTTTCGATCAAGTTACACTAAAGGAAAAACAGGTTTATGTCCTGACTTCTCGGTACATTTATCAATAAAGATGTCAGTTGTGAATTAGAAAAGACTAATACAAAAATCTACACCTTAATAAATATTGAAACATGATGCTATAAAATTTATAATTTTTTTTGTGTAATAATCATGACTTTGCTCATAAAACAAACCATTAGAAGTGTGTTTTGTAAAAGAATTATCTTCATTTTTTTTCTTTATGCGCAACCTTGTCACTACATGACACTTATTTAGGGCTAGGAAGTCAATCAATACAACTTTTATGTGTATGTAATCGACTAAAAGATAGGTCACAATTGATTATGCGGTAACAAACCAGTTACTACAGGGCAGTAACACTCAAGAGATGTCAATAAAGGTGTAGGGGAAGTTTAGTGTATGGTGTCTCACTTTTAATGTTCTCACTTAAGCTTAGAGTGCTTGAAGGATTGTACATATAATTAGTTGTTAAGGTAGTGTTTATTAACAATGATGATAAATTTCTGCTTACCTCCACCAGAAACCGATCCAAACCTCGAAGCCAGAACGTGGCTTCTGAAAAAAAAGAAAACAGAACAGGCTTCAACATTTGTTGTAAAATAACATTAAAATATATTCTAAAGAAATGCATAAATAAATATTATTTTCAATATTAGTAAAAATTTAAATATTCCCCTTAATAGTAAAACCAAATTTTTAGAAATTGATATCGTTATTAAAAAGAAATTTGAGAAGAGAAATATATATATATATATATATATATAGTAATAGAGTTAGTTATATCAGTTTAAGCCTACAGTAAGGCATTTCGTGGGAAGACCATGGAGTTTTACTACCCGAAGCATTAGTCACAACTTGGTAGAACTCCACTCTTCCTCGCCTTTCCTTCTGTTACCACATTTTCTCACAATTTACGAGACAGGTTAGTTCCTATGAACTTAGTGCCAAGTAGTAGTTTGTTTGTGTGTTTAAACCATTGGTTTTTGTATGGGTTAATGTACGCTTACAATGACTGATGAGAGGAAAGCAATGGCTTATTAATTCAGGATGAACTGGAGTAAAAATATTGAAAACTGAACGGCGTAGAAGGAAATGAATCTACAGTATGGATTAGAAGAATCCTTTGTTAGTAACACTTTCAAACAAAACATAGATTAATAAAATGTGCATACAAATCAGACAACTCATGGATAAACAAAATGAATAACCTTGAAAAGGAGACCTACTATAAAAAAAATCTTTCAATTATTTACGAAGTGAGGTAATCCTTGTTTGTGGGTAAACAAGGTTTTTTAAAATGCTAGTTGAATAAAATTCTGTTCATCAGCGTGGTTGACGAGGTTCAAACAGGTAATAGGCGAGGGTCTAACGGTGACAATATGTTAAGAAGGAAATTACAATACTGTGGAGTCAGTCCAGTTGTTAAAACGTTTATCCTACTCAAACACTATCATTTGAGAGCGAACGGATGTAAATTCTGGAATTAATATCCAATAATTTGTAATGTCCATAATGATGTGAAATATGCCAACGGGATATCAGAAATTTACCTGTTCGTTATTAAAAAATATTTTACAAAAAGGATTAGAGCTTCAAACGCCCCAGTAGAGGTATTCAACCAAAAGAAATGCTCTATGGACCAACATTTATTAAGGAGTGTTTTAAAGATATTATATTCCTCAAATCAAAAAACATCTGAAGTCTAAGTCATACGACAGAAAGGTATATAGTTTACTGACAATCCTTACCGATCAACAGAAAAACATTATGTCTTTGCCCCCTAATTTTACCTCTCAATAATACAATCAATCGAACACTCAAGGGAAAAATACAGAGCGATCTTATTAATGAAAGGGCTGATTTTCGGGGATTTTCTAAGGCTTGTACGATTCCTGACAGCATTATGACATAAACACAGTTAAAGTGAGATTTACCTGCGATTGTGAAGCTCTGAAAAAATTAAAAGTAAGTCAATAATTTAGAAGAGACTTTAAAAGAAGATACTTATATCTGTGATTTAGCTAGTTTAGTTGAGTCCGATACTGGAAGTGACGTCGATAAAAGAAACACTATGAAGTAAATAATTTGATGGGCACAGGTTTAGAACAACTTACTGATGGAATCTTATGTAGAGAATCAAGTATGGTATTGGAGGAAAATGAAGATCAGGAAAATACGATTACAAAAAGGGGATAGGACGAGAAAAAATGTACACCGCTATGAGGCTGTAGCACATACTGAAGGCCCCTGAAGACCCCATACTGAATTCAATATCTGGAGGGGCAAGACGTATCATTCTCGACATTTTGCTCAATAACCTCAATCTCAGGTGAAGGATGGCGTTTTATGTCGAAAAATACACATATTTTTTTTTGTAAATATTTTTCTTTTCTTCCGTGGTGCTACATTCCGATGTGGATCTTGGCTTTCTCAATCAGCATTCGGCAGGTACCTTAAACCTGTGATGCTGCTTTCCAGTTCATCACATTCATCAGGGTTCTAGAACCTTAGCGACAAAATTTCTAAGACATCCATTGCTCTCATTTTGTAGATAGTTCCATCTAATAGAACTCTGGATACATTCCCATCCTCCAATCGGGCCACATGTCCTGCCAAGCGTTGTCTTCCAATTTTTACTACTTTCACTATGTTGGCTTTACAAAACAGCTGGTAAAGCTCACAATTTTTTTCTTCTTCACTGCCCACCAATGTTCACAAGGTCAAGAATCCTCCTAAGGATTTTCCTCTTAAAGTTAGCCAGGTAGTTTTCTTAGTTCGTCGTTAATGCCTAAGATTCAGACACATAAGTTAGTACCGGACGAATGTTTGTCTTATGCAGCATCAATTTTGTTTTCTCACTTACTACCTGCTTAGGTCTTTGCATAACCTAAAGTTGGCTATTATATAGCAAACCTTATTATAGAAGCTTACAATGGGTCCCAGAACAATGAAATTGATCCAATACTTCAAATGCGAAGGGTCCCAGTTCAACAAACCTACTTGGCTGTTGGTCTACTTCAGAGTTGCCACACCGGAGACACTTTCTTTTGTCTTCATTTATTTCAAGTTTCATCTACTTGGCATTTATTGTAAATATGGAGACTATAAAAGCTATTTAAATATTTGCATACAAAAATAATATTTTTTGTAACTAAATAAATTCCCGAACTAATTTCAAAAGCAACTTTGGTTAATTTTCGTCCTATATTTGAATTGTCTGTAGAATAATTCGCTGTTCCGCTTCACCGTCATCCCGCTGATAACCAGGAGTTTGCCTTATCAGTAATTGCATAAAACCGTCTATTACACATTTAACGCATTTAACATTTGTTAAATAAGACTTTTTTTAAAATCTGTTTAATAACGAGAAACATTTTTGAATAAACTTATAAATTTGTAATATATACGAAACATAACATGTTCAAATGTATTAACATTACTATAATTAGGAATTCAAAATCAATTTAGCAGTAGCCAAGGGATGATGTAAATGCTTAGGAATAAATCACTGCCCTTACAAAAGTACTTTTAAAGACGATAGTATAGAGAATGGACATTACATCCAAGTGAAGACGGCTGTGGGCATTTTTAAAGTGGATTTACTGATACATCGAACATACTACATAAGAAACAAAACCAGAATGAATGGTTAAACGATAAATATGACGTAAACGCTCATTATTTTACAAAGGAAATTATTGCAGATGGAAACTGTATACCGAAGAAATCCTGAGAGCAGCAAAGATAATTTTGATGAAAAACCCAAATTTAAAGATGGCATAAGATTGAAAGGAAGAAAACTTATCAAATAACTTCGTAAAATTTTATATTTCTTTACATTCAAAAACGATCATAAAAAGCCATAAAAAGGTTTAAAAAGCATTCATACAAATATATATATATATATATATATATATATATATATATATATATATAAACTATATAAGGAAAAAATTAAAATTACTCACAAAATGACCGGGACCTGCGAAGGTCCCCAAATTTTGTTCCAAGTAACTCCGAGTCGCTAAAGCACATCAATTTGGTTCTAAGAATGGTGGCCAGCTGTTCTTCTTCCTCCTCCTCGGCAATTACCGGGAGGGTAGGAGTAAATCTTAATTTGGGATAACCATAAATGAAATGTTTGTGTAAATCTAGAATGGAGGTGGTATAGATTTCATTGTGTCTTTCTGAAATGAGAAAAATAATGATATAATATTTCTATAGTTTAAAAAAATATTTACTTTTATATTTGTATAAATTATATATATATATATATATATATATATATATATATATATATATATATATATATATATATAATGTTTATTTATACAAATATTTTTTGTATGGTTAAATTATGCATTTTCCGTTTATTTGTATTTTATGTATTTTCAAATACACGAAAAACACAATTATCGTTTATGATACACATTTTTCTATAGTTTTAATAAGTTAAAATTGTTTTTATGAAACCAGAGAGAGAAAGTGATAGAGAGAGAGAGAGGGGGGGGGGAGCGCATATTGCTAAGAATAAATAGCAATTATTTTCTGGTGTTCTTATAGCACTTACTTTTTGTTTTTGAATTGGATCAATTATTAGATCTTTTCTTTGTTCAGTAAACTAATCACTAACTAAATAAATCAATTTTATATAATGTAGTAATTTAACTGATTTTGTTGTAATATGTTCTCATGGTCATTCATTTTCTCCTTAAAATCAACTAATCTAATCAGAGTAGGAGAATGTGAATTAATTGTAGGTAAATCTAGACACGAGTGTGCTCAAGGGTGAAGTTGGATGGTATCTCCCCCAATGTGTGTAGCTAGCTTGCGTCTTGTTTTCTGGGTATATAATGTATAAAATATACTTTGCATTTAAATCAGACCAATATTCACGGTGGTATAGCATAATGTTTCACTCATGATGCTTGTGTAAAGCTAGAGGTTACCTAGAAGAGTGTTTGCAACAGGAGATCCTGGATTGGTTGAATCATCCCGGATTTTGTGTCCCTTGTTCATGGAAAGTATTAGAAATATCCAAAGACGAATCTTATCTCTACTTCTTATGTTTTTATACATTTGGAGTTATCACTGAAACTTACGGATTCATAGTGCTGTTTCACATTGAGTTATATAAGGTTTCGTAAAAACGTGTATTGCACTGTTCGGTAATAACAAGGAATGGAATGTGTGGTTTTGTAAAAACAAAAATAATTTAAAATTATCTAATTCATATAAATAACTAAACTATCCGTGTAAATAATGAGTTTTTACTCTCCGTGTAAACTGAAACTGTATAATGAAGAATTTTAATGTGAAATATTTATTTTTAAATGAAATACCATCTCTAAATATTAGAATTAGAAGTTATTCTTGCTATGAAATTAACACAACAAAAGAATTAGATCTTGGAGAGTCTACGAGGAATAATGTACCAGTCCTGACTGAGGAAATGAAGCATAGACTATAGGCTACAACGAAATATTACCATCTTGTTAGTCACGAAGTATTTGATTGTTGTTTCATAAGTGTTCAGTTAGAGCAAACAGTTGTTCGTCAATCAATCAATCATGTAAAGTGTATAACCTAATAATGTGACTGGTTTAATTCATGAATATTAGCTTTGTGATATTCAGAGTGCGTGCGAGCGCTTGGTTTAGAGCAATAAAATTTATTATCTCATCTTTACGAAAATATTTGTGAAAAAGTTAGGATATAAGACTTATGTAATCTAAGATATATGAGGGGTGATAGTTTAAGTATGCAGAAATGCATGCCAATGTTAGGCCTTCTCTCTTTCTCGGAACAAGGTCGGTGTCTTCCTGTTACATTTGTTGTGTAGGAAAATATGGAAACGTAGAGGAAATGAAGGTAGGCTTAGGAGAAAGAACATGTTTCCCTAGATCTTTGAAGAGAAATCATGGCCGACGTGGAGAGGATAGCTCTCCTGAATTATACCTGTTCTGAAGACAAACAGAGCTGTATTCTCGGAATGCTTATGCGGGAAGACACTGAAATAGCAAAATGAATCTGAGTTGGAAATTTGAGGTTTAATAGGCTATACCAAATATCAAAATACGGACATGTAAAATAATCGTGAGCAAAACAATGATATCAATATACATTTTTTCGAGGAAAAAAGTTAGATATATTTTCGATCAACATTTCTTTCGAACAAAGCACGAAACAAGAAGGCTATGACACCGAAAGAAAGCAGGTCTGTTGACATTTTTTCTAAGTCTTCTTCTATTCTCATAGAGATCGTAAGCATATGGATGAAAATTCATCAGAACGACAATTGAATAACTATGGAATATATCAAGACACAAATAACACAAATAAAAACTTTCATTCTGAAATAAAGTAAAAACGACAACAATTTATTAGAGTTCACAATACTACGGATGTTTCTATATATTTTACTCACAAAACTTGAAATGGAGAATATAGATCATGAATAATTAAATTTAATTTAATTTCATCGGAGTTTTCCATTAAACGGTAAATTAAAAATCCGTTATTTCATCAACCCTGAAATGATTTATTACGAATTATTATAATGTGATAGGTTCCCCTCTACATCGAAGAAACTGGAGTTATAGAATGGTGGTGACTAATAGCGTTTAGTAGTATTATTTGTAAATCGTAACTGAAAATTGTTATCGTTTTGATCAAGACTGGTGGCATATTTTTACTCACCGAATTCGTGATATGTAGGC
>JBAIZL010000005.1:155706885-155719385 GCA_036971475.1 Prosapia bicincta | reverse complement strand
TTTGTGTCCGTTTAGTGTATAAATCGATATTTAATCCCGATATAATATTTTGTTTTTACATTGCAAAACGCGTCGAGAAGCTTCATATACCTTTTTTTGGGAAGCAAACATTTCAAACTAACATAAAGTGAGACTGTCAAAGTCCCATATTGGTGACAAATGCCGTTATACCCCGGAGGATGTCGAAAATTGCCAGATATGTTGGTAAGAGGCTTTGAATTTGCTTAGGTTATGATATATTCGATATTTTGTAGGTAAATGTCTACAATACACAAAGCATCCCTGATTCTCTCAGTAGGTTGTTCGTGTTTGTCAACATTTACCTGCAAATTTTCAAATGTTCAAGAATACAATCAAATATACGGGCTTTTGCCAACTTATTTTATGATCTAGAAGAGAATACAAAGATTATACAAAGAATAGGTTACAAATTATAGATATGCTACTAGGCCTATCGATATTTTACTGTAACATAAACATAAAGAGTTTTGCAGGTTCCGTTTCAGGGATATTTAGGAGAATAAATGGTTGCCTATGAGTATAGTTTTGTAGAAGAAAGGTATTGTTTTGTTGAACATAATATTTTGCAAAATAATGTTAGACATATACTTTAGTGAATAAAGAACTGGTTGTTTCTATCAAACAATTCTCAATTATTGATGTCAGGTGAGGGTAAGTAGCATTAATTTGTTAAGTTATATGTTAAACATTCTGACGTATAGTCCTTCAAACCAAGACAGCCCATCATAGAATAAGGACAAACGCAACATGCGAAAGTGCTTTTCCGAAGTTTTAAATCGTTAAATTATGGGTCTTTTCTATTATACGACCGCAAGGCTCAAAATATTTTCGTGTATTATCATAGTAGTTATATAATTGTGTTAAGAAAAACTTACAAAAGTTCCAAACTTTTCTGAGACTCATTTTTTGCAGTCAACCGAAAAATCTTTCGAGCAAAAATGATTTTACGAAACTATGGTGATGTAAACTTGATATATTTTTAATTGTTGTATATAAATTAGGTTGCATATAAAACGCGTATGAGTATGGGATTAGACTTTATTAACGATACTCTTGGTGGAACGAAATTCAGTTCTTGTGAACAGATAGAAAGGATAACAAGTGAGAACAAGACGTTTCTAGAAAGAATAGGTTTCACAGTTCTTAACGATGGATATATTAGACATAAGCCACGGTCCGGTGTTCGAAGAAACGATTTGGGAGAAGGAGTATCACAGCCACAACCCTTACGCTTCATCCAGATTAGGAAATAACGACGAAATCCGTATTCCTATTCAATCGCAAGACGCGTACACTCTGCCGTCGGAGAGCTACCTGTACATCGAAGGAAAGGTGACGAAAAAAGATGGGACGGTGGGAACGGAAGTCCCGTTAGTGAATAACGCGATGTCGTATCTGTTCGAGGAGATCAGATATGAAATTTCCGGTTGATTCTGTGAAACGCGTGGGAATAACCAGCACTCTAAAAGGCCTAGTATCTTTTTCGGCTCCAGATCGCAACATTATAAGAATGTCCGGTTGGTTGTATCCTACCGATATTAATGAAAAGCGGAACTCAACAGGGAATTTTGACTTTTGTATTCCGCTTCAATTGCTGTTGGGGTTTGCAGAGGTCTACCTTAGAATAATAATGAACGTAAGTCAAGAGTTGGTTCTGATACGATCTTCTTCAGACAACGATTGCATAATAGGAGCTACCGGTGCAACCGATGCCACATTGGATTGGAAATGCGTTTTGGAAAAGATAGTATGGCGGGTGCCGCACGTGAGGTTGTCGGATGAACACAGGGTCAGGCTTTTGAGAGAGCTAAACGATGACCACGAGATCGTGGTACCATTTCGGAGTTGGGAGTTGCACGAATACCCCGTACTGCCGCAAACTCAGAGACATTCATGGACGATAAAAACATCGAACCAAATGGAGAAACCAAGATTTGTAATTTTGCATTTCAGACTAACAGGAAACACGTAATTACAAGATATTCAACTCATTTCGGTCATTGTAATCTTAAAAACGTAAAACTGTTCTTAAACTCGCAGGTTTTCCCGTACGACAACGTTAACGCCGATTTTTCGAAAAAACGTTATTCAATGCTGTACGAGATGTACGCTAAGTTTCAATCATCGCATTACGGGCGTAAGAACGTGCCTCTGTTTTCTCCAGATTCGTATGAAGAATATTCACCAATAGTGGTTATTGGTGAATCGTTCGAAACAGAACGAATCTGTGAAGAGCTCAACAGTTGATATCAGGTTAGAATTTGAGACAGCAGAAAATATTCCTGACAAAACGGCTGCTTACTGTTTGATTTTACACGATACGATAGTAACCTATACGCCTCTCACAGGGAGTGTAAAGAGAGTGTCGTAGAGGTTTTTTGTTTTGATCAGTGGGAGGGGGGTGCCGATGTATATAAGAAAGTCGAATGGAGTTGTTTTCATTGAAAACTTTGATCTCGGCCAGTCAAGAACACTTTCCAGACATTCATAGTTAGAAAGGACCTTGAACGCGCATAATGAACACATGTAGTGAGACGGACGCAGCGGATTCGTTCAAGACGTTTGTCGGCTACTTGAACGTTTTTGAAACCTTCCTAGCCTGTCGAGAAAGCGGAAAGAAGACATGTTTGATATTACCCGGAACAGATATCGAAGTTGACACCGTAAAGATATAGGGTAAACACTACGTTCGTATTAATGATTATCAACGGAACGGGCAAAAGTTTATGTTGACGCCTAGAGATTTTTACGTACTGAATGGTGTGGTTCCTGCCGTCGAAAGGTACTTGGAACAGTTGAAGTTGTCTGAGGAAAATATTAGAGACTATGTAGAGGCTTGTTTAAAAGGTGGGATTGGTGAGCCACCAGAGTACGGGGACATTGATTATAGCATATACAACCGGTTGCCACAAGAGGTTGAACTCAATAGACAGCTGTTGCTTATGTTGGATCAAGAAACGAGCGTCGAAGACAAGGAGGAAGATATCAAGAACGTTGAACCGATAACGTCGGGGGAAGATGAGAACGTTACGAGCATTCTTCCTAAGCACGAAGAGGTATAAAAGACGACAAGGATCGAGACCTATTTGCAGTCTGCGTTTTGGAGATTATAGTGCGTTTATAGTGAAGGAACTCGTATTATTGGACCTACAAACAAACGCTACCTAGACGTTCCTGTTTAAACCGCCTTTCGAATACTCTACCTTGAGCAATAAATACAAGAAAACCAACAATTGGTTGAGTAAGAATTATCACCTCATATCGTGGGAGGAAGGGTTCACCAATTACGTAGAGCTTCGTAACGTCATGTTACACTACGTGAAACAGTTCGATCTGATATTTACAACGGGTAACGAAAAGGCGAAATGGATGCGTGGTTTCACTTCTGCTGAAGTTATCGTTATCGGTTCCTCAAGCGAATGGACTTTCCTTAGAGGAATCCAGAACGTTTGTAAAAGCGTTATAGACCCGCAACTCAAAGAAACTAATTGCGCGCTTCTACGTGCGATGAAAGTAACGACAGTCTTAAGACTAAGACTACAATAATAAGGGAGGGGGAAACGCATTATATAAACCAACGAGAGCGGTGGTTAGACATCATTTCCTTATAGACCTCAGACAGAGTTACACGATACAGTTACTTCTCCTCCATAACTATGAACCGCGAAGCAACTTTACAGTCGATAATTCAACTGTTCAACTCAAAGTCTAAAGCTGACGGATTGCTCATAAAGAAATGTTCAGAACTGAAGGAAGGTAAAAAGTATTCGGTGCACTACCTCAGAAAAGTCTACACTACTTACGGGGAAGCAGTTGTTGCAGCGCTCGGAGGTTTCCCATACAAGGAAGGAGAAGACCCGAAATTCCAGATATTCCTACCTAGACGCTTCATCACGCTGTTGGCGAACATGGATTTGGATGAGGTGGGTGCCGGCGAATTTCACATAGTCTCCAACGGACCGTCCGGATGTGGGTCCACCGAACTGTTTTTGCATCAGTAGCTGTATTAGTCTAAAAAAAAAAATAATTGTATTTTTGTTATAATATAGCGATGTAATTATAAGATGCTATTGTATTTGTGTAAAAAAAAATTGAATAAAACAATTATTAATAATGTCGCAAGCACTTCTGCTTGCGACTCTTTTTAAAAACATCTTCACATGACCTTGACCTACTAACCAACTACTTATCCCACAACTATAACACAAGTATGTCGTCGTCATCATCTAAACAAGTTCCCAATGACGTCATGGGAAGAACGATCAACCACTTCCCAATCACGTCGCATCACACACGCACACATACACACAAGTGCGCGCACATACACACACGCGCACAAGCGCGCCTTTTTAACGGTTTTTCCTTTGCCCCAACATATCAGTCACGCTCCAAAAACCTCCCCTAACGGTTTTTAACGGTTTTTCAAAAAACACGTTTACCCTCTGGGGAGAAGCGGCGGTTTTCTATCTACTAACCTATAATGACTTTAGAAATAATACAAATTAAAATCCTATAAAAAATTAAAATGTAAATTCATGAAAATTAAACAAAAGCGTCATTTTCAATTTCGTCAACAACTTGTGTAAATGTTTACACAATTTATTAAATAAAGAGAATTGAAATTAAAAAAAAATATTTGGTGAAACGAAAAGTTAATTAAAAGTACCTTTTAAAATCATTGACTTTTCAATAATGTAAGAGTAGTAAGTGTTGTATTAAAAGGTAGGCAATCTTTCTATAAGATTTGAGAGAAATAAATGAAAAAATTAAGAGTCTATTTTCATGAGAAATGTATATTTTATCCTATAATTTTAGACGAAAAATTTGTTGATGTGATCAATTTCTTGTACAACATCGATTACTAAAACTTAATAAAATGTTTAAACCAAAAAAAAAAAATCAGTTATTGCTCTAGCGAAAACCAATATTTTTTTTAGTTAGTCAATTTAAATCAATAATTGTGTGCTCTTACATTATGTGGTAATAAAATTAATAAATTTTCTTACCTATATAATTGTACGACGCGATCATAGGAGATTGTTAAAGAGTAAAAAGACCGCATAAATCGATATTAAATTTATATTTTAAGAAAAATTATAATTTCCCCAAAATTTATATTATTTTGCTTCACATTAAGCACCAAGCTGAAGAAATTATTAAACTTTATCATAATAGCGTAGACATTTTCGAAGTAAGCCAACATTTTGAAGTGTTTCTCAAGTTCGGTAAAGTTAAATGAAGAAGTTTGAAGAAGATTATTAGTATTGTTTATTTAATAATATGAAATGAAAGAGATCTTGAAATACGATAATGGATTGAAATATTTGTAACAACAAATTTCTATCAATTGTATTTAGCTTTGTTTGTGCATATATTAAATAATAATGTAATTGTTTTTTGGAAATGGTTTTGATTTTATTGCAATTTTTATACGTTTTGGACAATTTGAGAGTAACTTTATTTATTCAAATTTATACAAGTAGTAATATTTTAAAATCATTTTACAAGTAATTTTTGGAAAAAGACAATCAAATTATAATTCATATAGAATTAAAATATGTTTTATAAAGGGTCGAGAAATTCTAAAATTATTCTTGCAATATTTTAGAAGACGGTTGTACGATAACAATTTTTCTGTCTCCAAATTACTATTACAATATTCATTAACTTTGTTCCGTTCAATTACTTCAGGCTACTATTGATTACGTCACATCTGGGCGGAGCTTGACAGTTGGCAACTTTTTATGTAGTTTCTTTCCAAATCGTTTAATTCGTTATATTTTAATCCTTAATTTAGTTTTATATATTGTTATTCCTATTGAAGATTTATTGGCTGAGTTCCAAGGTGATTCTACCCTCTTTACTCTACAAGTAGCTTCTTTGGACTCTTCTCTGTGTTATTGATTAGTCTCTCTATATTTTACGGTACCAACTATGTTAATATTTCTTTTAATCTCTTCTGAACGAAAAGGTGGTAGATTTCCATGAATCCGTAATGATTTTGTTCATTTATCTAAGCATTTTCTTGTTCCTGTAGTCTTTTATTTACTTTACTAGTTGTGTTACATTGCCTAAAAACTATATCTGATTTACTAGACTCTAAATGGTAAATATATATTAAAATAGATATATGTTCAAATAATTTATATAAACTTCCGACAACTTTTTAAATACTTGTTAAATACTATATTTTCATGCACACTTGTTAAACACAGGAATAGCATTTCAGGATATGATATCCAGTCTTAACTAAATATGTATTTGGAAAATGTCTTTGCAATTTACTTTGATTGTATAATAATAACCCATGGGAATTTCATTGAAAACGATATCTTTTTATACTCAAATTTTCTTGTAAGAAGCAAGTGGTCGTATACGTAGTGGCCATGATAACAAAAGCGCCTTGCGCTCCTAGGCCAAGGATCGTTCTTTACTGATTCATTCTGGTGTTAGCCTTTAGCCTCGAGAAATAATATTTGTTTTCCTACAAACATTTTCGGTTTAGTGTATTCGTCTTATATTGCGCCTTTCAAGATTTATTACTGTCAATGGTTAAGTGACATGGATATGCAGGCTGGTATATCATAAAAATAAACCCGCGAGTCAATCGCCTAAGATGCAAAATGTTTCCACACAAGATAGAAAATAATTAATCTATAAATGTGTAGGTATATCTTTAAAGTTAAACAAACAAAACGCTTTTTACATATTGCACTCAAAATATTAACAGACAGTTGAATATCATAAAATGTATAGTTTGTAATAAATTGAAAACCAACATAGATCCTACTGCGTTTCTACAAAATAATGATTATAAACAAAAATAAATGAGATCACATATTTTGAGCAAATACTGTGTTTACATAGTACAAAATAAAGTGAAAACCATAGAATACTTTTAGTTTAATCAGACTATAAATCGCTCCAGATTTATCTGTGTTAGGTTTCATGTTTAATATCTGTTACAAAGTGAAATTAAATTGCCTTTATCAATATGGATCTGCAGCATTAACAAATGAATAGCTGCTACAAATTACATTATTCATGTGCCATTACGCCAGTGTCTATTACTTTCATGCAATGTGATTACGTCGCCACAAGTCAGGTGTCATCCATTCAGCTGGAACATAATTCCCTGACATAAAAGGGACTCGTAATAATCTGATAACTTAGTGATTGTGATCAATGTATCAAACCCTAGTAAATATCTATTCATTAAAAATTACTATAATTCATTTTAAAAATAGTAAAATTATTGAATAAAGAATCAAATAAAAAGCTTCTTCGTCCTTTTCAATTTAATTTATTTCTTCAACTTGACGTATGCAATTAAACCTATCATGCTGGACAACGTAACTCCGTTTACTGCGCATCCGAACAAGGTCTTTGTTGATTGCATATATACCTCCCGTGTTTAGCAGCAAGTTATTCGTAGTGTTGAGCAATTTACGTCAACACAAAAAGTTTTTAGTATAAATGATGGTGGATATTGCTAGCTCAATTCTTACCTTTAATACCACTGAGTAGTTCCGCTAGTTTTAGTAATTATCATAGAGGTTTGATCTTCCCCATCACAAGTTCTTAATCCCCTTCCATAACTCAGAGTTGCTGTTTACCTACCATAAAGAATTTTAGATTTAATTTTGAATTAAAATAACTACTCAGCAGAGTCCAAAATTGTGTGCAGATCCTAAATTAGACTTTTTTAAAAAGACCTAATTTCCAACATCAGGCGTGTGGAAAAGCACAAAGGATTTTAGTTTCCCAAGACAAAAGATAAAAGGCAGGCCAGGTTTGGCTGAAATAAGAAAAGGGGAACAGGGAGAAACTAAAGAATGAGAAGCCATGGTCGTCAAGGAGTCTAGGAGGGAAGTATGGAGCCGGGAAGGGAGTGAAGTATTGTAAACTAAAGAGAGGCAATCACGTTTTAGGAGCCGGAGAGAGGGCGTCACGTTTTGGAAGCCGGGGAGAAGGCGACACGTTTTGGGACCCGAAGAGAGGCAGTAACGTTTAGGGACGCGAAGAGCGTAGAAGATCTGAGATTTAAGGATGAGAGAGGTGGAATCGGAAATTCGTGAGAGATACGAGTTTCGGAGCAGCATAGATCGACCGACTTAGATGGAACAGGTTCTTCCATCGTCTTGGAAACCAAGCACACGAAGACACAGAGTAGACCAATCTTACTCAAATCTACTCAAGTTCAATAATTTAAATTAAAATTCCAAAATAAATTTTTATAGCCAACAAACTAGATTTCTAAAACACAAGCCATAGTGCAGTTACTTCTCACCTCGGAATAAATTTAGTTAATTATATATAATTAATACAATTAATATAATATGACGCTTGAGCAAATTGTTGTTCTGAAGAGTTTCTTTTCTGTTTTTTACCGCCAAGTTAAGTTAGTGTTTTGTTTAAATATTGTATTTATTTTAAAAAAATTCGCTCTTCGTATTGAATTACATATTTATCTAATAGGATTTTATTTGCTGCATGCACAAAACCTCAGCATATTCTTCTATCAACGAAAACGACCAGGTCAATGTGAACAAAATTATCCACAGTTTTGTTTTATACAAGCCCTTGGTGGACGTACAAAAGATTTTTAGCCAATAAATATGTATTAAAATATACGACAATTCTATGTGATAATTTCATATTCCGTAACATATTATTGTCGCTCGCTGTATTTTTTAGTAATCTTCATTTTATTACAAAAACGTTTGGTGGGATACTCAATGTTAAGAACGATTGTATTAAATTAAGAAATGTATCTCTGACTAGAGGCCTGACTCCTCGATAAAACATTTGTCGAACAAATTAGAACTCTAACCAAGCTCACTATGAAAACATAAATCCAATTTAATAATATCGCAGTTATGATAGACGTTTGGTATAGGTTGAAGTTTCATTAACTCAAATATTCATTAGTGCCTCAAATATTGACAGCTCTATAAATGCAAACAATTTAATATACCAATTACGAATTATACACAAACACCACACTCTAATGAAAAACTCAAAGTGTTTAATTATGTGGTGGTTTTGTTCACATTATGATTGTACTATAAATGTGTTAGTTGTACTGTCGTTTGTTACATATTTGTGATCACAGTGTCTTATATATATATATATATATATATATATATATATATATATATTGATATATATATATATATTGATATATATATATATATATATATATATATATATATATATATATTGATATATTGTAATTTTTGTTTTATTATCTTATAATAAATGATTCTTTAAAATGTATTTTTTTTTATTTCTTATTTATTTAGTTGAAGTACGTTAGTAAATTTTCTAATTTATTTTAAGATAAATAAATGTTTTCGAGCTTTCTCTTTAATAACAAGTTTAATGTATCATTTAAAACAATTTCTTAGCAATAAGTTCTATTAATAAATTACAATTTTTTCTTTTTTAAAGTTTTACAAATTTACTATAAGTGTCCTCTATTATAATGAGTCTTATTACTCTAAATTGTATCTCTCTTTTGGCAGCAACAGTTTTTATTTAATTTAGCCTAAATTGATTTTAATTTTAGTTTAGCACAAGCTCTCTTAATCTCGGGTTATCTGGTACGTTTTACATTTTGAATAATGAAATCTTATTTGGCACTCTAAAGTACAAGAACAAAAAATCTAAGCTATAAATGTTATAAACTATGTTACAATTTAATTTATTTCTAGATAAAATTGTCCCTTAATATTCTTTCTAAATGTTTTTTATAGTTTATTTTACAATAAATTCACTGGTTTCTTTTCTTTTATAAATGTCTGATTGCAAAATTTCCTAAGTGTAATAATGGATCTAGCCTAGATACTTAAGTGTTGTAGATTGTAGATTTCACTTTTCGGCCTTTATCAAAATATTTAATAAGATCTTTCTAAATACATAGCTTAAATTAATTTTCTTGAAAGTATTTTGTACTGTTAATTGAATTCAAGACTAACACTCCCGCACTAAGTTTAAATTCGTTAAATTTTATTGGCCAATTCTGAAGTACGTCTGTCATGTTTGAGTAGGTGTGAACAACTGAAGCGACGCTAAGCCAAGCATTTAAAAAATGGCTAAACAAACTATTTACTTTTTTTTTATTGTTGTTACCGGCTTTACGGATGCTGTATTCACTGCCTTTGGTACATTTCATGTTCTTAATAACTACATTTTATTGTCTATGCAGGTAACTGCATTTAAAAATTATTTTTCCTGACTAAGTTTAAATTATCAGCTGTTCTGTTCACTTGCACCTCACTGAATACGCTAGCCATCCTGTCTTGGTCAACTTATGCAGTCCAAAATGTTTCACTTTCTTAACACTTAAAGGCTTTTACTTTTATTTACATGGTTTTAGTGTCTTTTCTAACTGTTACACATTAAATTGTTTCTATTATATTGTTTTTTTAATAGTGGTTATTGTTCTAAACTTGTGATTAAATATTACGATTTTGCCAATTTAGGTTATGTTTACATTTTTCTCTTTTTTCATAACTGGTTATTTTATGGTTTGAATTTACTTACATTTTTATATTATATTATACATAGTGCCTTTTCTACTTGCTATTCCAAAATGTTACAATATATATATATATATATATATATATATATATATATATATATATATATATATATATATATATATATATATATGCTGATACGTATTCCTTCGCAGTTCCGAAGTTTCGCTTGAATCTCATCCAGCATTGACGAGGTGAACCCAACAACAGTAGAAGAGCGAGCCCACTGTTGGAAACGTCGGAGCTGGGAATTTATGGACTGCAGAATGAACGGATGTACTCCAGATAGTAACTATTCATCAAATATATAAATATATATTTATATATACTCTATAGTGTTTACTATACGTAAAGTCTCAAAATATCTTTTTTTCCACAAGTCGTGCGCCAATAAAGGATTTTGTTTTAATACATGGATGAATATAGAATGTGTTGCGGACGTTAAACTAAAACCATAATTTAATTCAAACTGGTTTACATCTTTCTGGTGTTCTTATTATACAAATGATATGATATTCTATACTGTATTATTTTTCGAATTAAGGTGAATTTGGAAATCGCATGGACCTAAGTACATTGAAGTAACTGTACGTTGCCTGAAGCACCTACAACAAAAAGATAGAACTATTAATAATAAAATAAACCCAAATATAACGTGACCAAACACCTGGTCTTGACATGTAATTATTTTATGGCAAAACATACAGATAAAAAATAAATAACTTGTATTATTTTAAGCCTGAATTGAAGTTTGAAGTCATTGTCCAGTAATTAAAATTTGCCAATGTCCAGTAATGATTTACATTACATGTAAAACAAATGTATGAAAGGGGTTTAAATACGTGTTACAATAATAAAATTAACTATTTACACAGACAATAGAAATTCGACTACAAATTACTAGTCGATAAATATTATAAAGCTTGCTTTTTCATGTTCTCATTAGGTTTAAAAATGTTAAACTTCCATTTTACGAATATAAACGGTACTTACGTATTATACGGAGGCCCTAAAATACGGGTAAGTAGTAATGTTGTATAAAATTACAATCACATCTATCCTGACTGGATACTTCATATTCAAATAATTTTAAGTAAATTAACTTGAACCAACACGAAAAATAACTGCGGAAAGCAAGCTAAACTTAGGTCATGTAAGGTTTATTTATTCACATTTCAGTTGGAACTACCTTTTTGGGCGCGTAGTAGCAAAAGCACGTACTACGTCTTGACATAAACACACCTATATAGCATCCAGTTAGGTTGGTTGTAATTTTATACAACATTCCCACATACCTATATTAGAGGCTTCCGTATGATACGTAAGTAACATATGCGTAAGTAACAACTAATGCGGAAAAATATTCAAGACAAATAACGGTGGAGAAATATCTAACTTACAATGAGATGCAAATTGTATTACCCTTATTGTAAATTTCGTATAGTTCCGTAGCTAGCTTTATATGGCCACAGATAGTTACAATTATAAAGGCAAAGTGTGCACTTAGAATAAATGAGTATTCAGTAGAAAGTAAATAGTTGTACACTTACGGCTGTAAAGGTCTCAAAATTCAGAATGTATATTCCTGCCATTTTCAAACACAGAGGCTTGTTTAGCATTTCTCCCATAATGAGCAGATCCTTATTAAAGGATTTCGGAAATCCCTCCCACTTTGAGCTGTGGAAAGCGTCCCGTAACTCATCTCCCTGGATGGAAAACAATTTTAAAGCTACAAAACCCATCATTACGTTATTGTACAGCATAACAGGTTCGTCGGTTTTATAAACGTTTGAGGTTGCCATTTGGGTTTAATAAATTAATACGACTTAGGACTTTGGTTTGTTATTTGTGTGTGTAAGCTTTCGTTTATACTAAAACATATTATATTGTATGCATAAAAACACCATTAGGTAACTTTTGTGAAATGTAAAAAAA
>JBAIZL010000005.1:155579385-155696885 GCA_036971475.1 Prosapia bicincta | reverse complement strand
CAAATTACTAAGTTTTTGGGGAACTTCAAAGAGTGCAGACGTATATGGGGGTGGAACAAAGTTGTAAGCAATGATTAAAATAAATAAATATAATGATAAGAGTTAAAGGAACTGTTATTTATATTTATGAAAAATTTAAAAGGGCAACGGAATGAATTAGGCAGATAATAAAGAAATTAGGGATGTAAATTCTTTATGTGTAAAAGTGCAGTAAAGCAGTCAACGTAACAGCTTATTCCAGGAACTCAACAATAAGTACATTCTTACTTACATTGTAACATTCTTAAAAATAAGGTGTTACATATAAATTCATTTGTATATTTAATTTTTATTTAATAATTATGCCGTCCCAATATAAAAGAAAATTTTTGTTTTCTTGGTGCACATTGTGAATCTAGCGTATGAAGCAAGCGCTCCTAGCGGGCGAAATTGGAAAATATCGTACGAGATGGTAACTTAAGGTAATTAAGCACATCACGCCATGTGACGTATGCATGAGGCGATACCTGTGAACCAATCAGAATATTCATATATATAAATAAGGGTGGGAGTTTGTTTGAAAATTTCAATTAGCACGTCCTTGCATCGACCCCACTTCTCTAAAAGTCTTCGAACGAGACAAACGTGATGGCATTTTCGGACATATTTTAGAAATAAGTAAGCTTCCAGTAATCAAAATTTAAGATGTCAAATTTGGCCGGTACCAAATTTTATTAATGCAACAAAAGAAGAAGTCAGAAGCGATTATTTATGTGTTTCAAATAAGTAAAAGTTTATATCATTTTTGTTTAAGAGCGCTGATTGTAAGAGCGATGTGCAGTGTTAATGTATACAAAGCGATGTGCAGTGTTTAATGATATGTGTTATAGTGTTTTACAAGTAATGTGCACAACCAGGTACGTTTTAGATAATAGTAAAGAAAATGTATTTTAATGTTAACTAAGTTGAATTTTAATTGATGAACGGTTAACACATGAATGGTAGAAATTGTCCTTTGAATATTCATTCCTAAAATTAAATTGGAAAACTTGAGTTACTACCTTCTCGATATATATAATTTTGAAAAGTTAATAAGTAATTAAAATATGTATGGAATAGTTAGTAGTAATTAAAAGTTAATTACTCGACAGATTGGTGTCATTTGTTTTTTTATAATTTGTCATTGATTAATAAATTGTATAACTTTGTATTTTAAAACTTTCAATTCTTATTTCACAAGTAACCTAGTTCTGCCTTCGAATTGGGAAGACCGTCATAGACAGACAGTTTCTTGCCTGAGCTGTGACGTTAGAACTAGAGCCCTGGTAAGTAAGATTAAATATTTTGGTAATAAGCAACTAATAATAACACATTTTAAATAAAAAAGATAATACTTACCCCAGTCAAAAAGGGCCAGAACGTTACATTAGATTTACCAGAGATTTATAAATTAGTAAATTCAGAACCAATTTCAATTAATTGGATTTATAAAAATTAATGTAGTTTTTTCACCACTTACTAATTTATAGAAGATCCCGTAATAACGACCCTAGAGAAAGAGCAATTGAACAATGTAGTTAATAAACTTTATTGCATTATACACCTTAAGCCTCAAGAGTCCACCTTTATAGTAATTGTAGTATTAGATAAAGAATAAATATTTATCATTGCATCGTAATAATGTAATTTTGTATAGATTGTAATAATTGAATGTCAGACCAATAAATGCAAGTGATGCTAAATTAATTTATATGTTTGGTAGTTATTTAGAAACCTGAAGGTGTGACTATAGAATGGTAAGGTAATTATAGTATAATCTAAAGATAAAATATTTTAAATAAGTTAGGTTATAATATTTATTTTATATTTAGTATGGCATAATAATTATTTAGATGTTAATAATGTCAAATTATTTACAAATGTTAGGAGCTATAAACTGTTGAATAGTTTTTAAAGTGTATATGTTAGTAAATATAACTGTGACATTTTATTAAATTGTGACTGAGGCAAATTCTATTTCCAATTTACTTTTAAAGTAGTGCTATGATTTTTATATATATTTTTGGTTGGTTATTATTTTTCCTTATTAGAAAGGTAATGTTCCTTTTTAAGTTATGTATAAATTGATATTATGTATACAAGTTATTTTTAATGTTTTATAAGGTAATTTTATGTATTAGAGTTGATGCGATGCGTTTTTTTTACAGTTACGGGAGAGGGTTGTGATCACCTAGACGAAACTGCGTACTGGGTATGGACACGTAGTTTGGGTATAAATAAGCGGGAACTGTATAGAGTTAGTATAAATTATCTTATGGATAAATTGTCTTTGCGGATGGTTAGGTTGTACATAAGACTAGAATAAAAAACACATTTGTGGTTAGAGGTTGTGTGTATTATTTATCAACTGGCTTACTTTACTCAGTCTTTGCGGATGGTTACGTTATACATAAGACTAGAATAAAAAACATATTTGTGGTTAAGGTTGTGTGTATTATTTATCAACTGGCTTACTTTACTCAGTCTTTGTGGATGGTTACGTTATACATAAGACTAGAATAAAAACATATTTGTGGTTAGAGGTTGTGTGTATTATTTATCAACTGGCTTACTTTACTCAGTCTTTGCGGATTGTTACGTTATACATAAGACTAGAATAAAAAACATATTTGTGGTTAGAGGTTGTGTGTATTATTTATCAACTGGCTTACTTTACTCAGTCTTTGCGGATGGTTACGTTATACATAAGACTAGAATAAAAAAACATATTTGTGGTTAGAGGTTGTGTGTATTATTTATCAACTGGCTTACTTTACTCAGTCTTTGCGGATGGTTACGTTATACATAAGACTAGAATAAAAAACATATTTGTGGTTAGAGGTTGTGTGTATTATTTATCAACTGGCTTACTTTACTCAGTCTTTGCGGGTGGTTACGTTATACATAAGACTAGAATAAAAAACATATTTGTGGTTAGAGGTCGTGTGTATTATTTATCAACTGGCTTACTTTACTCAGTCTTTGCGGATGGTTACGTTATACATAAGACTAGAATAAAAAAGATATTTTTGGTTAGAGGTTGTGTGTATTATTTATCAACTGGCTTACTTTACTCAGTCTTTGCGGATGGTTACGTTATACATAAGACTAGAATAAAAAACATATTTGTGGTTAGAGGCTGTGTGTATTATTTATCAACTGGCTTACTTTACTCAGTCTTTGCGGATGGTTACGTTATACATAAGACTAGAATAAAAAATATATTTATGGTTAGAGGTTGTGTGTATTATTTATCAACTGGCTTACTTTACTCAGTCTTTGCGGATGGTTACGTTATACATAAGACTAGAATAAAAAACATATTTTTGGTTAGAGGTTGTGTGTATTATTTATCAACTGGCTTACTTTACTCAGTCTTTGCGGATGGTTACGTTATACATAAGACTAGAATAAAAAACATATTTGTGGTTAGAGGTCGTGTGTATTATTTATCAACTGGCTTACTTTACTCAGTCTTTGCGGATGGTTACGTTATACATAAGACTAGAATAAAAAACATATTTTTGGTTAGAGGTTGTGTGTATTATTTATCAACTGGCTTACTTTACTCAGTCTTTGCGGATGGTTACGTTATACATTTTTTTATTATGACAGGTTTTTTACAATGTTTTACATTTTAACCTAAGTCTAATGAAATACAGTTTTTAATTTTGTTTTTCCACTCATCCCTATCTGTCCACAAGTTTTCTGGTATATCCCATTTGATTAAAGATGAACTAATTTCCTGTATCCACGTTTTCGATGGTCTTCCCCTTCGTCTTCTCCCTGGTGGTGTCCATTCCAACAACATCTTTGGTAGTCTTTCATCATTCATCCTTTTCGTATGTCCATACCAAATTAACTGTTTTTGTTCTACAAAATCTGTAATTAAATTTTGTACTTCCATTTTATCTCTAATTATTTGATTTCGGATCTTATCCAATCTTGATATTCTCGCAGAACGTCTCCAAAAGTCCATCTCAGTTGCCAATAATTTCTTTGTCAATGTTGATTTCAATATCCAAACGTCTGATCCATATGTCATTATGCTTCGTACTATTGTATTAAAAATTTTTGTTTTTGTTTGATTAGTTATATGTTTATCCCATAAAATTCCATTTAACATTGAAATTGTTGTTTTTCCCAAATTTATTTTCGATCCAATTTCTTTATCTTGTTTCCCATCATTTGTAATTTTCATTCCCAAATACTTACATTCCTCAACATGTGATATTCTTTTAATATTTTCTTCTTCTATTATTAAGTCTTTACTTTTTTCTCCTATGACCATGTATTTAGTTTTATTCATATTAACATTCAATCCCCATAGTTTGTATTCTCCTATTATCTTTCGAGTCATATATTCAATGTCTTCATAATCTTGAGCTAAAATCAATTGGTCATCTGCAAATTGTAAAGAATAAATTGTGATATTGTTTACTGGGATTCCCATTCCTTTGCATTTATTCTTCCAATTTTTCAAAACCTTTTCTGTATAAATTTTATATAATGTGGGTGACAGACAGCATCCTTGGCGTAATCCTTTTGTTACTTCAAAACCTGTTGACAGATTGTTTCCTATTTTTATTTTGGAAATAGAATTTTTATATAAATTTTGAATTGCCTTGATTATAGTTTGACTTATAGCATTTGACTTTAACACTTCCCATAACTTTGATAATGGTACATTATCATAAGCTTTTTCTATATCTATAAATACTAAATGGAGAGGTTGTAAACGAATTACTTTCTTTTCAATTATTTGTTCTAAGCAGAATAAGTGATCTATCGTTGATCTTCCTCTTCTAAAACCTGCCTGTTCCTCAGCCTCCATATCCTTGTATTCATTTTCTAAATATTGCTTAATTATTTTTCCATAAATTCTGCTCAATGTATTTGTAACTGTTATTCCTCTATAGTTTTCACATTGCTTCTTATTACCTTTCTTATGTAATGTGGATATATAGCCTATTTTCCACTCTTCTGGTGTCTCTTCTCCATTCAAACATTTTTCAAAAAGTTCCTTCAAATTTGCAAATAATTTATTTGTACCATACTTTAATAGTTCGGCTGGAATTCCTCCAGGTCCTGAAGCTCTTCCATTTTTCATAGATTTTATTGCCTGTATCACTATTTCCATATCCAAATTTAGATAGGTATTATTTACTGTTTCTGGTATTTCATTTTGATTTTTTTCCAAATGTTCTTCTCTGCATTCTGTTAATAAGTTTTTAAAATATTCCTCCCACGTTTGAAAATCAATATATGTCATTTGTTGTGACTCCTTAGAGTTTTTTCTTAATGTTTTCAAAGTTTTCCAAGCTTCTGTACTTCTTTTCCCTCCAATAAAAGATTCTATCTTTTGGCATGATTGTTCCCAACTTCTGTTTTTTGATTCTGCAACCATTCTTCTAATTTTTGCTTGTTGTGCATTAAGTTCTATTTTATCATCAATTTTCTTTGTATTTAACCATTTTAAATATTTCTCTTTTTTAATCTTCACTTCTTTTTTAATTTCTTCATCCCAATAATAAAACGTATTCTTTTTATCTTTAATATCAATTTCACCTAAAGCTTCTTTTGCTGATTCATGTATTACTTTTGAAATATATTGGTATTGTTTTTCTGTTGTATCCCAATGAGTTTCTGTTAATTTTTCATCTAACCTCTTCCTATATAAGTATACAGTACTCTCATTTTCCAAACTCTGTAAATTATATTTAGGAAGATTCAATTTGATACCCTTTTCAACATATTGTTCTTTTTCTTTATCTTTATTGTTTAATTTTTTAAATGGAAATAATATTTTAGAATTGACTATAAAATGATCACTAAGTTTCACACCTCTGTATACTCTAACATCTTGTATTATTAGTTTTGTTTTCTGTTTTACTATAATATAATCAATTATTGATTTCTGCTGCATTGTTTCTCTATACCAAGTATATTTATGTATTTCTTTATGTTGGTAAAAACCATTCAAGACTTTCAAGGAGTTTTGTTCACAAATGTCTATTAATCTGCTTCCATTTTCATTTACAATATTTTCTCCAAATGGTCCAATTATTTTGTTTCCAATCTGTCTTCCAGTTCTACTATTGAAGTCTCCTGCAAGAATAACTTCTCTTGTATTTCCAATTTCCTCTATTATTCCGTTCAATTTATTGAAAAATTCATCTTTCTTACATAATAAAACATCTTCATTTATAGCATACACTCCTAATATTACCAATTTGTATCCATGAAAATTCATATTAATTCTGATTAGGTTTTCGTCAATTGGTTGCCAGTTAGTGACATAAGTTTTTAATTTTTTCCTTATTAATACAGAGATTCCACGTTTTGCTCTTTGATGCTTCTGTACACCACTGTAAAAATGTATGAATGATCCCTTAATTTCGCTGCCATTTCCTTTTTTTTTAGTTTCAGATAAGACAATAATATCTTGTTTTCTGATTTCTAATTCTTTAATCACTTCTTCAAATTTATTATTTAAACCTTGAATATTCCACGTTCCAATATTCATTGTCCGTTTCCATAGCTTTTGTCGTATTCCTTTAAATCCATCCGGCTGTATTCTATTGGACTTTTTAACATTTTAGGTTTTTTATATGAATGGGGAGTTGGCCCATTGCATAACCCCCAACCTGGAGGACCAGGTAATTTATTTTCAAGGTTGTCTTCCTTTAGCCTTTGATAAACCAATATCTCCCTACAAGGCAGCAGTGTTAGTTTTGGTCCGCGTTATGTTACGTTATACATAAGACTAGAATAAAAAATATATTTATGGTTAGAGGTTGTGTGTATTATTTATCAACTGGCTTACTTTACTCAGTCTTTGCGGAGGGTTACGTTATACATAAGACTAGAATAAAAAATATATTTGTGGTTAGAGGTTGTGTGTATTATTTATTAACCGGGTTACTTTACTCAATCGCAATTAGCTACTACATTTATTTTATTTGTTACTTGTCCGTATCGTTGATGCAGTTTGGTTTCAGTGTTCTAATCGGTTTTCCCTGATGACTTCGCGAATTCATCACAATTATATGACAAATTCCTTGTGATCTAACTAATATAAGACAAATACATATTCGCTAACCACACCACACGTATACCATCTGTCATTAGTGTAGTGTACAGTTAAGTGTACTACTGATATTAAAATTATACCAAAAGAAACATGCTATATTTGTCGTAACAGTGTTGTAATGGCATGATTAGTCAGGTTAGTACGTAACATGATATAACCGACGATGACGCAATGTCACTTTGTAAACTTACTTCTTCCTTGAGATTAACTTATATTTGCCATTTATATTTTTTTGCAACCGTGTTGTTATTTTGTTACTTGATAATTTTATTATTGGGAACTATATTTAATAATTATTTTCCAATATATCTTTTAGGACAAAGTTACTGTGAACAATAAAAACATAGTAATTATTTTACATAGTATTACCATAATACTCAAAAACCTCTTAACCACAATACCTTTTTTAAACTTTTACCAGAAACGCTGTATGTACAACGAGCATAAAAAAGTGAGTAACTATTACACTTCTGAGAATAGTTAGTTGGTAACTGAAATTTACATAAGGTTAAAATAAAAATAATAAATAAATAAATAAATAAATAAAATTTAAGATGTTTTATAGTTAAGAGGTTGTTTAGTACTTATTATTAATACTTAACCACAGTGTATTCCTAATAAATAGTAGTATTAACACTTTTGTAATTTTCTCAAAATTGTATTCCAAAACTTTTATTGAACATTTAGATATTTCTACTTACATCAGAATTTTCTGGTGGTGCTGAATAGCTTGCTTTGCTAATATCTTGAAGCATTCGTCCCCATGATGCTCAGTCGCTGATTGTGAAGGGGATTGTTCAGCCAATGAAAACGCTTTTTCTTTTAGTCTTTTTAAGTACAAAGATAGAACTTTAATCTCATACAAAACAATTGTAATTGATAATAACTCAATAGAAATTAATGCTGTATAACTCAACGCAGCAAATAGTCCAGGTACCGTTGTGATAAAGTAGGCAAAGAGGTACCTGGGAAGGCTGTTTAAAGGAAACGGGAACCAACAAGAAAGAGGAAGTTGTAAATGTGTGTAAATATCGCTTTTAGAGTTCATTATCTGATAAATGGCAATGAAGAAAGGAACAAAGTATTTAGCGACCGAAAATATTGTCATGATTGTAGCAGAGCAGTATGAAATCAGTCTACCTCTTCTCATGTACTTGTTTTTAATCATCTCTGCCTCTTCTACTGTAGGAATTTTGTAGACATACAGACCTTCCACTATAACCTTGTACACAATGCCACAAATGTGTTTTTGACTGAAAGTGTTACAGATATAAGCTATGGTGAATAAACCAATAGAAATATCAGACACGGCATCAATTGTGTCATCCATGACGGTGCTGTTTTGATTGAGGATGATTTTTGAACTTATCAATGTGAGGGCCATGATCCAGAAGAAAGCCGTTGTAATCATATATGTAAGAACTACTTCAGGTTTGAAGTTCTTAATGCGTATCCCAATTAATAGAAACAGAAGTAGGAATATGTTAGTTGTATGATTTTTCTTTCTTTCCGACATTTTACCTGTAACAAACATATTTGTTTGGGTTTAAATACAATTTTTCACCACATACGTTATAGATTGAAACAATATTACAAAATAAACTTTGACTCAAAAATATTATATATTTTTTAGAAATTTGAATTACAAAAACATACATGGAGTTAAGGAACTCGGACAGGTCCGCGGTACCTGGACCTAAAGTTTATTCCATAGAGGTTTCTTTTATTAATCTTCAGGTTACTCTACTGTTCTCGGTTTCTGCTCGATTACACTCATCAGTGCACTTCACGTTTCATGAAGGCACTTTTAGTTGGCAGTTGTAAGAGACAATACCATTTTTGGATTAGGTCAAGTTACTCTACAATAATTGCTCACAGTTCTGGTAGCGTGGATATTGAAATATCCGTTTTTGATTATTGTTTGTCAGACTGAACCTTCGTGGCATGCAGTGAGGAAGCTGATAAATGCTTTCAGGGAGACTCTCGTGGTTTGGCTTCTAGACAATTCAACTAAAATAGGTGCGCAGGAGAAATTGTTACAGTGAATGGAAGCGCGTTTTGGAAACGTAAGTATAATCGTGGGCGTTTGACAAAAACTCGTTGGGTAGTTGGTGGTATAGATAGAGACAGTAAAAAGTGTTTTCTGAAAATTATTGAAAAAAGGGATTCAGCTACATTACTGCAAATAATAATCGAAAATGTGGCACCTGGGACGACAGTCTTTACTGATATGTGGACAGGGTATAATTCTTTGAGTGAAAAAGGATATCTACTCAAAACGGTCAATCACTCTCAATTTTGTTTGTCGTGGTGATCGTAATGTAAAAACGTAGTCATTAGAAAGCCAATGGGCTGAGATAAAATGTCATATGCTCTGAAGAATAGGTCGAGTGCCAGACTCTACGTTCGAACCATACCTTGTGGAATACGTATGGAGAAATATTGTTTGTCGTGGTGATCGTAATGTGAAAACGTAGTCATTAGAAAGCCAATGAGCTGAGATAAAATGTCATATGCTCTGAAGAATAGGTCGAATGCCAGACTCTACGTTCGAACCATACCTTGTGGAATACGTATAGAGAAATATTGTTTGTCGTGGTGATCGTAATGTGAAATCGCCGTCATTAGAAAGCCAATGGGCTGAGATAAAATGTCATATGCTCTGAAGAATAGGTCGAATGCCAGTCTCTACGTTCGAACCATACCTTGTGGAATACGTATGGAGAAATATTGTTTGTCGTGGTGATCGTAATGTGAAAACGCAGTCATTAGAAAGCCATTGGGCTGAGATAAAATGTCATATGCTCTGAAGAATAGGTCGAATGCCAGACTCTACGTTCGAACCATACCTTGTGGAATACGTATAGAGAAATATTGTTTGTCGTGGTGATCGTAATGTGAAATCGCCGTCATTTGAAAGCCAATGGGCTGAGATAAAATGTCATATGCTCTGAAGAATAGGTCGAATGCCAGTCTCTACGTTCGAACCATACCTTGTGGATTCGTATGGAGAAATATTGTTTGTCGTGGTGATCGTAATGTGAAAACGCAGTCATTAGAAAGCCAATGGGCTGAGATAAAATGTCATATGCTCTGACGAATAGGTCGAATGCCAGACTCTACGTTCGAACCATACCTTGTGGAATACGTATAGAGAAATATTGTTTGTCGTGGTGATCGTAATGTGAAAACGCAGTCATTAGAAAGCCAATGCGCTGAGATAAAATGTCATATGCTCTGAAGAATAGGTCGAATGCCAGACTCTACGTTCGAACCATACCTTGTGGAATACGTATGGAGAAATATTGTTTGTCGTGGTGATCGTAATGTGAAAACGCAGTCATTAGAAAGCCAATGGGCTGAGATTAAATGTCATATGCTCTGAGGAATAGGTCGAATGCCAGTCTCTACGTTCGAACCATACCTTGTGGAATACGTATGGAGAAATATTGTTTGTCGTGGTGATCGTAATGTGAAAACGCAGTCATTAGAAAGCCAATGGGCTGAGATAAAATGTCATATGCTCTGAAGAATAGGTCGAGTGCCAGACTCTACGTTCGAACCATACCTTGTGGAATACGTATGGAGAAATATTGTTTGTCGTGGTGATCGTAATGTGAAAACGCAGTCATTAGAAAGCCATTGGGCTGAGATAAAATGTCATATGCTCTGAAGAATAGGTCGAATGCCAGACTCTACGTTCGTACCATACCTTGTGGAATACGTATAGAGAAATATTGTTTGTCGTGGTGATCGTAATGTGAAATCGCCGTCATTTGAAAGCCAATGGGCTGAGATAAAATGTCATATGCTCTGAAGAATAGGTCGAATGCCAGTCTCTACGTTCGAACCATACCTTGTGGAATACGTATGGAGAAATATTGTTTGTCGTGGTGATCGTAATGTGAAAACGCAGTCATTAGAAAGCCAATGGGCTGAGATAAAATGTCATATGCTCTGACGAATAGGTCGAATGCCAGACTCTACGTTCGAACCATACCTTGTGGAATACGTATAGAGAAATATTGTTTGTCGTGGTGATCGTAATGTGAAAACGCAGTCATTAGAAAGCCATTGGGCTGAGATAAAATGTCGTATGCTCTGAAGAATAGGTCGAATGCCAGACTCTACGTTCGAACCATACCTTGTGGAATACGTATAGAGAAATATTGTTTGTCGTGGTGATCGTAATGTGAAAACGCAGTCATTAGAAAGCCATTGGGCTGAGATAAAATGTCATATGCTCTGAAGAATAGGTCGAGTGCCAGACTCTACGTTCGAACCATACCTTGTGGACTACGTATGGAGAAATATTGTTTGTCGTGGTGATCGTAATGTGAAAACGCAGTCATTAGAAAGCCATTGGGCTGAGATAAAATGTCGTATGCTCTGAAGAATAGTTCGAATGCCAGACTCTACGTTCGATCCATACCTTGTGGAATACGTATAGAGAAATATTGTTTGTCGTGGTGATCGTAATGTGAAAACGCAGTCATTAGAAAGCCAATGGGCTGAGATAAAATGTCATATGCTCTGAAGAATAGGTCGAATGCCAGACTCTACGTTCGAACCATACCTTGTGGAATACGTATGGAGAAATATTGTTTGTCGTGGTGATCGTAATGTGAAAACGCAGTCATTAGAAAGCCATTGGGCTGAGATAAAATGCCATATGCTCTGAAGAATAGGTCGAATGCCAGTCTCTACGTTCGAACCATACCTTGTGGAATACGTATGGAGAAATATTGTTTGTCGTGGTGATCGTAATGTGAAAACGCAGTCATTAGAAAGCCAATGGGCTGAGATAACATGTCATATGCTCTGAAGAATAGGTCGAATGCCAGTATCTACGTTCGAACCATACCTTGTTGAATACGTATAGAGAAATATTGTTTGTCGTGGTGATCGTAATGTGAAAACGCAGTCATTAGAAAGCCATTGGGCTGAGATAAAATGTCGTATGCTCTGAAGAATAGTTCGAATGCCAGACTCTACGTTCGATCCATACCTTGTGGAATACGTATAGAGAAATATTGTTTGTCGTGGTGATCGTAATGTGAAAACGCAGTCATTAGAAAGCCATTGGGCTGAGATAAAATGCCATATGCTCTGAAGAATAGGTCGAATGCCAGACTCTACGTTCGAACCATACCTAGTGGAATACGTATGGAGAAATATTGTTTGTCGTGGTGATCGTAATGTGAAAACGCAGTCATTAGAAAGCCAATGCGCTGAGATAAAATGTCATATGCTCTGAAGAATAGGTCGAATGCCAGACTCTACGTTCGAACCATACCTTGTGGAATACGTATAGAGAAATATTGTTTGTCGTGGTGATCGTAATGTGAAAACGCAGTCATTAGAAAGCCAATGGGCTGAGATTAAATGTCATATGCTCTAGAGGAATAGGTCGAATGCCAGTCTCTACGTTCGAACCATACCTTGTGGAATACGTATGGAGAAATATTGTTTGTCGTGGTGATCGTAATGTGAAAACGCAGTCATTAGAAAGCCAATGGGCTGAGATAAAATGTCATATGCTCTGAAGAATAGGTCGAGTGCCAGACTCTACGTTCGAACCATACCTTGTGGAATACGTATGGAGAAATATTGTTTGTCGTGGTGATCGTAATGTGAAAACGCAGTCATTAGAAAGCCATTGGGCTGAGATAAAATGCCATATGCTCTGAAGAATAGGTCGAATGCCAGTCTCTACGTTCGAACCATACCTTGTGGAATACGTATGGAAAAATATTGTTTGTCGTGGTGATCGTAATGTGAAAAGGTAGTCATTAGAAAGCCAATGGGCTGAGTTAAAATGTCGTATGCTCTGAAGAATAGGTCGAATGCCAGACTCTACGTTCGAACCATACCTTGTGGAATACGTATAGAGAAATATTGTTTGTCGTGGTGATCGTAATGTGAAAACGCAGTCATTAGAAAGCCAATGCGCTGAGATAAAATGTCATATGCTCTGAAGAATAGGTCGAATGCCAGACTCTACGTTCGAACCATACCTTGTGGAATACGTATGGAGAAATATTGTTTGTCGTGGTGATCGTAATGTGAAAACGCAGTCATTAGAAAGCCAATGGGCTGAGATTAAATGTCATATGCTCTGAGGAATAGGTCGAATGCCAGTCTCTACGTTCGAACCATACCTTGTGGAATACGTATGGAGAAATATTGTTTGTCGTGGTGATCGTAATGTGAAAACGCAGTCATTAGAAAGCCAATGGGCTGAGATAAAATGTCATATGCTCTGAAGAATAGGTCGAGTGCCAGACTCTACGTTCGAACCATACCTTGTGGAATACGTATGGAGAAATATTGTTTGTCGTGGTGATCGTAATGTGAAAACGCAGTCATTAGAAAGCCATTGGGCTGAGATAAAATGTCATATGCTCTGAAGAATAGGTCGAATGCCAGACTCTACGTTCGAACCATACCTTGTGGAATACGTATAGAGAAATATTGTTTGTCGTGGTGATCGTAATGTGAAATCGCCGTCATTTGAAAGCCAATGGGCTGAGATAAAATGTCATATGCTCTGAAGAATAGGTCGAATGCCAGTCTCTACGTTCGAACCATACCTTGTGGAATACGTATGGAGAAATATTGTTTGTCGTGGTGATCGTAATGTGAAAACGCAGTCATTAGAAAGCCAATGGGCTGAGATAAAATGTCATATGCTCTGACGAATAGGTCGAATGCCAGACTCTACGTTCGAACCATACCTTGTGGAATACGTATAGAGAAATATTGTTTGTCGTGGTGATCGTAATGTGAAAACGCAGTCATTAGAAAGCCATTGGGCTGAGATAAAATGTCGTGTGCTCTGAAGAATAGGTCGAATGCCAGACTCTACGTTCGAACCATACCTTGTGGAATACGTATAGAGAAATATTGTTTGTCGTGGTGATCGTAATGTGAAAACGCAGTCATTAGAAAGCCATTGGGCTGAGATAAAATGTCATATGCTCTGAAGAATAGGTCGAGTGCCAGACTCTACGTTCGAACCATACCTTGTGGACTACGTATGGAGAAATATTGTTTGTCGTGGTGATCGTAATGTGAAAACGCAGTCATTAGAAAGCCATTGGGCTGAGATAAAATGTCGTATGCTCTGAAGAATAGTTCGAATGCCAGACTCTACGTTCGATCCATACCTTGTGGAATACGTATAGAGAAATATTGTTTGTCGTGGTGATCGTAATGTGAAAACGCAGTCATTAGAAAGCCAATGGGCTGAGATAAAATGTCATATGCTCTGAAGAATAGGTCGAGTGCCAGACTCTACGTTCGAACCATACCTTGTGGAATACGTATGGAGAAATATTGTTTGTCGTGGTGATCGTAATGTGAAAACGCAGTCATTAGAAAGCCATTGGGCTGAGATAAAATGCCATATGCTCTGAAGAATAGGTCGAATGCCAGTCTCTACGTTCGAACCATACCTTGTGGAATACGTATGGAGAAATATTGTTTGTCGTGGTGATCGTAATGTGAAAAGGTAGTCATTAGAAAGCCAATGGGCTGAGTTAAAATGTCGTATGCTCTGAAGAATAGGTCGAATGCCAGACTCTACGTTCGAACCATACCTTGTGGAATACGTATAGAGAAATATTGTTTGTCGTGGTGATCGTAATGTGAAAACGCAGTCATTAGAAAGCCATTGGGCTGAGATAAAATGCCATATGCTCTGAAGAATAGGTCGAATGAAAGTCTCTACGTTCGAACCATACCTTGTGGAATACGTATGGAGAAATATTGTTTGTCGTGGTGATCGTAATGTGAAAACGCAGTCATTAGAAAGCCATTGGGCTGAGATAAAATGTCATATGCTCTGAAGAATAGGTCGAATGCCAGTCTCTACGTTCGAACCATACCTTGTGGAATACGTATGGAGAAATATTGTTTGTCGTGGTGATCGTAATGTGAAAACGCAGTCATTAGAAAGCCAATGGGCTGAGATAAAATGTCATATGCTCTGAAGAATAGGTCGAATGCCAGTATCTACGTTCGAACCATACCTTGTTGAATACGTATAGAGAAATATTGTTTGTCGTGGTGATCGTAATGTGAAAACGCAGTCATTAGAAAGCCATTGGGCTGAGATAAAATGTCGTATGCTCTGAAGAATAGTTCGAATGCCAGACTCTACGTTCGATCCATACCTTGTGGAATACGTATAGAGAAATATTGTTTGTCGTGGTGATCGTAATGTGAAAACGCAGTCATTAGAAAGCCATTGGGCTGAGATAAAATGCCATATGCTCTGAAGAATAGGTCGAATGCCAGACTCTACGTTCGAACCATACCTAGTGGAATACGTATGGAGAAATATTGTTTGTCGTGGTGATCGTAATGTGAAAACGCAGTCATTAGAAAGCCAATGCGCTGAGATAAAATGTCATATGCTCTGAAGAATAGGTCGAATGCCAGACTCTACGTTCGAACCATACCTTGTGGAATACGTATGGAGAAATATTGTTTGTCGTGGTGATCGTAATGTGAAAACGCAGTCATTAGAAAGCCAATGGGCTGAGATTAAATGTCATATGCTCTGAGGAATAGGTCGAATGCCAGTCTCTACGTTCGAACCATACCTTGTGGAATACGTATGGAGAAATATTGTTTGTCGTGGTGATCGTAATGTGAAAACGCAGTCATTAGAAAGCCAATGGGCTGAGATAAAATGTCATATGCTCTGAAGAATAGGTCGAGTGCCAGACTCTACGTTCGAACCATACCTTGTGGAATACGTATGGAGAAATATTGTTTGTCGTGGTGATCGTAATGTGAAAACGCAGTCATTAGAAAGCCATTGGGCTGAGATAAAATGCCATATGCTCTGAAGAATAGGTCGAATGCCAGTCTCTACGTTCGAACCATACCTTGTGGAATACGTATGGAAAAATATTGTTTGTCGTGGTGATCGTAATGTGAAAAGGTAGTCATTAGAAAGCCAATGGGCTGAGTTAAAATGTCGTATGCTCTGAAGAATAGGTCGAATGCCAGACTCTACGTTCGAACCATACCTTGTGGAATACGTATAGAGAAATATTGTTTGTCGTGGTGATCGTAATGTGAAAACGCAGTCATTAAAAAGCCATTGGGCTGAGATAAAATGCCATATGCTCTGAAGAATAGGTCGAATGAAAGTCTCTACGTTCGAACCATACCTTGTGGAATACGTATGGAGAAATATTGTTTGTCGTGGTGATCGTAATGTGAAAACGCAGTCATTAGAAAGCCAATGCGCTGAGATAAAATGTCATATGCTCTGAAGAATAGGTCGAATGCCAGACTCTACGTTCGAACCATACCTTGTGGAATACGTATGGAGGGGTTGCGTTCAAATGACCAAATTTCATCTAACCAAACTGTACACACACAATTTACGCTGCCGTTAATTAACCAAATACGCGACTTTCAAATGATCGTAATACACGGACTTTAAATAACCAAATACGCGCATTTCAAATAACCAAATACACCGACTTCAACTAAACGTAATGTTGCGGGTTATCGCTATGCCGCTCCGTAGGCGTTCAACGTACAACTTGAAGTTAATAAATAAATGGGAAGTAATATTTCTATAAATATCTAAACTTAGTAGTTATTATTACTACCTTTAAATTATTTCTCAAAATTCTACGGTTTAACTTTGTCGTTATTAAAGTAAATGTAATGCAGGAATATTATTAGGTTTGATTAGACCATAGATCGTAAAGTATCTTATTATAATTGTAAATAGTATACTTGAAAATCTTTTTGAATAATAAGTGTAATTACAAAAACTATGGGAAATATGATACAGTAATTATTATTGTAAACAAATGCAGATTTAACAACATATTGAAACTTAAATAACTAACGTAATAAATATTTAAACATCGTGTTGAATAAAAGTGTAGTTAAAAACGATAATTAATATAATAAATTGATAATTTTTTAAAAATGTTTCTAGATGTAAACAGCTTACTGATACCTTAATATTAAAGTAAACTAGTCAAAGTAAAAGGTAAACTAGTCTTTCATCAAGGCACTACAACTTACAATACACTGTTATAAAGAAGAAAACTTGTCACGTTTCTTTTCATAAAACCATAAAGTAATTGGAAACAACTAAAAATATTATCTATACCAATACCGTACATATTTTGTTCTTCTATTCTGTGTATATATAAATGAATATTTGTATGTATGTATCTTATTATAATTGTAATAGTCTACTTAAACATCTTATTAAACATTAAGTGTAATTTACAAAACGACAGTAATATGATGTAGTATTTATCTTTAAAACAATTATAGATTTAATAAAATACTGAGACCTAAATATTAACGTAATTAACAAATCGCCCAATATAACTACCTATAAAACTTAAAAAATGAATAAACCAAAATGTACACACACAATTTACGCGGCCGTTAATTAACCAAATACGCGACATTCAATTAATCGTAATACACGGACTTTAAATAACCAAATACGCCCATTTCAAATAACCAAATACACGGACTTCAACTAAATGTAATGTTGCGGGTTATCTGATTGCCGTTTTGCAGGCGTTCAACGCACAAATAAAGTTCAAATTGATAAATGTTAGGTAATATTTCTGTAAATAATTTAAATTCGTGAAGAATGAAAGCGTAATTACAAAACTGTAAAGAATATGATAAAGGTGATATCAGATTTATTTTAAAAGTAATTAACACCTAATTAGTAAATCGAAAGTAATCTTGTCTTTGCAAAGTAATTTGTGTTAATGCCTTTAAATAATTTTTCAATATGCTAAGGTTTAAATGTATCGTTACTTGAGTAAATGTATTGTAGCAATATTTTTCGGTTTGATTTTACCATAGATCATAAATATATTTTATTTTTGTGAATATTTAAACATCGATTTAAACATTAGGTGTAAAAACGATAGCCATATGATGTAGCGAATATATTAAAAACAATTCTAGATGTAATAAAATACCGAGACCTAAATATTAGCGTAATAAACAAATCACCCGTTATTAGCTACCTGCCAAACCTAAAGCAAGCATTAATCAGTAAACGTATATTTTATAGTTGATTTTTGTAAATATTAAAACTAATATGTCTAAATTTTAAAAAATTTAATAATGTATAAAATTATTTATGTATGTGAATTTATTTGCAATTTCAAAAGTAGTTAATTAAGGTGAGATTATATCATAATAATTAAATACTTTTGACCAGGCATTATGTTATAGCCTAATTAAAGACATTTTTTCAAATTACATAAAGATATAAATTTTTAAAGTAGTTTAATAAAATCCACTTCCTTATAAAACCAGTATCATTGCCCTTGGGTCATAAATATCCTGTCCATACCTTCTCAGGGTCCTGAGTTTGGAAAACGTTTTAAAGTTTTGAGGGTACAGTGCTCTCCGAAAGCTTCAGGCTATACTTTATTGCTGCTTTGACCCATGGACTATTGTTTTCAAAGACACGATTTTTACGGCCCGTCCGTAAATGTGAAATTATTGCCAACAAAAAGGTCTACGACCTTTTGTATACTTTCTTCTGTATAGTGTAGTAAAACTACAGCAGGTACCCGATGCTAAGGAATGGTTTTAGAAATATCTCTCAGCAAAGTTTCAAATCAGTTTCAGTTAGAGAAGCGTTCCGTAATGACCAAACCACTTTACATGGGGTAAGGTTTATTGTAATTGTGAAATAAGATAATAATAATAGTTTTAATGTGTAAGAACTATTAAAAATAGTCTCTTTTATTTGTTGTTTGTTTTAAATTTGTTAAAATACATAATCGTTATTTGTATGGAAATAAGTTACCATAGTCTCAAACGAACAAAAAAGATAAAAATTGTATTCTGTAAATTTTTATATTTCCATGGATAAAATATAAAAGTTTCTACTAAACATATTTTTTACAAAGAAACCATTCGTTTCATATGTGGCCTAAAACAATGATAACATTCTTTCTCATGTGGCATTATCTTATGCTGCAATTATTTTTACAAATTTTTATATTTAAAAACCATAATTTCATTTAAAAAATCTTGATTTTAAGAAAAGCAATAAATCATACAAAACTTCTTAAATTCATATAATTATAATATATACAATATTATTCCATTTTTTATGGTGCTATTTCAAATTTCAATAGTCATTGAAAATTCTACTGAAATATACTCTCCCAGATACTTTTCTTACGATTTAAAGCCTAGCTGATAAAGTGATAATTTAAAATAATATAATAAGGAGAATTATATTTAGCATAACTGATCTATTGAAATTGAAATCTTGATTATCACAAATGTTAAATAAACATCTTTAAAATGCAAAATATTAAATATTTGCAGTGATATTAAAACCTTACAACAAAAATAGTATTCGGTGTTTATAAGACGTTACTCATTTACACATTTAATTCTGTTCATTAAAATAACTGTCATTCAGCTAACAGAATAAATCCTCGAGAGATATTGCTCAAGCCACAGCCATTCCAAATACATCTGTCACCAGATTTAACCAAACTATCAACATATTCATTAAACCATGCAAACCGAAGCTTATACAGATCTGTGAACACCAGTGTTATGGTGTTATCGTGTAGGCAGTAAAAGTAATTAGCGCTTATATCAAAGTATTTTCTATTAAACCAATTGTAAATTTCTAAGTGTTTTAAGTAGAAGGGAATCATATCAATGCTAGCATTTACGTTCCTCTTGTAGTATTTCCCGTTCAACAACCGCATAAGTACAATATTTAGTTATATTTACACCCAACGCACTTTGAGCATAATTTACTCACTATTTGAAATGAATTTGCTCACATTCACTAGTCATGTCCAACTCTCAGTAAAATAATGATATGATACAACAATCAATTTTTTTAATAGTTGTTAATTTTCTATGATTAAACTGTTATTTCTATGATGAAACATTAAAACAACAGACAAATCAAAAATATTTTTTAAATATTTGACATTATAACATTTGTTAAAATAAAAATATCATTGGTTTGGAAAATACGCAATTTGTATTTTCAAAAGTTTGAAATAGATGAAAACCAACTTAACTGAATGATTTTTTCCAGGGAACTGAGTTACTTAAACTGCATATTTACAAAATGTTTGAGTTATGTATAAATATTGCAATAGAAGTTTCTAAATCACAGTGTCTATTCATTTAGAATAACAATTTCTATGAAATTGTATTTCTATAGCATTGTTCTTCCCAATCTTTCTGTAGTAGGTTGTAAAAAGTACAATACACAAACATACTGCTTAACTTTGGCAACTTGCATATAGCACATCTTGTCTAGGTATTCTTTCTCCGCTTTAAACCTACATACAAACTGAAACAAATATCTGAGCTAAAATTCATAACCATACATCTATTATTAAAAACTACAAAAGTCAGTCAATATTGTAAATGAATAGAAAAAAAATGCCAAGGTTAGTTCAAAGGTGGCTCCAGGGGAGGGGCAATTGCTTCCCCAGGAATTAAAGCACTATTTCTATTTTACAAATATATGTTTCATATTTCGGAACACATTTAAATTCATCCCAGTTTAGGCATACTTGTAAAGATGTTTTTTTCATTTGACTTTTATTTCAAAACAATGTATTTTGATTTTACATTTATGTAAAGTTATGGGTAGAAATTCATCTGATAGCATTGGTACTTTCACCCAGCGTAAACAACACTGGCATGTTACAAGTTGCATATTAGTTCCTTACCTGCTCCAGCCATTGTGGCCCCTCTCCCCCAAAGTCTATCCTGAAGTTGCACTTGGTTTAGTTACAATTGTATACATAATAACTGTAACTACTACTACTAAAGTAGTTTATAACAGTGATGATGATTAGGTGAACACTTACATTGCTGACAAGATTCAATAAAACTGCTTCCATTTAGAAAACTATGCAATATATTTACCAAATGTTTAATGAATTGGACAAGAGTGTATTTGCAAAAGAATTTTTTAAATCAGTATTTATTCATTTAGAATAAACATTTGTATGGAATTGAACCTCTATAGGCATTTTTCTTCCCAGTCTTCCTGCAGTAGGGTATAAAGTACAATATACATGCAAAACAAACTCGGTATTCCTGCAATGGGGTATAAAGTACAATGCACAAACACACTACTTGATCTATACTTCCGCAACTTACATTTAGTAAGCACAACTCGTTTGTGTAATCTCCAACACTTACCTGCAGTTAAACCTACATAGAATCTGAACAAATTGTTTTTAACCACAGTTCATAACTGTACATCTATTATTGAAATTTACTAAAGCCAGTCTGTGCATCGTAAATGTAAGGAAAAAACATTCGTAAGGCCAATTATAAACAATGTTTTACTTGTCTAGGGTTAACAGGTATTATAACTACTGCATGTATTTTTTTTTTTTTTTTTTTTTTTTTTTGTAGTAATGAATAGGTGAACCATTATTTTGTGGCGCGAATTTCAATAAAAGTACCCTTACTACCATTTATAGAATACTATTTAATATTTTGTCTTTTAAAATTGTTAGACAGTGACTAATTACTAATACACACATTTTCTGAATAAAATACAATTTCAATAGGTTTCTTATTTCTAAAATATATTTTACAATGTTATACTTGACTAACAATTAATTGGTCACAAAAATATTAAGTGTTGCCTCTTAAAAGTTGCATTAAAAAATGTATCATTCTATAATAGTTCCAACTATAATTGAGTCGTTTTAGTCAAATTGTTTGCAAGGTTTATAACTAAAACAATTGCTTGCATGGATTTTGTAAAAACACTGAAATACATTAGAAAACAATCTAAAGAGAAATTCAGCCATTCTATGTTGACAAACATATGACTTGCTTCAAGATACCCTCTTGAATAAACAACAAATTTTTAAAATATTAATTGAGGCATTGTTTATAAATTCCTAAATTGAGATATTTTTATGATTAAACCTTGTAAGATTACAACTTGCTAACCTAATAATCAGAGAAAATTTTTAAAAAATAAGTCATTTTGATCAGAGCAAGTTTGCAAGTTGGTTATAAATATACTTTAATTATAAATTCAATTAGTAGTTTAATATCATAAATTATATTACCAGGTACAAACATAGAAGTTTCAGTAAATACTATTGCTTCTTGCAATATATTTTTAAAGTGTGAAATAAGTTTGGATTTTTATCCAGTTTTAAAATTTAATAAAAACAGCCTGAAATTATTGTGAAAATAAAGTTTATATTAACACACGGTAAAATTTGCTTCTGCTCACTCAAAATTGTCTAATACAAGATTCATATTACAGGTTTATTCAAAACAATTAAAAAGTAACGTAAATATGTGCAGAAAATAGGAATATAAATTCCATATCTAGTGAAGTATTACTAAAATAACATAAGAATAACAATATATCTGATATAAAATCATCTGGAGTAATTTTAACATTGGTTTTTATACTAAAATGCAGTCAGTTGAGTTAAAGCCCTGTAATCTTTATAACTGGTGTAGCTATGTTTAATTAAAATGTGTTTTATATAAAGACAGTATTTTAAGAAATACACTTACAAAATTTTTAAAAATACCAATTTAAACTAATTTAATTACCATTACCAATTATAAATTGTAAAGTTTCAAGAGCTCAGACTCAATCTAAACTTGAGGTGTTTAAAATAAATCAGGTGTTATGCTAAATTACATTTAATTATTAGGATCCTATAAACAAATTTACAAAATGTACAATATTACACAAATGTCATTGTACAAACTGTAACCAATGCTAGTTTTGACAACATGACATTCTAGAAACTTTATCTGCATTCATATTTCCATTTCGGTATATAGTAATGTAGTATAAGGTAGTGTGGTCAAGATCCCAAAATAATAATTTATTTCAACCAGAATTTATGGTTAGGAACACCTCACATTATCTGCTTCTCATTTAGAATGTATATTTGAATAACATATGTAAAAAGGGCAAAATTAAGTTGAATATGTAGTCAACAATCACCTGCAAAGCCCATATTACAATGAAAGACTTGAACAAATTATAAAATTAAAATTCTGTTATTAAAACAAATCCTTAAAATTATTCTAAACTAATTATTCGCACAATTATAATATGGTAGAAGATATTATTTAAACACAGTAATCAAAATTTGCAATATAAATATGTGTAGATAAATTTATTTTTATGATCAAATTGGATTTAAAAAGCAACACAAATCCAATTAATCACAAATTAACCACCTTAAATTAATATGTTTTTAATATCATAAATATGTATATTTTTGTGGGTAGTTTTCTTTTAGTTATAATGAATTGAATATTTCTTGGGATATTCAGTTATGTGAAGCAAGGTAATGTTATATTATTATCAATATTTTTTACATTTTCGTTGGGTTTCAATAGTTTGTAAAGAAAGCTTATATTTTCTGTTAAATAATTAATATGATTATAATTAAATACCTTATAATAAAATAATAAATTTTTAAATAATAAATAAATATATAAATCCGTTAAATCAATTAATATATTGTAATTAATTGGCCAATAATGGCTCGACATTTCGTGCACTGAAGTGGCAACCTTATACTGGTGGTCGTGATATTACCACTCCCACTTGAGATCCTCAAGAATCTAGAAATATTCAGAAAGGAAGACAGGCATTGTTGGCAACAGATTCTGTGGCCACATGGACTGCACACCTTGCTTGCCTCATTAATCTTGCAAACATCGCAAGGTGGACAGTTGGAACTATTGGTCCACTCCACAGTGGCCTCAGTAGCAAGATTTGAAGATCTTATCAGCTCCTCCTTCTGAATATTTATAAATTCAATAGGCCATACTTCCTCCTCACAGTAAACTACAGGAATAAACCTGTAATTTCTGTAAAGGGGTGGCAGTTGAATTTCATCTGAAACAGACAATTAAATTGTGTTAAGCTTCTGAAGATATAATTAACACTCTTAAATTGTGTAGTCCATTACGTTCTGCAACGGCCAGAATGACCAATGCAAATAAATCTGGTATTAGTACAGATAAATGTAACTAAGCCTAGAATAGTTACATAGCTCAATCAACTAATATTCCAATTATTTCATAGTATTATAATAAAAATGTTAAATATAGGGAAAATCAATGTAAACTAAAGTAATTAGAACTAAATAGACAAACTGGTAATGTTAGAATACATTATAAACCAACAACATTAATTAGGCTAAAGGCTAATAGACGGATTTAAATGAAACAGTAAAAGTGAGACCTATGGGACCCAGCCGAAATGTATAATATTAAATTAATTTTGACCAAATATAATCAGGGATAGTGAATATAAGTATAAAAATGTGCGGAATGTAAATAAGGCATAGCTAGGGAGAGTTGTATTTCTGTAAAGATGCAAATTTTAATTTAAAACATAATAGCCTAAGAAGTGGGAAGATGGTTTATACGATCTTGCCACACTGCAGCGACAGCGATACCGTTGAAGTTTGAGTTAGCAAGAAGAAACAGCAAGTTAATTAAATTAGAAGAAATAAAGACAAACAAATTATTAAATGGAAGTTAAAAAATTAAAATAATACATTGGAGTAAAGAAAAGTCTTTCACAAAAATTGAAACTAATTAAAATTCAAAATTACGAAATAAACAAAGTCAGTCACCATCACCATAGAAACGGCTTTCTCATTGGTTAAAAATGTAAGATGGACATCGAAAAGGCAGAAGTTTGAAGAAATTGGCGAGACGAAGCCAAAAAGGCGACGCTTAGTCAGAACAGTCTGAACAGTGATCGAGTGAGGTCGTATTGATAAACGCAGAACCATTAACGACCCAATATGTGGTAAGAAGTCTATATAAAGTGCTACGATGTGACCCGGGGGGTGTACAAATATATGAGCTGTGGCTCATATATGTTTCTACCAACATCTTGACCAAGAAAATGAAAAAAGAAGCCGAACTTAATAAAATTCACCGACGCAATGCAATGCATTGAAGCCTACATCCAAACCCCATGAAAGCTGGGAAAAAAACCCAAAGACAACCCAACTATAGAAGATACCTAACGTTTTGCAGTGTAAGGTTATATAAACAATTTAATTTCCTTTTAGATAAAATTTTATTTCAACATATATTAACTTAAAATCAAAATTAACAAAAAATTGAATAACCTAAGGGACTGAAATCCTTTGACTTATATACTAAATATCAGCAGGAAGTTTTTATTAAATGCCTAGCATATAACAAAGTAATTACGTTAACCTATAAATAGGTAAATATTAACCAGAGTCTATTAGTGAATTAAAAGGATTGTTTGTTAAAAGGCATAGCCTAAAGTAACTAGAAATTAACCTTAAAATGTTTGAAAGTAAACAAGACTCTAAAATACGTAAAATTTTACTATAATACTCAAAATTATGTGCAAATTAATTATAATAATTGAATTTAAATAGATGATAGTAGACATATTAAGCAATTTTGGATTTTGATAATAATATTAGAAAAGGATATAGTAAGTGTGTATATATATATATATATATATATATATATATATATATATATATATATATACACACACTTACTATATCCTTTTCTAATATTATTATCAAAATCCAAAATTGCTTAATATGTCTACTATCATCTATTTAAATTCAATTGTTATAATTAATTTGCACATAATTTTGAGTATTATAGTAAAATTTTACGTATTTTAGAGTCTTGTTTACTTTCAAACATTTTAAGGTTAATTTCTAGTGTGTGTGTTAATATAAATAATAATAAAAATGTAAACATAATAAACGGGACATATTCTGTACTAATACCATGAAACAAGATAATCATGGTAATTCAAAAGTAAGGTTAGGTAAAATTAAAAAAGCTAAATCCTGTTAATTAAAATAAATCAAATAATAATAAGTAATTCTAAATTCAAACAGATAATAAAAAATGTATAGTTTCCAATTAGCTGTGTTTTCATTTAAAATCAAATAAGTTCACTAGGTATCCATGTATAGTCTATAAGTCACAAGTGTCTCTCAAAGGCTCCACTACGCCGAAAGGAGCTTAAAAAGGCTTATGGGAGGCTAATTGGTTTTCATAAAAAAAAAATTCATGAGTTGGTTCTCCTGAGAGGTTTATTCCTTGAGATACAGGTCTCGAACCAAGGTTGGTAGTCAAGGGATAAACCATTACTCTCTTACGGACAATGTGTGGTAAAATGAAGATAGGTGAAGAATGGAGAGAAAAGGCTAGTTGGAGGGTAAAAAAGGGGGGGGGAGGTAAGGTCTGTGAGAGTTCGGTGAATCTTAATTAATCACTTTTACATTAGTTTATTACTATCTTTCTTTCTGTCTTGGCAAGTTTTTACAAATTGACAAAATAAATTAATTTCGGATAGTCATAGAATAAAGTAAATGCGATTAAATAATTAATGCTTTAAAATTATGTGAAAATTATCCATTCATTCCTTACCACTTTCAAATGGGTTTGCAATATTTTCAGTGCCGGTTGCCTCTGCCATTATTGGTTGCTGGTTTATCTAAACAGAAATTACAATAATTATTTTTAATACATCATAATATGGATGCATGCGTGTGTGTGTTGAGTGTGTGTGTGTGTGTGTGTGTGTGTGTGTGTGTGTGTGTGTGTGTGTGTGTGTGTGTTGCTTAATCAAGTAAAAACTACTAGACTATTGAACTGAAATTTTACTTCAACATAATACTATCTGTGTACCGCCCCAATGGCTTTAAAGCTCAATTGGCTTAACACTCAATTATACAAATACAAATTAAACCAATACAATTATTCCTCAACCCCGTGGGAAGAACGGGTACTTTGCTAGTGCATAATAAATCATTAAAACATAATAAATTACATTAAACACAATTATTTTTTGTTAAGAATTGTGAAGGAATAGCTTTGTCAATGCATTTACAGTTTCAAAACCAGACATAAAGTATGTTAATAGTTTGCACCAAAGTTACTCAAAAAAAACTTGAGATTTATTTATTGAAAAATTTACTGATTTATTTAATGGAATCAATATGTTTACAACAAGCAACTTTAAGAGTTTTGTTAGTTTGTGATTTTTATAACCCCTCTTTAGTATTGTGTTATAGAATAAATTTTTTACAAGAACTAATACTCATAAACATTTTTTGTTTTCTGAACTCTCCTTGTAGCTCTTAGATCATGTTACTCAGAACATGATCTATTATTCTCTTATTCGTAACGTAGATTATTCTACAGAATAATGTGACTCTCCTGTATCTGCATTATATATTTATATTAAATTTACCTGTGGTTGAACGGATGTGGGATCCTCATGGGGTCTGTTTCCTCGATAACTTCTCCTTAGAGCAGGGGTTTGGCCTGAAAATATTATAGTGACAGTATTAGTACACTGTGTGTAACAAGTAATTAAAGTTTGGCAACATATCACAATATTTACTAATAGTGATATAACAACTACATATAATTCATTTTTGCTTTCAGTTGATAATTATTTTGCAATTTTTGTGTAGTACATTATGTGGTTTTTTTAATTTACTACTTTTAGTATAACTATGCAAAAAACCATTATTTACTAATATTTTGCAGTAGATGAGTTTGCACTGGATCAGTATATCTATTGATTTAGTGTCAAATTCATCTACTATAATATATCAGTAAGTAGAGGTTTTGTTTGCCAAGTGACACTAAAACCAGTATTTTACAATTATTTAATGCAATATCTATACCATATCTAAATATAAAAATTAAAGTCCTGACAGACTGATCAACATAAAGCCGAAACTAATAGCGATAACACTAGAAGTTAGTGGGAACCTTCGCCATAAGGCAAGGAACATTGGGTATTTAGCACAGGTCTAAGAGAGCATTAAGTAAAATTTTAATTTTTATATTATTACATTCATTCAAAACTCATTTTCTCATGTTTGGACATTTTTCAGATGAATAAAAAATATGCATTTCAAGTATTTTTTTTTAAAAATTAATAAATTATAATAGGAAAAAGCTATTATTAGTTAACAGTTAACTGATTTGATTAATGAACTTTTAAAATAATTTTTTTCTAATTTCAACGGCTCGAATAACAAAAAATACTCTTTATATTAATAATTATGTATATTAATTATATACTACCAACTATCTTTATGATGTTTATGAAAAGTAACAATTTTAAACTTGCACTAGCAAAGCCATGTCAGAGGTGCTAGTAGAATATAATTAACTACAGTCTATGGGTCAATGTTCAACATGTATTCTTGTACGTGTCCACTTGTGTGTACCAATAAAATTGTAGAATGTAATAAAAATATAATTTACGTTTGTGATGCAATGAAACGGAAATTACCTATTGCACGTCTGACAATCCTTCTCTGACGCCTTCTACCCCTTCCTCTAGCAGTTTGGTTGTCAATGTTGTCAGTCACTGTTGACACCGATGCTGACAATTGAACACTTAGATCCTCATTGCCATCACCAGCATCAACTGGAATATTAGCTGACCCATATTCCAGTGTGTGGCTGGCAACAGCCACAGTTGATGCTGCTGTTGACATTGGAGGACCGGATATGTCATCATCATCATTAGCATCATCTGGAATAATAGCCAGTCCAGCATGGACATTATCCAGAGCATGGCTGACAACATTGAGAAATTCACTGACGGTATATCTCTGATCCAGTAGTTTGTCAGAGGCAAGTTTAATCCTCTTATCATTAAGAATGTATGATGTTTTCTTAACCCTTGCCCCTGCTGTACCATTTTGCAGAGAAAAGTATTTCTGTAGGAAAGAATTTTCCAACTTTCTCATACCATCTGAAATCACACATCTCTAAATAATTCTCCTTTAGAAAAATTTTATATATAATATAAACATAAACCTATATAAATATTTTATGGTTAATGTGATAAAATGCTAATTACGTATATGTGGGAAACATGACCAGAATAAGTTAAAAGAATCACCAGCTACAGGAGGTAAACCAAATAATTAATTTTAAAACTGTAACTAAGAAAATAATATACTGTAATTATTTATTAAAATGCATGAAAAATTAATGTAAAACAGTAAACTAAAACTTGAAACAAAAACCATAGCTGAATAAAAAGTCAACATCTGATATTTTTCCATGTGGGCTAATATTTAGGCTAAAAACTGTTAAAATTAATTTTAATTTTCAAATAAGTATAAATAATTACAAAAATGTAGATATTGAAAATATTGTGAAAATAATGCCTATAAAATCCAGTAAGCAGAATGCTGCTTTATATCAAGTAAAATTCAACAAAGGTATAAATATATACTACAAATTTAATTTGTAAAGACTAACCAGTGAAGGTCCAAACATTAGGATGGGCATGATGCATCTTTCGATCCAAAGCTCGATGATATGACTCTTGGTCATTGTTTGTTCGTCTTTTTTGTCCAAAGACGGGCAAAGCTTGAACACCGACGCCTGCAAGTAAAGTGAAATTCAAATTATTTTGTTGACCCCATATATACTTTTTTGCAAAATATAATTTCTATAAAACAAATAAGTTGGTACAATATCGAGTCAAAAGTTTATTTACTTAATGCAACATATTGGCAGCCGATTTCTTGCCTTTATCAAGCCTGAAAAGAATTTTACATTGCATTATAAATAGGTATAAAAATACAAGTACATTCACTACAAAAAATTTCAAACTTGAAAAACAATTTAAAGACATTTTAGTCAAAAACAGAATAAAAGAACCCACAAACGTTTCGAGAGTCATAAATTCATCTAAAATGTAGTTAAAACAGTAACAAAACTGCAAGATCAACAATATACACTATAACTAACCACAGCCATCCACATTGGACGACATTTTTATATAACGAACCGTGCCTTCCACGTTGGACGACAAATTTTATATAACGTACCTTGCCATCCACATTGGACGACAATTGTTATATAACGTACCTTCACTTAATGTATCTCTACAGGATAATATTTTACTCTTAGGAAATTAAATTAATAATCCAGCTACTTGCTTTTATAATTATAGATTTATTTTATCCTGAAATCAATATTGCATATACAGGTAGTTCATATAATTCTTTTACTGACTCTAATATTTGCCGATAGGCATCAAGACTCTTATTACTATTGATTTTTTTTTTACAATTCTAAATTTACTTTCTTTAGCTATCTAAGGGCGTGTATAAGTTACTGCACTTGGTTTGATAAATTTTATATTTCAGTTAACTATGACTTTTTAAGGAATTTCTAAAGTTTAAAAGATGCTTAATGTTTGTTACTTTAGAGAGATGGCTTCAAGTTAAAATAAATGTATTACTTATTACTTGCGTGGTTCCTTGCTTCACTTTACTTGACACAAATTCACTTATTAATATTTTCCTATCAATCTCACTTTCTTAATTTCTCGAAATGCTTCTACTCTGTAACTGACTTTATTAATCACTTCCTTATTTTAATCTCACTTGTTACCCTAATCTCCCTCTTTATACTTCACTTTCTATTTAATAATCTCCCTGGCTACCCTTTAATCTCCCTCTATTAATCTCCCTTACTTAAATTTCCACGTTACTTGTTTGAATTTGATATTTCTTACTAAAAACTGAACATTACTTCTCCCTCGAGTCCTGCATTATGACTCCTCGAGTCCTACCACATGACCCTTTCGAGTACTCAAAATTGACTGCCTTTCCTGAACATCCTTTTGGATTGTATCCGTTTGTGTTTCATCCCCTCTTCAAATTTGATTGGCTCCCTTAAGGCGCTCAAACTCTGGCTAGCCTATGAAATTTTGACGCTTCCCGCACTTTCCTCTTTTTGCTTCGTTGGAATTTGTTGAACTTTAATAGTATCTACAGTGCTCAAATAAACATGAATATCCTTTCTGTAAGTTCTTTTTCTCAATATGCAATTCACACAGAAGAAATCTATTTCATGAATGATTAAAAAAAAAAACATTTACGTAGTCTAAAATAAAAAATTACGACATTCAACTAGCCAAGGACAAGTAATCAAAGGGTAGAATTAATGAAAAAGCCTTACCCTGTATCCATGTGCTCAGAACATAATCGAGGAAACATCTCATGTCAGCAATTACGTTGTCCTCCTCCGCTTTCCGGACAATGTAGTCATAGCCTTCCCGTAATCTGTTGCTAGGCAACAGGGGAAGGCTTGTGCACATTTTGAGAATTTTCTTTACAGAAACATTTGTGAGAATTAGGTTGGCCAATCCTGACTGCCTTGCCTTTTTAAACATTGACTGTAATATACACATAGTTAAATTATACTACTGTGTTAATTATTACTTTTTTAATCATTTAAAAGTAAGTGAAAACTATTGACCTATGCAGACACGTTTCGAAGCTGTTGTATCATAGACGAACTCTAACCTTACTTCCTAACTTTATTAGCAGCTTAAGCTTCAGCAATGAGACAGCAGTTTTGTATAGCATCAGCATAGTAAGCTTATCGTTTTCACTTTATAAAGTTTGTGAATTCATAAGTAAAAAAAAATAAGTAAAAGTAAAAAATAAAGATGATTTCAACAACCAACAATACAAAATTGTAAAAACAAAACACAATCATAAATACTTAATTCTGATTTGAAATTCATCACTTGATTCTGATTTAAGATTTAATTGCAAATAAACTACTACATAATTACTATTCAACTAGTCATAGTTTTTAAAATTCCATACTCAATTTTTAAAACAAAAATGGACTGATCTTTTTTTAAATTTGTCTATTGAAAAATAACTGGAAGTAGTTTTTTCCAAGTGATATTAATAAGAAAATATTAAAAATCTCTTAGATATACAACACGGAAACTGCATTTAAACTTTGTTTTATGCAAGGTTTATCTAATTATATTATTAGAGAAATGATTCCGCATAATTTGCTGTTTATATTGATAGTGATATATAAAGTAGAGTAATATAAATATATATTTTTCTAATACAATTTTTAAGTAATCTAATACTTACATTTGCGACGTGAAACCAACATCCAACCAGCTGTGCTTCAGGGAATGCAGCCTGAGCAGTTCCTTGTAATGCTTTTTCAAAATCGGTTATAATGGATGTTGGCCTAAGACCAGGAACAATATTTTTAACATAGTTAAAAATATTGTCATAGGCCTTTCTGGTTTTTCTTTCCATCATAACACTTATTGCAGGAAAAGCCTAAAAGTTATATAATATTTGATATCAGTATTATATAGTTTATACTCTTAATATTATAATAAATAATGAATACAAATATTTCAAAATCATGAATTGTTTAAGTTTATATGTTTTTCAAAGCTTTTTGTCAATAAATGTATTAGCATCTTCAGGAAAAACAAGGATATAACCAAATTCTATGCATAGCACTTTTTGTTATGACATTATTAATGGTTATATTGAAAATAGTTTAGTGTTTTAGTTTCACTTGAATTTGTTCATTAATTAATTTGTCTTCAACTCGATGTATATAAATTTCTAATGTAGCATAAATTTCTAATAAGTAGCACTTGCTGATATTTGTTGAGGATGGCCATTTCGGGAGATGTGTCTCATTGTCAACTCAGACTTAACACTATAGTGTTTTATATTATATTATAATATTTTAAAATATATATTCATCCTTTTCTTATCTCTAATTATTTACTTCTTCAGGAAATGTATATTCATTATTGATACAATAAGTAGCCAAACTTGATTGGTATATGTTATTTTTTATATGAAGGTTTAGATGTCCTTCAAATCTATCTATTAATTTTTTTTTCTTCAATTTTGTAGTCCATTACCTTAAGTGAATCTTAATCACTTAAACAAATATAAATTTTTTCATTACATGATTCATTACAATCCTTCATCCATTTTATTTTGATTGTTATTTTGTATTATATTTGAAATTATATTATCAGTATTGTAAGTAATTTGTATAATTTTTTTCTATTAATCTTGTAATCTTTAGATATTTTGTTTAATGTAAATGTATAAATTGTCAAAATTTTTCTCTTGTATTATTAGTAAAGTTATTGCCGATTTTTTGTTTTCTTATAATGTTATTAAATAATTTGGATAGTTGTGAGATTTAGCAGCCACCTATGATATTTTGAAAAATTATTCAAAATTTCAAATAGGATGATATTCAAAATAATTTTTTTTATTGTCCTCGGACAGTTATTAGTAGGATAAAAAATACAGTGCAAGGGCATAAGTTGTAAATTTATCGTTTTTGCATGCATGTATTTAAATATACATATGATATTTCCAGTTAGGATAGATTTGGATTTGAATGTATACATTACTATATACCTATATTCAAATGTACCCAAAACGCTAATTACAATAGTAAGGTCACCACAGTAATAAAGTTACATTTAGAAATCGTATAATACTTACATGATCAAAATGAATAGACATTATGGTGAACAGCTGGTAGCATGGAGGAACATTTGGTACAACTTTGAATGTTGCATCCATGTGTAATTCATTGGCACCAGGGAGTAACTGTAGAAAATGCTCGGATGCAAATATTACTGCTGCCCCAGCCTCTGCATCCTCAATCGTTCCTCTATAGAAATCCTTGTTGCCAATGGATTTACAGAATCGCACATTCCCATCTACCATACGTCCATATTCTACAAGACTCTGCGGAACTCCCACATTTTGTGAAACACGGCGTGCTCTAAACATTGCTGAACTCAGTGAGTTGAACCCAACCTTACCGGATACCTCAATTGGAACCCTGAAACATTAACAATTACAATTTCTTTATTACATGAAATATAAAGTAGGCCTAATTATTGCATGTAAATGAGTGAAAATGTTTTACTAACTTGACGAGTGTTTCAAAACGCATAAGCAAGTTGGTTAAAAAAGTTTTTACTCAGCTATGTAATATTTACTTATGATTAATTAAAATATTGTAATATTAGATTGTGTTTAATTTGTTTTTATTTAACATTGGTCTATTTAAAGTCTATGGAAGTGGTGTTAAACATGGGCAACATCAGAAATCAAAGATTATATTCATTTAACATAAATAATATATAATTTAAAACAACATAGGTTATTCAAATACAAGAATATTTATTAATTTATATTCAAAGCTTTTCGTTGGTAAACAGAACCAACATCATCAGGAATGAAAAATACAATAATGCAAGATATAGGCCTAAAACATCTGTTAAATTAGAAATAGAATTGTTGCTAAATTTATACAAATTGCCAAGTTTATTTTGTTGCTGTAACATTATAGACATTGAATATAGTATCAAATTTAGAATGTATTTGTATTTGTTCTTTTATTAATTTGTTATTATTACTGTATTTATATATTTCGAATGCTTCATATATATTCATTCTTAATCTTTCATTAATTTCTTTTATAAGTTTCATATTTTCAATATTTGGAAATTGTTGATTATTATTATTACAATGATTTGCGAAATTTGATTTATACATTTCTAGATTTATTTAAGCATTCAAATGTTCTTTATATTTTTCTTTAAATTTTTTCTTGGTTTGACCTATATAAGTTTTATTACAGTTTTCGCAACCAAATTTATAAACACCAACTTTTTTATGCATATTATTTGTTTCATTATTATTATGTATTATGTTTATTATTAGTTTAGTATGCAAATTTGATATTTGTATTTTGAAATAATTTGGGGATATTTTTATTTCATGGCCTATAATTAAAAATGAAGTCCATATTGTATTATTCTTATTTTTATAAATTAAATTATAATGCTGTTTATTAAAAATATTATAATTAAGTTTGTCAACAGTTTTCAATCATAAGAGACAACCATAAGAAAAAAATGATATATTTGAATATATGATATACCGTAAACCAACTTTAACAAACAAAATTATACCAAATAATTCCAATCACCCATATAATCAAAAAATGGCTGTTTTATATAACATATTATATAGAATGCATAATATCCCCATGAATGAAGAAAATAGAATAAGAGGAAAATACATAATTTATCAAATTTCATTAGAAAACGGTTATAAATAGAAAACTGTTTGACAAACTTGATTATAATATTTTTAATAAACAACATAATTTAATTTATAAAAATAATAATAATACAATATGGACTTCATTTTTATTTATAGGCCATGAAATTATAGACCAACGAAAAGCTTTGAATATAAGTTAATAAATATTCTTGTATTTGAATAGCCTATGTTGTATTAAATTATTAAACAAGAAAACATATTTTATATTTATGTAATATAAGTAATTTATTAAATAATATATATATATATAAATTATATTATAAAATATATTAAATATTTAAATACATAAAAATTATGTTATTTTTTAATAAATTCCACTCATTTATATTATATTGTTTTCTCTAAGGCAATGTTTAACATTTGTAAAATAGGACAGTCAAGTTGTTGTCCACATTGTTAAGTACAATTTGCACCTAAGCATGCATTTTTTTTAGAAAATTAAACGTATTACATACCTGGCACATTCTTCGTCAAAAATGATGTTAAAAGGTGTAGCCTCAACCTTACACCTTTTAAGGATGCGTTCCCTCAGAGTTTCAACTGAAATATACGTTAGGTCAGGTCCATGATTGTGGTTGCTGTGTTTCACAAAATTCATCAGGGTTTGTTCCGATCCCCGTAGCGGCATAGAAGCCCTGGCAGGACAAGTTTTGTATAATATGCACTTCAGGTAGATTTTTGTACCGACACTACTGTCCCCATAATAATGGTATCCGTCATCGATGTGAAATACATCGGCACGATATTTGGCCAACCTAATGCGCTTGACATCCATTTTTTAATGAAAAATAAAGCTAGTATTATTACAAAACTCACGACCTACATGAACAATTGCTAGTTGAGGTATGAAGACGGATCTTCGGCAATTGAATATTTATATCACGGAGATGGGATAGTCCAAATGCTTACTCCCCTTTAAATTTTTCACCCTTTCTTGTGGCACTGACAACCGTGGTCCTTGTAATAACATTGGCTTAAGTTGGAGTTAGGCACTATTGTTTTTTTACTTAAATACCCTTGCTCTGTTTATGTTTGCAAGAGGAGATAACAAGTCTAGGGTGGAAAACTACCACCATCTGTTCTTATAGACCCTGGTAAAATGAAGGCTTCAAAGTGAACACTTTAAAATATATATTTTAGAAAGCTATTACTCTATTTGGAATTTGTATATAGTTTACACTAAGACTACATACTATTGTGGTCCATCTAACGTTTACAATTATGAAAAAAAAAACACCTCACCAAGCAGATCAGACCTATCAATTCCATTTGATTCAGGCACTGTGAAATATATTGCACTGTGCATTAAAGTATAGTAATATTTACATATTATGCAATAATTTGCTAAATAAATTTATGACCTCTTCACTGTAATTAACAGTAACTCAGATGTGTCACACAAGTTATGAAGAAAATTTAAATATAGACTAACATACAAATAAAAGAAATAGATCTATTATTTTCAAAAAAAGTCACACATACTTTCACATTCGGGTTGCCTTCGCCAGTGCCAAACACTCAACACTCACAAATTGTCAGCTATTGTCAACTAAATATAATTGTGAACGGAAACAATTGTTGACAAGAAAGGGTGTATTATACACGTTTTAAGAATCTATTTCAAATTGGTATGATTTAAAAGTTAAATGGAATGAATAAAATTGTATTCATTCAGTAAAATTTTATTTATGTAATAAACTTTTTCCGGTATGTTTTTTAAAATACTTTTTTGAAATAAATTTTAATATACACTTTCTTAAAATTTAGTCATTACACATTATTAAGTTATATTTATGATTATGTGTTTATTGGATATTTGTTACGAGTAGGCATGATAACATAAACCAATTTATTATATATTAGTTTGAAATTCGGAAAATCATTCTATTATTAATTCAATATCGACTAATTATAATGAGTAACATAGTTTAATTACAAATTTTTAAATTAATACTGCCTTAGGCGCGTCTGATACTTTTTAAGAACCAATATCGTTTAAGTAAAATAGTTGAATAAAACTTGTATTCGGTAAATTTTGCTACATCTAATACAGGATTTCTATTAACTACATTTATTAATTAGAATAACTACATTCTATTTAAATCTATGAAGTGTGATCGTAGTAATAGCACGCGGCGACGGTCTAGGTGGCTAGGTAAAAGGTTAACAAACGAATGTCTTGGTAACATATACAGACAAATGTTATCAACTAACTTCTTTCATTTTTACCGCCTTCTAGTGGCAAACAAATTTTTTTTGGGAAACTGACTATTTTTGTAAAACAGATAGATTTATGTTTTAAAAATAGATGGTTGATTAGGAACTTATGGTTGCTGTCAACACTTGTTGCAAACTCCATTGTAAACGTGGCTCAAGACTGGTGATCATCGACCATACAGTTTATTTGAGACATAGGCCTATACGATACAATTTACTAGCGCGCTCCATGGAGGATTCACTCGTTTAAAATGTGTAATTTTATATGTTAATTTCACCTTATGAGTGATTTTATGAATCAATTTATATAACGTCACTCAATATGTAAATTAATAAATTTTAAAACAACTAATAATTGTTAACGATTATGGATTGGGAATACAAAGTTATAATAGTGTATTATTTATTAAATAAATCTTTGACTGCCGATTTGTATTCATGATACAATAATGTCAGGTATTTATACAGATGTATATTATTACATTCTGTTGTTTCCATCCTTCACACTTATTGTGGTTCTCATTAAATTTAAAAAAAAAATTAATATTGCATAAATGGAATAGTACTAGTGCTGACCTGTTATCTCGTAAGACGTTTTTTTAATAACATGCAAAGTCTCTAAAATTATACTCTCTCTGCCCATTTGATATGGGTAATGTGCCATTTTTAGCCTTAAAAATCAACATTTTGCAAAATCCTTTCTTAGTGTACGTCTATGAACACCTTAATGTACAATGAAAATATAAAGTCTCTACCCTTTATAGTTTCGACTCCATGTTCATTCTCTCAGTCACTCAGGATATATATTTTGAGTACAATTTTCTGTCTTTCCTGACGTTACAATATAATCCTATGGTGACGCGTTTCGGAGTGATTCCATTTTCAAAACTTAAATCGTACTCAAGAGTACTGTAGTCAAATTTACTAAATTATATGTACATATAGGTGTTTCAGGAGGAATCTGCCATACTCCACAACTTAATCCTCTCACCAAAATAATGTAAAAGTTCATATAGGCTAAACATGAGTCTAGAAAAGCGAGTTATACAGAATCAAAGATTTAACCTGAAATTCACCCACCTCAGTAAAATTAACACAGTGAAATTTTCAGGGTGTTAATTAGAAAGGTTTTATGTAAAATGAGCTTATCTATAGGCAATTTAACGGAGTTATTGTACTCCAAACGCAAAAAAGTGTATTTTTGACCCTAAACCTTTTGCTTCAGCCCAATTTTTTTCCTGCGATTTTTTCAGCTCATTTTGCATAAAACGTTTCGAATTAACAAACTCAATTAATACCCTAAAAATTTCAGTGTGAGGTAATTTCATTAAAGGAGCTGAATTTCGGGTTAAGTCTTTGACCCTGTATAACTCGCCAAGACAGCATTTCCGGACCTATGTTTAATATGAATTTTCTTTTCATTATTTTGGTGAAAGGAATTAACTTGTGCAGTATGACATATAACCCCTGAAACACCCTGTATATGTGTATATATAGTCTAATCTAATTTAGCCTAAAGTAAAGAGACAATGTTAGTATAAAAAACATGTGTTGTAAAGCCTAGTATCTAGAGATAAGCAGGTGTGCATATTCCTAGAATAAATCAAGTTAATATCGCTGTTTACAAAGCTTTACAGTTTAATTCTAATTATAACAATAAAGTTGCTTCTTCTTACTTCAAAATTACATTTAGTTGTTTTATAAACCATTCTGCCGTAAGAAACGAAGACGAAGCAATATATATTAGTGGACGTTAGGCGAAAGCGGTTGGGGGAATAGAATGCTGTCGTCAAGTTTAAGGTTTTATCTCAGAGAGAATTAGGCCACTCTGTGGGGCCACTGTTATCAAGTTTATCTTGATTTGTAATGACAGTAGGTGCAGATAGTGTCTATTTATAAACGGATAGAATAGAGTAGAAGTAACTTTAATCATATTTAGGAACGACTCAGCCTTAACGTATATTTGTACCACGAAATAGCTCAACCGATAATTACCACTTATGTTTCACCTCATAATTACGAAACATATCTTCAATTCTCATCTTACTGTGAAATCTTTTTACTAATTACTTAATGATAAACATTACTATAGTTCATATAATTATTAGTCATGCGTAAAAACTTCATTATTATGCTACCTGTTTCAATTCTGATTTCAAATTAACAAACATTTGATTACACAGTAAAAATTACTGATCCCAAACCTGGCGCTGTCACTAAAATCACCGATTTGTTAAAGTCACTGGATCGACCATCCATAAACCTATTACAATTAGGTTTATTAGTATTGAAGAATCAACCAGCAGCATACAGGTTGTCAGAGACTTCACTATTAACACAGCTATAGTATTACAATAAAAATATTTCCAAACAAATAATACAATTCTCATCTTACAGTGAAATCTGTTTACTAATTACTTAATGATAAATATTACCATAGTTAATAATTATTAGTCATGCGTAAAAACTTTATAATTATGCTACTTCTTTTAATTTCGATATCAAATTAACAATTATATATATATATATATATATATATATATATATATATATATATATATGAGAGAGAGAGAGAGTGTGTGTGTGTATGTCGAAACGATTGAGGTTTCAAATACAAGAGCTATTTATTAATTATTATTCAAGCTTTTCGTTGATAAATAGTACCAGCATCATCAGGAATGATAACTGTTTATCAACGAAAAGGTTTGAATACAAATTAATAAATAATTATTTTACGTATTTGAAAAACCTCAGTTGTTATTTGTTATTATACAAGAACAATAATTTTATATATATCATTTATACTATAATATACTTATGCATACATTTTCACGAATGGAGACACGTAATTAGAGTCTTCGAAACTTGACTCGCATGTATACCAAGTAAGATTCTTGTTAAACTACATTATAGTATAGAGTAAGTAAATACAAAAGAACTGTGTTGCAAAGCTATATATATATAGTGATAAGAAAATAGTGATGGGCCCTCCATACTTAAAATTATACCAGATTTCTAAATAATCGGATAATTAGTTCTATGCAAAAATTGTAAACAGTGTAAAATTTTGAATTTCGCTTTAAATGCAGGAATTGCTATCAATTTGAATAAAATGCCGAGGAACTATTCCTAAAGAAAATCTTCGTCAGTCATTTTTATTTCTACAAAATACAATATATCCCTTTAAGAATGATTTAAAAAAATTATCTATCAATTTTAATATTTTAATTTTATTTGAATATTTGACTTTAAATTGGTCCTCCTTATATAGACCGTAGGCGATAATAGTCCCCATATATATTATATATATATATATATATATATATATATATATATATATATATCACCCCAGGCATCATTTTTCAAGGCACGTTACTGTACGCTGTTCATATTACGGAACTGTAAAAGATGTTTAGAAGTTTTTGTGTTCAAAGCAATACAGTATTTCTAATAGTAGTAACAAAAATAATATACTTAAAATTGTACGAAATTCAAACAGTAGGCTACGTACTCTTAGAATTAATAAAGACCCACACTTTCTTGGTTACAGAAAAACTTGTAATTGGTGCCATAGTTATAAAAGAATGTTACTTATAACATCAGAGATATTCCATCCAACGTTGCATTTAAAAACAACAAGCTTAAAACATACCACAATTCATTAATTAACTTTGGCCTACGTGATAGTTAAACGATAGGTACGTAGGTTTATCGTTCAGAATAGATATCATGACTTGTTGCTTATTTATTAACTTAATATTAATATTGTAGTATTGTTAGTTTTGAAGCTACATGTATACGTATACACCACCCACTTACTCAAAAATAAATTTTAACAATATTCAATATGCTTAAAATTTTCTTTGTTAGAGTGTTATATATATATATATATATGTATATACACACACATATATATATATATATATATATATGTATATACATATATATATATATATATATATATATATATATATATATATATATATATATGTGTGTGTGTGTATTCTTGTGTATTAATAAAGAACTAAGTCAAAATACAAATACAAGAATTATAATTGAATTCTTGTAAAATTCAATTATAATTCTTGTATTTGTATTTTGACTTAGTTATATATATATATATATATATATATATATATATATATATATATATATATATTAAATATGGCGATATGTTTTCTTGTAATATAGTTAATAAATTAAAAATATTTCAAAAACAAGAATACTTTTAAATCATATATTATTCAAAGCTTCTCGCCGATAAAACAGTACCAGCATCTTCAGGAAAATAATTATCTAATAAAATATTGTTACAAAAATTAAATCATATGTACTACAAAGAATCATATGTTTATAAGTACTGCACTTTATGTAATTTTCTCTATAACATCAATGACCTTATAAATAGTTTGGTGCCTTGATCTCACTTGAATTTGTTCATCAATTAATTTGCCTTATACTTTATGCTTATAAATTTCCAATGCTTCGCATATATTCATCTTTAATCTTTTATTTAATTCTTTTATTAATTTCATATTTTCTCTTTCAGGAAATTCGTGTCCATTATTAATACAATGAGTAGCTAAATTTGATTTGTATATGTTTGGTTTGATATAAGCATTTAATTGTTCTTTCTATCTTTCTTTTAATTTCTTTTTTGTTTGTCCTACATATAATTTATTACAAGCTTGACATTTTATATTATATACACCATTTCTTTCGTGCATATTATTTTGATTATTATTGTTGTTTAGTATATATATTAACCCGAAGAAGCAGTTGTATTCGGAACCTGCACGCGGGGCTTTGGAGAAATTATTAAACATTGAGAATAAAATTAAGTGTTAATCAAAGTTCTGAAAAAAATATTAATAAATAAATAAATAAAATTGTAAATTGATCAGATTTGTGGTTATTGTGTTAAAATTAAATTCAGTGTTAGAGATAAGAAGTGTTTGCATAAGAATAGTTGAATTTTTCTGAATTTTGTTAGATCACAAGCTGATAACGGAATTGTAAGACGTAGTCAAAGACTTGGGGAACAAAAGGGGAAAATGAGTAACCTAGAACAATTAGGGCAAGTTATTGAAACACCAGTCTAGTTTACAGATACTAGTAGCGAAAAAACGCGAGATGGTGAAAGTCAGGGGCAGGGGACCGAAAACAGAGAAACTATGATCCAGAATCCATTAGGGACAAGTGATCAAAACATGGGAACACTAGGAGTAGGCTTAGACATTAAACAATTATTAATGAACCTAATCGAACAATCAAAGAAAGATAGGGCAGAAGATAGAAAGACCGCTGCTAAACATTTTGAACAATTAAATAATAATTTTGAAAAATTACGAGAGATAATAGAGAAAACAAACGAAACAGCAGTTAAACATTATGAGGAACAAAACATTAAAATAAGTAAAACGAATGAAAACACAAGCAAACTAGGGATCCGTTTAATTAACGAAGTAACTGAAATTAAAGATCAGCTCAACGAATATAATAATAATATTAAAGAAACCAATAATAAATTAGATGAAATTCGTGAGGAACTCAAACAAGAAAATATTGACCTCAATAACAAAATATCCGCGGTAAATAATGAACTTAAACCGTTGAGATTGGATTACCCAATTCTTAAGGGATCAAGCGTTAGATTGGTGGAAACCATCATTACCAAACCAAACATTAAAACTTTTGAAGAGTTCGTTAAGGCGTTCAAAAAGAAATTTTGGGGAGAAAGAGCTCAAGAGAGAGTCCGATTTGAATTTGAATTTGGAAGATACCAGGCTAATAGAAGCTCAACAATGGTCGAGTACGTGCAAACAAATGGTTATACGTAGGCTTAGAACCAAAGTTAAAAAGTAACAGATATAACACTGAAAACAGTACAACACAAGTTCGGAGGGTAAAGAGTCAACGACCCGAGACAATAAGGCCAACGGGTGGAAGGTAGGAATCAGGCTCAAAATAAATCTTTTGAAAGAGACAAAAACGTAAGGGTTTGGGACAAATCCACAACCATCGCCTTACAAAAAATGTATGACACAGTCGGCCGACGAACAACATTTAGAATCAGGAATGCAATGCTATTTTTCCCGACTTGAGGGACTTGCTTGCACAAGACGAACCTTCTGAACAACCAGCTGATTACCTTGCCGATTGTCCCGAATTGAAAGTGAACTTAGGAGATGTTACTGTAGATGCATTACTTGCTAGTGGAAGTCAATTAAATCTACTAAGCGAGCAATTTTATATTAATAATAAAGACAAATTTAAAGATTGTTATGAATGGGGAGTGTCAAATGTAAAATTGTTCAGCGCAATGGAACACAAATCAAATCCTATAAAACAACAGGTAGTAACGACAATCCCAATAGGAGCTTACGTGTTGGAAACTCAGTTTATAATAGTGCCAAACTTGATAGCACCATGTATTTTAGGAATTTATTTTGGACAATGAAGCCATTGTGAATTTCGTACAAAAGGCGATAGAAATTGGTAATAAAAACATTAATAATAACTCGAGACAGGAGGAAAATAAATTTAAATTTTGCAAACCTCACAGCATGTAATTAACTGTGATGTAATTAAGGCTCAATATGAAGATAAAATAGCTAATATTATTACTATTAATGAGGAACAACAGGACAAGTTGACAAATTTACTAATTAAATATAGAACAGTTTTTAATACAAAATCTGGATTGATCAGTACCTACTACCAGCATAGCTTTGGAGTAACTGATTATATGCCTTATAAGCAAGTGAGTTGGCCGATTACTTTGACATATAGGGACGCAGTTAATGACGAAATAGCCAGAATGTTAGAAAATGGTGTGATTGAAAGAGCAAACAGCCCACATATAAACCCAATTTGTACCCATTATCAAGATAAGACATACAAGCGTGCGGAACCCCCAGAGTTTCAGATCAGAACGCACCATGAGAAAATTAAATCAGTTGTTTAGAATACTAATTAAAGAAAATCACCTTGCTTGGAAGAAGATATTAAACACTCATCAACGAAATCTACCAAGACACAATCAGAACGACTCCAATTGAAGCTCAGTTTGGAAGGAAACAGCAAAGAATATGGCAGAAAGTGGTGAAGTCTCCAGATAATCGGGAACCAAATGTAAAATCATCGTCAGAAATATGTATTCACATGAAGGAGAGGAGAGAGAAATGTGCTGCCCAATTTAATAAGAACCCAGCTACAGATTACGAGGTAGGAGATTTGGTACTACTAAGGGCTTTAAATGCATCAAAAACGACAATGGGGTTGTGTGCTAAATTCTATAACTTATATAAGGGGCCATATTTAATAAACAAGTGACACGGGAATTCTGCGTATCAGCTTGTGATGTAACTCACGAAATAAGTGGTATTTTCAATTGTCGACTGCTAAAAAAAATACTATAAGCCAGCAATATAATGAAATTCATGTTAGTATATTTAAGACTTGTGAAATTGCATAGTTTGTTAAGGCGGTAGTAAAAACGGCCGAGAGCCTTGAAAAGAACAATAAAAGACCCAAGTAAAAAGGTGGTAAACCAACACTGCTTTGGGGTAAGGATATTGTCTAATAGTAAGGTCATAAATACAGTTGTCAGACCTTTAGGACTTTCAATTGTTGTCTTTTAACTTAGTTTAAGGTAAACAAATGTACTAGTTTTGTATTTTGTTTGTTAAATATTTAGGAGATAAAGGAGAATTCATGTCAGGCTTGTAACTTCTTGTTTGCTAGATTGTATTTTGTAATAAGACCCTCTGATGATGATGACATGGTCACTGAAAATCTACATAAAGGTTTAATCTTAAGTAACTTGTACTATTTGGTAGTATAGATTAATTTTGCGATATTGGGGCTCTTTCAATATTGGGGTCCAATATTTTCATTGTAATAATTTATAGTGTCAATATAGATTTTTTGTTTATTTTTTCGAATTGTTAATTTTGCATTTATCATGTAAAGTGATTTCATGATTCATTATTTGAAACCTTCAAGTGTTTTATAACTCATTAAACTTCATAAAATTAAAAAAAATTTGAACTGGAAATGTTTTTCCAGTTAAACAGTTCAAGTTAAAAAAACAGTTTTAATGATAAATCATATACCATTAATGTAACAAGTTGACTAAGAGATAAAATGAATGTCTTAACAATTTTAATATTTTTTACTATTAATAAAGTTTAAAATATATATTTTAAATCTGAGTCTTTGTATCAAAATCATACAAATTAAAACTCCAATAGGTACTCCTACATATTTTGTTTTAGTTTTAAAGTTGGTACACCTGATTTCCCTTTGAATGTCCCACAGGATAACATTTTCTATTGCATCATGTTAAATGTTCCACACAACGGAAAAATTTACAAGTCATGTTTCCGTGTAAGAAAATTTTGCTGTTAACATTGCAAGAGAATATACATTTATGGATTTTGATGTGGTATCACAACAGTTTGAATATAAGAAGAAAGTGGTTTAACCTGAAAGCTTTCAGGTAAGTGCATATTTCTCTAACCACTAGAAATTTCATACTTCCTGTTTCAATATAATAAATATTTTGTTATTAATTTAGTCTAATTTAGTGGTCTGTTTTACTATGAATTTTTTTTAGTCTATACAGGTTGCTGTATATAGCTTTTGTTTCTCTATATTTTCTTATTGTAAAACCATAGTTTGTATTGCCAATAATCTTTGTTCTTATATAGAGTGTAATTTTAGTTAACATATGAAACTAGAAACTAAAGACATAAATCTTTTTATACCATTATCATATAGCGATGTAAACATTTGTTTAATGTTTAATATGTGTTTTATTCAGGTTATAATTCACAATAAGCAAATAATGTCAGAATAAAGTGTATTTGTTCCACACCATGAATACACTATGTTTTGTGGGTAAATGTTCACTCTCTTGCATATAAGCATAAAAAAAACAAATAATTACTGATTTTCCTCTAATTTATTTTAACAGTAATTAATTATTCTATTGTAATAAGTTTGTAGGTAAATGTTTTGTTTACTCCACCTACTTTTTAAAAGGCTATACATTTTAATTGTAATCAGAGGCATGCCTTAAAAAATAACTGGCAGGAAGTTAGTGTTATATTCTAGGGCAACAAACAAGCTTCTGTTTATTCACTTCTAAATATTAAAAAAATGGTATTTCTTATACACACGCGATTTAAAATATATTTAGGATTACTTACAAACTTTTTACAACACTACAGACATTTTATTTAATTAGTTATGTTCCTATATAAACTGACGGAACAACAAAATCTTAAAACCTACCTTCGTTAAGCGGTTTTAGGGATTGAAAATGACAATTCTGCCAACATTTTTCTTTGCAAGCATATTACGTACACATTTAGCTTCAGAACTAACTACACCACAATATTGAAACTAAGCAAATAAATTAGCCAAAGCCATGATATCAAGAACGGACAAAAACCGTACCTACCTATGGTAAAACTGTTGTAACAAAAGAACCTAATTACATTTTCCTTTGCCGGCATGTTATAAATAAATATAACACTGTTACAATTTTTGGATGTCAGTATTAAATTAGCTACAAGGAAACTAAATTAAATTAGCTGCAATATTAAATTGGAATACCTACTAGCCCGGACACTCGCCGTACCTACCTATTGTTTAGCGGCTGTAGAGTTTAGAGAACATTATTGTAATGGAATAATTATTTAGGCATGTTATGTATACAAGTAACATTTCTACATTATTTGGATGTCAATAACAAATTACCCTACCAAAAAAACTATACCTACCAATAGTATCAATCGTTGAACTATCTTAGAAGCTACAACAACGAATTATGGGCGTGTTATCTATACAAGTAACGTTATAGCTAACATTACCACAGTATTTGGAAGTGAATATAAAATTAGTTACAAGCCATGATAGCTAACCCAGACGACAACCATAACTACCCATCGCAGTTGTCACATTTTTTGAGTGTCAAGTATACATGCAACTTTAGTTGGAATTAAGTATAACTCTTTCAGTTATTCTTTATTAATTAAAATTTTTATAATTCTTATCAGTATATGCTCTTTATATTTTGACTACTGTAAATGTATTATTTTTCATACTTGTAATAGAAATACTGTATTGTAGAGAAAACTGTAAACGTCTAACACCTTTACAGTTCTGTAAGATGTCGACAAGCAGTAATTTTTTGAAAATCTGAAATAACTTAGTCTACATTAATAACTGTCATATTACTATTGTTAGTTTTCATTGCATTATCTCAATGAAGCTACATGATACCTGGAAAAGATTTAGTTACTGATTTTTAATTACACAAATTATTCTTATGATATCAAGCCATTCATATTTGAATGATGAAAAACGATGGCATTTTCTAATTGTTAACCCTCTGCAAAGGATGTTTGTATCCCTGTGGGGTTGGGACTACCACAAAGAAAACTTACACAACAAAGTTTACAACTTAAGTTTTACTTCTGTGTTAGACATGGAATGTATTGTGACCAACAGGCCATCTGCAATTTCACATAGACATTTTTAACAATTAAATGAGGTGATTAAAAGTGCAAAATGAAGCCACTCGTTAGGTTAGTTTTCAAAAACGTACTCAATTCAACTATTTTTATTTAAAATAATTTAAACATAATTTAAATAAATATACTTCATGCAAATAGCCTTTTTGACAAGAAAATAATCATGCCAATTTTGTTTCTGTTTCTTGTAAAGAACCAAATACAGCTAACATTGCCTAGACAAATAATAAACTAATATAAAACTAAAAAAAATAAAACTAAATCCTAAACACTAATCCTAGTACTAAAACCTTAGGACTAAACAGCTAGAATAGTAAACTAGGTAAACGAAAAAAATATATTACAACTATTCTTTGAGAATAGCTTGTGAGGTTATGTTAAAACAAATAAAAGACACACACAAAACCCACAAATTAATCATTTATTGAAGCATACGTGTATTATTAAATGATTAATTTGTGAGTTTTGTTTATGTTTTAATTTTTTTTTAACATAACCTCACAAGCTAAGCTCAAAGAATAGTTGTATAGTATATAAAGAATTTAGTATATAATATAACTAAAGAGTTATTTATACAATAGAGGATTTTATAAGGAAATAATTATAAAGAATAGTTTATATCTCAAGACTTTACAATAGGCTATCTACAGCCACACCTGTCAGGAGTTTAAGCAAGCAATTTAACTCCTCTTATCGTGTTTTAGCCAAATAGGATTAAAGTTTTAAATATTGAACCACTGAACCTTTTGCCAATGGTTTTTGCTGTTTGAATTCTTCATTTTATGTAGCAGTTACACCCTGCTTGTGTGAGTTCTTTGACCCCTCCAGATGTCAAACTTTCCCTTACACTTGTTTACAGAATTAGTTTAACTTTAGAAAACAATTTACACCAATCTAAAATTCTACCTTTACATGGTTCCAGCACCAGCTAGTGTTAACACTAACTTCCTGGCAGCGAAAAATGAGGCCTGTGGTGATAAATATAGAAGGCCTGTTTAAATTCAAATAATAATATGAAATTTAAATATTAATATTAGTAATAAATAAAATAGTTTATAATTAAGTAATAATATTTATAATAAAAATCAACTTTAAAAATACAATTAATTGATATTAGGTAATTATAACGTTGCATATTTCAGTACCGCTCTTTTTATATATCTATACACCACGTATAAGTTTTTGGTAGTACACAGCGTAACATTAGTAATTCAAAATTTTGGCTTTATTTATTTATTTTTTTTCATTGAGGTAGTGTGCCTTAGAAAGTAATTAAAGGTACTGTTGATTCCCAAGTACAAAACTATAACAAAGCACTATTATTACCACACACCTTATAGAATTATTAAACTTGTGCACACATCCCATTTTTTTGTGATAACAAGTCGACAGACACTATTCCATGCACAAAACAGAATATATTGCATCAAACATTCATACATCTGTCATTTCTAACTGGGGTCAATTATGGTCTAAGTAGACAATGGGAAAAATGTATCGGGCCAGCTTTGCTCATGAGCACAAAAAAGTAAATGCTTTAACAGGCAAGTATGAAATTATTATATGTTAAGTTTAAAAGTAGTAATTCAAGTTGAAGATGGAATAAAATAATGCTATTGATCATTTTATTGAAAAAATTTTTAATTGAATTTTTTCCATTCTACAAAACATGGAAAATTAAATAATTGATACAAATTAGCAGAATCCTGCTTCCCTATATGAGCAAATGTTCTACAAAAAAAATATTTCATGCTATTGACTGTATTATTACAGTCAACTATAACAACTGTTTAAATATATTCAGGATTGTTCAAATTATGAAGTGTTTCTTAAATCCATGTGAGAACTGACAATATGGGTTGTATCTTCTGCATTTTGATAAATGGTATCTACATTGCCATCAATCATTGTGTAACTATAACTTTCGTGTGTACAACATCACCAGTAACAAATTCTTACACTCCTATTTTATATAAATACATTTTCTTAGCCATAAACTAAATTTTGATTTTAATGATACTATTGAACTGTAATAAAATAGATTGTACTTTATTTTTATTTTAAAAAATTGTTTTATATAAACATAATCATAACCGAAACTAGTTTGTTTATTAAAAACTAATTTTTGGTGAGATTTTGAGCCAACTAATTTGAATTTTACCTTTGTGAATAGTTCTCACTAGCTAAGCTCTAATTAAGTAAATGTTTTTTATATTTACATAAATAAATGCCCAACAAAGAACAATAGTGAAGTTTTAAAATTTAATTAGCAAAATAGCTTACTGATTAAAAAAATAAATTTTGATAATTTCTAGTATTAGGACTATTTAACTCTATATTTTGTTTTTAAATTGATAAATAAATAAAAGGACAATATTTAAATTTTACAAATATAGGTAAACTAATAATAGAAACGAATTTTAAAAACAAAGATTTCTTTTTCTTTTATTAATTGTCAGTATATTGTGAGAATAATTTCTACAAAAACGTTAAGATTCAGTCAGAATAATGAGCAGTTACTATATAAATAAAGGATTAGTAAAAATGATGCAATTTTCTATATGAATAAATGATTGAAAAAAGACTCATTTTTACAATATTATAATAATATGTGTGTGGCACGTCGTGTAAATGTCGATAAGTTGAATGTCGTTCTAGTGTCCGTCATTTGAACGACATGAATGTTGGTTAATTGATTGTCGTAAGTTAGTCGCATTAGTTGACATGTTGGTAATTTGAAAGCTTCCATTTGTAACAATACAAATAAAATATTATTATTTTTATTGTTCAAAACATTTTTATACATTATCTATTTAAGTGAACCATTATTTTGTTTCAGAACTATTGAAAAAAAAACATTGCTGTTTTAACTGCCGCAGGAAGGACTATTATTACTCTGCGTTTAAAAGATCTTTCACATTCTAAAATCAAAATTATTCTATTGTATAGTAATTGATTAAATATTTATGGGTTTACTTGATATTACTTTTTACAGCCACATTTATTTTTATAAATATGATTTAAATATATTTAGGATTACTTATATAGTTGCTGCAACACCTTAAACCATTTTTTTTTATTAGTTTTAATTGTACATTGACTCACAAGTTTCATAAAAATCCTGTTTTAATACTATTATTTAATTTGTAAAAGGATTTCATGATAACTTGAGAATTAAAGTAATGTTTTACAATTATAAGTGTTAAATATTGAGTAACAAGATGACAAATGGTAAGTTTTTGAAATAATGTACATTTTTTGTACGAGTACATTTTTCTGCCTTTCCTAGCATTACAATGTTTTTTTTTGTTTACTCGTTTTGGAAAGACTCCATTTTCAAAACTTAAGTAGTACCTCTTCAAAGATAGTATGATAAAACTTTAGTAAGTAAAGTTATTTCAAAATTCGTTATCAAAGGAAAATATAATGTTAAGAAAGAAAGGAAAGTATACTCGAATATATAAAAATATTTCTAGCATAGGCGGAGGTTAGTATACAGTAGAACATTAATAATTTGAACATCTATAATTCTAAACTGTTATTAATTCAAAGTTTTGGGATGGAATCTGGTTTTTTTAAAGCCAGACTTTTATTCAGACATTTGCTTGTATCTATTTGGTGTTTTATGCAATATTAGTGTATTATTTTGTTACAATATTCTGAACAATGCCTATTTAATTTGTTAGACAATTGTTAGATTAACCATGAAAAGAACCGTGAGGTTTTATAGTGACTTATTTTGAACATAAAGACAAATATCGGACTTGTGTTATTTCCTAATTTTTGTTGACTACACTAGATATTAGGACTTGTTAAATTATTAACTCATTAGTAATCGTAAAGTGTTACAGTGAACCTGAACTACTGGTGAGTGATTACTAAGGACTATGTTTAAACACACAAGTGGTAAGACTTTTACATTAATTTTAGGAGCAGACATCTTGAGCTACTTTCTGGTCAGTGGACAACGCACCTTCATCGAAGGTCGTCCCTCCGCACTCAACATTCTGTTCAGACGGATGTCTTGGGGTCACTTCGTTGGATGGAATTAACGACTACACACTCCAATCCAAGGATATAGAAAAAGTCATCTTCAGCAGTAAAATATGCAACACCATGGGAATCTAACGAAGGCTACCACACCTTACGTGACAACTTACGAAGACTTCAGCTACAAACTACATCTCCGACTCTCTCCGCCGTTGAACGTCTTTCATCGACTCCTCAGGGTGAGCAACAGACTTTATCATTCATCACTCAACATTGCTTTTCAGAAGTGCAGCAATTTCTTCAGACAAATGGATATGTTTATTCATCACTGCATAGTGCTTAATTATTTTGTTAGATTAAGTATTACTTCATCCGCCAGTGTTATAGTGACTTTTTTTGAACATAAAGACAAATATCGGACTTGTGTTATTTCCTAATTTTTGTTGACTACACTGGATATTAGGACTTGTTAAATTATTAACTCATTAGTAATCGTAAAGTGTTACAGTGAACCTGAACTACTGGTGAGTGATTACTAAGGACTATGTTTAAACACACAAGTGGTAAGACTTTTACATTAATTTTAGGAGCAGACATCTTGAGCTACTTTCTGGTCAGTGGACAACGCACCTTCATCGAAGGTCGTCCCTCCGCACTCAACATTCTGTTCAGACGGATGTCTTGGGGTCACTTCGTTGGACGGAATTAACGACTACACACTCCAATCCAAGGATATAGAAAAAGTCATCTTCAGCAGTAAAATATGCAACACCATGGGAATCTAACGAAGGCTACCACACCTTACGTGACAACTTACGAAGACTTCAGCTACAAACTACATCTCCGACTCTCTCCGCCGTTGAACGTCTTTCATCGACTCCTCAGGGTGAGCAACATACTTTATCATTCATCACTCAACATTGCTTTTCAGAAGTGCAGCAATTTCTTCAGACAAATGGATATGTTTATTCATCACTGCATAGTGCTTAATTATTTTGTTAGATTAAGTATTACTTCATCCGCCAGTGTTATAGTGACTTTTTTTTAACATAAAGACAAATATCGGACTTGTGTTATTTCCTAATTTTTGTTGACTACACTGGATATTAGGACTTGTTAAATTATTAACTCATTAGTAATCGTAAAGTGTTACAGTGAACCTGAACTACTGGTGAGTGATTACTAAGGACTATGTTTAAACACACAAGTGGTAAGACTTTTACATTAATTTTAGGAGCAGACATCTTGAGCTACTTTCTGGTCAGTGGACAACGCACCTTCATCGAAGGTCGTCCCTCCGCACTCAACATTCTGTTCAGACGGATGTCTTGGGGTCACTTCGTTGGACGGAATTAACGACTACACACTCCAATCCAAGGATATAGAAAAAGTCATCTTCAGCAGTAAAATATGCAACAACATGGGAATCTAACGAAGGCTACCACACCTTACGTGACAACTTACGAAGACTTCAGCTACAAACTACATCTCCGACTCTCTCCGCCGTTGAACGTCTTTCATCGACTCCTCAGGGTGAGCAACAGACTTTATCATTCATCACTCAACATTGCTTTTCAGAAGTGCAGCAATTTCTTCAGACAAATGGATATGTTTATTCATCACTGCATAGTGCTTAATTATTTTGTTAGATTAAGTATTACTTCATCCGCCAGTGTTATAGTGACTTTTTTTGAACATAAAGACAAATATCGGACTTGTGTTATTTCCTAATTTTTGTTGACTACACTGGATATTAGGACTTGTTAAATTATTAACTCATTAGTAATCGTAAAGTGTTACAGTGAACCTGAACTACTGGTGAGTGATTACTAAGGACTATGTTTAAACACACAAGTGGTAAGACTTTTACATTAATTTTAGGAGCAGACATCTTGAGCTACTTTCTGGTCAGTGGACAACGCACCTTCATCGAAGGTCGTCCCTCCGCACTCAACATTCTGTTCAGACGGATGTCTTGGGGTCACTTCGTTGGACGGAATTAACGACTACACACTCCAATCCAAGGATATAGAAAAAGTCATCTTCAGCAGTAAAATATGCAACACCATGGGAATCTAACGAAGGCTACCACACCTTACGTGACAACTTACGAAGACTTCAGCTACAAACTACATCTCCGACTCTCTCCGCCGTTGAACGTCTTTCATCGACTCCTCAGGGTGAGCAACAGACTTTATCATTCATCACTCAACATTGCTTTTCAGAAGTGCAGCAATTTCTTCAGACAAATGGATATGTTTATTCATCACTGCATAGAGCTTAATTATTTTGTTAGAATAAGTATTACTTCATCCGCCAGTGTTATAGTGACTTTTTTTGAACATAAAGACAAATATCGGACTTGTGTTATTTCCTAATTTTTGTTGACTACACTGGATATTAGGACTTGTTAAATTATTAACTCATTAGTAATCGTAAAGTGTTACAGTGAACCTGAACTACTGGTGAGTGATTACTAAGTGATCACCAGTGCATGGTTCTTAATTGTTTTTGTTAAAGTAGTCAACTGCGAATGTTAGTGACTTATTTTGAACATAAAGACAAATATTGGACCTGTGTTTTTCCCTCCTTTGTTTTGACTGCACTCTATATTGGAACTTGTTCAATTATTCACTAATTGGCCATTGTTTATTGTTACACTGAATCTTGAACTACATAGTGAGTGTGATTACTAAAAACCACTTTTCAATGCCTCAATAGTAAAACTTTTACATTAATTTAAGTTGTGTTTTATTAACTTTATAACTTTGTTCAATCGCTTATACCTATTTTAATATTTCCTCACCTTGTCGTAGAGAAGTACTTTAGCCAGAGATTGTTTACTGAATTTGTATTTTCTTATACCTTGGAGTGAATTCCTAAATCTATTATGTATTGTAATCTTTTGTTGTTTTCTTTCTTTTTTGTAAATTTTGCCATCTTATTCTAGTGAGTATTTTTATTGAAGGGCTAAGAGTTAACTCTAAATGTCACTGCTGTATATCTCAGTATATTGTATTGTATTACATTGTACTCTATTGTATTATTTTCATAGTTGCAATATCAGACAGTCCTCATTTTGACCTACCAATACAGACTGATCACCTGTGTTTGTAGGAATCCAATATATTATATTTTTTTTGTTTAGCCAGTATGTTTTAGTTTCAGAGTATAATTTTTCTAACATTTACAATAACTGATTATGTAATGAAAATTGAATAATTTATTTAGAATAATTTCACTTGTAACTATGTTATATTGGATTTTATTTCAAGGTGCTGTTTCTCATTTCTGTTTTGCTAATAATTAATGTATAAAAACATCTGTCTTAATGAAGCTATTTGTAATTTATTCAATTTCGTTTGATTAAATGTTGAATTGGTTATTTGTTTATTAACCTTGGTTCTCTATCAATGTAAGGTTACAAGAAAGTTGTTAAATTATTAACTTACACTTGGAGGAAACTTACATGGAAAGACGAAAACGTTGCCCCTCATGTGTAAGTTAACAATTTAACAGCTTTTAGTTAACTAAAAGTCTGGTCGCAAGCAATAGCAAAAGCGTAATAAGTAATTAACAACCGGCTCGACATAAACAGCAACAATATTTTGATAGTTACAAGAAAAGTTGCAGGTATGTATTTTTTTTATAATTTATAAGTAATAACTCATTTCATAAAATCACAAAAATTGAAATAACATTTCAGAGTTAAACATCTTGTCTTTTATTTATTAAGGAAAATACAGCTTATATATGGGTCAGTAATTTACAATTACAACCAGATTGGTATTGTAGGTATACCTCCTTCTCTGTAATAAACTTGCAAAATATTATTTCTGTTTTTATTTAAAATTTCATTTTTTTTTTATATGTATATTCTCCATCTTAAAGGTAGGCTTTGTATTGTTTCTGGATTTATATAATAATTATTTGTGTGTAACATAAATAAATGAAACCTCTTGAACAAAAATAACTTTCTTTTATTTTTTGTAGGTTTTAAAAATAAAAGAAGAAAGTTATTTGTTTGAGGGGTTTCATTTATTTATGTTAAACATTACACAACAGTTGTTTCATACAGTTATTATCTGTGTGTATTTCTATATTTTGTTTTTTTTCTTTTATTTGTGTATATTTATTTCTGATTGTCATTAATTTGGTTGGTTTATTATATTGGTTGTTTCGACTATTTCTAAAGATTATATAATTCATCAAGGATTATTTATTGTAGTTGGGTTTACAATTTTTTTTTGTAAGATAATAATTTAGTTGGGTTTACAATTTTTTTGTAAGGATAAAAATTTAAAATATATCAATCCGGTTTTAGGCTTGATAAGGGCAAATAAGTTGCAGAAACTATAATTAAAATCAATATAAATTGACTCGTTTATCAACTGTATTTTTCTTCCGAAATAACTAATAGTGACAACACATAGTGGTGCCATTATAAACTTTAATAAATTTAGTCTGTAATATTTTTAATTGCTGTTCAACTTTTTCCTAAGTAACTAACATTTATTTATCATGTGAATTTGTTTTTCACCTTAACTGATCTTTCTAATTTTTTTATAAGTTATTTTACCTGTACATTACTTGAAATGTTCCCCCATAATACTTTGACAGCTACAATGTTTTATTAAAATTCGATAGGCCTACAGGAATCTTTTCAACAGTTTGGTTTTGCTATAATTAAATGATTCTTAACTAAGTGAATACCTAAGGGCATATAGTTATAGTTAATTTAAATAAATAAAACCTATACCACATAACCTTTGCAACACCTTTTTCATATTTCGATTCCACAGCAACCGTCCTCTGTGGTTATTAACACAATAAATTATATTTATAACAAGATTTTCATCAAATATATACAATTATCACTAATTTGCCACACCTTCTTTACATTGTCTGACTAATGATGTAATAATTTCCTCTGCAGCAAGGTCCTGCCTCTTAACCTCTTTGTTAGAGAGTTACTATAACACATTTTCCAATTTTACCAAAATACAAATATATTTTTTTTTAAATAAAATTAGAACCATCTCCTAATTAACCAATGTAATTGAGAGTTCCAGATAGGCTCTTTATCAGTAGTTATAATGATATCGTCATAAATTAATACACAAACTTCTAACACTTTAACAGCCTTTTTGTTTTAACATTGTTCACTAATTTAAGATAATTTATTTCAGCCTGTTTAGTGTTTAAGATGTGTTCAGCAATACTTGATTTTTCAGGTTTAAAATTTGTATATGGCTAATATGCTCTTTGAGTCTTTTGCAATTTTTTTGTTTGGTCAATGAAAACTTTAAGAGAATTAAATTTTTTGTTATAACTCCCTGATTTATCTAACTTGTTTACTGTATTTTGTCTTTTGGGTCACCTGGTAAATATTTCAGTCTTTATACTTTTATATTTACCTTTTTTTTTAAAAAAAACTTCTAAACCTATTGTTATATCCATATCAAATGTTAGCCTAATGTATTTATTTTTAATATTTTCTCTTATTAAAGTGGTGAAATCTTTTTTGAATTTTGTTTTCTTCATATATTCCTTATTCTGGAATTATATCCATTAAATTTATCTATTTGATTCTGTCAAAATTCAAATTATTTTTATTCAAAGGAATTGTAATTATTCTATTGACCATATACTTGAATGCTGCTAATTTGAGATTTACAATGATAGAATTTACTGGGATTTACCCAGCATTATTTGTATTTTTTTATGTACACTATATCTAATTCAGTAGGCTATTATTATTATTATTGTTTCTAATACTTGAAACTAAACATTTATTATCTTCTATTTCATAGGTAAATTTTATGTTGATTGTTGATATATTGATAATAAATTAAGAAATGTTCTATATGCTCTTTAATATTGAGAATATCTTCTACATCAATTTCTTAGTTTAGGAAAATACAACTGTTTATTTCTTTACTTCCACTCAAAATTTTTCATATAGTTTGGCAATTAAAGGTGATTAGCTGTATCATCATTTTGTTCCTAAAATGCATTGAAATCAATCTGCTGTGCAACACTTTGTTAAAAATCATTATTCTTGACTTTATTTTCAATTCTTTAATGTTAAATTTTCAACAATATATTTTACAAGCTTTCCTGGCTCAATTTGTATCCATTTCATTTTAAAATGTTATACCACTCAATAATTTCTATTCACTTATCTGTACCTCTTTCCTAATATCAAAATTTAAACTTCTACTTAATATTTCCATTTCTCACTGGGTAATTTTTTATTATTGTTTCATTTTCAAGCAAAGCTTGGTTATTAGGTCTGTCTGATATATTTCTTATCAATCTGCTTAATTTTCTTGGAAATGTTTTAACTTCGCTCAAATATTTGTTCCCTACATTAACGTTTTTACAAAACGTGTCCCAATTCTCTTTAGTATCGCTTGCCAACTTTTAATTGTAATTTCCAATTATACTCTACTTAATTTACTCTGCAGGTATTTTATTTCTAAACCTAACCATTTCACCTTTGAAAACTGTAAAACTTTATTTGCTCTAGAACATTAATTTATTAAGAGTTATATTTTTTTTACACACCTCAAGATATTTTATATTCGTTAAAAATAATTTATTCAAATTTTTAGAATTGAATTGCAATTTTGTAAGGTAAGCATACATTTGTTCAAATAAAGGGGTTGTAGCTGGTGATGAAATTGTGACATAATCGATAACCTATATTTTATCCCTAATTAGGGCACTCGTGTCCATCAAATCAATTGAAGCTATTGTATTTCATAAAGGTTTACAATTTGGTAATGTAAAACTAAAGGTGAGAATGTCCAATATGGCATAAAAATCATGAAGGTAATTGAGAATATTCAAATTATGATAGTTTCACTTTTGCCTAACTGGGACTGGGGTTTTTAATAGTTATTTTAGATGTGAAATTGGTAGGTTATCAGAGTACATTTATAGATCACAATGAGACGAAACTACCTGTTTGTTTTAAAGTTTAAATTAAAAAAGTTTTCCACAAAGATAAAAAGAATTGCACAACTTTTCCCCCCTCCTCCCACATAAGCAGAAAGAGGTGGCCCATGACGGCTAAGGTCTTGTGTCGAATTTAACAACCTAATTAATACACAATATCAAGAGCACAGTGCTACGATATATTACAATGAAAATATTGGAAAGAACCCCAATACCACAAAATATAACAAATAAAACAAGTTACTTAAGATTAAACCCTCATGTACATTTCGATGACCATGTCATCATCATCAGAGGGTCTTATTACAAAATTACAATCTAGCAAACGAGAAGTTACAAACTAGAATGATGATTCTTGTTTGCTAGATTGTAATAAGACTCTCTGATGATGATATGGTCATCGAAATGTACATAAGGGTTTAATCCTAAGTAACTTATTATTTTTGATTGTATTGGGGTTCTTTCCAATATTTTCATTGTAACCTAAATAATGGAGCTGTAATTGGAGATAATATTTTTGACAAATGTGCTAAACGTTATTTTGACATTTAATAACATTATCCTATAGTATTCTCGAGAGTGTCGAGAGGCATTAATTTACCTATTATTTCAAATAAACCTATTGTATTAGCCAAAGACAAGTATGTAAATGCATTGCTTCAAGTTGATAGCCTAGTTATCTATAATTTTTTGCTGTGGTTATAATTAGGATTTTTCCAGGTAATTGGCATAAAAAATATAAACAAGGAAGTGATTACATTTTGTATCAATGTAAGAGTTGACACCAGCCACAACGGTAGCAAAATTTGGTTTATCAAACCCAACCTGAACCAGCAAAGTATATTTACAAAACCTTTTGAGGTCATTTGTAAACGCGATCTGTATTGCTCATGTGTAATATGCAAGTTGTAAGCGGACAATGTTGAAAAAGGCCAATGTCGGGCGTGCCGATTTGTGGTATGATTATATTCATATCGACACAAAGATGACTTTGTTGTGTAAAAATCACCCCCCCCCCACTCTTACCAGTATATATATATATTTTATGCTTCCTTTTCTTGATCTGGCACGTATAATTTTACCAATATCGTTGCGTCTAGAATGTAGACAATGTATTACATCTATGAATTTCTGAGCGGGTAATACTGCAATCTTGTTTGTGGGGCACTAAATTTAGTCTTTTTTCGGAGTTGTGATTACAGTAAGCAATAAAATAAACCCAGTTTATATTTTAAATACAGTAAAGCTGTTCTCATTATTTTCATAAAAGAATTGCACAAGTTATGGTCAAGAAATAGGCTATTCATTTAGAAAATGTGAACTTTAAAAAAAATAAATTTAGGCAATTCTGAAGACACATTTGTGAGTCTACAAATTCGTGTCATTTGCCTAGTCGAGTTAATTGCTAATAAATAAAAATATGTGAATGTTGCTCTGCTTCACATTATTGTTTAGGTAACCAAATTCGTGACGAACTGGCAATAAAATTTGTACTTTCAAATATTTGAAAAAAAAATTGCAGACGCTATATTATTATACGGTATTTTATTCATTTGCTCTTTCCTATTAGCAATTTCTTTCCATGCCCTCCCTTTTATCTATGTAAAAATATACATAGCTTTTATTTTGGAATTTCTTTAGTACAAATATGTAAATACTAGCTTTACCCTGCGCACGTTGCTGCGCCTGAGATCATAATTTTCTAATAAGAAAAGCAAATTAAAAATATTTCTTTTACTGCAACGCTAGAGGATAGACAATGTTTTTCTTCAATACATTATGCTTATAAACATACAAATTTTAGTTGTCGGAACATGTAATAGTGAGAAATTGAAGTTCGAATGTTCAAAATTTAATCCAGCAATGGTCGACGATTGGGTTTGTGCCTTGTTTATGGTTATTGCGAATGCAAGACACAAAGGAAACTATAGTCGTTTGAAATCAATGGGTAGATCTGATGAAATTAAAACCATCTCTCCTTTGAACTTGTCCCCTATGATTTCTGCTTAGCTCAAGTTGGTTGTCAGTTTTTTTGTGGATAGTCTGGCACAACTTTGGTGGATTCAAATTTCGCAAGAGTATTATCGTCGACCTTGCTTTTATTATTAATATGCGTGATAGCAATAGGCCTAATTTTACATAGAATCTACCTATTTTAAACAATATAAAATATGTATAATGTATTTTTATTTTTGCATTATGTTTATAATTATTTTATTAATTACGTAACCCTAATATAGATATACATTTTAACATCAGACTTATGGAAGGCTGTACACTGAACCTCTGGAGCTGGATGGATGGATATACACCAAATTTCACAATGGAGGGAAAATGTTAAACAAACCCTCAAAATTTATAAATAACATACATATGTCTATAACATACAGACAAACATTCATTTTTATATATACATATTAAAAAAATATTTAAGTACGTTATTGGTATAGATAAAAGTTTTAGTTGTTCCAATTGCTTTATGATTTTATTAAATAAAAGTTGACAAGTTTTCTTCTTTATAATAATGTATTGTAAGTTGTAGTTCCTTGATGAAAGACTAGTTTAGTTTAATATTAAGGTCTCAGTATGCTTTTTACGTCTAGAAACATTTCTAAAAATATTCAATTTCAAAATATTACTTATCGTTTTGTAATCAGGCTTTTATTCAAAACGATATTTAAAAACATAATAAGATTCAAAAAATATGTGCTATGCTATAACCAAGTCGAAAGATATGGCTATTTTAGACAAAAAGTTATGAGGTTTTAATTACGTTAATTATTTATGTTGCAATATGTTGTTAAATCTGTAATTGTTTACAAAAATAATCACTGTAGCATTTCCCATTATTTTGTAACTATACTAAATGTTCAAAAAGATGTTTAAGTATATTATTTACAATTATAAGAAGATGCTTTACGATCTATGGTCTAATCAAACCAAATAATATTCCAGCATTACATTTATTCTAATAACGCTAAAGTTAAACCGTAGAATTTTGAGAAATAATTTAAAGGTAGTAATAATAACTACTAAGTTTAGATATTTATAGAAATATTACTTCCCATTTATTTATTAACTTCAAGTTGTACGTTGAACGCCTGCGGAGCAGCATAGCGATAACCCGCAACATTACTTTTAGTTGAAGTCTGTGTATTTGGTTATTTGAAATGGGCGTATTTGGTTATTTAAAGTCCGTGTATTACGATTATTTGAATATCGCGTATTTGGTTAATTAACGGCCGCGTAAATTCTGTGTGTACATTTTGGTTAATGCATTTTTTAGGTTTTATAGGTAGTTATATTGGGCGATTTGTTAATTACGTTAATATTTAGGTCTCAGTATTTTATTAAATCTATAATTGTTTTAAATATAAACAATACATCATATTACTGTCGTTTTGTAAATTACACTTAATGTTTAATAAGATGTTTAAGTAGACTATTACAATTATAATAAGATACATACATACAAATATTCATTTATATATACACAGAATAGAAGAACAAAATATGTACGGTATTGGTATAGATAATATTTTTAGTTGTTTCCAATTACTTTATGGTTTTATGAAAAGAAACGTGACAAGTTTTCTTCTTTATAACAGTGTATTGTAAGTTGTAGTGCCTTGATGAAAGACTAGTTTACCTTTTACTTTGACTAGTTTACTTTAATATTAAGGTATCAGTAAGCTGTTTACATCTAGAAACATTTTTAAAAACTTTTGAAAAACAATCAATTTATTATATTAATTATCGTTTTGTAACTACACTTTTATTCAACACGATGTTTAAATATTTATTACGTTAGTTATTTATGTTTCAATATGTTGTTAAATCTGCAATTGTTTACAAAAATTAACACTGTATCTTATTTCCCATAGTTTTGTAATTGCACCTAATATTTTAAAAGATTAGACTAAAAGTATACTATTTATAATTATAATAAGATACTTTACCATCTATGGTCTAATCAAACCTAATAATATTCCTGCATTACATTTACTTTAATAATGATAAAGTTAAACCGTAGAATTTTGAGAAATAATTTAAAGGTAGTAATAATAACTACTAAGTTTAGATATTTATAGAAATATGAATTCCCATTTATTTATTAACTTCAAGTTGTGCGTTGGCCGCCTGCGGAGCGGCATAGCGATAACCCGCAACATTACGTTTAATTGAAGTCCGTGTCTTTGGTTATTTGAAATGCGCGTATTTGGTTATTTAAAGTTCGTGTATTACGATTATTTGAAAGTCGCGTATTTGGTTAATTAACGGCAGCGTATTTTGGTTAGATGACCTTTGGTCATTTGAAGTAGCCCCGTGTGTGTGTGTGCGTAATTTCAGGGATAGGTGATTCACAAGTCACAAAATAGTTTTATCGACAAAAAACTTAGTAAAAGCAGATAAATATAATGATAGTTTGTCACGAAAAACTGTGTGTGTGTGTGTGCGTAATTTCGGGGATAGGTGATTCACAAGTCACAAAATAGTTTTATCGATAAAAAAAACTTAGTAAAAGCAGATAAACATAGTGATAGTTTGTCACGAAAAACTGTGTGTGTGTGTGTGTGTGTGTGTGTGTGTGTGTAATTTCAGGGATAGGTGATTCACAAGTCACAAAATAGTTTTATCGATAAAAAAACTTAGTAAAAGCAGATAAATATAGTCATAGTTTGTCACGAAAAACTGTGTGTGTATGTGTGTGTGTGTGTGTGCGTAATTTCAGGGGTAGGTGATTCACAAGTCACAAAATAGTTTTATCGATAAAAAACTTAGTGAAAGCAGATAAATATAATGATAGGTTGTCACGAAAAACTGTGTGTGTGTGTGTGTGTGTGTGTGTGCGTGTGCGTAATTTCGGGGATAGGTGATTCACAAGTTACAAAATAGTTTTATCGATAAATAAACTTAGTAAAAGCAGATAAATATAGTGATAGTTTGTCACGAAAAACTGTGTGTGTGTGTGTGTGTGTGCGTAATTTCAGGGATAAGTGATTCACAAGTAACAAAATAGTTTTATCGATAAAAAAACATACTAAAAGCAGATAAATATAGTCATAGTTTGTCACGAAAAACTGTGTGTGTATGTGTGTGTGTGTGTGCGTAATTTCAGGGATAGGTGATTCACAAGTCAAAAAATAGTTTTATCGATAAAAAAACTAAGTAAAAGCAGATAAATATAGTGATAGTTTGTCACGAAAAACTGTGTGTGTGTGTGTGTGTGTGTGTGTGCGTAATTTCAGGGATAGGTGATTCACAAGTCACAAAATAGTTTTATCGATAAAAAACATAGTAAAAGCAGATAAATATAGTCATAGTTTGTCACGAAAAACTGTGTGTGTATGTGTGTGTGTGTGTGTGTGTGCGTAATTTCAGGGATGGGTGATTCACAAGTCACAAAATAGTTTTATCGATAAAAAAACTTGGTAAAAGCAGATAAATATAGTGATAGTTTGTCACGAAAAACTGTGTGTGTATGTGTGTGTGTGTGTGTGTGCGTAATTTCAGGGATAGGTGATTCACAAGTCACAAAATAGTTTTATCGACAAAAAACTTAGTACAAGCAGATAAATATAATGATAGTTTGTCACGAAAAACTGTGTGTGTGTGTGTGTGCGTAATTTCGGGGATAGGTGATTCACAAGTCACAAAATAGTTTTATCGATAAAAAAAAATTAGTAAAAGCAGATAAACATAGTGATAGTTTGTCACGAAAAACTGTGTGTGTGTGTGTGTGTGTGTGCGTAATTTCAGGGATAGGTGATTCACAAGTCACAAAATAGTTTTATCGATAAAAAAACTTAGTAAAAGCAGATAAATATAGTGATAGTTTGTCACGAAAAACTGTGTGTGTGTGTGTGTGTGTGTGTGTATGTGTGTGCGTAATTTCAGGGATAAGTGATTCACAAGTCACAAAATAGTTTTATCGATAAAAAAACTTAGTAAAAGAGGATAAATATAGTCATAGTTTGTCACGAAAAACTTTGTGTGTATGTGTGTATGTGTGTGTGTGTGTGTGTGCGTAATTTCAGGGATAGGTGATTCACAAGTCACAAAATAGTTTTATCGATAAAAAAACTTAGTAATAGCAGATAAATATAATGATAGGTTGTCACGAAAAACTGTGTGTGAGTGTGCGTAATTTTAGGGATAGGTGATTCACAAGTCACAAAATAGTTTTATCAATAAAAAAACTTAGTAAAAGCAGATAAATATAGTGATAGTTTGTCACGAAAAACTGTGTGTGTGTGTGTGTGTGTGTGTGTGTATGCATAATTTCAGGGATAGGTGATTCACAAGTCACAAAATAGTTTTATCGATAAAAAAACTTAGTAAAAGCAGATAAATATAATGATAGTTTGTCACGAAAAACTGTATGTGTGTGTGTGTGTGTGTTTGCGTAATTTCGGGGATAGGTGATTCACAAATCACAAAAGAGTTTTATCGATAAAAAACATAGTAAAAGCAGATAAATATAGTCATAGTTTGTCACGAAAAACTGTGTGTGTGTGTGTGTGTGCGTAATTTCAGGGATAAGTGATTCACAAGTAACAAAATAGTTTCATCGATAAAAAAACAGAGTAAAAGCAGATAAATATAGTCATAGTTTGTCACGAAAAACTGTGTGTGTATGTGTGTGTGTGTGTATGTGTGCGTAATTTCAGGGATAGGTGATTCACAAGTCACAAAATAGTTTTATCGACAAAAAACTTAGTAAAAGCAGATAAATATAATGATAGTTTGTCACGAAAAACTGTGTGTGTGTGTGTGCGTAATTTCGGGGATAGGTGATTCACAAGTCACAAAATAGTTTTATCGATAAAAAAAACTTAGTAAAAGCAGATAAACATAGTGATAGTTTGTCACGAAAAACTGTGTGTGTGTGTGTGTGTGTGTGTGTGTGCGTTATTTCAGGGATAGGTGATTCACAAGTCACAAAATAGTTTTATCGATAAAAAAACTTAGTGAAAGCAGATAAATATAATGATAGGTTGTCACGAAAAACTGTGTGTGTGTGTGTGTGTGTGTGTGTGTGTGTGTGTGTATGTGTGTGTGTGTGTGTGTGTGTGTGTGTGTGCGTGTGCGTAATTTTGGGGATAGGTGATTCACAAGTTACAATATAGTTTTATCGATAAAAAAACTTAGTAAAAGCAGATAAATATAGTGATAGTTTGTCACGAAAAAACTGTGTGTGTGTGTGTGTGTGTGTGTGTGTGTGTGTGTGTGTGCGTAATTTCAGGGATAAGTGATTCACAAGTAACAAAATAGTTTTATCGATAAAAAAACATACTAAAAGCAGATAAATATAGTCATAGTTTGTCACGAAAAACTGTGTGTGTATGTGTGTGTGTGTGTGCGTAATTTCAGGGATAGGTGATTCACAAGTCAAAAAATAGTTTTATCGATAAAAAAACTAAGTAAAAGCAGATAAATATAGTGATAGTTTGTCACGAAAAACTGTGTGTGTGTGTGTGTGTGTGTGTGTGTGTGCGTAATTTCAGGGATAGGTGATTCACAAGTCACAAAATAGTTTTATCGATAAAAAACATAGTAAAAGCAGATAAATATAGTCATAGTTTGTCACGAAAAACTGTGTGTGTATGTGTGTGTGTGTGTGTGTGTGCGTAATTTCAGGGATGGGTGATTCACAAGTCACAAAATAGTTTTATCGATAAAAAAACTTGGTAAAAGCAGATAAATATAGTGATAGTTTGTCACGAAAAACTGTGTGTGTGTGTGTGTGTGTGTGTGCGTAATTTCGGGGATAGGTGATTCACAAGTCACAAAATAGTTTTATCGATAAAAAAAAAATTAGTAAAAGCAGATATACATAGTGATAGTTTGTCACGAAAAACTGTGTGTGTGTGTGTGTGTGTGTGTGCGTAATTTCAGGGATAGGTGATTCACAAGTCACAAAATAGTTTTATCGATAAAAAAACTTAGTAAAAGCAGATAAATATAGTGATAGTTTGTCACGAAAAACTGTGTGTGTGTGTGTGTGTGTGTGTATGTGTGTGCGTAATTTCAGGGATAAGTGATTCACAAGTCACAAAATAGTTTTATCGATATAAAAACTTAGTAAAAGAAGATAAATATAGTCATAGTTTGTCACAAAAAACTTTGTGTGTATGTGTGTGTGTGTGTGTGTGCGTAATTTCAGGGATAGGTGATTCGCAAGTCACAAAATAGTTTTATCGATAAAAAAACTTAGTAATAGCAGATAAATATAATGATAGGTTGTCACGAAAAACTGTGTGTGTGTGTGCGTAATTTTAGGGATAGGTGATTCACAAGTCACAAAATAGTTTTTTCAATAAAAAAACTTAGTAAAAGCAGATAAATATAGTGATAGTTTGTCACGAAAAACTGTGTGTGTGTGTGTGTATGCATAATTTCAGGGATAGGTGATTCACAAGTCACAAAATAGTTTTATCGATAAAAAAACTTAGTAAAAGCAGATAAATATAATTATAGTTTGTCACGAAAAACTGTATGTGTGTGTGTGTGTGTGTTTGCGTAATTTCGGGGATAGGTGATTCACAAATCACAAAAGAGTTTTATCGATAAAAAACATAGTAAAAGCAGATAAATATAGTCATAGTTTGTCACGAAAAACTGTGTGTGTGTGTGTGTGTGTGTGTGTAATTTCAGGGATAAGTGATTCACAAGTAACAAAATAGTTTCATCGATAAAAAAACAGAGTAAAAGCAGATAAATATAGTCATAGTTTGTCACGAAAAACTGTGTGTGTATGTGTGTGTGTGTGTGTGTGTGCGTAATTTCAGGGATAGGTGATTCACAAGTCAAAAAATAGTTTTATCGACAAAAAACTTAGTAAAAGCAGATAAATATAATGATAGTTTGTCACGAAAAACTGTGTGTGTGTGTGTGCGTAATTTCGGGGATAGGTGATTCACAAGTCACAAAATAGTTTTGTCGATAAAAAAAACTTAGTAAAAGCAGATAAACATAGTGATAGTTTGTCACGAAAAACTGTGTGTGTGTGTGTGTGTGTGTGTGCGTTATTTCAGGGATAGGTGATTCACAAGTCACAAAATAGTTTTATCGATAAAAAAACTTGGTAAAAGCAGATAAATATAGTGATAGTTTGTCACGAAAAACTGTGTGTGTATGTGTGTGTGTGTGTGTGTGCGTAATTTCAGGGATAGGTGATTCACAAGTCACAAAATAGTTTTATCGACAAAAAACTTAGTACAAGCAGATAAATATAATGATAGTTTGTCACGAAAAACTGTGTGTGTGTGTGTGTGCGTAATTTCGGGGATAGGTGATTCACAAGTCACAAAATAGTTTTATCGATAAAAAAAAATTAGTAAAAGCAGATAAACATAGTGATAGTTTGTCACGAAAAACTGTGTGTGTGTGTGTGTGTGTGTGCGTAATTTCAGGGATAGGTGATTCACAAGTCACAAAATAGTTTTATCGATAAAAAAACTTAGTAAAAGCAGATAAATATAGTGATAGTTTGTCACGAAAAACTGTGTGTGTGTGTGTGTGTGTGTGTGTATGTGTGTGCGTAATTTCAGGGATAAGTGATTCACAAGTCACAAAATAGTTTTATCGATAAAAAAACTTAGTAAAAGAGGATAAATATAGTCATAGTTTGTCACGAAAAACTTTGTGTGTATGTGTGTATGTGTGTGTGTGTGTGTGTGCGTAATTTCAGGGATAGGTGATTCACAAGTCACAAAATAGTTTTATCGATAAAAAAACTTAGTAATAGCAGATAAATATAATGATAGGTTGTCACGAAAAACTGTGTGTGAGTGTGCGTAATTTTAGGGATAGGTGATTCACAAGTCACAAAATAGTTTTATCAATAAAAAAACTTAGTAAAAGCAGATAAATATAGTGATAGTTTGTCACGAAAAACTGTGTGTGTGTGTGTGTGTGTGTGTGTGTATGCATAATTTCAGGGATAGGTGATTCACAAGTCACAAAATAGTTTTATCGATAAAAAAACTTAGTAAAAGCAGATAAATATAATGATAGTTTGTCACGAAAAACTGTATGTGTGTGTGTGTGTGTGTTTGCGTAATTTCGGGGATAGGTGATTCACAAATCACAAAAGAGTTTTATCGATAAAAAACATAGTAAAAGCAGATAAATATAGTCATAGTTTGTCACGAAAAACTGTGTGTGTGTGTGTGTGTGCGTAATTTCAGGGATAAGTGATTCACAAGTAACAAAATAGTTTCATCGATAAAAAAACAGAGTAAAAGCAGATAAATATAGTCATAGTTTGTCACGAAAAACTGTGTGTGTATGTGTGTGTGTGTGTATGTGTGCGTAATTTCAGGGATAGGTGATTCACAAGTCACAAAATAGTTTTATCGACAAAAAACTTAGTAAAAGCAGATAAATATAATGATAGTTTGTCACGAAAAACTGTGTGTGTGTGTGTGCGTAATTTCGGGGATAGGTGATTCACAAGTCACAAAATAGTTTTATCGATAAAAAAAACTTAGTAAAAGCAGATAAACATAGTGATAGTTTGTCACGAAAAACTGTGTGTGTGTGTGTGTGTGTGTGTGTGTGCGTTATTTCAGGGATAGGTGATTCACAAGTCACAAAATAGTTTTATCGATAAAAAAACTTAGTGAAAGCAGATAAATATAATGATAGGTTGTCACGAAAAACTGTGTGTGTGTGTGTGTGTGTGTGTGTGTGTGTGTGTGTATGTGTGTGTGTGTGTGTGTGTGTGTGTGTGCGTGTGCGTAATTTTGGGGATAGGTGATTCACAAGTTACAATATAGTTTTATCGATAAAAAAACTTAGTAAAAGCAGATAAATATAGTGATAGTTTGTCACGAAAAAACTGTGTGTGTGTGTGTGTGTGTGTGTGTGTGTGTGTGTGTGCGTAATTTCAGGGATAAGTGATTCACAAGTAACAAAATAGTTTTATCGATAAAAAAACATACTAAAAGCAGATAAATATAGTCATAGTTTGTCACGAAAAACTGTGTGTGTATGTGTGTGTGTGTGTGCGTAATTTCAGGGATAGGTGATTCACAAGTCAAAAAATAGTTTTATCGATAAAAAAACTAAGTAAAAGCAGATAAATATAGTGATAGTTTGTCACGAAAAACTGTGTGTGTGTGTGTGTGTGTGTGTGTGTGTGCGTAATTTCAGGGATAGGTGATTCACAAGTCACAAAATAGTTTTATCGATAAAAAACATAGTAAAAGCAGATAAATATAGTCATAGTTTGTCACGAAAAACTGTGTGTGTATGTGTGTGTGTGTGTGTGTGTGCGTAATTTCAGGGATGGGTGATTCACAAGTCACAAAATAGTTTTATCGATAAAAAAACTTGGTAAAAGCAGATAAATATAGTGATAGTTTGTCACGAAAAACTGTGTGTGTGTGTGTGTGTGTGTGTGCGTAATTTCGGGGATAGGTGATTCACAAGTCACAAAATAGTTTTATCGATAAAAAAAAAATTAGTAAAAGCAGATATACATAGTGATAGTTTGTCACGAAAAACTGTGTGTGTGTGTGTGTGTGTGTGCGTAATTTCAGGGATAGGTGATTCACAAGTCACAAAATAGTTTTATCGATAAAAAAACTTAGTAAAAGCAGATAAATATAGTGATAGTTTGTCACGAAAAACTGTGTGTGTGTGTGTGTGTGTGTGTATGTGTGTGCGTAATTTCAGGGATAAGTGATTCACAAGTCACAAAATAGTTTTATCGATATAAAAACTTAGTAAAAGAAGATAAATATAGTCATAGTTTGTCACAAAAAACTTTGTGTGTATGTGTGTGTGTGTGTGTGTGCGTAATTTCAGGGATAGGTGATTCGCAAGTCACAAAATAGTTTTATCGATAAAAAAACTTAGTAATAGCAGATAAATATAATGATAGGTTGTCACGAAAAACTGTGTGTGTGTGTGCGTAATTTTAGGGATAGGTGATTCACAAGTCACAAAATAGTTTTTTCAATAAAAAAACTTAGTAAAAGCAGATAAATATAGTGATAGTTTGTCACGAAAAACTGTGTGTGTGTGTGTGTATGCATAATTTCAGGGATAGGTGATTCACAAGTCACAAAATAGTTTTATCGATAAAAAAACTTAGTAAAAGCAGATAAATATAATTATAGTTTGTCACGAAAAACTGTATGTGTGTGTGTGTGTGTGTTTGCGTAATTTCGGGGATAGGTGATTCACAAATCACAAAAGAGTTTTATCGATAAAAAACATAGTAAAAGCAGATAAATATAGTCATAGTTTGTCACGAAAAACTGTGTGTGTGTGTGTGTGTGTGTGTGTAATTTCAGGGATAAGTGATTCACAAGTAACAAAATAGTTTCATCGATAAAAAAACAGAGTAAAAGCAGATAAATATAGTCATAGTTTGTCACGAAAAACTGTGTGTGTATGTGTGTGTGTGTGTGTGTGTGCGTAATTTCAGGGATAGGTGATTCACAAGTCAAAAAATAGTTTTATCGACAAAAAACTTAGTAAAAGCAGATAAATATAATGATAGTTTGTCACGAAAAACTGTGTGTGTGTGTGTGCGTAATTTCGGGGATAGGTGATTCACAAGTCACAAAATAGTTTTGTCGATAAAAAAAACTTAGTAAAAGCAGATAAACATAGTGATAGTTTGTCACGAAAAACTGTGTGTGTGTGTGTGTGTGTGTGTGCGTTATTTCAGGGATAGGTGATTCACAAGTCACAAAATAGTTTTATCGATAAAAAAACTTAGTGAAAGCAGATAAATATAATGATAGGTTGTCACGAAAAACTGTGTGTGTGTGTGTGTGTGTGTGTGTGTGTGTGTGTGTGTGTGTGTGTGCGTGTGCGTAATTTTGGGGTTAGGTGATTCACAAGTTACAATATAGTTTTATCGATAAAAAAACTTAGTAAAAGCAGATAAATATAGTGATAGTTTGTCACGAAAAACTGTGTGTGTGTGTGTGTGTGTGTGTGTGTGTGTGTGTGCGTAATTTCAGGGATAAGTGATTCACAAGTAACAAAATAGTTTTATCGATAAAAAAACATACTAAAAGCAGATAAATATAGTCATAGTTTGTCACGAAAAACTGTGTGTGTATGTGTGTGTGTGTGTGCGTAATTTCAGGGATAGGTGATTCACAAGTCACAAAATAGTTTTATCGATAAAAAAAACTTAGTAAAAGCAGATAAATATAATGATAGTATGTCACGAAAAACTGTGTGTGTGTGTGTGTGTGTGCGTAATTTCGGGGATAGGTGATTCACAAGTCAAAAAATAGTTTTATCGATAAGAAAGTAAGTAAAAGCAGATAAATATAGTGATAGTTTGTCACGAAAAACTGTGTGTGAGTGTGTGTGTGTGTGTAATTTCAGGGATAGGTGATTCACAAGTCACAAAAGAGTTTTATCGATAAAAAACATAGTAAAAGCAGATAAATATAGTCATAGTTTGTCACGAAAAACTGTGTGTGTATGTGTGTGTGTGTGTGTGCGTAATTTCAGGGATGGGTGATTCACAAGTCACAAAATAGTTTTATCGATAAAAAAAACTTGGTAAAAGCAGATAAATATAGTGATAGTTTGTCACGAAAAACTGTGTGTGTATGTGTGTGTGTGTGTGCGTAATTTCAGGGATAGGTGATTCACAAGTCACAAAATAGTTTTATCGACAAAAAACTTAGTAAAAGCAGATAAATATAATGATAGTTTGTCACGAAAAACTGTGTGTGTGTGTGTGTGTGTGCGTAATTTCGGGGATAGGTGATTCACAAGTCACAAAATAGTTTTATCGATAAAAAAAAATTAGTAAAAGCAGATAAACATAGTGATAGTTTGTCACGAAAAACTGTGTGTGTGTGTGTGTGTGTGTGTGTGCGTAATTTCAGGGATAGGTGATTCACAAGTCACAAAATAGTTTTATCGATAAAAAAACTTAGTAAAAGCAGATAAATATAGTGATAGATTGTCACGAAAAACTGTGTGTGTGTGTGTGTGTGTGTATGTGTGTGCGTAATTTCAGGGATAAGTGATTCACAAGTCACAAAATAGTTTTATCGATAAAAAAACTTAGTAAAAAAAGATAAATATAGTCATAGTTTGTCACGAAAAACTGTGTGTGTGTGTGTGCGTAAATTCAGGGATAGGTGATTCACAAGTCACAAAATAGTTTTATCGATAAAAAAACTTAGTAATAGCAGATAAATATAATGATAGGTTGTCACGAAAAACTGTGTGTGTGTGTGCGTAATTTCAGGTATAGGTGATTCACAAGTCACAAAATAGTTTTATCGATAAAAAAACTTAGTAAAAGCAGATAAATATAGTGATAGTTTGTCACGAAAAACTGTGTGTGTGTGTGTGTGTGCGTAATTTCAGGGATAGGTGATTCACAAGTCACAAAATAGTTTTATCGATAAAAAAACTTAGTAATAGCAGATAAATATAATGATATGTTGTCACGAAAAACTGTGTTTGTGTGTGTGTGTGTGTGTGCGTAATTTCAGGGATAGGTGATTAACAAGTCACAAAATAGATTTATCGATACAAAAACATAGTAAAAGCAGATAAATATAGTGATAGTTTGTCACGAAAAACTGTGTGTGTGTGTGTGTGTGTGTGTGTGTGTGTGTGTGTGTGTGTGTGTGTGTGTGCGTAATTTCAGGGATAAGTGATTCACAAGTAACAAAATAGTTTCATCGACAAAAAAACATAGTAAAAGCAGATAAATATAGTCATAGTTTGTCACGAAAAACTGTGTGTGTATGTGTGTGTGTGTGTGTGTGTGTGCGTAATTTCAGGGATAGGTGATTCACAAGTCACAAAATAGTTTTATCGACAAAAAACTTAGTAAAAGCAGATAAATATAATGATAGTTTGTCACGAAAAACTGTTGTGTGTGTGTGCGTAATTTCGGGGATAGGTGATTCACAAGTCACAAAATAGTTTTATCGATAAAAAACTTAGTGAAAGCAGATAAATATAATGATAGGTTGTCACGAAAAACTGTGTGTGTGTGTGTGTGTGTGTGTGCGTGATTTCAGGGATAGGTGATTCACAAGTCACAAAATAGTTTTATCGATAAAAAAACTTAGTAAAAGCAGATAAATATAGTCATAGTTTGTCACGAAAAACTGTGTGTGTATGTGTGTGTGTGTGTGCGTAATTTCAGGGATAGGTGATTCACAAGTCGCAAAATAGTTTTATCGATAAAAAACTTAGTGAAAGCAGATAAATATAATGATAGGTTGTCACGAAAAACTGTGTGTGTGTGTGTGTGTGTGTGTGTGTGTGTGTGTGTGTGTGTGTGTGCGTGTGCGTAATTTCGGGGATATGTGATTCACAAGTTACAAAATAGTTTTATCGATAAAAAAACTTAGTAAAAGCAGATAAATATAGTGATAGTTTGTCACGAAAAACTGTGTGTGTGCGTAATTTCAGGGATAAGGGATTCACAAGTAACAAAATAGTTTTATCGATAAAAAAACATAGTAAAAGCAGATAAATATAGTCATAGTTTGTCACGTAAAACTGTGTGTGTATGTGTGTGTGTGTGTGCGTAATTTCAGGGATAGGTGATTCACAAGTCACAAAATAGTTTTATCGATAAAAAAAACTTAGTAAAAGCAGATAAATATAATGATAGTTTGTCACGAAAAACTGTGTGTGTGTGTGTGTGTGTGTAATTTCGGGGATAGGTGATTCACAAGTCAAAAAATAGTTTTATCGATAAAAAAACTAAGTAAATGCAGATAAATATAGTGATAGTTTGTCACGAGAAACTGTGTGTGTGTGTGTGTGTGTGAGTGTGCGTAATTTCAGGGATAGGTGATTCACAAGTCACAAAATAGTTTTATCGATAAAAAACATAGTAAAAGCAGATAAATATAGTCATAGTTTGTCACGAAAAACTGTGTGTGTATGTGTGTGTGTGTGTGTGCGTAATTTCAGGGATGGGTGATTCACAAGTCACAAAATAGTTTTATCGATAAAAAAACTTAGTAAAAGCAGATAAATATAGTGATAGTTTGTCACGAAAAACTGTGTGTGTATGTGTGTGTGTGTGTGCGTAATTTCAGGGATAGGTGATTCACAAGTCACTAAATAGTTTTATTGACAAAAAACTTAGTAAAAGCAGATAAATATAATGATAGTTTGTCACGAAAAACTGTGTGTGTGTGTGTGTGTGCGTAATTTCGGGGATAGGTGATTCACAAGTCACAAATTAGTTTTATCGATAAAAAAAAATTAGTAAAAGCAGATAAACATAGTGATAGTTTGTCACGAGAAAAAGTGTGTGCGTGTGTGTGTGTGTGCGTAATTTCAGGGATAGGTGATTCACAAGTCACAAAATAGTTTTATCGATAAAAAAACTTAGTAAAAGCAGATAAATATAGTGATAGTTTGTCACGAAAAACTGTGTGTGTGTGTGTGTGTGTGTGTATGTGTGTGCGTAATTTCAGGGATAAGTGATTCACAAGTCACAAAATAGTTTTATCTATAAAAAAACTTAGTAAAAGGAGATAAATATAGTCATAGTTTGTCACGAAAAACTGTGTGTGTATGTGTGTGTGTGTGTGTGCGTAATTTCAGGGATAGGTGATTCACAAGTCACAAAATAGTTTTATCGATAAAAAAACTTAGTAATAGCAGATAAATATAATGATAGGTTGTCACGAAAAACTGTGTGTGTGTGTGCGTAATTTCAGGGATAGGTGATTCACAAGTCACAAAATAGTTTTATCGATAAAAAAACTTAGTAAAAGCAGATAAATATAGTTATAATTTGTCACGAAAAACTGTGTGTGTGTGTGTGTGTGCGTAATTTCAGGGATAGGTGATTCACAAGTCACAAAATAGTTTTATCGATAAAAAAACTTAGTAAAAGCAGATAAATATAATGATAGTTTGTAACGAAAAACTGTATGTGTGTGAGTGTGTGTGTGTGTGTGTTTGCGTAATTTCGGGGATAGGTGATTCACAAATCACAAAATATTTTTATCGATTAAAAAACTTAGTAAAAGCAGATAAATATAGTGATAGTTTGTCACGAAAAACTGTGTGTGTCTGTGTGTGTGTGTGTGTGTGTGTGTGTGTGTACGCATAATTTCAGGGATAAGTGATTCACAAGTCACAAAATAGTTTTATCGATAAAAAACCTTAGTAAAAGCAGATAAATATAATGATAGTTTGTCACGAAAAACTGTGTGTGTGTGTGTGTGTGTGTGTGTGTGTGTGTGTGTGCGCATAATTTCAGGGATAAATGATTCACAAGTCACAAAATAGTTTTATCGATAAAAAAAACATAGTAAAAGCAGATAAATATAGTCATAGTTTGTCACGACAAACTGTGTGTGTATGTGTGTGGGTGTGTGCGTAATTTCAGGGATAGGTGATTCACAAGTCACAAAATAGTTTTATCGATAAAAAAACTTAGTAAAAGCAGATAAATATAATGATAGTTTGTCACGAAAAACTGTGTGTGTGTGTGTGTGTGCGTAATTTCGGGGATAGGTGATTCACAAGTCAAAAAATAGTTTTATCGACAAAAAACGTAGTAAAAGCAGATAAATATAGTGATAGTTTGTCACGAAAAACTGTGTGTGTGTGTGTGTGTGTGTGTGTGTGTGTGCGTAATTTCGGGGATAGGTGATTCACAAGTCACATAATAGTTTTATCGATAAAAAAAAATTAGTAAAAGCAGATAAACAAAGTGATAGTTTGTCACGAAAAACTGTGTGTGTGTGTGTGTGTGTGTGCGTAATTTCAGGGATAGGTGATTCACAAGTCACAAAATAGTTTTATCGATAAAAAAACTTAGTAAAAGCAGATAAATATAGTGATAGTTTGTCACGAAAAACTGTGTGTGTGTGTGTGTATGTGTGTGCGTAATTTCGGGGATAGGTGATTCACAAGTCACAAAATAGTTTTATCGATAAAAAAAAATTAGTAAAAGCAGATAAACATAGTGATAGTTTGTCACGAAAAACTGTGTGTGTGTGTGTGTGTGTGTATGCGTAATTTCAGGGATAGGTGATTCACAAGTCACAAAATAGTTTTATCGATAAAAAAACTTAGTAAAAGCAGATAAATATAGTGATAGTTTGTCACGAAAAACTGTGTGTGTGTGTGTGTGTATGTGTGTGCGTAATTTCAGGGATAAGTGATTCACAAGTCACAAAATAGTTTTATCGATAAAAAAAACTTAGTAAAAGCAGATAAACATAGTGATAGTTTGTCACGAAAAACTGTGTGTGTGTGTGTGTGTGTGTGCGTAATTTCAGGGATAGGTGATTAACAAGTCACAAAATAGTTTTATCTATAAAAAACTTAGTGAAAGCAGATAAATATAATGATAGGTTGTCACGAAAAACTGTGTGTGTGTGTGTGTGTGTGTGTGTGTGTGTGTTTGTGTGTGTGTGCTTAATTTCAGGGATAAGTGATTCACAAGTAACAAAATAGTTTTATCGATAAAAAAACATACTAAAAGCAGATAAATATAGTCATAGTTTGTCACGAAAAACTGTGTGTGTATGTGTGTGTGTGTGTGCGTAATTTCAGGGATAGGTGATTCACAAGTCACAAAATAGTTTTATCGATAAAAAAAACTTAGTAAAAGCAGATAAATATAATGATAGTTTGTCACGAAAAACTGTGTGTGTGTGTGTGTGTGTGTGTGTGTGTGCGTAATTTCGGGGATAGGTGATTCACAAGTCAAAAAATAGTTTTATCGATAAAAAAACTAAGTAAAAGCAGATAAATATAGTGATAGTTTGTCACGAAAAACTGTGTGTGTGTGTGTGTGTGTGCGTAATATCAGGGATAGGTGATTCACAAGTCACAAAAGAGTTTTATCGATAAAAAACATAGTAAAAGCAGATAAATATAGTGATAGTTTGTCACGAAAAACTGTGTGTGTATGTGTGTGTGTGTGCGCGTAATTTCAGGGATAGGTGATTCACAAGTCACAAAATAGTTTTATCGACAAAAAACTTAGTAAAAGCAGATAAATATAATGATAGTTTGTCACGAAAAACTGTGTGTGTGTGTGTGTGCGTAATTTCGGGGATAGGTGATTCACAAGTCACAAAATAGTTTTATCGATAAAAAAAAATTAGTAAAAGCAGATAAACATAGTGATAGTTTGTCACGAAAAACTGTGTGTGTGTGTGTTTGTGTGCGTAATTTCAGGGATAGGTGATTCACAAGTCACAAAATAGTTTTATCGATAAAAAAACTTAGTAAAAGCAGATAAATATAGTGATAGTTTGTCACGAAAAACTGTGTGTGTGTGTGTGTGTGTGTATGTGTGTGCGTAATTTCAGGGATAAGTGATTCACAAGTCACAAATTAGTTTTATCGATAAAAAAAATTAGTAAAAGCAGATAAACATAGTGATAGTTTGTCACGAGAAAAAGTGTGTGTGTGTGTGTGTGTGTGCGTAATTTCAGGGATAGGTGATTCACAAGTCACAAAATAGTTTTATCGATAAAAAAACTTAGTAAAAGCAGATAAATATAGTGATAGTTTGTCACGAAAAACTGTGTGTGTGTGTGTGTGTGTGTGTGTATGTGTGTGCGTAATTTCAGGGATAAGTGATTCACAAGTCACAAAATAGTTTTATCTATAAAAAAACTTAGTAAAAGGAGATAAATATAGTCATAGTTTGTCACGAAAAACTGTGTGTGTATGTGTGTGTGTGTGTGTGCGTAATTTCAGGGATAGGTGATTCACAAGTCACAAAATAGTTTTATCGATAAAAAAACTTAGTAATAGCAGATAAATATAATGATAGGTTGTCACGAAAAACTGTGTGTGTGTGTGTGCGTAATTTCAGGGATAGGTGATTCACAAGTCACAAAATAGTTTTATCGATAAAAAAACTTAGTAAAAGCAGATAAATATAGTCATAATTTGTCACGAAAAACTGTGTGTGTGTGTGTGTGCGTAATTTCAGGGATAGGTGATTCACAAGTCACAAAATAGTTTTATCGATAAAAAAACTTAGTAAAAGCAGATAAATATAATGATAGTTTGTCACGAAAAACTGTATGTGTGTGAGTGTGTGTGTGTGTTTGCGTAATTTCGGGGATATATGATTCACAAATCACAAAATAGTTTTATCGATTAAAAAACTTAGTAAAAGCAGATAAATATAGTGATAGTTTGTCACGAAAAACTGTGTGTGTCTGTGTGTGTGTGTGTGTACGCATAATTTCAGGGATAAGTGATTCACAAGTCACAAAATAGTTTTATCGATAAAAAACCTTAGTAAAAGCAGATAAATATAATGATAGTTTGTCACGAAAAACTGTGTGTGTGTGTGTGTGTGTGTGTGTGTGTGTGTGTGTGTGTGTGTGCGCATAATTTCAGGGATAAGTGATTCACAAGTCACAAAATAGTTTTATCGATAAAAAAAACATAGTAAAAGCAGATAAATATAGTCATAGTTTGTCACGAAAAACTGTGTGTGTGTGTGTGTGTGTGTGCGTAATTTCGGGGATAGGTGATTCACAAGTCAAAAAATAGTTTTATCGACAAAAAACGTAGTAAAAGCAGATAAATATAGTGATAGTTTGTCACGAAAAACTGTGTGTGTGTGTGTGTGTGCGTAATTTCGGGGATAGGTGATTCACAAGTCACATAATAGTTTTATCGATAAAAAAACTTAGTAATAGCAGATAAATATAATGATAGGTTGTCACGAAAAACTGTGTGTGTGTGTGTGCGTAATTTCAGGGATAGGTGATTCACAAGTCACAAAATAGTTTTATCGATAAAAAAACTTAGTAAAAGCAGATAAATATAGTGATAGTTTGTCACGAAAAACTGTGTGTGTGTGTGTGTATGTGTGTGCGTAATTTCGGGGATAGGTGATTCACAAGTCACAAAATAGTTTTATCGATAATAAAAAAATTAGTAAAAGCAGATAAACATAGTGATAGTTTGTCACGAAAAACTGTGTGTGTGTGTGTGTGTATGCGTAATTTCAGGGATAGGTTATTCACAAGTCACAAAATAGTTTTATCGATAAAAAAACTTAGTAAAAGCAGATAAATATAGTGATAGTTTGTCACGAAAAACTGTGTGTGTGTGTGTGTGTATGTGTGTGCGTAATTTCAGGGATAAGTGATTCACAAGTCACAAAATAGTTTTATCGATAAAAAAAACTTAGTAAAAGCAGATAAACATAGTGATAGTTTGTCACGAAAAACTGTGTGTGTGTGTGTGTGTGTGTGTGTGTGCGTAATTTCAGGGATAGGTGATTCACAAGTCACAAAATAGTTTTATCTATAAAAAACTTAGTGAAAGCAGATAAATATAATGATAGTTTGTCACGAAAAACTGTGTGTGTGTGTGTGTGTGTGTGTGTGCGTAATTTCAGGGATAGGTGATTCACAAGTCACAAAATAGTTTTATCGATAAAAAAACTTAGTAAAAGCAGATAAATATAGTGATAGTTTGTCACGAAAAACTGTGTGTGTGTGTGTGTATGTGTGTGCGTAATTTCGGGGATAGGTGATTCACAAGTCACAAAATAGTTTTATCGATAATAAAAAAATTAGTAAAAGCAGATAAACATAGTGATAGTTTGTCACGAAAAACTGTGTGTGTGTGTGTGTGTGTATGCGTAATTTCAGGGATAGGTTATTCACAAGTCACAAAATAGTTTTATCGATAAAAAAACTTAGTAAAAGCAGATAAATATAGTGATAGTTTGTCACGAAAAACTGTGTGTGTGTGTGTGTGTATGTGTGTGCGTAATTTCAGGGATAAGTGATTCACAAGTAACAAAATAGTTTTATCGATAAAAAAACATACTAAAAGCAGATAAATATAGTCATAGTTTGTCACGGAAAACTGTGTGTGTATGTGTGTGTGTGTGTGTGTGCGTAATTTCAGGGATAGGTGATTCACAAGTAACAAAATAGTTTTATCGATAAAAAAAACTTAGTAAAAGCAGATAAATATAATGATAGTTTGCCACGAAAAACTGTGTGTGTGTGTGTGTATGTGTGTGCGTAATTTCGGGGATAGGTGATTCACAAGTCAAAAAATAGTTTTATCGATAAAAAAACTAAGTAAAAGCAGATAAATATAGTGATAGTTTGTCACGAAAAACTGTGTGTGTGTGTGTGTGTGTGTGCGTAATATCAGGGATAGGTGATTCACAGGTCACAAAAGAGTTTTATCGATAAAAAACATAGTAAAAGCAGATAAATATAGTCATAGTTTGTCACGAAAAACTGTGTGTGTATGTGTGTGTGTGTGTGTGCGTAATTTCAGGGATGGGTGATTCGCAAGTCACAAAATAGTTTTATCGATAAAAAAAACTTGGTAAAAGCAGATAAATATAGTGATAGTTTGTCACGAAAAACTGTGTGTGTATGTGTGTGTGTGTGTGTGCGTAATTTCAGGGATAGGTGATTCACAAGTCACAAAATAGTTTTATCGACAAAAAACTTAGTAAAAGCAGATAAATATAATGATAGTTTGTCACGAAAAACTGTGTGTGTGTGTGTGTGTGCGTAATTTCGGGGATAGGTGATTCACAAGTCACAAAATAGTTTTATCGATAAAAAAAAATTAGTAAAAGCAGATAAACATAGTGATAGTTTGTCACGAAAAACTGTGTGTGTGTGTGTGTGTGTGTGCGTAATTTCAGGGATAGGTGATTCACAAGTCACAAAATAGTTTTATCGATAAAAAAACTTAGTAAAAGCAGATAAATATAGTGATAGTTTGTCACGAAAAACTGTGTGTGTGTGTGTGTGTGTATGTGTGTGCGTAATTTCAGGGATAAGTGATTCACAAGTAACAAAATAGTTTTATCGATAAAAAAACTTAGTAAAAGAAGATAAATATAGTCATAGTTTGTCACGAAAAACTGTGTGTGTATGTGTGTGTGTGTGTGTGTGCGTAATTTCAGGGATAGGTGATTCACAAGTCACAAAATAGTTTTATCGATAAAAAAACTTAGTAATAGCAGATAAATATAATGATAGGTTGTCACGAAAAACTGTGTGTGTGTGTGTGCGTAATTTCAGGGATAGGTGATTCACAAGTCACAAAATAGTTTTATCGATAAAAAAACTTAGTAAAAGCAGATAAATATAGTGATAGTTTGTCACGAAAAACTGTGTGTGTGTGTGTGTGTGTGTATGTGTGTGCGTAATTTCAGGGATAAGTGATTCACAAGTCACAAATTAGTTTTATCGATAAAAAAAATTAGTAAAAGCAGATAAACATAGTGATAGTTTGTCACGAGAAAAAGTGTGTGTGTGTGTGTGTGTGCGTAATTTCAGGGATAGGTGATTCACAAGTCACAAAATAGTTTTATCGATAAAAAAACTTAGTAAAAGCAGATAAATATAGTGATAGTTTGTCACGAAAAACTGTGTGTGTGTGTGTGTGTGTGTGTATGTGTGTGCGTAATTTCAGGGATAAGTGATTCACAAGTCACAAAATAGTTTTATCTATAAAAAAACTTAGTAAAAGGAGATAAATATAGTCATAGTTTGTCACGAAAAACTGTGTGTGTATGTGTGTGTGTGTGTGTGCGTAATTTCAGGGATAGGTGATTCACAAGTCACAAAATAGTTTTATCGATAAAAAAACTTAGTAATAGCAGATAAATATAATGATAGGTTGTCACGAAAAACTGTGTGTGTGTGTGTGTGCGTAATTTCAGGGATAGGTGATTCACAAGTCACAAAATAGTTTTATCGATAAAAAAACTTAGTAAAAGCAGATAAATATAGTCATAATTTGTCACGAAAAACTGTGTGTGTGTGTGTGTGCGTAATTTCAGGGATAGGTGATTCACAAGTCACAAAATAGTTTTATCGATAAAAAAACTTAGTAAAAGCAGATAAATATAATGATAGTTTGTCACGAAAAACTGTATGTGTGTGAGTGTGTGTGTGTGTTTGCGTAATTTCGGGGATATATGATTCACAAATCACAAAATAGTTTTATCGATTAAAAAACTTAGTAAAAGCAGATAAATATAGTGATAGTTTGTCACGAAAAACTGTGTGTGTCTGTGTGTGTGTGTGTGTACGCATAATTTCAGGGATAAGTGATTCACAAGTCACAAAATAGTTTTATCGATAAAAAACCTTAGTAAAAGCAGATAAATATAATGATAGTTTGTCACGAAAAACTGTGTGTGTGTGTGTGTGTGTGTGTGTGTGCGCATAATTTCAGGGATAAGTGATTCACAAGTCACAAAATAGTTTTATCGATAAAAAAAACATAGTAAAAGCAGATAAATATAGTCATAGTTTGTCACGAAAAACTGTGTGTGTGTGTGTGTGTGCGTAATTTCGGGGATAGGTGATTCACAAGTCAAAAAATAGTTTTATCGACAAAAAACGTAGTAAAAGCAGATAAATATAGTGATAGTTTGTCACGAAAAACTGTGTGTGTGTGTGTGTGTGCGTAATTTCGGGGATAGGTGATTCACAAGTCACATAATAGTTTTATCGATAAAATAAAATTAGTAAAAGCAGATAAACATAGTGATAGTTTGTCACGAAAAACTGTGTGTGTGTGTGTGTGTGTGTGCGTAATTTCAGGGATAGGTGATTCACAAGTCACAAAATAGTTTTATCGATAAAAAAACTTAGTAAAAGCAGATAAATATAGTGATAGTTTGTCACGAAAAACTGTGTGTGTGTGTGTGTATGTGTGTGCGTAATTTCGCGGATAGGTGATTCACAAGTCACAAAATAGTTTTATCGATAATAAAAAAATTAGTAAAAGCAGATAAACATAGTGATAGTTTGTCACGAAAAACTGTGTGTGTGTGTGTGTGTATGCGTAATTTCAGGGATAGGTTATTCACAAGTCACAAAATAGTTTTATCGATAAAAAAACTTAGTAAAAGCAGATAAATATAGTGATAGTTTGTCACGAAAAACTGTGTGTGTGTGTGTGTATGTGTGTGCGTAATTTCAGGGATAAGTGATTCACAAGTCACAAAATAGTTTTATCGATAAAAAAAACTTAGTAAAAGCAGATAAATATAATGATAGTTTGTCACGAAAAACTGTATGTGTGTGTGTGTGTGTGTGTTTGCGTAATTTTGGGGATATGTGATTCACAAATCACAAAATAGTTTTATCGATTAAAAAACTTAGTAAAAGCAGATAAATATAGTGATAGTTTGTCACGAAAAACTGTGTGTGTGTGTGTGTGTGTGTGCGTAATATCAGGGATAGGTGATTCACAGGTCACAAAAGAGTTTTATCGATAAAAAACATAGTAAAAGCAGATAAATATAGTCATAGTTTGTCACGAAAAACTGTGTGTGTATGTGTGTGTGTGTGTGTGCGTAATTTCAGGGATGGGTGATTCGCAAGTCACAAAATAGTTTTATCGATAAAAAAAACTTGGTAAAAGCAGATAAATATAGTGATAGTTTGTCACGAAAAACTGTGTGTGTATGTGTGTGTGTGTGTGTGCGTAATTTCAGGGATAGGTGATCACAAGTCACAAAATAGTTTTATCGACAAAAAACTTAGTAAAAGCAGATAAATATAATGATAGTTTGTCACGAAAAACTGTGTGTGTGTGTGTGTGTGCGTAATTTCGGGGATAGGTGATTCACAAGTCACAAAATAGTTTTATCGATAAAAAAAAATTAGTAAAAGCAGATAAACATAGTGATAGTTTGTCACGAAAAACTGTGTGTGTGTGTGTGTGTGTGTGCGTAATTTCAGGGATAGGTGATTCACAAGTCACAAAATAGTTTTATCGATAAAAAAACTTAGTAAAAGCAGATAAATATAGTGATAGTTTGTCACGAAAAACTGTGTGTGTGTGTGTGTATGTGTGTGCGTAATTTCAGGGATAAGTGATTCACAAGTAACAAAATAGTTTTATCGATAAAAAAACTTAGTAAAAGAAGATAAATATAGTCATAGTTTGTCACGAAAAACTGTGTGTGTATGTGTGTGTGTGTGTGTGTGCGTAATTTCAGGGATAGGTGATTCACAAGTCACAAAATAGTTTTATCGATAAAAAAACTTAGTAATAGCAGATAAATATAATGATAGGTTGTCACGAAAAACTGTGTGTGTGTGTGTGCGTAATTTCAGGGATAGGTGATTCACAAGTCACAAAATAGTTTTATCGATAAAAAAACTTAGTAAAAGCAGATAAATATAGTGATAGTTTGTCACGAAAAACTGTGTGTGTGTGTGTGTGTGTGTGTATGCATAATTTCAGGGATAGGTGATTCACAAGTCACAAAATCGTTTTATCGATAAAAAAACTTAGTAAAAGCACATAAATATAGTCATAGTTTGTCACGAAAAACTGTGTGTGTGTGTGTGTTCGTAATTTCAGGGATAGGTGATTGACAAGTCACAAAATAGTTTTATCGATAAAAAAACTTAGTAAAAGCAGATAAATATAATGATAGTTTGTCACGAAAAACTGTATGTGTGTGTGTGTGTGTGTTTGCGTAATTTTGGGGATATGTGATTCACAAATCACAAAATAGTTTTATCGATTAAAAAACTTAGTAAAAGCAGGTAAATATAGTGATAGTTTGTCACGAAAAACTGTGTGTGTCTGTGTGTGTGTGTGTGTGTGTGTGTGTGTGTGTGTGTGTGTGTGTGTGTGTGTGTGTGTGTGCATAATTTCAGGGATAAGTGATTCACAAGTCACAAAATAGTTTTATCGATAAAAAAACTTAGTAAAAGCAGATAAACATAGTGATAATTTGTCACGAAAAACTGTGTGTGTGTGTGCGTAATTTCAGGGATAGGTGATTCACAAGTCACAAAATAGTTTTATCGATAAAAAAACTTAGTAATAGCAGATAAATATAATGATATGTTGTCACGAAAAACTGTGTTTGTGTGTGTGTGTGTGTGTGCGTAATTTCAGGGATAGGTGATTCACAAGTCACAAAATAGTTTTATCGATACAAAAACTTAGTAAAAGCAGATAAATATAGTGATAGTTTGTCACGAAAAACTGTGTGTGTGTGTGTGTGTGTGTGTGTGTGCGTAATTTCAGGGATAAGTGATTCACAAGTAACAAAATAGTTTCATCGATAAAAAAACATAGTAAAAGCAGATAAATATAGTCATAGTTTGTCACGAAAAACTGTGTGTGTATGTGTGTGTGTGTGTGTGTGTGCGTAATTTCAGGGATAGGTGATTCACAAGTCACAAAATAGTTTTATCGACAAAAAACTTAGTAAAAGCAGATAAATATAATGATAGTTTGTCACGAAAAACTGTGTGTGTGTGTGTGTGCGTAATTTCGGGGATAGGTGATTCACAAGTCACAAAATAGTTTTATCGATAAAAAAAAATTAGTAAAAGCAGATAAACATAGTGATAGTTTGTCACGAAAAACTGTGTGTGTGTGTGTGTATGCGTAATTTCAGGGATAGGTGATTCACAAGTCACAAAATAGTTTTATCGATAAAAAAACTTAGTAAAAGCAGATAAATATAGTGATAGTTTGTCACGAAAAACTGTGTGTGTGTGTGTGTGTGTGTGTATGTGTGTGCGTAATTTCAGGGATAAGTGATTCACAAGTCACAAAATAGTTTTATCGATAAAAAAAACTTAGTAAAAGCAGATAAACATAGTGATAGTTTGTCACGAAAAACTGTGTGTGTGTGTGTGTGTGTGTGTGTGTGTGTGTGTGTGTGCGTAATTTCAGGGATAGGTGATTCACAAGTCACAAAATAGTTTTATCTATAAAAAACTTAGTGAAAGCAGATAAATATAATGATAGGTTGTCACGAAAAACTGTGTGTGTGTGTGTGTGTGTGTGTGCGTAATTTCGGGGATAGGTGATTCACAAGTCAAAAAATAGTTTTATCGATAAAAAAACTAAGTAAAAGCAGATAAATATAGTGATAGTTTGTCACGAAAAACTGTGTGTGTGTGTGTGTGTGTGCGTAATATCAGGGATAGGTGATTCACAAGTCACAAAAGAGTTTTATCGATAAAAAACATAGTAAAAGCAGATAAATATAGTCATAGTTTGTCACGAAAAACTGTGTGTGTATGTGTGTGTGTGTGTGTGCGTAATTTCAGGGATGGGTGATTCACAAGTCACAAAATAGTTTTATCGATAAAAAAAACTTGGTAAAAGCAGATAAATATAGTGATAGTTTGTCACGAAAAACTGTGTGTGTATGTGTGTGTGTGTGTGTGCGTAATTTCAGGGATAGGTGATTCACAAGTCACAAAATAGTTTTATCGACAAAAAACTTAGTAAAAGCAGATAAATATAATGATAGTTTGTCACGAAAAACTGTGTGTGTGTGTGTGTGCGTAATTTCGGGGATAGGTGATTCACAAGTCACAAAATAGTTTTATCGATAAAAAAAAATTAGTAAAAGCAGATAAACATAGTGATAGTTTGTCACGAAAAACTGTGTGTGTGTGTGTGTGTGTGTGTGTGTGTGTGTGCGTAATTTCAGGGATAGGTGATTCACAAGTCACAAAATAGTTTTATCGATAAAAAAACTTAGTAAAAGCAGATAAATATAGTGATAGTTTGTCACGAAAAACTGTGTGTGTGTGTGTGTGTGTGTGTGTATGTGTGTGCGTAATTTCAGGGATAAGTGATTCACAAGTCACAAAATAGTTTTATCGATAAAAAAACTTAGTAAATGAAGATAAATATAGTCATAGTTTGTCACGAAAAACTGTGTGTGTATGTGTGTGTGTGTGTGTGTGTGCGTAATTTCAGGGATAGGTGATTCACAAGTCACAAAATAGTTTTATCGATAAAAAAACTTAGTAATAGCAGATAAATATAATGATAGGTTGTCACGAAAAACTGTGTGTGTGTGTGCGTAATTTCAGGGATAGGTGATTCACAAGTCACAAAATAGTTTTATCGATAAAAAAACTTAGTAAAAGCAGATAAATATAGTGATAGTTTGTCACGAAAAACTGTGTGTGTGTGTGTGTGTGTGTATGCATAATTTCAGGGATAGGTGATTCACAAGTCACAAAATAGTTTTATCGATAAAAAAACTTAGTAAAAGCACATAAATATAGTCATAGTTTGTCAAGAAAAACTGTGTGTGTGTGTGTTCGTAATTTCAGGGATAGGTGATTCACAAGTCACAAAATAGTTTTATCGATAAAAAAAACTTAGTAAAAGCAGATAAATATAATGATAGTTTGTCACGAAAAACTGTATGTGTGTGTGTGTGTGTGTGTTTGCGTAATTTCGGGGATAGGTGATTCACAAATCACAAAATAGTTTTATCGAATAAAAAACTTAGTAAAAGCAGATAAATATAGTGATAGTTTGTCACGAAAAACTGTGTGTGTCTGTGTGTGTGTGTGTGTGTGTGTGTGTGTGTGTGTGTGTGTGTGTGTGTGTGTGTGTGCGTGTGTGTGTGTGTGTGTGTCCATAATTTCAGGGATAAGTGATTCACAAGTCACAAAATAGTTTTATCGATAAAAAAACTTAGTAAAAGCAGATAAACATAGTGATAATTTGTCACGAAAAACTGTGTGTGTGTGTGCGTAATTTCAGGGATAGGTGATTCACAAGTCACCAAATAGTTTTATCGATAAAAAAACTTAGTAATAGCAGATAAATATAATGATATGTTGTCACGAAAAACTGTGTTTGTGTGTGTGTGTGTGTGTGCGTAATTTCAGGGATAGGTGATTCACAAGTCACAAAATAGTTTTATCGATACAAAAACTTAGTAAAAGCAGATAAATATAGTGATAGTTTGTCACGAAAAACTGTGTGTGTGTGTGTGTGTGTGTGTGTGTGTGTGTGTGTGTGTGTGTGTGTGTGTGTGTGCGTAATTTCAGGGATAAGTGATTCACAAGTCACAAAATAGTTTTATCGATAAAAAAAACTTAGTAAAAGCAGATAAACATAGTGATAGTTTGTCACGAAAAACTGTGTGTGTGTGTGCGTAATTTCAGGGATAGGTGATTCACAAGTCACAAAATAGTTTTATCGATAAAAAAACTTAGTAAAAGCAGATAAATATAGTCATAGTTTGTCACGAAAAACTGTGTGTGTATGTGTGTGTGTGTGTGCGTAATTTCAGGGATAGGTGATTCACAAGTCACAAAATAGTTTTATCGATAAAAAACTTAGTGAAAGCAGATAAATATAATGATAGGTTGTCACGAAAAACTGTGTGTGTGTGTGTGTGTGCGTAATTTCGGGGATAGGTGATTCACAAGTCACAAAATAGTTTTATCGATAAAAAAAAATTAGTAAAAGCAGATAAACATAGTGATAGTTTGTCACGAAAAACTGTGTGTGTGTGTGTGTGTGTGTGCGTAATTTCAGGGATAGGTGATTCACAAGTCACAAAATAGTTTTATCGATAAAAAAACTTAGTAAAAGCAGATAAATATAGTGATAGTTTGTCACGAAAAACTGTGTGTGTGTGTGTGTGTGTGTATGTGTGTGCGTAATTTCAGGGATAAGTGATTCACAAGTAACAAAATAGTTTTATCGATAAAAAAACTTAGTAAAAGAAGATAAATATAGTCATAGTTTGTCACGAAAAACTGTGTGTGTATGTGTGTGTGTGTGTGTGCGTAATTTCAGGGATAGGTGATTCACAAGTCACAAAATAGTTTTATCGATAAAAAAACTTAGTAATAGCAGATAAATATAATGATAGGTTGTCACGAAAAACTGTGTGTGTGTGTGTGCGTAATTTCAGGGATAGGTGATTCACAAGTCACAAAATAGTTTTATCGATAAAAAAACTTAGTAAAAGCAGATAAATATAGTGATAGTTTGTCACGAAAAACTGTGTGTGTGTGTGTGTGTGTGTATGCATAATTTCAGGGATAGGTGATTCACAAGTCACAAAATAGTTTTATCGATAAAAAAACTTAGTAAAAGCACATAAATATAGTCATAGTTTGTCACGAAAAACTGTGTGTGTGTGTGTGTTCGTAATTTCAGGGATAGGTGATTGACAAGTCACAAAATAGTTTTATCGATAAAAAAACTTAGTAAAAGCAGATAAATATAATGATAGTTTGTCACGAAAAACTGTATGTGTGTGTGTGTGTGTGTTTGCGTAATTTTGGGGATATGTGATTCACAAATCACAAAATAGTTTTATCGATTAAAAAACTTAGTAAAAGCAGGTAAATATAGTGATAGTTTGTCACGAAAAACTGTGTGTGTCTGTGTGTGTGTGTGTGTGTGTGTGTGTGTGTGTGTGTGTGTGTGTGTGTGTGTGCATAATTTCAGGGATAAGTGATTCACAAGTCACAAAATAGTTTTATCGATAAAAAAACTTAGTAAAAGCAGATAAACATAGTGATAATTTGTCACGAAAAACTGTGTGTGTGTGTGCGTAATTTCAGGGATAGGTGATTCACAAGTCACAAAATAGTTTTATCGATACAAAAACTTAGTAAAAGCAGATAAATATAGTGATAGTTTGTCACGAAAAACTGTGTGTGTGTGTGTGTGTGTGTGTGTGTGTGCGTAATTTCAGGGATAAGTGATTCACAAGTAACAAAATAGTTTCATCGATAAAAAAACATAGTAAAAGCAGATAAATATAGTCATAGTTTGTCACGAAAAACTGTGTGTGTATGTGTGTGTGTGTGTGTGTGTGCGTAATTTCAGGGATAGGTGATTCACAAGTCACAAAATAGTTTTATCGACAAAAAACTTAGTAAAAGCAGATAAATATAATGATAGTTTGTCACGAAAAACTGTGTGTGTGTGTGTGTGCGTAATTTCGGGGATAGGTGATTCACAAGTCACAAAATAGTTTTATCGATAAAAAAACTTAGTAAAAGCAGATAAATATAGTGATAGTTTGTCACGAAAAACTGTGTGTGTGTGTGTGTATGTGTGTGCGTAATTTCGGGGATAGGTGATTCATAAGTCACAAAATAGTTTTATCGATAAAAAAAAATTAGTAAAAGCAGATAAACATAGTGATAGTTTGTCACGAAAAACTGTGTGTGTGTGTGTGTATGCGTAATTTCAGGGATAGGTGATTCACAAGTCACAAAATAGTTTTATCGATAAAAAAACTTAGTAAAAGCAGATAAATATAGTGATAGTTTGTCACGAAAAACTGTGTGTGTGTGTGTGTGTGTGTGTATGTGTGTGCGTAATTTCAGGGATAAGTGATTCACAAGTCACAAAATAGTTTTATCGATAAAAAAAACTTAGTAAAAGCAGATAAACATAGTGATAGTTTGTCACGAAAAACTGTGTGTGTGTGTGTGTGTGTGTGTGTGTGTGTGTGCGTAATTTCAGGGATAGGTGATTCACAAGTCACAAAATAGTTTTATCTATAAAAAACTTAGTGAAAGCAGATAAATATAATGATAGGTTGTCACGAAAAACTGTGTGTGTGTGTGTGTGTGTGTGTGCGTAATTTCGGGGATAGGTGATTCACAAGTCAAAAAATAGTTTTATCGATAAAAAAACTAAGTAAAAGCAGATAAATATAGTGATAGTTTGTCACGAAAAACTGTGTGTGTGTGTGTGTGTGTGCGTAATATCAGGGATAGGTGATTCACAAGTCACAAAAGAGTTTTATCGATAAAAAACATAGTAAAAGCAGATAAATATAGTCATAGTTTGTCACGAAAAACTGTGTGTGTATGTGTGTGTGTGTGTGTGCGTAATTTCAGGGATGGGTGATTCACAAGTCACAAAATAGTTTTATCGATAAAAAAAACTTGGTAAAAGCAGATAAATATAGTGATAGTTTGTCACGAAAAACTGTGTGTGTATGTGTGTGTGTGTGTGTGCGTAATTTCAGGGATAGGTGATTCACAAGTCACAAAATAGTTTTATCGACAAAAAACTTAGTAAAAGCAGATAAATATAATGATAGTTTGTCACGAAAAACTGTGTGTGTGTGTGTGTGCGTAATTTCGGGGATAGGTGATTCACAAGTCACAAAATAGTTTTATCGATAAAAAAAAATTAGTAAAAGCAGATAAACATAGTGATAGTTTGTCACGAAAAACTGTGTGTGTGTGTGTGTGTGTGTGTGTGTGTGCGTAATTTCAGGGATAGGTGATTCACAAGTCACAAAATAGTTTTATCGATAAAAAAACTTAGTAAAAGCAGATAAATATAGTGATAGTTTGTCACGAAAAACTGTGTGTGTGTGTGTGTGTGTGTATGTGTGTGCGTAATTTCAGGGATAAGTGATTCACAAGTCACAAAATAGTTTTATCGATAAAAAAACTTAGTAAATGAAGATAAATATAGTCATAGTTTGTCACGAAAAACTGTGTGTGTATGTGTGTGTGTGTGTGTGTGTGCGTAATTTCAGGGATAGGTGATTCACAAGTCACAAAATAGTTTTATCGATAAAAAAACTTAGTAATAGCAGATAAATATAATGATAGGTTGTCACGAAAAACTGTGTGTGTGTGTGCGTAATTTCAGGGATAGGTGATTCACAAGTCACAAAATAGTTTTATCGATAAAAAAACTTAGTAAAAGCAGATAAATATAGTGATAGTTTGTCACGAAAAACTGTGTGTGTGTGTGTGTGTGTGTGTATGCATAATTTCAGGGATAGGTGATTCACAAGTCACAAAATAGTTTTATCGATAAAAAAACTTAGTAAAAGCACATAAATATAGTCATAGTTTGTCACGAAAAACTGTGTGTGTGTGTGTTCGTAATTTCAGGGATAGGTGATTCACAAGTCACAAAATAGTTTTATCGATAAAAAAAACTTAGTAAAAGCAGATAAATATAATGATAGTTTGTCACGAAAAACTGTATGTGTGTGTGTGTGTGTGTGTTTGCGTAATTTCGGGGATAGGTGATTCACAAATCACAAAATAGTTTTATCGAATAAAAAACTTAGTAAAAGCAGATAAATATAGTGATAGTTTGTCACGAAAAACTGTGTGTGTCTGTGTGTGTGTGTGTGTGTGTGTGTGTGTGTGTGTGTGTGTGTGTGTGTGTGTGTGTGTGTGTGCGTGTGTGTGTGTGTGTGTCCATAATTTCAGGGATAAGTGATTCACAAGTCACAAAATAGTTTTATCGATAAAAAAACTTAGTAAAAGCAGATAAACATAGTGATAATTTGTCACGAAAAACTGTGTGTGTGTGTGTGCGTAATTTCAGGGATAGGTGATTCACAAGTCACCAAATAGTTTTATCGATAAAAAAACTTAGTAATAGCAGATAAATATAATGATATGTTGTCACGAAAAACTGTGTTTGTGTGTGTGTGTGTGTGTGCGTAATTTCAGGGATAGGTGATTCACAAGTCACAAAATAGTTTTATCGATACAAAAACTTAGTAAAAGCAGATAAATATAGTGATAGTTTGTCACGAAAAACTGTGAGTGTGTGTGTGTGTGTGTGTGTGTGTGTGTGTGTGTGTGTGTGTGTGTGTGTGCGTAATTTCAGGGATAAGTGATTCACAAGTAACAAAATAGTTTCATCGATAAAAAAACATAGTAAAAGCAGATAAATATAGTCATAGTTTGTCACGAAAAAGTGTGTGTGTATGTGTGTGTGTGTGTGTGTGCGTAATTTCAGGGATAGGTGATTCACAAGTCACAAAATAGTTTTATCGATAAAAAAAACTTAGTAAAAGCAGATAAACATAGTGATAGTTTGTCACGAAAAACTGTGTGTGTGTGTGCGTAATTTCAGGGATAGGTGATTCACAAGTCACAAAATAGTTTTATCGATAAAAAAACTTAGTAAAAGCAGATAAATATAGTCATAGTTTGTCACGAAAAACTGTGTGTGTATGTGTGTGTGTGTGTGCGTAATTTCAGGGATAGGTGATTCACAAGTCACAAAATAGTTTTATCGATAAAAAACTTAGTGAAAGCAGATAAATATAATGATAGGTTGTCACGAAAAACTGTGTGTGTGTGTGTGTGTGTGTGTGTGTGTGCGTGTGCGTAATTTCGGGGATAGGTGATTCACAAGTTACAAAATAGTTTTATCGATAAAAAAACTTGGTAAAAGCAGATAAATATAGTGATAGTTTGTCACGAAAAACTGTGTGTGTGTGTGTGTGTGTGTGCGTAATTTCAGGGATAAGGGATTCACAAGTAACAAAATAGTTTTATCGATAAAAAAACATAGTAAAAGCAGATAAATATAGTCATAGTTTGTCACATAAAACTGTGTGTGTATGTGTGTGTGTGTGTGTGCGTAATTTCAGGGATAGGTGATTCACAAGTCACAAAATAGTTTTATCGATAAAAAAAACTTAGTAAAAGCAGATAAATATAATGATAGTTTGTCACGAAAAACTGTGTGTGTGTGTGTGTGTGTGTGCGTAATTTCGGGGATAGGTGATTCACAAGTCAAAAAATAGTTTTATCGATAAAAAAAACTTAGTAAAAGCAGATAAATATAGTGATAGTTTGTCACGAAAAACTGTGTGTGTATGTGTGTGTGTGTGTGCGTAATTTCAGGGATAGGTGATTCACAAGTCACAAAATAGTTTTATCGACAAAAAACTTAGTAAAAGCAGATAAATATAGTGATAGTTTGTCACGAAAAACTGTGTGTGTGTGTGTGTGTGTGTGCGTAATTTCAGGGATAGGTGATTCACAAGTCACAAAATAGTTTTATCGATAAAAAACATAGTAAAAGCAGATAAATATAGTCATAGTTTGTAACGAAAAACTGTGTGTGTATGTGTGTGTGTGTGTGTGCGTAATTTCAGGGATGGGTGATTCACAAGTCACAAAATAGTTTTATCGATAAAAAAACTTAGTAAAAGCAGATAAATATAGTGATAGTTTGTCACGAAAAACTGTGTGTGTATGTGTGTGTGTGTGTGCGTAATTTCAGGGATAGGTGATTCACAAGTCACAAAATAGTTTTATCGACAAAAAACTTAGTAAAAGCAGATAAATATAATGATAGTTTGTCACGAAAAACTGTGTGTGTGTGTGTGTGTGTGCGTAATTTCGGGGATAGGTGATTCACAAGTCACAAATTAGTTTTATCGATAAAAAAACTTAGTAAAAGCACATAAATATAGTCATAGTTTGTCACGAAAAACTGTGTGTGTGTGTGTGTTCGTAATTTCGGGGATAGGTGATTCACAAGTCACAAAATAGTTTTATCGATAAAAAAACTTAGTAAAAGCAGATAAATATAATGATAGTTTGTCACGAAAAACTGTATGTGTGTGTGTGTGTGTGTGTGTTTGCGTAATTTCGGGGATAGGTGATTCACAAATCACAAAATAGTTTTATCGATTAAAAAACTTAGTAAAAACAGATAAATATAGTGATAGTTTGTCACGAAAAACTGTGTGTGTCTGTGTGTGTGTGTGTGTGTGTGTGTGTGTGTGTGTGTGTGTGTGTGTGTGTGTGTGCGTGTGTGTGTGTGTGTCCATAATTTCAGGGATAAGTGATTCACAAGTCACAAAATAGTTTTATCGATAAAAAAACTTAGTAAAAGCAGATAAACATAGTGATAATTTGTCACGAAAAACTGTGTGTGTGTGTGCGTAATTTCAGGGATAGGTGATTCACAAGTCACCAAATAGTTTTATCGATAAAAAAACTTAGTAAAAGCAGATAAATATAGTGATAGTTTGTCACGAAAAACTGTGTGTGTGTGTGTGTGTGTGTATGCATAATTTCAGGGATAGGTGATTCACAAGTCACAAAATAGTTTTATCGATAAAAAAACTTAGTAAAAGCACATAAATATAGTCATAGTTTGTCACGAAAAACTGTGTGTGTGTGTGTGTTCGTAATTTCAGGGATAGGTGATTGACAAGTCACAAAATAGTTTTATCGATAAAAAAACTTAGTAAAAGCAGATAAATATAATGATAGTTTGTCACGAAAAACTGTATGTGTGTGTGTGTGTGTGTGTTTGCGTAATTTTGGGGATATGTGATTCACAAATCACAAAATAGTTTTATCGATTAAAAAACTTAGTAAAAGCAGGTAAATATAGTGATAGTTTGTCACGAAAAACTGTGTGTGTCTGTGTGTGTGTGTGTGTGTGTGTGTGTGTGTGTGTGTGTGTGTGTGTGTGTGTGTGTGTGTGTGTGTGTGCATAATTTCAGGGATAAGTGATTCACAAGTCACAAAATAGTTTTATCGATAAAAAAACTTAGTAAAAGCAGATAAACATAGTGATAATTTGTCACGAAAAACTGTGTGTGTGTGTGTGCGTAATTTCAGGGATAGGTGATTCACAAGTCACAAAATAGTTTTATCGATAAAAAAACTTAGTAATAGCAGATAAATATAATGATATGTTGTCACGAAAAACTGTGTTTGTGTGTGTGTGTGTGTGTGCGTAATTACAGGGATAGGTGATTCACAAGTCACAAAATAGTTTTATCGATACAAAAACTTAGTAAAAGCAGATAAATATAGTGATAGTTTGTCACGAAAAACTGTGTGTGTGTGTGTGTGTGTGTGTGTGTGTGTGTGTGTGTGTGTGTGCGTAATTTCAGGGATAAGTGATTCACAAGTAACAAAATAGTTTCATCGATAAAAAAACATAGTAAAAGCAGATAAATATAGTCATAGTTTGTCACGAAAAACTGTGTGTGTATGTGTGTGTGTGTGTGTGTGTGCGTAATTTCAGGGATAGGTGATTCACAAGTCACAAAATAGTTTTATCGACAAAAAACTTAGTAAAAGCAGATAAATATAATGATAGTTTGTCACGAAAAACTGTGTGTGTGTGTGTGCGTAATTTCGGGGATAGGTGATTCACAAGTCACAAAATAGTTTTATCGATAAAAAAACTTAGTAAAAGCAGATAAATATAGTGATAGTTTGTCACGAAAAACTGTGTGTGTATGTGTGTGTGTGTGTGTGTGTGCGTAATTTCAGGGATAGGTGATTCACAAGTCACAAAATAGTTTTATCGACAAAAAACTTAGTAAAAGCAGATAAATATAATGATAGTTTGTCACGAAAAACTGTGTGTGTGTGTGTGCGTAATTTCGGGGATAGGTGATTCACAAGTCACAAAATAGTTTTATCGATAAAAAAAAATTAGTAAAAGCAGATAAACATAGTGATAGTTTGTCACGAAAAACTGTGTGTGTGTGTGTGTGTATGCGTAATTTCAGGGATAGGTGATTCACAAGTCACAAAATAGTTTTATCGATAAAAAAACTTAGTAAAAGCAGATAAATATAGTGATAGTTTGTCACGAAAAACTGTGTGTGTGTGTGTGTGTATGTGTGTGCGTAATTTCAGGGATAAGTGATTCACAAGTCACAAAATAGTTTTATCGATAAAAAAAACTTAGTAAAAGCAGATAAACATAGTGATAGTTTGTCACGAAAAACTGTGTGTGTGTGTGTGTGTGTGTGTGTGCGTAATTTCAGGGATAGGTGATTCACAAGTCACAAAATAGTTTTATCTATAAAAAACTTAGTGAAAGCAGATAAATATAATGATAGGTTGTCACGAAAAACTGTGTGTGTGTGTGTGTGTGTGTGTGTGTGTGTGTGTGTGTCTGTGTGTGTGTGTGTGCGTAATTTCAGGGATAAGTGATTCACAAGTAACAAAATAGTTTTATCGATAAAAAAACATACTAAAAGCAGATAAATATAGTCATAGTTTGTCACGAAAAACTGTGTGTGTATGTGTGTGTGTGTGTGCGTAATTTCAGGGATAGGTGATTCACAAGTCACAAAATAGTTTTATCGATAAAAAAAACTTAGTAAAAGCAGATAAATATAATGATAGTTTGTCACGAAAAACTGTGTGTGTGTGTGTGTGTGTGTGTGCGTAATTTCGGGGATAGGTGATTCACAAGTCAAAAAATAGTTTTATCGATAAAAAAACTAAGTAAAAGCAGATAAATATAGTGATAGTTTGTCACGAAAAACTGTGTGTGTGTGTGTGTGTGTGCGTAATATCAGGGATAGGTGATTCACAAGTCACAAAAGAGTTTTATCGATAAAAAACATAGTAAAAGCAGATAAATAAGGTCATAGTTTGTCACGAAAAACTGTGTGTGTATGTGTGTGTGTGTGTGTGCGTAATTTCAGGGATGGGTGATTCACAAGTCACAAAATAGTTTTATCGATAAAAAAAACTTGGTAAAAGCAGATAAATATAGTGATAGTTTGTCACGAAAAACTGTGTGTGTATGTGTGTGTGTGTGTGTGTGTGTGCGTAATTTCAGGGATAGGTGATTCACAAGTCACAAAATAGTTTTATCGACAAAAAACTTAGTAAAAGCAGATAAATATAATGATAGTTTGTCACGAAAAACTGTGTGTGTGTGTGTGTGCGTAATTTCGGGGATAGGTGATTCACAAGTCACAAAATAGTTTTATCGATAAAAAAAAATTAGTAAAAGCAGATAAACATAGTGATAGTTTGTCACGAAAAACTGTGTGTGTGTGTGTGTGTGTGTGTGTGTGTGTGTGCGTAATTTCAGGGATAGGTGATTCACAAGTCACAAAAAAGTTTTATCGATAAAAAAACTTAGTAAAAGCAGATAAATATAGTCATAGTTTGTCACGAAAAACTGTGTGTGTATGTGTGTGTGTGTGTGTGTGTGCGTAATTTCAGGGATAGGTGATTCACAAGTCACAAAATAGTTTTATCGATAAAAAAACTTAGTAATAGCAGATAAATATAATGATAGGTTGTCACGAAAAACTGTGTGTGTGTGTGCGTAATTTCAGGGATAGGTGATTCACAAGTCACAAAATAGTTTTATCGATAAAAAAACTTAGTAAAAGCAGATAAATATAGTGATAGTTTGTCACGAAAAACTGTGTGTGTGTGTGTGTGTGTATGCATAATTTCAGGGATAGGTGATTCACAAGTCACAAAATAGTTTTATCGATAAAAAAACTTAGTAAAAGCACATAAATATAGTCATAGTTTGTCACGAAAAACTGTGTGTGTGTGTGTTCGTAATTTCAGGGATAGGTGATTCACAAGTCACAAAATAGTTTTATCGATAAAAAAACTTAGTAAAAGCAGATAAATATAATGATAGTTTGTCACGAAAAACTGTATGTGTGTGTGTGTGTGTGTGTTTGCGTAATTTCGGGGATAGGTGATTCACAAATCACAAAATAGTTTTATCGATTAAAAAACTTAGTAAAAGCAGATAAATATAGTGATAGTTTGTCACGAAAAACTGTGTGTGTCTGTGTGTGTGTGTGTGTGTGTGTGTGTGTGTGTGTGTGTGTGTGTGTGTGTGTGTGTGTGCGTGTGTGTGTGTGTGTGTCCATAATTTCAGGGATAAGTGATTCACAAGTCACAAAATAGTTTTATCGATAAAAAAACTTAGTAAAAGCAGATAAACATAGTGATAATTTGTCACGAAAAACTGTGTGTGTGTGTGTGCGTAATTTCAGGGATAGGTGATTCACAAGTCACCAAATAGTTTTATCGATAAAAAAACTTAGTAATAGCAGATAAATATAATGATATGTTGTCACGAAAAACTGTGTTTGTGTGTGTGTGTGTGTGTGCGTAATTTCAGGGATAGGTGATTCACAAGTCACAAAATAGTTTTATCGATACAAAAACTTCGTAAAAGCAGATAAATATAGTGATAGTTTGTCACGAAAAACTGTGTGTGTGTGTGTGTGTGTGTGTGTGTGTGTGTGTGTGTGTGTGTGTGCGTAATTTCAGGGATAAGTGATTCACAAGTAACAAAATAGTTTCATCGATAAAAAAACATAGTAAAAGCAGATAAATATAGTCATAGTTTGTCACGAAAAACTGTGTGTGTATGTGTGTGTGTGTGTGTGTGCGTAATTTCAGGGATAGGTGATTCACAAGTCACAAAATAGTTTTATCGATAAAAAAAACTTAGTAAAAGCAGATAAACATAGTGATAGTTTGTCACGAAAAACTGTGTGTGTGTGTGCGTAATTTCAGGGATAGGTGATTCACAAGTCACAAAATAGTTTTATCGATAAAAAAGCTTAGTAAAAGCAGATAAATATAGTCATAGTTTGTCACGAAAAACTGTGTGTGTATGAGTGTGTGTGTGCGTAATTTCAGGGATAGGTGATTCACAAGTCACAAAATAGTTTTATCGATAAAAAACTTAGTGAAAGCAGATAAATATAATGATAGGTTGTCACGAAAAACTGTGTGTGTGTGTGTGTGTGTGTGTGTGTGTGTGTGTGTGTGTGTGTGTGTGTGTGTGCGTGTGCGTAATTTCGGGGATAGGTGATTCACAAGTTACAAAATAGTTTTATCGATAAAAAAACTTGGTAAAAGCAGATAAATATAGTGATAGTTTGTCACGAAAAACTGTGTGTGTGTGTGTGTGTGTGTGTGTGCGTAATTTCAGGGATAAGGGATTCACAAGTAACAAAATAGTTTTATCGATAAAAAAACATAGTAAAAGCAGATAAATATAGTCATAGTTTGTCACATAAAACTGTGTGTGTATGTGTGTGTGTGTGTGTGCGTAATTTCAGGGATAGGTGATTCACAAGTCACAAAATAGTTTTATCGATAAAAAAAACTTAGTAAAAGCAGATAAATATAATGATAGTTTGTCACGAAAAACTGTGTGTGTGTGTGTGTGTGTGTGCGTAATTTCGGGGATAGGTGATTCACAAGTCAAAAAATAGTTTTATCGATAAAAAAAACTTAGTAAAAGCAGATAAATATAGTGATAGTTTGTCACGAAAAACTGTGTGTGTATGTGTGTGTGTGTGTGCGTAATTTCAGGGATAGGTGATTCACAAGTCACAAAATAGTTTTATCGACAAAAAACTTAGTAAAAGCAGATAAATATAGTGATAGTTTGTCACGAAAAACTGTGTGTGTGTGTGTGTGTGTGTGTGTGTGTGCGTAATTTCAGGGATAGGTGATTCACAAGTCACAAAATAGTTTTATCGATAAAAAACATAGTAAAAGCAGATAAATATAGTCATAGTTTGTAACGAAAAACTGTGTGTGTATGTGTGTGTGTGTGTGTGCGTAATTTCAGGGATGGGTGATTCACAAGTCACAAAATAGTTTTATCGATAAAAAAACTTAGTAAAAGCAGATAAATATAGTGATAGTTTGTCACGAAAAACTGTGTGTGTATGTGTGTGTGTGTGTGCGTAATTTCAGGGATAGGTGATTCACAAGTCACAAAATAGTTTTATCGACAAAAAACTTAGTAAAAGCAGATAAATATAATGATAGTTTGTCACGAAAAACTGTGTGTGTGTGTGTGTGTGCGTAATTTCGGGGATAGGTGATTCACAAGTCACAAATTAGTTTTATCGATAAAAAAACTTAGTAAAAGCACATAAATATAGTCATAGTTTGTCACGAAAAACTGTGTGTGTGTGTGTGTTCGTAATTTCAGGGATAGGTGATTCACAAGTCACAAAATAGTTTTATCGATAAAAAAACTTAGTAAAAGCAGATAAATATAATGATAGTTTGTCACGAAAAACTGTATGTGTGTGTGTGTGTGTGTGTTTGCGTAATTTCGGGGATAGGTGATTCACAAATCACAAAATAGTTTTATCGATTAAAAAACTTAGTAAAAACAGATAAATATAGTGATAGTTTGTCACGAAAAACTGTGTGTGTCTGTGTGTGTGTTTGTGTGTGTGTGTGTGTGTGTGTGTGTGTGTGTGTGTGTGTGTGTGCGTGCGTGTGTGTGTGTGTGTGTGTCCATAATTTCAGGGATAAGTGATTCACAAGTCACAAAATAATTTTATCGATAAAAAAACTTAGTAAAAGCAGATAAACATAGTGATAATTTGTCACGAAGAACTGTGTGTGTGTGTGCGTAATTTCAGGGATAGGTGATTCACAAGTCACCAAATAGTTTTATCGATAAAAAAACTTAGTAATAGCAGATAAATATAATGATATGTTGTCACGAAAAACTGTGTTTGTGTGTGTGTGTGTGTGTGCGTAATTTCAGGGATAGGTGATTCACAAGTCACAAAATAGTTTTATCGATACAAAAACTTAGTAAAAGCAGATAAATATAGTGATAGTTTGTCACGAAAAACTGTGTGTGTGTGTGTGTGTGTGTGTGTGTGTGTGTGTGTGTGTGTGTGTGCGTAATTTCAGGGATAAGTGATTCACAAGTAACAAAATAGTTTCATCGATAAAAAAACATAGTAAAAGCAGATAAATATAGTCATAGTTTGTCACGAAAAACTGTGTGTGTATGTGTGTGTGTGTGTGTGTGCGTAATTTCAGGGATAGGTGATTCACAAGTCACAAAATAGTTTTATCGACAAAAAACTTAGTAAAAGCAGATAAATATAATGATAGTTTGTCACGAAAAACTGTGTGTGTGTGTGTGTGCGTAATTTCGGGGATAGGTGATTCACAAGTCACAAAATAGTTTTATCGATAAAAAAAACTTAGTAAAAGCAGATAAACATAGTGATAGTTTGTCACGAAAAAACTGTGTGTGTGTGTGCGTAATTTCAGGTATAGGTGATTCACAAGTCACAAAATAGTTTTATCGATAAAAAAACTTAGTAAAAGCAGATAAATATAGTCATAGTTTGTCACGAAAAACTGTGTGTGTATGTGTGTGTGTGTGTGCGTAATTTCAGGGATAGGTGATTCACAAATCACAAAATAGTTTTATCGATAAAAAACTTAGTGAAAGCAGATAAATATAATGATAGGTTGTCACGAAAAACTGTGTGTGTGTGTGTGTGTGTGTGTGTGTGTGTGTGTGTGTGTGTGTGTGTGTGCGTGTGCGTAATTTCGGGGATAGGTGATTCACAAGTTACAAAATAGTTTTATCGATAAAAAAACTTGGTAAAAGCAGATAAATATAGTGATAGTTTGTCACGAAAAACTGTGTGTGTGTGTGTGTGTGTGTGTGTGTGCGTAATTTCAGGGATAAGGGATTCACAAGTAACAAAATAGTTTTATCGATAAAAAAACATAGTAAAAGCAGATAAATATAGTCATAGTTTGTCACATAAAACTGTGTGTGTATGTGTGTGTGTGTGTGTGCGTAATTTCAGAGATAGGTGATTCACAAGTCACAAAATAGTTTTATCGATAAAAAAAACTTAGTAAAAGCAGATAAATATAATGATAGTTTGTCACGAAAAACTGTGTGTGTGTGTGTGTGTGTGTGTGCGTAATTTCGGGGATAGGTGATTCACAAGTCAAAAAATAGTTTTATCGAAAAAAAAAACTTAGTAAAAGCAGATAAATATAGTGATAGTTTGTCACGAAAAACTGTGTGTGTATGTGTGTGTGTGTGTGCGTAATTTCAGGGATAGGTGATTCACAAGTCACAAAATAGTTTTATCGACAAAAAACTTAGTAAAAGCAGATAAATATAGTGATAGTTTGTCACGAAAAACTGTGTGTGTGTGTGTGTGCGTAATTTCAGGGATAGGTGATTCACAAGTCACAAAATAGTTTTATCGATAAAAAACATAGTAAAAGCAGATAAATATAGTCATAGTTTGTCACGAAAAACTGTGTGTGTATGTGTGTGAGTGTGTGTGCGTAATTTCAGGGATGGGTGATTCACAAGTCACAAAATAGTTTTATCGATAAAAAAACTTAGTAAAAGCAGATAAATATAGTGATAGTTTGTCACGAAAAACTGTGTGTGTATGTGTGTGTGTGTGTGCGTAATTTCAGGGATAGGTGATTCACAAGTCACAAAATAGTTTTATCGACAAAAAACTTAGTAAAAGCAGATAAATATAATGATAGTTTGTCACGAAAAACTGTGTGTGTGTGTGTGTGTGCGTAATTTCGGGGATAGGTGATTCACAAGTCACAAATTAGTTTTATCGATAAAAAAACTTAGTAAAAGCAGATAAATATAGTCATAGTTTGTCACGAAAAACTGTGTGTGTGTGTGTGTGTGCGTAATTTCAGGGATAGGTGATTAACAAGTCACAAAATAGTTTTATCGATAAAAAAACTTAGTAAAAGCAGATAAATATAATGATAGTTTGTCACGAAAAACTGTATGTGTGTGTGTGTGTGTGTGTTTGCGTAATTTCGGGGATAGGTGATTCACAAATCACAAAACAGTTTTATCGATTAAAAAACTTAGTAAAAGCAGATAAATATAGTGATAGTTTGTCACGAAAAACTGTGTGTGTCTGTGTGTGTGTGTGTGTGTGTGTGTGTGTGTGTGTGTGTACGCATAATTTCAGGGATAAGTGATTCACAAGTCACAAAATAGTTTTATCGATAAAAAACCTTAGTAAAAGCAGATAAATATAATGATAGTTTGTCACGAAAAACTGTGTGTGTGTGTGTGTGTGTGTGTGTGTGTGTGTGCGCATAATTTCAGGGATAAGTGATCACAAGTCACAAAATAGTTTTATCGATAAAAAAAACATAGTAAAAGCAGATAAATATAGTCATAGTTTGTCACGACAAACTGTGTGTGTATGTGTGTGGGTGTGTGCGTAATTTCAGGGATAGGTGATTCACAAGTCACAAAATAGTTTTATCGATAAAAAACTTAGTGAAAGCAGATAAATATAATGATAGGTTGTCACGAAAAACTGTGTGTGTATGTGTGTGTGTGTGTGCGTAATTTCAGGGATAGGTGATTCACAAGTCACAAAATAGTTTTATCGACAAAAAACTTAGTAAAAGCAGATAAATATAATGATAGTTTGTCACGAAAAACTGTGTGTGTGTGTGTGTGTGCGTAATTTCGGGGATAGGTGATTCACAAGTCACAAATTAGTTTTATCGATAAAAAAACTTAGTAAAAGCACATAAATATAGTCATAGTTTGTCACGAAAAACTGTGTGTGTGTGTGTGTTCGTAATTTCAGGGATAGGTGATTCACAAGTCACAAAATAGTTTTATCGATAAAAAAACTTAGTAAAAGCAGATAAATATAATGATAGTTTGTCACGAAAAACTGTATGTGTGTGTGTGTGTGTGTGTTTGCGTAATTTCGGGGATAGGTGATTCACAAATCACAAAATAGTTTTATCGATTAAAAAACTTAGTAAAAACAGATAAATATAGTGATAGTTTGTCACGAAAAACTGTGTGTGTCTGTGTGTGTGTGTGTGTGTGTGTGTGTGTGTGTGTGTGTGTGTGTGTGTGTGCGTGCGTGTGTGTGTGTGTGTGTGTCCATAATTTCAGGGATAAGTGATTCACAAGTCACAAAATAATTTTATCGATAAAAAAACTTAGTAATAGCAGATAAATATAATGATATGTTGTCACGAAAAACTGTGTTTGTGTGTGTGTGTGTGTGTGCGTAATTTCAGGGATAGGTGATTCACAAGTCACAAAATAGTTTTATCGATACAAAAACTTAGTAAAAGCAGATAAATATAGTGATAGTTTGTCACGAAAAACTGTGTGTGTGTGTGTGTGTGTGTGTGTGTGTGTGTGTGTGTGTGCGTAATTTCAGGGATAAGTGATTCACAAGTAACAAAATAGTTTCATCGATAAAAAAACATAGTAAAAGCAGATAAATATAGTCATAGTTTGTCACGAAAAACTGTGTGTGTATGTGTGTGTGTGTGTGTGTGCGTAATTTCAGGGATAGGTGATTCACAAGTCACAAAATAGTTTTATCGACAAAAAACTTAGTAAAAGCAGATAAATATAATGATAGTTTGTCACGAAAAACTGTGTGTGTGTGTGTGTGCGTAATTTCGGGGATAGGTGATTCACAAGTCACAAAATAGTTTTATCGATAAAAAAACTTAGTAAAAGCAGATAAATATAGTGATAGTTTGTCACGAAAAACTGTGTGTGTATGTGTGTGTGTGTGTGCGTAATTTCAGGGATAGGTGATTCACAAGTCACAAAATAGTTTTATCGACAAAAAACTTAGTAAAAGCAGATAAATATAATGATAGTTTGTCACGAAAAACTGTGTGTGTGTGTGTGTGTGCGTAATTTCGGGGATAGGTGATTCACAAGTCACAAATTAGTTTTATCGATAAAAAAACTTAGTAAAAGCAGATAAATATAGTCATAGTTTGTCACGAAAAACTGTGTGTGTGTGTGTGTGTGCGTAATTTCAGGGATAGGTGATTAACAAGTCACAAAATAGTTTTATCGATAAAAAAACTTAGTAAAAGCAGATAAATATAATGATAGTTTGTCACGAAAAACTGTATGTGTGTGTGTGTGTGTGTGTTTGCGTAATTTCGGGGATAGGTGATTCACAAATCACAAAACAGTTTTATCGATTAAAAAACTTAGTAAAAGCAGATAAATATAGTGATAGTTTGTCACGAAAAACTGTGTGTGTGTGTGTGTGTGTGTGTGTGTGTGTGTGTGTGTACGCATAATTTCAGGGATAAGTGATTCACAAGTCACAAAATAGTTTTATCGATAAAAAACCTTAGTAAAAGCAGATAAATATAATGATAGTTTGTCACGAAAAACTGTGTGTGTGTGTGTGTGTGTGTGTGTGTGTGCGCATAATTTCAGGGATAAGTGATCACAAGTCACAAAATAGTTTTATCGATAAAAAAAACATAGTAAAAGCAGATAAATATAGTCATAGTTTGTCACGACAAACTGTGTGTGTATGTGTGTGGGTGTGTGCGTAATTTCAGGGATAGGTGATTCACAAGTCACAAAATAGTTTTATCGATAAAAAACTTAGTGAAAGCAGATAAATATAATGATAGGTTGTCACGAAAAACTGTGTGTGTATGTGTGTGTGTGTGTGCGTAATTTCAGGGATAGGTGATTCACAAGTCACAAAATAGTTTTATCGACAAAAAACTTAGTAAAAGCAGATAAATATAATGATAGTTTGTCACGAAAAACTGTGTGTGTGTGTGTGTGTGCGTAATTTCGGGGATAGGTGATTCACAAGTCACAAATTAGTTTTATCGATAAAAAAACTTAGTAAAAGCACATAAATATAGTCATAGTTTGTCACGAAAAACTGTGTGTGTGTGTGTGTTCGTAATTTCAGGGATAGGTGATTCACAAGTCACAAAATAGTTTTATCGATAAAAAAACTTAGTAAAAGCAGATAAATATAATGATAGTTTGTCACGAAAAACTGTATGTGTGTGTGTGTGTGTGTGTTTGCGTAATTTCGGGGATAGGTGATTCACAAATCACAAAATAGTTTTATCGATTAAAAAACTTAGTAAAAACAGATAAATATAGTGATAGTTTGTCACGAAAAACTGTGTGTGTCTGTGTGTGTGTGTGTGTGTGTGTGTGTGTGTGTGTGTGTGTGTGTGTGTGTGTGTGTGTGTGTGTGCGTGCGTGTGTGTGTGTGTGTGTGTCCATAATTTCAGGGATAAGTGATTCACAAGTCACAAAATAATTTTATCGATAAAAAAACTTAGTAAAAGCAGATAAACATAGTGATAATTTGTCACGAAGAACTGTGTGTGTGTGTGCGTAATTTCAGGGATAGGTGATTCACAAGTCACCAAATAGTTTTATCGATAAAAAAACTTAGTAATAGCAGATAAATATAATGATATGTTGTCACGAAAAACTGTGTTTGTGTGTGTGTGTGTGTGTGTGCGTAATTTCAGGGATAGGTGATTCACAAGTCACAAAATAGTTTTATCGATACAAAAACTTAGTAAAAGCAGATAAATATAGTGATAGTTTGTCAAGAAAAACTGTGTGTGTGTGTGTGTGTGTGTGTGTGTGTGTGTGTGTGTGCGTAATTTCAGGGATAAGTGATTCACAAGTAACAAAATAGTTTCATCGATAAAAAAACATAGTAAAAGCAGATAAATATAGTCATAGTTTGTCACGAAAAACTGTGTGTGTATGTGTGTGTGTGTGTGTGTGCGTAATTTCAGGGATAGGTGATTCACAAGTCACAAAATAGTTTTATCGACAAAAAACTTAGTAAAAGCAGATAAATATAATGATAGTTTGTCACGAAAAACTGTGTGTGTGTGTGTGTGCGTAATTTCGGGGATAGGTGATTCACAAGTCACAAAATAGTTTTATCGATAAAAAAAACTTAGTAAAAGCAGATAAACATAGTGATAGTTTGTCACGAAAAAACTGTGTGTGTGTGTGCGTAATTTCAGGTATAGGTGATTCACAAGTCACAAAATAGTTTTATCGATAAAAAAACTTGGTAAAAGCAGATAAATATAGTCATAGTTTGTCACGAAAAACTGTGTGTGTATGTGTGTGTGTGTGTGCGTAATTTCAGGGATAGGTGATTCACAAGTCACAAAATAGTTTTATCGATAAAAAACTTAGTGAAAGCAGATAAATATAATGATAGGTTGTCACGAAAAACTGTGTGTGTGTGTGTGTGTGTGTGTGTGTGTGCGTGTGCGTAATTTCGGGGATAGGTGATTCACAAGTTACAAAATAGTTTTATCGATAAAAAAACTTGGTAAAAGCAGATAAATATAGTGATAGTTTGTCACGAAAAACTGTGTGTGTGTGTGTGTGTGTGTGTGTGTGCGTAATTTCAGGGATAAGGGATTCACAAGTAACAAAATAGTTTTATCGATAAAAAAACATAGTAAAAGCAGATAAATATAGTCATAGTTTGTCACATAAAACTGTGTGTGTATGTGTGTGTGTGTGTGTGCGTAATTTCAGAGATAGGTGATTCACAAGTCACAAAATAGTTTTATCGATAAAAAAAACTTAGTAAAAGCAGATAAATATAATGATAGTTTGTCACGAAAAACTGTGTGTGTGTGTGTGTGTGTGTGCGTAATTTCGGGGATAGGTGATTCACAAGTCAAAAAATAGTTTTATCGATAAAAAAAACTTAGTAAAAGCAGATAAATATAGTGATAGTTTGTCACGAAAAACTGTGTGTGTATGTGTGTGTGTGTGTGCGTAATTTCAGGGATAGGTGATTCACAAGTCACAAAATAGTTTTATCGACAAAAAACTTAGTAAAAGCAGATAAATATAGTGATAGTTTGTCACGAAAAACTGTGTGTGTGTGTGTGTGTGCGTAATTTCAGGGATAGGTGATTCACAAGTCACAAAATAGTTTTATCGATAAAAAACATAGTAAAAGCAGATAAATATAGTCATAGTTTGTCACGAAAAACTGTGTGTGTATGTGTGTGTGTGTGTGTGCGTAATTTCAGGGATGGGTGATTCACAAGTCACAAAATAGTTTTATCGATAAAAAAACTTAGTAAAAGCAGATAAATATAGTGATAGTTTGTCACGAAAAACTGTGTGTGTATGTGTGTGTGTGTGTGCGTAATTTCAGGGATAGGTGATTCACAAGTCACAAAATAGTTTTATCGACAAAAAACTTAGTAAAAGCAGATAAATATAATGATAGTTTGTCACGAAAAACTGTGTGTGTGTGTGTGTGTGCGTAATTTCGGGGATAGGTGATTCACAAGTCACAAATTAGTTTTATCGATAAAAAAACTTAGTAAAAGCAGATAAATATAGTCATAGTTTGTCACGAAAAACTGTGTGTGTGTGTGTGTGTGCGTAATTTCAGGGATAGGTGATTAACAAGTCACAAAATAGTTTTATCGATAAAAAAACTTAGTAAAAGCAGATAAATATAATGATAGTTTGTCACGAAAAACTGTATGTGTGTGTGTGTGTGTGTGTTTGCGTAATTTCGGGGATAGGTGATTCACAAATCACAAAACAGTTTTATCGATTAAAAAACTTAGTAAAAGCAGATAAATATAGTGATAGTTTGTCACGAAAAACTGTGTGTGTCTGTGTGTGTGTGTGTGTGTGTGTGTGTGTGTGTGTGTGTACGCATAATTTCAGGGATAAGTGATTCACAAGTCACAAAATAGTTTTATCGATAAAAAACCTTAGTAAAAGCAGATAAATATAATGATAGTTTGTCACGAAAAACTGTGTGTGTGTGTGTGTGTGTGTGTGTGTGTGTGTGTGCGCATAATTTCAGGGATAAGTGATCACAAGTCACAAAATAGTTTTATCGATAAAAAAAACATAGTAAAAGCAGATAAATATAGTCATAGTTTGTCACGACAAACTGTGTGTGTATGTGTGTGGGTGTGTGCGTAATTTCAGGGATAGGTGATTCACAAGTCACAAAATAGTTTTATCGATAAAAAACTTAGTGAAAGCAGATAAATATAATGATAGGTTGTCACGAAAAACTGTGTGTGTGTGTGTGTGTGTGTGTGTGTGTGTGTGTGTGTGTGTGTGTGTGTGTGTGTGTGTGTGTGTGTGCGTGGCAGTTACCTCCAAACAGTGGAAAGAATGGATCGAGGCAGTAGGTGTGAGACACATTCTTATCCCTGTTCGGCATCCCCAGGTAAATTTAGCCGAGCGTATAAATCGAGATTTAGGAAGAATTTTACGGACATACTGTAGTAATGCACAATCCTCATGGCAAAAATACTTGCAATACATAGAAAAAAATCATAACCAAATGCCACACGAGATCACAGGCTACACGCCGGCAATGGTCCACTGTGGAGTGGAAACAAACTATGTATGGGATGGATATATCCCTGAGGATTGTAGGAATGCGGTAGTGGAGACTAGGAGGGAGATGCTTCAGAAAGTATTTCAGCGAATTAGGACTAAGGGAGACTACAGAGCGGCAAGGACAAATAGAACCTGTAAGGAGACGCACTTCCAAGTCAACGACCTAGTATTAATCACTAGACATAACCGCTCCAATGTGCAAAGAAAAGAGACAGAAAAGTTACTATTGATTTACGAAGGCCCATTTAAAATAACCAGGAAACTAGGGCGTAAGACCTATGAAGTGGCCAATATTGTGACAAATAAAGTAAGGGGAAGGTACGATGTTAAAGATATAAAATTATACGTAGACTAATAATAAACAAGGGAGCCTGATAGCTGACCTGACGTCAAAACAAAAAATGTGGGTTGCCTTAGAGCAACAAATATCGATCCAAAGTTGTGTATACAGTAAGAGCATTGACCCAAGCAAAAAATATAAGGAAGTAGCTTTACTACGCAAGGTCACAGCTGTGTGGAGCGGCCGACTAATGCGTAGGCAAGATAACGCCAGCTGATAGGGATAGCGCCTGAGAGTGAGAGGGGAACACCTGAACATCGTTCCTCACTCAAGATAAGGAGCGTAAGTAAATGACTGCTGGTAAATTGTAAGAACTTGGTTAGATATTTTGGAGTGTATTTATAAGAAATGTAAAATGTTTATAAGTATGTAATGAAAAAATAAAATAAAGCCACTAACGAGGGTATAAATGTAGGGGAAGTAAGAAATGGAAAATTTAAGATAAAAAATTTTTTAATTTTTTAACTTTTAAAAAAAAATAAAGCAAAGAGAAAACAAGATCAGATTTATTGTAGCAAGCCTGTGAGTGAACAGTGAGAGTTGTGAGTTTTATAAAAATTTATATACTTAGGGTTGTACTTATTAATATTGTGAAAGTGTTTTAAGTGTTTCAGTGAGAAGAAGTAGAAGAGGACCAAGGACAAATAGATATATAAGTAAGGTAAATTAAGAGTTAGCTAGCACCCACAAATAAAATAGGAAAACAGGTAAATCTCGAAAAATAAATTTTTTTTTGTATAAGTAAATTTTTTTTTTGGAGATACTTGCAAAAAATTTTTTTTGTCTCAATTTTAAAGGGGGATCTTGCGGCGGGCAATATTCTCTTGGAATACATGCCGCAAAAAGATAACATGTAAAACATAAAGAGTCTAAAGTTCTTGTAAGTAAAACAAACCATGCCACCGTGGGAAGGGTTTGAAACTTAAATTTAAGGCCGTTTGCAAGGGGAAGATGGTCAAAATTGGCCTAGAATTACCATCGACATTTCCAGAGATAAAGCAAGACGAGAAAAATCAAAATTAAAGAATAATAAAATTCCATCAGAAGCACCCTAAAGAGTTATACGGCTTGATCGAAAAAATGGATTAAATCGATCGGTCTATCAATTTTGCGAGCCGTTACGCACTTGTACAAAAGAAGTGCGCGCGCTGATCAGGCGACATCGATTTAAGATCCTTATTGGTTGTCAACTCGTGGGAACGGACTGCAGGTGGGGGTGTTTTCCCGGGTTGAGCAGGCCAAGCGTCTTTTGAAGCCCCAGCTAAACCAGGACTCTCGAAGGGTAAGGTCGGTGTCGGGCGTAGCTCCGGTAAAACAATGAACAATAGTTTGTTACCGTAAATAGTTCAAAAACTATGAGTGGCTAGGGAAAGTTTCGTTTCGTTGAGATGTCGTGACGCTGTAGTTTCGTATGGGGCCCTTTCGCATTTCAAGATCGCTGCGAAAGAGGTTCCCATAAATTTCCATCAAATTATGTGCGAGCGTCGTTAAATGTGTGTGTTACAGCCTTACTAGAAAGACAAGGCGATGTGAACAGTGTAACCTAGCAAACAGTTTTAAAAGTGTGAGTCTAAATTTCTAACAAAGTCAAACAAAATCTAACTAAATTGATAAACGTTTTTAAAGGATTTTTCTATTTCTTTTCTGTGTTAAGAAATGCCCAAGAACTGGGTTAAAAGAAGGGCTTAAAGCTAAAATTTTACTGGTAACCGTTAAAATTTAAAAGAGGTGCGAATGGCATCGAAGAAAGAAGATGGAAGGATTTCAACCAAAGGGTGAAGCGAGCTGATCTACCTGAGGCCTAGCAGACACACAAAGGGATGGAGGATTTCAAAGATGGCGGCAACGCGTGGGAAGTCATCCCAGTATTCTTACGTGGAAGCAAAGCAACAGCCAAGCCGGATTTTCCCCACCCCGTTCGAGAACAAAGGGAGAGACGGAGAAGAGAGGGAGAAGAAAGGCAAGCCATGCTTTGTGTGGAATCAGGTCAGATCTAAATTGTTTTCCCTTTGCAAATTAAAATTTTAATTTGAAGAATTTTTTCTAAATTGGGAAAATGTTATAAAATTTAAATAAATTTTCAAATCATTAACAGTAAACTTTAAATTTTACAAGTAAATGCTGGTGGCTTTGTTTTAAAGAGTGGGGGGTTTCAAGATGGCGATGCCATAAATGCAGAAATTATGTTGATTTCATAAATGAAAGGGAAATAGAAATTTTAGATTAGAACTTATGTAAAGGGAAAGGGTTTTAAATAAACAAATCAAATAAAGGGATATAAATTATTTAAAGAGTTTAAAATCTTATGAAGATGTAAAGAATTTAAATAAAAAATGTGTTGAAATAAAGTTAAATATAATTTGCTAAAAGTAAATATCCAAGATGGCGGACAAAGGCCATTGTTTACTACAGCTGATTGGAAAGCTATGCTTTAGTTTCAGGTACTCCTATAAACAGGAGTGTTACTTCATATAATTAAATTAAACTAAATTGGTATTTTATTTAGAAGGAGTCATTACGACATTTTTCCATATGAAACAAATTGACATAAATTGTTTTCATTTAAAATAAACAAGGGTTCTAACAAATTGAAGCTTTTTAATGTAAACCTTTGATTTTAGTTAGAAAAGGGTGAAATTATATATGTGTATAAAATAAATTGAATCAAACCAAGGTTGGAGTAAGAATAAAGGGAAATGATTTCAATATGGGTAGATTTTAAATTTTTAAAAGGCACAATAAAAGGGTTAAGTTAAACAAGAGATTTTAAATTTGTAAGTGGGTCTAGCTAACCAAATTAATATGTTAATATAAGTTTTCTTTTTTGAATTATAAGTATATATATATATATTGTTTATTTCATGATTTATGTGTATTTAAAATAATATCTTGGTGGTAGAGTAACTTAGAAAGAAAATTGAAATCTTTGCAAATTGGGTTAAAAAATGTAAGTTCTATAATAAAGGCAAATGGGCTTGTAGCCATTTAGCAAAGGTTACTAAAAATTTATTAAATAGCAATTTCCTTCAGAAATTGCATTGATAAATTTTAAATAAATTTTAATTAAACTTCAGTATGCATAATTGTCATGAAGAAAGGGTTAATTCAAATGATAACCAAAGGGTTACATATTTTACATTAAAAGGTTTTAACTATGATTAAATAAGTTGTAAACAAAACTTCAGTATTTAAAATTTTAATGAAGAAAGGGTTAACCAAATGATAACTAAAGGGTTTTTTATTTTATATAAAAAGGGTTAAATAAATTTTAAAATTTGTAAATTTCTTTGTAAATGATCAAGGATCAGTTCAAAAGGGTGTAACTAGGTTTTAAATAAATATAAATAAATTTCATTATGTGAATTTTCATGCCGAAAGGGTTAATCAAAGAGTAATCAAAGGGTTAAATATTTTCTAATCAAAGGGTTAAATGAATATAAATAAATTTGTAGATTTTGTAAATGAGTGAAGATATGTTTGAAAAAGGTTTTAAATATGTTTCAGTAAACATTTTTATTAAAATATGTATTTAAATATTATAATTTCAATATGGGAAGGTGTTTGAATTTATTCAGCAGATGTTTTAACAATTTTTATAAATTATGATTTGATGTTCAGTAAATATTTTGATAGTCTTGTAGGAGATATGGCTATATGTTTTATATGTAATTTTTGTTTCAGTATGTACTTCATAATTGGTTTTTATATAATTTGATATGTTTTATGAAATTGCTTTTAGGTTGTTTGGTAAAATTGATTGAAATTTTACCTGCTAAAGTAAATAGAATTTGAATTTTAAATTGCTCATTTTAAATTGATAAAGATATAGAAAAAATTATATCATTTAAATGGCTATGTAAAATATGGCCATAAATAAAGTAGTGTGTTTAGAAAGTTTAAATAAATTGAACAAAATGTGAAAAGTAGGGATCTTTCGGAGTGTGTTGAAAAGTAAGGCTTTGCTTGAATCAACGAATATTTGTAATTTGTAACAATTAAAATTTTCAGTAAAAAGTTAAGTAAACAAAACCATATATTGACGTTTAAAATCGAAAGGTTGAGAACCTGGGATAATGAAATAAAATTATGACAAGTTGTAAAGGGTTATATTTCCGACAAGTAAGATTGACCGTCAAGTAGAGCGAAGTTTTACGCTTTGGCATACTCTGAATGAAAGAAAATTAAAATCGTAAATTCTTAATTTAAATTTAAATGTCAACTAAAATAAGCAGAGTTGGTTTCTTAACTGTGTTAAGAACCAACACAAAGGATTTTTTTTTTTTGTCAAATAAATTGCAGACTGTGCATTGTAATATTAAATTTTAAATTTTTAAAAATTAAAAAATAAAGATTTTTTAACTAACTTGCAAACAAACTGAGTATTATTTTAAACAAGTTTCTTACACTCTCCTACAGTTGATATGGTCATTTCGCCGTTTAGATGTCTTTCAAAAGAACCCATCCCCCGGGACGACTTACCCGTTAAGGGTAGAATCCGCAGCAAGTTAGGTTTTTTATTTTTTAAGTCCAGTGACTTGTTCTCTGGCAGATTTTGGCGAGCATTGCACAGCGTTCGTGGTTTCGGCTGCGAGCGGCTCGTTTCAAAATTCTTGCTCTGCAACGGGCGTTGGTGGGCGGGCTTGCGCGCGCGTGCTGGTCAACGGTGGGGTTGATGGCACGGTGCCGCGAGTAGGCGCTGGCTTTGTCCGTTGCAGTGTGTGTGTGCGTAATTTCAGGGATAGGTGATTCACAAGTCACAAAATAGTTTCATCGACAAAGAACTTAGTAAAAGCAGATAAATATAATGATAGTTTGTCACGAAAAACTGTGTGTGTGTGTGTGTGCGTAATTTCGGGGATAGGTGATTCACAAGTCACAAATTAGTTTTATCGATAAAAAAAAAATAGTAAAAGCAGATAAACATAGTGATAGTTTGTCACGAAAAACTGTGTGTGTGTGTGTGTGTGTGTGTGCGTAATTTCAGGGATAGGTGATTCACAAGTCACAAAATAGTTTTATCGATAAAAAAACTTAGTAAAAGCAGATAAATATAGTGATAGTTTGTCACGAAAAACTGTGTGTGTGTGTGTGTGTGTATGTGTGTGCGTAATTTCAGGGATAAGTGATTCACAAGTCACAAAATAGTTTTATCTATAAAAAAACTTAGTAAAAGGAGATAAATATAGTCATAGTTTGTCACGAAAAACTGTGTGTGTATGTGTGTGTGTGTGTGTGCGTAATTTCAGGGATAGGTGATTCACAAGTCACAAAATAGTTTTATGGATAAAAAAAACTTAGTAATAGCAGATAAATTTAATGATAGGTTGTCACGAAAAACTGTGTGAGTGTGTGCGTAATTTCAGGGATAGGTGATTCACAAGTCACAAAATAGTTTTATCGATAAAAAAACTTAGTAAAAGCAGATAAATATAGTCATAGTTTGTCACGAAAAACTGTGTGTGTGTGTGTGTGTGCGTAATTTCAGAAATAGGTGATTCACAAGTCACAAAATAGTTTTATCGATAAAAAAACTTAGTAAAAGCAGATAAATATAATGATAGTTTGTCACGAAAAACTGTGTGTGTCTGTGTGTGTGTGTGAGTGTGTGTGTGTGTGTGTGTGTGTGTGTGTGTGTGTGTGTACGCATAATTTCAGGGATAAGTGATTCACAAGTCACAAAATAGTTTTATCGATAAAAAACCTTAGTAAAAGCAGATAAATATAATGATAGTTTGTCACGAAAAACTGTGTGTGTGTGTGTGTGTGTTTGTGTGTGTGTGTGTGTGTGCGCATAATTTCAGGGATAAGTGATTCACAAGTCACAAAATAGTTTTATCGATAAAAAAAACATAGTAAAAGCAGATTAATATAGTCATAGTTTGTCACGACAAACTGTGTGTGTATGTGTGTGGGTGTGTGCGTAATTTCAGGGATAGGTGATTCACAAGTCACAAAATAGTTTTATCGATAAAAAAACTTAGTAAAAGCAGATAAATATAATGATAGTTTGTCACGAAAAACTGTGTGTGTGTGTGTGTGTGTGTGCGTAATTTCGGGGCTAGGTGATTCACAGGTCAAAAAATAGTTTTATCGACAAAAAACGTAGTAAAAGCAGATAAATATAATGATAGTTTGTCACGAAAAACTGTGTGTGTGTGTGTGTGCGTAATTTCAGGGATAGGTGATTCACAAGTCACAAAATAGTTTTATCGATAAAAAAAATTAGTAAAAGCAGATAAATATAGTGATAGTTTGTCACGAAAAACTGTGTGTGTGTGTGTGTGTGTGTATGTGTGTGCGTAATTTCAGGGATAAGTGATTCACAAGTCACAAAATAGTTTTATCTATAAAAAAACTTAGTAAAAGGAGATAAATATAGTCATAGTTTGTCACGAAAAACTGTGTGTGTATATGTGTGTTTGTGTGTGCGTAGTTTCAGGGATAGGTGATTCACAAGTCACAAAATAGTTTTATCGATAAAAAAACTTAGTAATAGCAGATAAATTTAATGATAGGTTGTCACGAAAAACTGTGTGTGTGTGTGCGTAATTTCAGGGATAGGTGATTCACAAGTCACAAAATAGTTTTATCGATAAAAAAACTTAGTAAAAGCAGATAAATATAATCATAGTTTGTCACGAAAAACTGTGTGTGTGTGTGTGTGCGTAATTTCAGGGATAGGTGATTCACAAGTCACAAAATAATTTTATCGATAAAAAAACTTAGTAAAAGCAGATAAATATAATGATAGTTTGTCACGAAAAACTGTATGTGTGTGTGTGTGTGTGTGTGTGTGTTTGCGTAATTTCGGGGATAGGTGATTCACAAATCACAAAATAGTTTTATCGATTAAAAAACTTAGTAAAAGCAGATAAATATAGTGATAGTTTGTCACGAAAAACTGTGTGTGTCTGTGTGTGTGTGTGTGTGTGTGTGTGTACGCATAATTTCAGGGATAAGTGATTCACAAGTCACAA
>JBAIZL010000005.1:155454385-155576885 GCA_036971475.1 Prosapia bicincta | reverse complement strand
ATTTCAGGGATAAGTGATTCACAAGTAACAAAATAGTTTTATCGATAAAAAAACATAGTAAAAGCAGATAAATATAGTCATAGTTTGTCACGAAAAACTGTGTGTGTATGTGTATGTGTGTGCGTAATTTCAGGGATAGGTGATTCACAAGTCACAAAATAGTTTTATCGATAAAAAAACTTAGTAATAGCAGATAAATATAATGATAGGTTGTCACGAAAAACTGTGTTTGTGTGTGTGTGTGTGTGCGTAATTTCAGGGATAGGTGATTCACAAGTCACAAAATAGTTTTATCGATACAAAAACTTAGTAAAAGCAGATAAATATAGTGATAGTTTGTCAGGAAAAACTGTGTGTGTGTGTGTGTGTGTGCGTAATTTCAGGGATAAGTGATTCACAAGTAACAAAATAGTTTTATCGATAAAAAAACATAGTAAAAGCAGATAAATATAGTCATAGTTTGTCACGAAAAACTTTGTGTGTATGTGTGTGTGTGTGTGTGTGTGCGTAATTTCAGGGATAGATGATTCACAAGTCACAAAATAGTTTTATCGACAAAAAACTTAGTAAAAGCAGATAAATATAATGATAGTTTGTCACGAAAAACTGTGTGTGTGTGTGCGTAATTTCGGGGATAGGTGATTCACAAGTCACAAAATAGTTTTATCGATAAAAAAAACTTAGTAAAATCAGATAAACATAGTGATAGTTTGTCACGAAAACTGTGTGATTGTGTGTGTGTTTGTGTGTGTGTGCGTAATTTCAGGGATAGGTGATTCACAAGTCACAAAATAGTTTTATCGATAAAAAAACTTAGTAAAAGCAGATAAATATAGTTTAGTTTGTCACGAAAAACTGTGTGTGTATGTGTGTGTGTGTGTGCGTAATTTCAGGGATAGGTGATTCACAAATCACAAAATAGATTTATCGATAAAAAACTTAGTGAAAGCAGATAAATATAATGATAGGTTGTCACGAAAAACTGTGTGTGTGTGTGTGTGTGTGTGTTTGCGTAATTTCGGGGATAGGTGATTAACAAATCACAAAATAGTTTTAGCAATAAAAAAACTTAGTAAAAGCAGATAAATATAGTGATAGTTTGTCACGAAAAACTGTGTGTGTGTGTGTGTGTGTGTGTGTGTGTGTGTATGCATAATTTCAGGGATAGGTGATTCACAAGTCACAAAATAGTTTTATCGATAAAAAAACTTAGTAAAAGCAGATAAATATAGTCATAGTTTGTCACGAAAAACTGTGTGTGTGTGTGTGTGTGCGTAATTTCAGGGATAGGTGATTCACAAGTCACAAAATAGTTTTATCGATAAAAAAACTTAGTAAAAGCAGATAAATATAATGATATTTTGTCACGAAAAAATGTATGTGTGTGTGTGTGTGTGCGTAATTTCAGGGATAAGTGATTCACAAGTAACAAAATAGTTTTATCGATAAAAAAACATAGTAAAAGCAGATAAATATAGTCATAGTTTGTCACGAAAAACTTTGTGTGTATGTGTGTGTGTGTGTGTGTGCGTAATTTCAGGGATAGGTGATTCACAAGTCACAAAATAGTTTTATCGACAAAAAACTTAGTAAAAGCAGATAAATATAATGATAGTTTGTCACGAAAAACTGTGTGTGTGTGTGCGTAATTTCGGGGATAGGTGATTCACAAGTCACAAAATAGTTTTATCGATAAAAAAAACTTAGTAAAATCAGATAAACATAGTGATAGTTTGTCACGAAAACTGTGTGATTGTGTGTGTGTTTGTGTGTGTGTGCGTAATTTCAGGGATAGGTGATTCACAAGTCACAAAATAGTTTTATCGATAAAAAAACTTAGTAAAAGCAGATAAATATAGTTTAGTTTGTCACGAAAAACTGTGTGTGTATGTGTGTGTGTGTGTGCGTAATTTCAGGGATAGGTGATTCACAAATCACAAAATAGATTTATCGATAAAAAACTTAGTGAAAGCAGATAAATATAATGATAGGTTGTCACGAAAAACTGTGTGTGTGTGTGTGTGTGTTTGCGTAATTTCGGGGATAGGTGATTAACAAATCACAAAATAGTTTTATCGATAAAAAACTTTAGTAAAAGCAGATAAATATAATGATAGTTTGTCACGAAAAACTGTGTGTGTGTGTGTGTGTGTGTGTGTGTGTGTGTGTGTGTGTGCGTAATTTCAGGGATAGGTGATTCACAAGTCACAAAATAGTTTTATCGATACAAAAACTTAGTAAAAGCAGATAAATATAGTGATAGTTTGTCACGAAAAACTGTGTGTGTGTGTGTGTGTGTGTGTGTGTGTGTGTGTGTGTGTGTGTGTGTGTGTGTGTGCGTAATTTCAGGGATAAGTGATTCACAAGTAACAAAATAGTTTTATCGATAAAAAAACATAGTAAAAGCAGATAAATATAGTCATAGTTTGTCACGAAAAACTGTGTGTGTATGTGTATGTGTGTGCGTAATTTCAGGGATAGGTGATTCACAAGTCACAAAATAGTTTTATCGATAAAAAAACTTAGTAATAGCAGATAAATATAATGATAGGTTGTCACGAAAAACTGTGTTTGTGTGTGTGTGTGTGTGCGTAATTTCAGGGATAGGTGATTCACAAGTCACAAAATAGTTTTATCGATACAAAAACTTAGTAAAAGCAGATAAATATAGTGATAGTTTGTCAGGAAAAACTGTGTGTGTGTGTGTGTGTGTGCGTAATTTCAGGGATAAGTGATTCACAAGTAACAAAATAGTTTTATCGATAAAAAAACATAGTAAAAGCAGATAAATATAGTCATAGTTTGTCACGAAAAACTTTGTGTGTATGTGTGTGTGTGTGTGTGTGCGTAATTTCAGGGATAGGTGATTCACAAGTCACAAAATAGTTTTATCGACAAAAAACTTAGTAAAAGCAGATAAATATAATGATAGTTTGTCACGAAAAACTGTGTGTGTGTGTGCGTAATTTCGGGGATAGGTGATTCACAAGTCACAAAATAGTTTTATCGATAAAAAAAACTTAGTAAAATCAGATAAACATAGTGATAGTTTGTCACGAAAACTGTGTGATTGTGTGTGTGTTTGTGTGTGTGTGCGTAATTTCAGGGATAGGTGATTCACAAGTCACAAAATAGTTTTATCGATAAAAAAACTTAGTAAAAGCAGATAAATATAGTTTAGTTTGTCACGAAAAACTGTGTGTGTATGTGTGTGTGTGTGTGCGTAATTTCAGGGATAGGTGATTCACAAATCACAAAATAGATTTATCGATAAAAAAACTTAGTGAAAGCAGATAAATATAATGATAGGTTGTCACGAAAAACTGTGTGTGTGTGTGTGTGTGTGTGTTTGCGTAATTTCGGGGATAGGTGATTAACAAATCACAAAATAGTTTTAGCGATAAAAAAACTTAGTAAAAGCAGATAAATATAGTGATAGTTTGTCACGAAAAACTGTGTGTGTGTGTGTGTGTGTGTGTGTGTGTGTGTATGCATAATTTCAGGGATAGGTGATTCACAAGTCACAAAATAGTTTTATCGATAAAAAAACTTAGTAAAAGCAGATAAATATAGTCATAGTTTGTCACGAAAAACTGTGTGTGTGTGTGTGTGTGCGTAATTTCAGGGATAGGTGATTCACAAGTCACAAAATAGTTTTATCGATAAAAAAACTTAGTAAAAGCAGATAAATATAATGATATTTTGTCACGAAAAAATGTATGTGTGTGTGTGTGTGTGCGTAATTTCAGGGATAAGTGATTCACAAGTAACAAAATAGTTTTATCGATAAAAAAACATAGTAAAAGCAGATAAATATAGTCATAGTTTGTCACGAAAAACTTTGTGTGTATGTGTGTGTGTGTGTGTGTGCGTAATTTCAGGGATAGGTGATTCACAAGTCACAAAATAGTTTTATCGACAAAAAACTTAGTAAAAGCAGATAAATATAATGATAGTTTGTCACGAAAAACTGTGTGTGTGTGTGCGTAATTTCGGGGATAGGTGATTCACAAGTCACAAAATAGTTTTATCGATAAAAAAAACTTAGTAAAATCAGATAAACATAGTGATAGTTTGTCACGAAAACTGTGTGATTGTGTGTGTGTTTGTGTGTGTGTGCGTAATTTCAGGGATAGGTGATTCACAAGTCACAAAATAGTTTTATCGATAAAAAAACTTAGTAAAAGCAGATAAATATAGTTTAGTTTGTCACGAAAAACTGTGTGTGTATGTGTGTGTGTGTGTGCGTAATTTCAGGGATAGGTGATTCACAAATCACAAAATAGATTTATCGATAAAAAACTTAGTGAAAGCAGATAAATATAATGATAGGTTGTCACGAAAAACTGTGTGTGTGTGTGTGTGTGTTTGCGTAATTTCGGGGATAGGTGATTAACAAATCACAAAATAGTTTTATCGATAAAAAACTTTAGTAAAAGCAGATAAATATAATGATAGTTTGTCACGAAAAACTGTGTGTGTGTGTGTGTGTGTGTGTGTGTGTGTGTGTGTGTGTGCGTAATTTCAGGGATAGGTGATTCACAAGTCACAAAATAGTTTTATCGATACAAAAACTTAGTAAAAGCAGATAAATATAGTGATAGTTTGTCACGAAAAACTGTGTGTGTGTGTGTGTGTGTGTGTGTGTGTGTGTGTGTGTGTGTGTGTGTGTGTGTGTGCGTAATTTCAGGGATAAGTGATTCACAAGTAACAAAATAGTTTTATCGATAAAAAAACATAGTAAAAGCAGATAAATATAGTCATAGTTTGTCACGAAAAACTGTGTGTGTATGTGTATGTGTGTGCGTAATTTCAGGGATAGGTGATTCACAAGTCACAAAATAGTTTTATCGATAAAAAAACTTAGTAATAGCAGATAAATATAATGATAGGTTGTCACGAAAAACTGTGTTTGTGTGTGTGTGTGTGTGTGTGTGTGTGCGTAATTTCAGGGATAGGTGATTCACAAGTCACAAAATAGTTTTATCGATACAAAAACTTAGTAAAAGCAGATAAATATAGTGATAGTTTGTCAGGAAAAACTGTGTGTGTGTGTGTGTGTGTGCGTAATTTCAGGGATAAGTGATTCACAAGTAACAAAATAGTTTTATCGATAAAAAAACATAGTAAAAGCAGATAAATATAGTCATAGTTTGTCACGAAAAACTTTGTGTGTATGTGTGTGTGTGTGTGTGTGCGTAATTTCAGGGATAGGTGATTCACAAGTCACAAAATAGTTTTATCGACAAAAAACTTAGTAAAAGCAGATAAATATAATGATAGTTTGTCACGAAAAACTGTGTGTGTGTGTGCGTAATTTCGGGGATAGGTGATTCACAAGTCACAAAATAGTTTTATCGATAAAAAAAACTTAGTAAAATCAGATAAACATAGTGATAGTTTGTCACGAAAACTGTGTGATTGTGTGTGTGTTTGTGTGTGTGTGCGTAATTTCAGGGATAGGTGATTCACAAGTCACAAAATAGTTTTATCGATAAAAAAACTTAGTAAAAGCAGATAAATATAGTTTAGTTTGTCACGAAAAACTGTGTGTGTATGTGTGTGTGTGTGTGCGTAATTTCAGGGATAGGTGATTCACAAATCACAAAATAGATTTATCGATAAAAAAACTTAGTGAAAGCAGATAAATATAATGATAGGTTGTCACGAAAAACTGTGTGTGTGTGTGTGTGTGTGTGTTTGCGTAATTTCGGGGATAGGTGATTAACAAATCACAAAATAGTTTTAGCGATAAAAAAACTTAGTAAAAGCAGATAAATATAGTGATAGTTTGTCACGAAAAACTGTGTGTGTGTGTGTGTGTGTGTGTGTGTGTGTGTATGCATAATTTCAGGGATAGGTGATTCACAAGTCACAAAATAGTTTTATCGATAAAAAAACTTAGTAAAAGCAGATAAATATAGTCATAGTTTGTCACGAAAAACTGTGTGTGTCTGTGTGTGTGTGTGTGTGTGTGTGTGTGTGTGTGTGTGTGTGTGTGTGTGCGCATAATTTCAGGGATAAGTGATTCACAAGTCACAAAATAGTTTTATCGATAAAAAACCTTAGTAAAAGCAGATAAATATAATGATAGTTTGTCACGAAAAACTGTGTGTGTGTGTGTGTGTGTTTGCGTAATTTCGGGGATAGGTGATTAACAAATCACAAAATAGTTTTAGCGATAAAAAAACTTAGTAAAAGCAGATAAATATAGTGATAGTTTGTCACGAAAAACTGTGTGTGTGTGTGTGTGTGTGTGTGTGTGTGTGTGTGTGTGTGTGTGTGTGTGTGTGTGTGTGTGTGTGTGTGTGTGTGTGTGTGTGTGTGTGTGTGTGTGTGTGTGTGTGTGTGTGTGTGTGTGTGCGCGCGCATAATTTCAGGGATAAGTGATTCACAAGTCACAAAATAGTTTTATCGATAAAAAAAATATAGTAAAAGCAGATAAATATAGTCATAGTTTGTCACGACAAACTGTGTGTGTATGTGTGTGTGTGTGTGCGTAATTTCAGGGATAGGTGATTCACAAGTCACAAAATAGTTTTATCGATAAAAAAACTTAGTAAAAGCAGATAAATATAATGACAGTTTGTCACGAAAAACTGTGTGTGTGTGTGTGCGTAATTTCGTGGATAGGTGATTCACAAGTCAAAAAATAGTTTTATCGACAAAATGTTTAGGAAAAGCAGATAAATATAATGATAGTTTGTCACGAAAAACTGTGTGTGTGTGTGTGTGTTTGTGTGCGTAATTTCGGGGATAGGTGATTCACAAGTCACAAAATAGTTTTATCGATAAAAAAAAATTAGTAAAAGCAGATAAACATAGTGATAGTTTGTCATGAAAAACTGTGTGTGTGTGTGTGTGTGTGTGCGTAATTTCAGGGATAGGTGATTCACAAGTCACAAAATAGTTTTATCGATAAAAAAACTTAGTAAAAGCAGATAAATATAGTGATAGTTTGTCACGAAAAACTGTGTGTGTGTGTGTGTATGTGTGTGCGTAATTTCAGGGATAAGTGATTCACAAGTCACAAAATAGTTTTATCGATAAAAAAACTTAGTAAAAGGAGATAAATATAGTCATAGTTTGTCACGAAAAACTGTGTGTGTATGTGTGTGTGTGTGTGCGTAATTTCAGGGATAGGTGATTCACAAGTCACAAAATAGTTTTATCGATAAAAAAACTTAGTAATAGCAGATAAATATAATGATAGGTTGTCACGAAAAACTGTGTGTGTGTGTGTGCGTAATTTCAGGGATAGGTGATTCACAAGTCACAAAATAGTTTTATCGATAAAAAAACTTAGTAATAGCAGATAAATATAATGATAGTTTGTCACGAAAAACTGTGTGTGTGCGTAATTTCAGGGATAGGTGATTCACAAGTCACAAAATAGTTTTATCGATAAAAAAACTTAGTAAAAGCAGATAAATATAGTCATAGTTTGTCACGAAAAACTGTGTGTGTGTGTGTGTGCGTAATTTCAGGGATAGGTGATTCACAAGTCACAAAATAGTTTTATCGATAAAAAAACTTAGTAAAAGCAGATAAATATAATGATAGTTTGTCACGAAAAACTGTATGTGTGTGTGTGTGTGTTTGCGTAATTTCGGGGATAGTTGATTCACAAATCACAAAATAGTTTTATCGATTAAAAAACTTAGTAAATGCAGATAAATATAGTGATAGTTTGTCACGAAAAACTGTGTGTGTCTGTGTGTGTGTGTGTGTGTGTGTGTGTGTGTGTGTGTGTGCGCATAATTTCAGGGATAAGTGATTCACAAGTCACAAAATAGTTTTATCGATAAAAAACCTTAGTAAAAGCAGATAAATATAATGATAGTTTGTCACGAAAAACTGTGTGTGTGTGTGTGTGTGTGTGTGTTTGCGTAATTTCGGGGATAGGTGATTAACAAATCACAAAATAGTTTTAGCGATAAAAAAACTTAGTAAAAGCAGATAAATATAGTGATAGTTTGTCACGAAAAACTGTGTGTGTGTGTGTGTGTGTGTGTGTGTGTGTGTGTGTGTGTGTGTGTGTGTGTGTGTGTGTGTGTGCGCGCATAATTTTAGGGATAAGTGATTCACAAGTCACAAAATAGTTTTATCGATAAAAAAAACATAGTAAAAGCAGATAAATATAGTCATAGTTTGTCACGACAAACTGTGTGTGTATGTGTGTGTGTGTGTGCGTAATTTCAGGGATAGGTGATTCACAAGTCACAAAATAGTTTTATCGATAAAAAAACTTAGTAAAAGCAGATAAATATAATGATAGTTTGTCACGAAAAACTGTGTGTGTGTGTGTGCGTAATTTCGTGGATAGGTGATTCACAAGTCAAAAAATAGTTTTATCGACAAAAAACTTAGTAAAAGCAGATAAATATAGTGGTAGTTTGTCACGAAAAACTGTGTGTGTGTGTGTGTATGTGTGTGCGTAATTTCAGGGATAAGTGATTCACAAGTCACAAAATAGTTTTATCGTTGAAAAAACTTAGTAAAAGGAGATAAATATAGTCATAGTTTGTCACGAAAAACTGTGTGTGTATGTGTGTGTGTGTGTGTGTGCGTAATTTCAGGGATAGGTGATTCACAAGTCACAAAATAGTTTTATCGATAAAAAAACTTAGTAATAGCAGATAAATATAATGATAGGTTGTCACGAAAAACTGTGTGTGTGTGTGCGTAATATCAGGGATAGGTGATTCACAAGTCACAAAATAGTTTTATCTATACAAAAACTTAGTGAAAGCAGATAAATATAGTGATAGTTTGTCACGAAAAACTGTGTGTGTGTGTGTGTGTGTGTGTGTGTGTGTGTGTGTGTGTGTGTGTGCGTAATTTCAGGGATAAGTGATTCACAAGTAACATAATAGTTTTATCGATAAAAAAACATAGTAAAAGCAGATAAATATAGTCATAGTTTGTCACGAAAAACTGTGTGTGTATGTGTATGTGAGTGCGTAATATCAGGGATGGGTGATTCACAAGTCACATAATAGTTTTATCGACAAAAAACTTAGTAAAAGCTGATAAATATAATGATAGTTTGTCACGAAAAACTGTGTGTGTATGTGTGTGCGTAATTTCGGGGATAGGTGATTCACAAGTCACAAAATAGTTTTATCGATAAAAAAACTTAGTAAAAGCAGATGAGCATAGTGATAGTTTGTCACGAAAAACTGTGTGTGTGTGTGCGTAATTTCAGAGATAGGTGATTCTCAAGTCACAAAATAGTTTTATCGATACAAAAACTTAGTAAAAGCAGATAAATATAGTGATAGTTTGTCACGAAAAACTGTGTGTGTGTGTGCGTAATTTCAGGGATAAGTGATTCACAAGTAACAAAATAGTTTTATCGATAAAAAACATAGTAAAAGCAGATAAATATAGTCATAGTTTGTCACGAAAAACTTTGTGTGTATGTGTGTGTGTGTGTGTGTGTGTGCGTAATTTCAGGGATAGGTGATTCACAAGTCACAAAATAGTTTTATCGACAAAAAACTTAGTAAAAGCAGATAAATATAATGATAGTTTGTCACGAAAAACTGTGTGTGTGTGTGTGTGTGCGTAATTTCGGGGATAGGTGATTCACAAGTCACAAAATAGTTTTATCGATAAAAAAACTTAGTAAAAGCAGATAAATATAGTGATAGTTTGTCACGAAAAACAGTGTGTGTATGTGTGTGTGTGTGTGCGTAATTTCAGGGATAGGTGATTCACAAGTCACAAAATAGTTTTATCGATAAAAAACTTAGTGAAAGCAGATAAATATAATGATAGGTTGTCACGAAAAACTGTGTGTGTGTGTGTGTGTGTGTGTGTGTTTGCGTAATTTCGGGGATAGGTGATTAACAAATCACAAAATAGTTTTAGCGATAAAAAAACTTAGTAAAAGCAGATAAATATAGTGATAGTTTGTCACAAAAAACTGTGTGTGTGTGTGTGTGTGTGTATGCATAATTTCAGGGATAGGTGATTAACAAGTCACAAAATAGTTTTATAGATAAAAAAACTTAGTAAAAGCAGATAAATATAGTCATAGTTTGTCACGAAAAACTGTGTGTGTGTGTGTGTGTGCGTAATTTCAGGGATAGGTGATTCACAAGTCACAAAATAGTTTTATCGATAAAAAAACTTAGTAAAAGCAGATAAATATAATGATAGTTTGTCACGAAAAACTGTATGTGTGTGTGTGTGTGTTTGCGTAATTTCGGGGATAGGTGATTCACAATTCACAAAATAGTTTTATCGATTAAAAAACTTAGTAAAAGCAGATAAATATAGTGATAGTTTGTCACGAAAAACTGTGTGTGTCTGTGTGTGTGTGTGTGTGTGTGTGCGCGCATAATTTCAGGGATAAGTGAATCACAAGTCACAAAATAGTTTTATCGATAAAAAACCTTAGTAAAAGCAGATAAATATAATGATAGTTTGTCACGAAAAACTGTGTGTGTGTGTGTGTGTGTGTTTGCGTAATTTCGGGGATAGGTGATTAACAAATCACAAAATAGTTTTAGCGATAAAAAAACTTAGTAAAAGCAGATAAATATAGTGATAGTTTGTCACGAAAAACTGTGTGTGTGTGTGTGTGTGTGTGTGTGTGTGTGTGTGTGTGTGTGTGTGTGCGCGCATAATTTCAGGGATAAGTGATTCACAAGTCACAAAATAGTTTTATCGATAAAAAAAAACATAGTAAAAGCAGATAAATATAGTCATAGTTTGTCACGACAAACTGTGTGTGTATGTGTGTGTGTGTGTGCGTAATTTCAGGGATAGGTGATTCATAAGTCACAAAATAGTTTTATCGATAAAAAAACTTAGTAAAATCAGATAAATATAATGATAGTTTGTCACGAAAAACTGTGTGTGTGTGTGTGTGTGCGTAATTTCGGGGATAGGTGATTCACAAGTCAAAAAATAGTTTTATCGACAAAAAACTTAGTAAAAGCAGGTAAATATAATGATAGTTTGTCACGAAAAACTGTGTGTGTGTGTGCGTAATTTCGGGGATAGGTGATTCACAAGTCACAAAATAGTTTTATCGATAAAAAAAAACATAGTAAAAGCAGATAAATATAGTCATAGTTTGTCACGACAAACTGTGTGTGTATGTGTGTGTGTGTGTGTGCGTAATTTCAGGGATAGGTGATTCATAAGTCACAAAATAGTTTTATCGATAAAAAAACTTAGTAAAATCAGATAAATATAATGATAGTTTGTCCCGAAAAACTGTGTGTGTGTGTGTGTGCGTAATTTCGGGGATAGGTGATTCACAAGTCAAAAAATAGTTTTATCGACAAAAAACTTAGTAAAAGCAGGTAAATATAATGATAGTTTGTCACGAAAAACTGTGTGTGTGTGTGCGTAATTTCGGGGATAGGTGATTCACAAGTCACAAAATAGTTTTATCGATAAAAAAAAATTAGTAAAAGCAGATAAATATAGTGATAGTTTGTCACGAAAAACTGTGTGTGTGTGTGTGTATGTGTGTGCGTAATTTCAGGGATAAGTGATTCACAAGTCACAAAATAGTTTTATCGATAAAAAAACTTAGTAAAAGGAGATAAATATAGTCATAGTTTGTCACGAAAAACTGTGTGTGTATGTGTGTGTGTGTGTGCGCGTAATTTCAGGGATAGGTGATTCACAAGTCACAAAATAGTTTTATCGATAAAAAAACTTAGTAATAGCAGATAAATATAATGATAGGTTGTCACGAAAAACTGTGTGTGTGTGTGCGTAATTTCAGGGATAGGTGATTCACAAGTCACAAAATAGTTTTATCGATAAAAAAACTTAGTAAAAGCAGATAAATATAGTCATAGTTTGTCACGAAAAACTGTGTGTGTGTGTGTGTGTGTGCGTAATTTCAGGGATAGGTGACTCACAAGTCACAAAATAGTTTTATCGATAAAAAAACTTAGTAAAAGCAGATAAATATAGTGATAGTTTGTCACGAAAAACTGTGTGTGTGTGTGTGTGTGTGTGTGTGTGTGTATGCATAATTTCAGGGATAGGTGATTCACAAGTCACAAAATAGTTTTATCGATAAAAAAACTTAGTAAAAGCAGATAAATATAGTCATAGTTTGTCACGAAAAACTGTGTGTGTGTGTGTGTGCGTAATGTCAGGGATAGGTGATTCACAAGTCACAAAATAGTTTTATCGATAAAAAAACTTAGTAAAAGCAGATAAATATAGTGATAGTTTGTCACGAAAAACTGTGTGTGTCTGTGTGTGTGTGTGTGTGTGTGTGTGTGTGCGCGCATAATTTCAGGGATAAGTGATTCACAAGTCACAAAATAGTTTTATCGATAAAAAAAACATAGTAAAAGCAGATAACTATAGTCATAGTTTGTCACGACAAACTGTGTGTGTATGTGTGTGTGTGTGTGTGTGCGTAATTTCAGGGATAGGTGATTCACAAGTCACAAAATAGTTTTATCGATAAAAAAACTTAGTAAAGCAGATAAATATAATGATAGTTTGTCACGAAAAACTGTGTGTGTGTGTGCGTAATTTCAGGGATAGGTGATTCACAAGTCACAAAATAGTTTTATCGATACAAAAACTTAGTAAAAGCAGATAAATATAGTGATAGTTTGTCACGAAAAACTGTGTGTGTGTGTGTGTGTGTGTGTGTGTGTGTGCGTGCGTAATTTCAGGGATAAGTGATTCACAAGTAACAAAATAGTTTTATCGATAAAAAAACATAGTAAAAGCAGATAAATATAGTCATAGTTTGTCACGAAAAACTGTGTGTGTATGTGTATGTGTGTGCGTAATTTCAGGGATAGGTGATTCACAAGTCACAAAATAGTTTTATCGACAAAAAACTTAGTAAAAGCTGATAAATATAATGATAGTTTGTCACGAAAAACTGTGTGTGTGTGTGTGTGTGCGTAATTTCGGGGATAGGTGATTCACAAGTCACAAAATAGTTTTATCGATAAAAAAACTTAGTAAAAGCAGATAAACATAGTGATAGTTTGTCACGAAAAACTGCGTTTGTGTGTGTGTGTGTGTGTGTGCGTAATTTCAGGGATAGGTGATTCACAAGTCACAAAATAGTTTTATCGACAAAAAACTTAGTAAAAGCAGATAAATATAATGATAGTTTGTCACGAAAAACTGTGTGTGTGTGTGTGTGTGCGTAATTTCGGGGATAGGTGATTCACAAGTCACAAAATAGTTTTATCGATAAAAAAAACTTAGTAAAAGCAGATAAACATAGTGATAGTTTGTCACGAAAAACTGTGTGTGTGTGTGTGTGTGTGTGTGTGTGTGTGTGTGTGTGTGTGTGTGTGTGTGTGTGTGCGTAATTTCAGGGATAGGTGATTCAGAAGTCACAAAATAGTTTTATCGATAAAAAAACTTAGTAAAAGCAGATAAATATAGTCTTAGTTTGTCACGAAAAACTGTGTGTGTATGTGTGTGTGTGTGTGCGTAATTTCAGGGATAGGTGATTCACAAGTCACAAAATAGTTTTATCGATAAAAAAACTTAATAAAAGCAGATAAATATAATGATAGTTTGTCACGAAAAACCGTGTGTGTGTGTGCGTAATTTCAGGGATAGGTGATTCACAAGTCACAAAATAGTTTTATCGATACAAAAACTTAGTAAAAGCAGATAAATATAGTGATAGTTTGTCACGAAAAACTGTGTGTGTGTGTGTGTGTGTGTGTGTGCGTAATTTCAGGGATAAGTGATTCACAAGTAACAAAATAGTTTTATCGATAAAAAAACATAGTAAAAGCAGATAAATATAGTCATAGTTTGTCACGAAAAACTGTGTGTGTATGTGTATGTGTGTGCGTAATTTCAGGGATAGGTGATTCACAAGTCACAAAATAGTTTTATCGACAAAATACTTAGTAAAAGCTGATAAATATAATGATAGTTTGTCACGAAAAACTGTGTGTGTGTGTATGTGTGCGTAATTTCGGGGATAGGTGATTCACAAGTCACAAAATAGTTTTATCGATAAAAAAACTTAGTAATAGCAGATAAATATAATGATAGGTTGTCACGAAAAACTGTGTTTGTGTGTGTGTGTGTGTGTGCGTAATTTCAGGGATAGGTGATTCACAAGTAACATAATAGTTTTATCGATAAAAAAACATTGTAAAAGCAGATAAATATAGTCATAGTTTGTCACGAAAAACTTTGTGTGTATGTGTGTGTGTGTGTGTGCGTAATTTCAGGGATAGGTGATTCACAAGTCACAAAATAATTTTATCGACAAAAAACTTAGTAAAAGCAGATAAATATAATGATAGTTTGTCACGAAAAACTGTGTGTGTGTGTGTGTGCGTAATTTCGGGGATAGGTGATTCACAAGTCACAAAATAGTTTTATCGATAAAAAACTTAGTGAAATCAGATAAATATAATGATAGGTTGTCACGAAAAACTGTGTGTGTGTGTGTGTGTGTGTGTGTGTGTGTGTGTGTGTGTGTGTGTGTGTGTGTGTGTGTGTGTGTGTGCGTGTGCGTAATTTCGGGGATAGGTGATTCACAAGTTACAAAATAGTTTTATCGATAAAAAAACTTAGTAAAAGCAGATAAATATAGTGATAGTTTGACACGAAAAACTGTGTGTGTGTGTGTGTGTGTGTGTGTGTGTGTGTGTGTGTGTGTGTGCGTAATTTCAGGGATAAGTGATTCACAAGTAACAAAATAGTTTTATCGATATAAAAACATAGTAAAAGCAGATAAATATAGTCATAGTTTGTCACGAAAAACTGTGTGTGTATGTGTGTGTGTGTGTACGTAATTTCAGGGATAGGTGATTCACAAGTCACAAAATAGATTTATCGATAAAAAAAACTTAGTAAAAGCAGATAAATATAATGATAGTTTTTCACGAAAAACTGTGTGTGTGTGTGTGTGTGTGTGTGTGTGTGTGTGTGTGTGTGTGTGTGTGTGTGTGTGTGTGTGCGCGTAATTTCAGGGATAGGTGATTCACAAGTCACAAAATAGTTTTATCGATAAAAAAACTTAGTAAAAGCAGATAAATATAATGATAGTTTGTCACGAAAAACTGTGTGTGTGTGTGCGTAATTTCAGGGATAGGTGATTCACAAGTCACAAAATAGTTTTATCGATACAAAAACTTAGTAAAAGCAGATAAATATAGTGATAGTTTGTCACGAAAAACTGTGTGTGTGTGTGTGTGTGTGTGCGTATTTTCAGGGATAAGTGATTCACAAGTAACAAAATAGTTTTATCGATAAAAAAACATAGTAAAAGCAGATAAATATAGTCATAGTTTGTCACGAAAAACTGTGTGTGTATGTGTATGTGTGTGCGTAATTTCAGGGATAGGTGATTCACAAGTCACAAAATAGTTTTATCGACAAAATACTTAGTAAAAGCTGATAAATATAATGATAGTTTGTCACGAAAAACTGTGTGTGTGTGTGTGTGCGTAATTTCGGGGATAGGTGATTCACAAGTCACAAAATAGTTTTATCGATAAAAAAACTTAGTAAAAGCAGATAAACATAGTGATAGTTTGTCACGAAAAACTGTGTGTGTGTGTGTGTGCGTAATTTCAGGGATAGGTGATTCACAAGTCACAAAATAGTTTTATCGATAAAAAAACTTAGTAATAGCAGATAAATATAATGATAGGTTGTCACGAAAAACTGTGTTTGTGTGTGTGTGTGTGTGTGTGCGTAATTTCAGGGATAGGTGATTCACAAGTCACAAAATAGTTTTATCGATACAAAAACTTAGTAAAAGCGGATAAATATAGTGATAGTTTGTCACGAAAAACTGTGTGTGTGTGTGCGTGTGCGTAATTTCAGGGATAAGTGATTCACAAGTAACATAATAGTTTTATCGATAAAAAAACATAGTAAAAGCAGATAAATATAGTCATAGTTTGTCACGAAAAACTTTGTGTGTATGTGTGTGTGTGTGTGTGTGCGTAATTTCAGGGATAGGTGATTCACAAGTCACAAAATAATTTTATCGACAAAAAACTTAGTAAAAGCAGATAAATATAATGATAGTTTGTCACGAAAAACTGTGTGTGTGTGTGTGTGCGTAATTTCGGGGATAGGTGATTCACAAGTCACAAAATAGTTTTATCGATAAAAAAAACTTAGTAAAAGCAGATAAACATAGTGATAGTTTGTCACGAAAAACTGTGTGTGTGTGTGTGTGTGTGTGTGTGTGTGTGTGTGTGTGTGTGTGCGTGTGGGTGTGCGTAATTTCAGGGATAGGTGATTCACAAGTCACAAAATAGTTTTATCGATAAAAAACTTAGTGAAAGCAGATAAATATAATGATAGGTTGTCACGAAAAACTGTGTGTGTGTGTGTGTGTGTGTGTGTGTGTGTGTGTGTGTGTGTGTGTGTGTGTGCGTGTGCGTAATTTCGGGGATAGGTGATTCACAAGTTACAAAATAGTTTTATCGATAAAAAAACTTAGTAAAAGCAGATAAATATAGTGATAGTTTGTCACGAAAAACTGTGTGTGTGTGTGTGTGTGTGTGTGTGTGTGTGTGTGTGTGTGTGTGTGTGTGTGTGTGTGTGCGTAATTTCAGGGATAAGTGATTCACAAGTAACAAAATAGTTTTATCGATATAAAAACATAGTAAAAGCAGATAAATATAGTCATAGTTTGTCACGAAAAACTGTGTGTGTATGTGTGTGTGTGTGTACGTAATTTCAGGGATAGGTGATTCACAAGTCACAAAATAGTTTTATCGATAAAAAAAACTTAGTAAAAGCAGATAAATATAATGATAGTTTGTCACGAAAAACTGTGTGTGTGTGTGTGTGTGTGTGTGTGTGTGTGTGTGTGTGTGTGCGCGTAATTTCAGGGATAAGTGATTCACAAGTCACAAAATAGTTTTATCGATAAAAAAAACTTAGTAAAAGCAGATAAATATAGTGATAGTTTGTCACGAAAATCGGTTTGAGTGTGTGGGTGTGTGTGTGTGTGTGTGTGTGTGCGTAATTTCAGGGATAGGTGATTCACAAGTCACAAAATAGTCTTATCGATAAAATAACTTAGTAATAGCAGATAAATGTAGTGATAGTTTGTCACGATAAAAAAGGTACAATGCATGGCTTAGCCATAGATTTATTTAAAGTATCGCTTAAACGTCTGATAAAATATGGTGTAAACCATAAAAAGAACTGCTTATAACATCTGTGGGCCTCGAATATAGTTCAGATTAGCCGATAAATAATAGACACTTGAAAATTATAATGGGTGGGGGTCACTGACTCTAAGTACGGACCGCCACAACAGCTCTGTCTTGTTCACGGTTTGATTATATGCAAGAGACTAGTAGATAACTACATAGCCTTTTACCTCTACAAGTTGGCGAACTTCCCCTATGTGAGGCTGCCCGTATCAAGTCTCTGGCTTTATCTCGGGAGTTATAATTTATAGTACGTTTGCATAGGTTATATTCAGGAATATGTTTAGTTTTATTTTGTTTATAGTTTTAAATATTTTTATATAAATTATTCGAAAATATTGTTTAATATAACGTTTTCAAATCGCATCCATGATGAATAGGTTTTAACGAATAGAGATCTCTCAAGATAAAATATTGTAACATTCTTATATTTAAAAAAGTTTCAAAAGATTCACTACAACACTTTAAACGAAAATAATTCTAGATAGTTATTTGAAAAGAACCAGTTATTTGAAAACATGTTAATATAATGTAATTAATAACATAATTAGGCCGTTCGGTTGTTGCTTTGTGTTTATAAACCGTAACACATATATTTGTAAATACGTTTTCCTATAGAATTTGATTGACTCATTCCGAACCGCCATAAGCTGCTAGGTAATAAATTTAGTATATTATCCCTCTAATACCTGAAAGCGTTTAAGCCTCCTGTTGCTTTAGGTACAGCAAGATACTTTCAATGCCTGTAGCTACAGAGAGCCGAGCCAATTTAGTCTGTCTATCTGGCAAAATGGTAAATTTCAGGGCAGGTAAGGGAGAATGACATTTTAAAAATTATTTTTTCGTACCAAATGATATATACGTTGTGAATTATTAATACTATTATAAAAATATGTTTCTAGACACAGTGCCCGTTGGTTTGCCTCAAAATATAGTAATTACTTTGTGATATAAATTAAAACTTTTTGTACCCTATCCCATATTTAATAGAAGTACTAGAACAGTAACTAGGGGGATGTGTTTCGCATTTGTATGGTCTTTAATGCCTTTTAAATATTTTTTTCTTCTATTCTAATTTTGTAATTGAATATTTATCTGTTTTTTACTTTAAACACTCTTTTAACAAGTTCCCCTACTTTGGAACCAATGCGAGTCACATGTTAAATTATGAATAAATTGAGTTAATATTTGATACTGCGGTGACTTTTAGGTGACAACTTTATCTCGCCAACTACCAGAGGATTTTTAAGGTTCTGATGAAGTGTGGTAAACCTACTTGTATTTAGGAGCAGGTTGGTTAGGTTTTTCTTTATAACTGTACAGTCACTCGATTACTGCTCATCAGTATTGTGAATTTAGTAACACACCAGTTGTCTGAATCTATTCTGTCGGCTTTAAAAAACTATTAAAAAAATTAAATTGCAATAATTAAACATGTGTAAGTTAACTAGTAATTTAGAAACTCTTTCCTCATAGGTTCGTTGGTTACAAATTTTTTTTTTTTAATTTTAACACACAACGAGGAAAATCTATTCTTGGGTGTTGAAGAGACTTTAATGCAATTATTTTATAAGAAATTTTACTGCACGAAGTAAATTTGCACAGTGTCCTTTAGAGCTTCCGTATTATTTAGAAATTGAAACTTTTTTTACTTCTTTATATTGTTGTTACTTCTTCATTTCGAAAAGCGAAACCTTAATTATGACCTTTCATTTCAAACGTCAGGTCTGGTTATAACTTTATACGGAATTTATTAGACATAAAATCAAGCAGAAAGTGGAAGCTCGGTGTATTATGTAAATATTCAAGGAATTACTTTTTTTTAAGAAACAAATACTGTAGATCAATACCGTATGAATTGGCAATAGAAATTATCATAGGCTACTCATTTCTCTTAATCGCTATACTTGATACGGAAAATAATTTTAAGACATTTTCCCGCAGTTTGGTTACCCTGTTTCTTGTTTTACATCAGCCACCGTGCTTAACTCTGGTTTTACTATAGTAAGAGACATAATATTATGCAACATTGATAGAAGCTATTCATTACTTTTCATTACTAAAATGTGGAGACTGTGCAGGAATTTTAGAATAAACAAAAGTTATAAAGGTATTGCACTTAGGAAATAATCCAACTGTTGTATTCACCCGGAGAATAGAAATTTAATAAAACGTATCTCTTTACTAAGAAAAACTACTATTTATTGATCAGGATAACTGTTTCTTTTGAGCCCTTATAAAGGGGCTCAGAGGCTTGTTACCGTCTGTACGTTTTAATTCCTCCTTCTTGAAAAAAAAAGAGGTAGGGTTTACATTAAAAAAAAACATTCGTAGAGTTGAAAACAACAAATTATTACCACAATTAAAGTTTCATAACGAAAAACAGTTTTTAGTTTTCAAAATATTTGACTGCAAATATTTACGTCGCTTTAAGATAGGGATTATTGTGTGACGCATGCATTACTGCCTGTGTAACCTAAGTGTGTCATAAACGTCTCCTAGCATAGCTTTCCCATGGCAGATAGGAATGAAATATCAACGAGTAATTTAACAACGTGCAGTTCCATATCCTCTGATTGCTGAATATTCGTTCACTAATAAAATATACACAATTACCGTTCCGCAAAATTGGATACTTAGCGTCGATTTGAGTTTCACTACGTCTTATCGTAAAAGTTATGTATGTAAGTTACGAATGGAAAGTCAAGTAAATAAAATACTTACTATGGAAAATTAATGAGATGATGGAAAACTACATTGAAGAAAATGCTCAAATAAATAAAAATTACAAAAAACTTTAAAACACGCAATTCTAACTCTAGCTATCCGAAATGAACTTCTAGTTTGTGTCTAGATATCAAATGATAAGGGTTTGCTTTCGAGTGTTTCAAGCTTGGTATCCCCTTACCCTTAACGTATTGTGTAGAGCCGCCAGTGGTTTAGGCTAACTCACCTGATGAGCACTTAATAACACTAAAGTTGGCTTTCTAAAACTTTTCAGCAGTGTTGTCACTAGGGTTCGTTACAAAGAACGCTTCAATTCCGAAGCTCTCCAATCTGGCAGCGCCTACATCTGTAATTTGCATTGCCCCCCCCCCTCTCCATGAGTTCTAATTTATAAACAAGTATAATCTAATACATTGTTAAAAGTACAACAAAGAAAGGGAACTCTTTTTTCTTTTTTAAGTCAAATATACATACAATTAAAAAAACAAATGTAACATACTCTAAAATATATGTATATGCTAAACTTATCCTCTTTATTCTTAAAATTCATTTAGTCAAGTGTTGAAGAAAGGATTAGACACGTGACGAAAACAAAAGATGTTACCCAGCGATCAATAGGGAGGAGGGCAAATAACTGTTGCTTGGACTTACAAGAAATGTCTTTAGTAATGTTGTGAAGTGTTGGCGCTAACGGAACTCGATATAAAGGGAAAGTCCCAAGTTTATAGGCCTCCTATTCTTAATATACGTACAAATATAAATTAAGTTAATAATATTATACCAGTGATGGATACCGTGTATTTGATAACACGAAATTTTAAAATTTTATTAAACGGAGGTGATATTAAAATCTTTTGTCTCCACAAGTGATATTTAAAAGTACTACAGATAATGGATACAGTTAGGACTATGTAAGTAAATTGCCATTTAAAGTAACTTGTTTCGCAAAAAAAAGTTAAAATATACGTTTCAAACAAAAACTCATTTAAATTTTAGAAGTTAAAATTTTAAACGTACAAATGATTGCATTATGTAGCAAGTGTTTTCCTTTACTTTATTAAATCAATAAATAAATAACGTTTTTTAAATAAATACATAAATAGAAACATTTATTTCAAACTTAAACCTATTTTAAAATAGAGATTTCATTTATTTAAAACGTAAAAAATCGTAGCATTAAATAGAAAGTTGCTCCCTTTACTTTATTAAATTAATAACTTTTGGTAAATAAAAGAAAACATTTGTTTCAAAATAAATTTAGTCTAAATAAGAATTTTTAAAATTTTAAACAGACAAAATGAGGGTATTATTTGGAAATTTTCTTCCTTTATTTCACTAAATACATAAATATTTACTAAAAAAGATTGTAACAAATTATTAGATTATTTCAGATTGAAACGTCTTCTAAAATCGATTATCTACAAAAGTTCTATGTATGTTCCTATTCTCTTTTATTATATTTCTTGTAAGATGCCTGTTTCTGCCTGAATCTTATGGTGTGAGTGAGCTGCTTTGGGGTTTCGGCTTTTTCCTGGCTAAGTTCCTCTCCCTCCTAAGTGCGCTGAGTCCTTTGTTACGGAAAGGCCTGTTTTTTCTGAAGAAACATCTATGTATACAGTTCTAGGCAGCATTAATAATGCCTTTAACAAAGGCTGATGCGGAGAGATCTGGTTTATCAGTTATTAGGCTAAGCGTGACCATTTCGTTAGTAACCGCTTTAAACCTTTCCCAGTTAGCTTTATTGAGATTCCATCTCAATAGTTGGGCTTTAGGAACCGAAAGATTATTTGAATTTACTCTAAGGAAGAGGGCTCGAACTCCACATCGCTCCATAGCATTATTAAGGTGTAGGGAGGACCTATTAGACAAACCAGCCTGAACCAAAGCCAGATCTGGTGTGGCTCTATGACCACATCCTTTCATAGCATCCTTAAGGTTTAGGGAGGACCCGTTAGACAGACTTGCCTGAACCAAAACCAGGTCTGGTGTGGCGTTATGTCCGGCAACGGATAGAAAAGTATGGTTACACTGGTGCCGAATTAAGCTTGTCATATCCATCAGACCTTTAATTGATCGACCAGGAGCATTTGCGGTAGTATAGCCCCAACAAAGGGAATGAGCGTTGAAATCACCATTCACTATTGAATTTTGATGTCTTGACTAGTTAGTTAATTGAAATGTACTAAGCCTTACATCCCTAGTGTAAGTTAGAGGTGTTACAACTGAATTAGGAGAGTAGTACATCCCTAGAACTTTGAAATTTTGGCCACTTTTCCAAATGTCCAAGAGTATTGCCTCGTGTTTGTCATTGTCAGTCATTTCATGCATTTTAGTACAGCTGGCAGCTAGTTCATTTTTTACTCCGGTTATGATACCTGTCTCGATCTTGGTAAAATAAAGTTGATGTAAATAGTCACATTATAAAACATAGGAGAATTTAGGAGAACATAGGTTTGAACTATGATATAAACATCAGCATCAACATGAGATAATAAATTTATAAATTCACAAAATTTTGAAATGTCGAGACCGCCAGCGATCCAGAAAAAAACGCTGAGACCATCGATAGAGTCCTGAAAAGGACCTTTTAGTAGTTTAGCACGTCTTGCCCTCATTGATTATCTCTATTAACGCAGTGTCCCTGTAACAAATTGAAAGTTAACCATGGTGCACCAAGAGGAGGCCATCTGCTTTACACACTGATATATATATTTTATTGAAAATACTACATCATATTTGGAGTTCTATTTAATAAATTAATTTTTAAAACAGCTATTTTTCTAAGTTATTATTATTGCTATTTACACTAAGCTAGAGCCAAGAAAAATATTCTCTTCTCTTTTCAAAAGTAGTATTTTCTGATCAAACGTTGTAGATTTTCAGATTCTATAATTTAAGAATCTGATACAGCTTAAATTGCATATTTTCAAATTCTCCTCTCAACATATTTTTTTTCAAATTCCTATATTTTAAAGAACTTTAAACTTCTCGTACATTACACCTTACTAAATGGACACTTTAGGGAAACCAGAAAAGCTAATAAAAGTTAACTCAGATAACTAGGCTCTAAGAAACAAGAAACTTAGTTTTTATTTGTAAAAGCAACATCTTTTATACTTAGCCATTGTTTTAAGTAACTCTACCTGAAACCTTTACAATAAAGCTAAGCAATCAATATAAAGTTTCTACAACTCTTTAAATTTAAATAACAATCATTTAACTGCGGCCATACAGAAGGAAACTGGTGACGGCAACACAACGCAAACTTGAGTTGCTTTTTCAGAGCATACGGAGTTTCATGCAAATATTCATATAGAAGTGATAGCAATGCGATCGACTAGCGAGTGACGCAGAAACTAGAGTTGCTCTAGTCATGGCACGTTGTATACTCGTGGCTCAGTTTCTCAGTTGCCAGCCGTATTTGTTCTGTTGTGTATGCGTTTCTCAAGAGTGATACCGTATTTATATGATAATAATTTTTATTTGTTATTCTTATAAAATTTCATTTGCTTAAAAAGTAATTTTTATTTCATTGTAATGTAATGTTATTCTACGTTTTGCAGTTATAAATAAAAATAAATACATAATTGAGCAATTAGCCTTATCAGAGTGTTATTGGTAATCTTTCTGCAGCTGAAATTTATTTCTCCATCTTTCTCGCCAATTATTTGTTTTTTTTTCATTTATGTTCTAAAATACATTACTTAGAAGGTAATCGTAACTGCTAATGCTCATTCAGTAATAATTAAAAATTGGTCTGGGTAAATTCGTGAATTTTGCAAAGCAATATATTGACTTTGTCTCGCATGAATAACGTTATAGAGGAGTAGACCTACATTGAATTGTCTTTTTTTATAACGCTTTTGTAGTTCCTTTCTTAAAATATAGACAATCTTTCTCTGATGGCGACATAACTGACAACTAAACTAGCAACTTCATATGAACAATCGTGTAAACCGGCTAGGAAACTTTTTAATAGCAACTCAAGTTTACGTTGGGTTGCGATCACCAGTTGCTTTCTGTATGTCCGCAGCCTTTTATCACACGTATTCAAACCATCTAACCTGATTGCGAATTTATACCTGTCTAGTAGGTTAAAAGCATCAATACGACCCCCCCCCCCATGGATGGTAACACATTGTCGCTTTGTATAAGCTCCGTGCTAATAAAAGCGCAGCCTTCCCATCTTACTTTACAACTTCAAATAATTGTTCCATTGTGAACCCATATCAGGTTACGCTTCAATGTGTAATGTTATTGTGAATTATGTTATCGCAAAACAATATAAGTTTTAAATGAAACTATAACGAAGCAACATACAACAAAATATAGGCCGAAAGTAAAGTAAAAGTACTGGGAGTTCTAGATCGATTTACATATACTGCTCAGAATATTTAGATATTATATTGGTTAAAAGGTCGCTTTATAAATTCCAATAAACAATCGATGTTTTTAAGATAAACATAGCTCGACAATATTAACAATATTGTGAAGTTGGAAACTGGCAATAAAGACGGACATTACTGGACCATTTTACAGAGATATGAATAGGAGGTACTTATGTAGAAAATAACGAACGACAGTAAATTAAATAAAGCAATTATACAAAGAAACAATTAACGTAGAATTGTAAAAAAAATGGTAACCATAATAATTTGAGAAAAAACATATAGAAAATAATTACAAATTTCACCGTAGCCACATTCATTGTAAAGTCTGAGGGCGAGCAGGACCTCAGCAGAGCAGAGATTTATAACAAGATAAGTAGAGATGGAAATTTGGGTCGGAAGCTGTTACATGTACGTAACACACAGACAGACACACACATAAATAAATACATACATACATATACACTCTTACGGGCCTCACCTCCATTCTGCCAAACAATCGACGCTCTCCGCTTAACTACTTTTCATACCAGCTTTAAGGTAGAAATCAGCGGGTAGTGGCTTGCGTTTAGGCGTGGCAAATAACGGGTGAACACAAGACAAATATTAAGAACTCTCGAGGCTACATGAGCCCGAGAGCGGAACGGAGATGAGCAGGAGCGAATAAAAAGTAACAACGCCGTAACACCATTAACGTTACGATAAGTAGAACAGAGTAAGGTGGGGGGACGTTTCAACACACATACAAACACATACATACACACACACACACACACTTTGAAAACCACTTTATATACTGAAAGGTTACCGCACGTGAGTGCACAATGGTTTGTGTAACGACACATTTAATGTGTCTCTCTATTCCCCACAGGACCACAGTGGTTGGCATCATTTATATAACAAATATTTCCGCTTTTACTGTCACCGCAATATGAGTGATGTATGGCTCTGCCATACGACAGCTGTTTGTTGGCCCATTTCAGTGCAGTTCGATCAGTTCCACAACATTAGCCTTTTTAGAATTCGTCGTTTTAGAACCCGGCTTTACACCTGCTGGCACTTCACTTATTCCTTTAATATTTTGTCCAATATCTTGAAGACTACTGACGAACCACTGTAATTACAGGATGGGTTTGTTTTGATTATCATTACACATAAAAAAAATGTATTAAAGAAATAACAAAGTAACGTAATTTGTTAGTTTTTCAAATGTTTCAAATGCGTATTGTCGGGAACAAGTTTTTATTATTCTCCTGTGTTTCTGAAAGCTTTCTATAGGAGAAGAAACTTTATATCTATAAAATATGATTTAAGGTTCAGGTCAATAAACAGTAACTACAGTATAAAGCTGTTTAAAATTTATTGTTCCAGTATTGAATTAAGAGATAGTTTAAAATTGGATTGTATAAAATCTAAAAATATAATAAGGGATAAAGATATTAGGACCCTAATATTCAAATTTTGTATAATTCGTAGTGAAATGATAATAGTGATTGTAAAACTGACATGACGATTTGATAAGGACGAACTTGACTCTAGAAATAAACTGGATAGCCATTAGTAAAACCATAAAGGAAGGTTATGTAAAAATAAAATTTCCTTATCTCAGACGTTCAGATATAGAAAATCCTGTTACTTTTATTGAGGTGATTCATTTAAAATTATAAAGTTTTTTTTTATTTCAGCCAAAGCAGAGTAATACTAAAAGCAGAAAAGCCAAAAAATAATTATAGTTAATTTTGTTAAAGTTTATACACCCTACAGACCGGTTTTGGATTTTAATAAAATATTTTTTTTAATGAAAAAATATCCATACGACTAAAATAATCTTTATAGCATTTATTTGTGTAAATATTTTTTCTCATCAGTAGGCCTATAAATATTTATAAAATAACTAACAGTTTTATAGCTTAAAAATCTCAATTTATTATTTCCCAAACGTTTGTCTATACATTTTATGTAGCTATACTCTCAAAAATCTAACCTACTGGAACAAACTGGTTGGACATGAGACGATAAAGCGATATATCCCCAATTCATTTCTAATGCATTTATATGGAAAGTGCAAATAATGCACGAACTCTGTGAGAAAAGCGCACAACAAGGAGTAAAGAAAAAAAAGCAAAAATTTGAGATTAGCAAACCAGAGAAAATGTGTGAACAGCAAATCAGCAAAACGTTATAACAACAAAACAGAAAAAAATGTAAGAGGAGCAAAACATACAATATGAGAAGAGCAAAGAAATTGCGAGAAGACCAAAAAAATGTCAGACAGCCAAAACGGCAAAAAACGCGTTTAAAACAAGCAGAAACAATGTATGTGGGGTGAAATAATAGAAACTAAACATTGGTGAAACATGTTAATGTTCGTCATACAATCTACAGTAAAATACCAACATTTTTTCTGGAGATGATGAGTAAAAAAGTCCAACATATTTTTAATTTTATCCAGTCAAACGTAATCTTCTTTTTGAAGAAATACTGGGTTAATTAGTAATTGGAAATATGAGATTTTCGTAAAATAATATGAAGGCTGGTGCGGTACATTTTAAAATTTCTGAAAATTTAAACTATTTAATAAAAATAATAATGATGAGAAGCAAAGAGTTAGCATTGTATTTATGGATTGTTGATTTTATGTCCAAATTGTTTCCTATTTGGAAATTATTTCCAATTTATTTCAGGAAGTTTGTTGTAACAGAGAGAGGGGAGCTTTTGGGGCTAAATTTCATTCCTTTACTTCGTTCTTGAAATGTAGTGCAAATAAAAGCGTGTTATAAATATTAGAAATGAAACTGTGAACATAGAGTAAAGCACTGAGGCTTAAATGGGAGACTCATTTTATTTCGTGCAATTGCGATGACAACTATATCTCGCTGTGTAACTCTTACCGATTTAATCATTGAACAGTATAAATTTCCAGTTCAGTATGAAAACAGAAATTCTCTATTAATAGGAGAACTAAATATTGCTATACACCAGTCAAAATTCAATTAATGGTTTTGCCCCTTAACGGACGCAACACAAAGAACTTCGTTAATTTAAAAGCTGAAGGTTTACTTTAAACCATTAATATACTGAAACCGAACTTTTCTAGGAATAAAATCTGTGTGAAAATTAATAGATTTGTAGTACATTAGAGAGTTGTATTAAGATAATCTAAACGGGTCGATCAGTATTATCTATAAAAAAAAGATTTTAATAAAAATTATAGCTTTTACAAAGTTTTTACTTATACGTCGTGTTTACACTTTTATGTCCATTATCCATAAACGTTTGAAAAATAAACGACTTTAGATTTTATTGTACACTTGGATTCCATTGTCTTATTAAATATTATCGTAGAGTGTTAATTGTAAACTATCATTTTACAACCAATTGTAAGAATTGTTGCAAGAAACCTTTTTTACGGTATTAATAAAAGACATTTTAAAGCGAAATATATAATTTGAATATTTTCTATAAAATTGCTAAGTACATCAATATAGTGTTTTAGTTTTAAAACATATATGTTTTGTAGTTAAAACCAAGCCCCTAGTATGTCTGTAATCAGCTAGGAAAGGAATATGTATGTAGAGATGACCAAGTAAAGCCATAAAACAACGGGTCACTTTTAGACATGTTTTATTACAAACGACACCGTCAATATAAATTGAACATTTTGAAAAATAAAACAATTCAAAATCTCAAATTTGTGAACGCTTTTATAAACGAAATCAATCGTTTAACATTTTTTGTTTATTTTATTGTTGTAGTACCTTAAATCCATTGAAATCTAATGGGAAAATAAACAATTTTCTTGTATCAAACATAATGAAATTACGAAAAATGATTAGTTAGAACAAAACGTATTAAAAAAATAAGACAAACTATTAAAAACAGTAAAATAATGTTATAAATAAAAGTTATGTCTCTTCCCATAACAGATAATGAAAAACTGTGTTGAAACATACAATAGGAACAAACCATTATACACAAATAATAATATAGTAATAATTAATTAGAATAACTGGAGTATAACAGAGTAATTTAGTTTGAAGCCAACGTTTAGCCAGGACTCAAAATCCTGTTCTATGTGTAAGTCTTTTAAACCTTATCTGAGGGAATTTCCAGGTAAATAACGGATTCATCCTCCATACTGCACACATCTACCGCCACCTCTTTACAGCGAGGAAGACATGACTCACAATACAATGCTTAGGTAGTTAAATTTCAATGGCAATTTCTCTGCATAATTTTCCAAAGAGTAGCTTTAACATGTATTTAATAAAACTAGTTTTTACCTTATCACCTTTAGATCCAAAAGTCTTTTACTTTCTGAGTTTCTAGCTTTTTTGAATTATCGATTGCTTTCTAGTTATTTTCTGGATTGTGAAATTTATGTACTTGAAAAACGTATAACAAAACCAAACTAATACAATTGAATACTATAAAGTATTGGACTGTTTTGTAAAAAGCATCAAAAACGTAACGAATACAGTTAGTACCCTATTTTCATTATGTGACTTGCGATTATATAGATTCGTAATATAAAAAACTATTAATATATTACTAACCTTCTTCGTATTAGGTCTATAAACAGCTAACATTACATATAATATAATTATGTTGAATAAATGTAATATATTTATGTAAATATATATATTTATATAATAAATTATTTTTCCTATGGGCTGCATGACCTCGACGTGGTGGAGAGGCTTAATCCGCGGTTGGGGGACAGGTGGAGCGGAGCTCTACGTATGAGGCTCCATATAAACGGGAAGTACAGGCAAATGTGTAAGTGCATAAAGGCGGCTTAAAAAAAGAGGTCAGTCCTAGCACTTGTAGGGTTGTTAACTGCCCGGCTCCGGCCCTGCCCTTCCCTCGCGGCCGGCAACCAAAAAGCACCCCTTCCAGGTTGGTGGTCTGGTTGGGTACATACACCCCCAATCTGAAGGTGTAATGCGATCCGTGAGGATGTAGATTCGTGGCCCTCAGGGTAAGAAGGGTCTTTAACGGAGCCTCACTTTCACCTGGAGCCAGCCATGAGTACTTACGTCGCCTTACCACCGTAAGCGGGACTCTGCGGAGGCGGACCTTTATTTCCCAAGCTGCTCGGGGGTATACACATGGCAGACAAAAACGAAATAAATTCAACTGGTCAGAGCTTAGAACCTACCGTCAAATCTGTCACTTGGCCCCCGTAGAGACAGATGGGAAACCATTTGCGAGGGCAACAGGAGGAATTAGTGGTGCACAATAGAGAAAAGCTCTCTGGCATGCCTACCAGGAGGAAGCAAAGAAGGCGGAGGCGGAGGGCAGAGAACCACCACTAACCCCTTTGAGGAGACAACGGTCCAGGAAACTGCAGGGTTTGACGAAGGCTGGGGCTAGAACCCGGCCTGTCGTGACGGAAGCCAGTGGATTCGGTAGGACATTAATACGACAAGAGAAAGAGAGTAAAAGGGAGGAAAGACATACTTCTGATCCTACTCCAGACCAAGAGGAATAGACAAGGATCTAGGCCTGTTGGGTCGGGAGGGCCGTCTTTCTTGTTGATCTTCCCCAACATTCCGAGGGTACTAGTGACCTTTAGCGGTAGTGTAGGCGTGAGGATGGAGAGGGTGGCGTTCGACCATCTTAAGGGCACCGTCATGGACCGAATTTCGGACATTCCCAGTGGAGACACATACTTAAGGGATGGAGTCGCAGCATTTATTTGTGCTGAGGAATCAGCAAAATGGCTGAGAGAAGTGGTACCGTCAGTTAAGCTCGAGGACGGGACTCAGGTAAGGCTAGTCCTGCCTGATAAACTGATTACAAGTGTGAAAGTGACGGTGCTCGTACCATCACCAAAAAGGGAGGCCACTCATTTGGTCAAACTCATGGGGATGCAGACCCCAGAAATTGACACTTCGAAGAGGAAGATCCTACAGTGCATTGAGCGGGGACCTGTAAGCCTCCTCTGCCTAGGATTGGATGGGGCATCGGCCAGACAATTAAAGGCAAGAGATGGGAATGCCTTCCTGGCTACTGCAGAGGTCACTTTTAAGTGGAACTCTAAGGACCTGGAAGAGAAGGGCGAGAGAGAGAGAGAATCAGGAGAAGGCGTCGGGGTCAGTTGGATATTGCTGACCCTCAAGCAATGATCCTGCAAATTAACTTACACCACAGTAAAAGCGCCTCGGTGGTCCTAACCAGGTGCTTAAATGTGAGGCACACGTTGTCAGCGCTTGTGCTTGTGTAAGAACCGTGGTCAGGAACCGGATAAGGGGTATGGCTGCAGCTGGGCGCACCTACGCAAATTGGGAACTTGAGGGGCACAGGGCATGTGTGATAGTCAGAGGACTAGAAGCCATGCTGATTCAAGAATTCCCAACCAGGGACCTTGCCGTGGTTAGAATTCGAGGTAAGTGGGAACAAGGTGTTCATCGTGGCCCCCAACTAATGCGCACACAATAGAGAATCGCCAATATTGGGGCTTTTCTTGATGTGGAAGGAGCTTTTAATAGTACCTCTAGACTGGTCATCAAGAGAGCAGCTATGGATCACGGGATTTCTGATGGAATTATATAATGGATTATGAGTTCCTTGGAAAATCGTATAAGTACTACATCCTGGATGGGGTGTACTATAGATGGGATGGTCTTGGATGGCAGCCCGCAGAGTGAAGTGTTATCCCCTCTGCTGTGGAGCCTTGTCGTGGACGGTCTACTAAGGAAGTGGAATGGTTGTCAAGGTGGTAGGATATGCTATCCTTGTTAGGGGATCATTTGAAGAGTTCCTCAAAAGCATGATGCAGGGAAAAAGCACTATGAATTCAAGGAGAGAAATTTGTTGTACTCACCTTCACCAGGAGATATAAAACTAAATCGCTGGAGATGAGATTCGTTGGGAGCGCTCACTATCTGGGAGTTATCCTGGATAGGAGGCTATTCTGGCGTGAGAACTTGGAGGATAAGTGCAAAAAAGCCATAGCTACGAACTGGCAATGCAGAGGAGTGATATGAATAAGATGGGGTTTGTGTACACGTCAGATGAACTGGATTTACTCTGTCATTGTTGTGCCGAGGTTGGTCTTTCCCTTAATCGTCTGGTGGGACAGGGCAAAGAAAGAAAAAAGTGAAAGGTTGCTGGACCGCGTGCAGGGACTCTTCATTAGAGGCATATCAGCTACAAGGAGAAGCACACCATGTGCGGTCATGAAGGTTATGTTGGGTTTTCCATCTTTGAGTCTTCAAATTAGGATAGAGGCAATGAAAACTGCATACCGGCTAAGGTGTACCGGGCTGTGGATGACAAGTAGCAAACGTCATAAACAGCTATTTGGGAATTAACTGAAGGAGCTCTGGATAGAACCTCAGGATAAGATACTGTCTCTTAAAAGGGAAAAAGAAATTATAAAATCTAAATTCCTGCAAGGGAGCATGGACAGTGTGTAGACCCAAACATGGTGAAATCTGGTTCACGGATGGGTCCAAGATGAAGGAAGGAGTGAGAGCAGGATTTAGTGGACCAAGACACCAAGACAGATTTTGTCATCGCCTGGAAGACTACAACTCTGTTTTCCAAGAAGAGGTGCTCGCGATCAACTATTTGCTGAGGAAAACTATGTGCTTAGGGTCTGGCAAAAGCCGCACGACCATCTGGAAAGCTTGGACAGATTTGCTCGGACAGTCAGAGAGTTCTGAAGGCCTTAGGTAAGGCTAGTACCATCTCTAGGCTGGTGGCTGAGACTATAGCGTCTCTAGCAAAGCCAACTAAGTATAATTCGCTCAACTCAATCAGGATACCAAGACATTCTGCCTGGATGGGAATGAGAGAGCTGACGCCTTAGCAAAACAAGGGTGTATAACTCAAGCATCGGCAGTGGGCATGCCGCCTCAGAAGGGGCGCAAGAGGATCACGACACATATAGACAGGTTGTGAAGGGAAGAATGGAATACAAACTTGGGGTGTAACATATTCAAGGTACTGTCGGGTTACTCGGGAGACTTGTGGGGCAAAGAACTACTCTCGTTAAGTAGACCTCAACTCAGAGTTACTGTAGAGCTGGTCACAGGCCATGGGAATCTGAGGGGGTTCCAATACAAAATTGCAAAATCTAGTTCCCCTGTATGCAAGAGATGCTACGAGGACCAATAAGAAAGCCCAATCCACGTACTCTGTGAGTGCTCTACTTTGGGAGCTGTAAGGAGAAAGTGGTTTGGCTGGCAGGTATGTACACCAGAGGATATCAGAAGATTTATCATCAGGTTGGTACTTGATTTATGAAAAGAGGTAGGTATCCACTGAGCTAGTCCTGTTGTAGGAATGGGGAGAGAGTACAAAGGCCGCAGCTAAGTGCTCTACACGGATAAGGTCCCTCTGAGTTTTAGTAATAATAATATTAAATAATAATAGTAAATACTATACTATATAAATACTACTTTAAAATATTGTACCTACTTTTAAATTTGGTATATTATAAAAGTTATAAATATATATATATTTGTTTGTGTGTGTTTGTGTGTCTCTGTATATGTGTATGTGTGTGTGTGTGTGTGTGTGTGTTTCCCTTGAGCAATCAAAAGAACAAAATTATTTTACAAAACGCAGAAAAAACAATAATACGCTTGTCACAATTTGAATTAACACATTAATAATGAAAACATTTCCTTTTTCATATTAGAGTTTTAAAGAAATAATGCACAATTATGTTTAATCATTACTCGGTATCACCCAAATAATAGAACTATGAAAAGAAGTCACAGAATACCGAATTTTGTACCAAGTCCCCAAAGTCGTCAAAATGACATTTGGTAAGGTTCTCTCTAATATGGCGCAATCAGAGACAGAATATCTCTACCAGAGAAAAATAAATGTACGAGTAAGTTTTATTAGCGTTAGCGAAACTATCTATAACTATTCGGCCAAGTATACAAGTGATCGATATTTAATATATGATTTATATTAAGAGAGGGATTTAGAAGTTTTCTTCTCAAGCCTGAGGTATAACCTAACAAAATATTCGTAGTGCTTTGTGTATGGAATCTAACTTAAATAGACAATATCAAATTTTATTATTTATGTAGTGGTAAACTGTTAACGTTTTATCTAATATAACACTTCTAAAATATTTTCTGATAATAATTGTTGGTAGATTTAGAAAGCAATGGTTTTTAAAGCCAAAATTTATTTTTTTATATAAAAAAATTCTGAAAAAAATAATTCTAATTGCAAACAATTAAGCGTATTGAACTAATGCGAAAAATATTCTCACTCTAAATGTACAAAATCTCTTTTTATGTTTGAGCTCTTTATAAACGACAAAATATAATAAACAACTAAAATAAATGGTATTACAGTCTGATGGACTTGGATACAGAACTTGATGGACCGGAACTTACAGTTCTGGATTTGTTACGTTTATGGGTGCGTCAGGATTTGAACTAAACAACATCTACTAAACATGGATTAAGCAGGGAATCATTGGTTTGTCTGTTGTCAGGGTTAAGCTGTTGAGATATAGGAAACCTTTATCAGCATATACAGAACTCAGCAGAACAAGCAGTGACGTACGTTTTCGTCAAATATTTACTCTCTCAACGAGTTCACACACTGTGGTATATCACTATTTTAGAGCCAATTTTGGTGAATTTATAATAATTAACACAAAACACACGTTTATAAAAATATTGATTTGAAAATTCAATGCTCCTTCTGTTGAAAAGCAATTATCTCCTAAGGCGAAATAATCAAAAGGTTTTGAACCCTGACCAGAATTAATTCAGTTTTTGATCGACTTTAAGGATAGCTGCTGTGTCATCGAAATATTTAAGATCTATAGCCTGACTTTAATTATTTGATTATTCCTCATTAAGTTGGTAGAACTGACAAATACCGAGTGTTACGATATTGAGAATATTATCCTATGCACAGCAAATGTTTGAGAATAAATTATTGAAGAAGACTTTCCAGTGATTTATTGTCAAAATATTCGAAAAGTCCAACGATGCTTGAATTGAATTTGTTTTTAGAATGCGGCTGACATTTTGGTACATCACTTCTGACAAGTGATTGAGGAAAACAGGAGCACGATGAATGCACAAGTAGTTACAAAGACGGAACATTCGCATTAAATTGATGGCGGTTTAAACATTTTTGTATATCACATTTGTGCAATATTTTTACTTATAGTAAAGTAACAATTTTATATATAAAACAACTACGATAGTAGATAATTCATGAGATTATTAAAATTAACAAAAATGTATGAAAAATCCGAATTAGTAAATTATGATTCATAAGGTTAATAATATTACTAACAAATTTTTTTTAAATACTGTGATGAAATTTTACTATGAGATAAAATATAATAATGAAAAATAAAAAATATAAAGTAAAAATCAAAACGTTAATATTGAAAATAAAGTTGGAATTATAAGGCACTAGAACAAAACTACAAAACATTTTCTAATCTTATTCAAAGCGCGTTACAAAATGTACATCGATTTTCAACCTATAAAACGTTTATAGAAATCAACGAATACAAACATTCTCTAATAATAGGCTATTCCGTACACCTATGATTTCACGTTCAAGGACGGCTATTTCGAGGGATCGTTATTCTTTATTAAATTTTATTGTTGGAGCTAGACCGAGTCAAGTGTAGTTGATATTTCTAGAAGACTATTTATGTTTTAAGGAACGCCTGACTTAAGTCTTAGATGAAATGAAATAGTTTAAACCTAATGGTAAATCCATCTGAACGCCAAGTAGAACACGATACCTATCATGTTCATTTAAAGGTGGATGTTAATTACAAACTCTCGTTTGCCCTGTATCGTATATATATATATATATATATATATATATATATATATATATATATCGTTGATTAATGCATCGAAAAAATGTACTTTTCAATCAAAGGGAATATTTTTATTTCTTTTCTTTAATTAAAGGATATACCCAAATATTTCTGGTAATGACAAACCGAATAAAATTTTTATTACTTGAACGGTGCCAACGGTAAAATAAAAAAAAAATATATATAATTTTTGTTGTTGTAATATTTAGTTATTACTAAATTAACGTAATTTAGCACGAACATTAGGCAGTGACTTTATGCATAAGCAATATCTGAAAATATAAGAAAGGATATATATCTTTCTAAAATATATATTAGAAAGGACACACAATTAGTTTACCATTTTGTAAATATAACCAATTTGTGATGTTTACAATCTAAAATTACTGTAGAAATCATATAAAAGGGGGGTAATGTGAAGGTAATAGTAAGCGTACTGCTGTAAAATATTTTCTTTTTAAAAACAGAACTGTCCAAGTTTTTAGTCTTAATTCATATGTGCATACATTAGGGAATTAATAATTTTATTTATATATAATTAGGTATTTATTTAAGTATTTATGTTTTCTCTACAAAAAATGTTAATTTGAGCTAATAAAGCTCAAGGTTGAATATTTCAATATTTGGGAGCTTTGACTGATTCTCCCATGGACATTTACTTGTGGAACTATCTAGAACAGGTAAACAGGATATTAAGTTTATTCTATGAAAAGATGGTTTAAAAAAATAATTGTTGTTTACTCTGAATCTCTTTAAAATAAATATGTCAAAAAACACATTACATACACTAATGCCACACACCGATTTCTATTCGCTTATTGGCACTCGACGGGGGATGCTGTTTTAGTTTGCGAAACAGCTGTTTGAAAATCTAGATTATTTTAATTTATTTTATTTAGATTATTAGTTTAAAATACTAATAAATCAAAATTTACTTTAATTTATAAAGTAATGAATATAATAATTTATAAAATATATCTTAATAAATCAATTTAGTATAAACAAATGGATTCTACTTTTTGTCTGTAAACGTATTATTTTATTGCAAGAAAATAAGTAGTAGATTCCGTGTAGGGGCTCTTCCTTAGAGGCATGACAGCCTCGCGTAGAAGCACATGTGCGGCCATGAGGGCTATGCTGGGTTTTCCATCCTTGGGTCTTCGAATTAGCTGTACCGTACTTTGGAAGAAAAATAGTAAAAACCGAAACAGCTATTTGGTGATGCACTGAAGGAGCTCTGGATGAAACCTCAGGATAAGACACTGTCTCTTTTAAGAGGACAAAGGAATTACAAAATCTATATTCCTGAAATAAAGGTATGGACCGCGTGTAGACCAAAAAATGGTGGAAAATGGTTCACGGATGGGTACACGAACGAGGAAGGAGTGGGAGTTGGGTTTTGTAAACCGAGATAATAAGACATGTTCTATCTTCGTCGGGAAGGTTATAATTCTGTATTCCAGGTGGAGGTGCTCTGCAACCAAAATATGTCCTGAGGAAATAATAAGGTCTGGGATGAGGGTCAGAGGTATCTGGATTTGTTCGAACAGTAGACAGACCTAAAGGCTGTAGGTAAGGCTAGCGCCAGTTCTAAGCTGGTGGTTGGAACAGTAGCTTCTCATGTAGAACTGGGTAAGTTTAATTTGCTTCCCCTAACCTGGATTCTAGGGAATTCTGGCTATAGGTAGGAAATGAGAGAAGTGATACCATAGCAAAAGAAGGGTTTATAACACAAGGACCATTACTGAAGCCAGTGGGCTTGCTCCTCAGGAGAGGTGCAAGAGGATTATGGATCATATAGATAGGTTGTGTAGGGAAGAATGGATTGAGAATTTGGATTGCAATGTACTGTGGGGATACTCGAGAGATATGTGGAGCAAGGAACTACTCTCCTTAAGTAAATCTCTACTCAGAACTGTAGAGCTGGTCACAGGCCATAGGAATCTGAGTTGGTTCCAAAACAAAATTGGAAGATCTAGGTCACCTGTGTACAAGGGGTGTGACGAGGACCAAGTGGAAAGCCCAAACCAAGTAGCTGTGAGTCCCCTCCATTGGAGCTGTAAGAAGAAAGGGGTTTGCTTGGCAGCTATGTACTCCATAGGATATCAGAAGATTCAGTATCAGGCGGATACTTGAATTCTGCAAAGAGGTAGGTATCCAATAAACTAACCCTGTGGTGGGGATGGAAAGGGAGTACAAAAGCCGTAGCTAAGTCCTCTGCACCGATAAAATCCCTCTGAGTCTCTAATAATAATAAATAATAATAATTTAAATGTAGTTCTTATATATTGTGTCTAAATTGTTTTTTTTTTTCTAAGAAAAATATGAATTTTTAGTATCTACAACTAGACCGAGTAAACGTTGAAAGATGTAGGCTATTGCTGGCATTCTCCACTTCAGCTGCAATGTTTACTCGGTCGGGTAATACAAATTTGTTTTTAAATATTGGTTGAACTGAATAAAAATATTTATTCTGTTTGATTAAAATATATATTTATAGGTTTCACGCTATGAAGATAATTATTTCAGAAGTATTATTGGTTCTTCCTAAATGTTATATACTTTAAGCTATGAAATAAAATTAGTGTCTAAAAAATAAAACAAAACATCGTTTGGGTTAAAGAAATCTTTTCCGCAAAACGTAAACTCTGAGAGCGCTGGATGCTTCGTAAGTAACACAACGGCAATGAATACGCAATATTTACGTATAGGTTAGGCTACGGCAGCACTTACGTACTCAGTCGTAAATACCGCATTTACCGTTGTTAACTGAAGCCATAAAAAGCAATTTATAGTATGAGCTGACGTTATTGGAGCAGAATAACGCACAAATCTGTAGGCAACGAAAATACAGACATTAAAATGATTTACATATCAAGGTAACAGTTTGTTATGAATCTTCTGGAAACTAATACTGTGAAACACTTTTTTAGGACGTTTTCGTGCTTTGAAATAAGTATGCACATTTCATAGTATCTCTTTAATAAATAATAATAATAATGTAATAGTCATATACTCTAATAGTAATTCAGATTATGACTTTTAATAACACATGTTTTATTACCAATGTATTACACGTTTTATTATTTCCATTCCTCATTCCCCCTAGCAACTATGGAATATGTAAACATAAACACAGTGAAATCCACATAAAAGTATCCATTTTTAGTTGATATAATATAAAGTGTATTATTGTTTTTGTTTGACATCCTAGCTCGGCCCCTTTGGAGCTTGCATCTATATAGAAGGTAAGAGTTAGAGAAGTTTGCTATTAAAAAGTATTTGTAAATGATTTTTTCCAGTGGCACCCGGGACCTACTTTTATATTTTCCATGTTCATTCCAATTCGAGAAGGGAACAGAAGAAGACCTCTTCTCACTCGTGGCCTCTCTAACAAGCTCTTTGCAAGGTAATGCCTCTAACAACCAGCCCTCACTCTCCCTTACTAGACCTCCCCACTCGCACCGTGTTCCTCCGTGATCAATCCCATGGTTTTCCTGAGTAGGTTTCTTGCTCACTAGGCAGATCGTTCTTACATTTTGTCACGTTTAGCGCGATACCTACTATAGTGTTCAAAATCTTTCGATTTTCTTCCGATAAATTCATGGACAATGTATCACTGGTGGTAGGAATGATAACCGCAAGAGCGTGTTAGACGAATGTAGTTCGCTAGAGATTCGCTGCCACGATTATCTACAGAATAGCTTATAAAATAACCATTAACTGTGTTGATGGTTAGCTGGTACATGAATTGGCTTGAGTTGTTTACAAATTATATTTTGTTGTAGTTATTGAGGTCTTATTGTGTTTATTAAATATTTTCGAGTACATAAAACATAACTTTGGTACAATGTACATAACATTTGTAATTTGAAATACGAATCCTTTTATTTAGAAGAACTGAGCGTTTGGATAGCTGTCTATTGGTTATACATAGCCTACTAGCCTGGTTACATTTTTCCGGTTATGAAATTAACAACGACAAAAATATTAAATTTCAAATCAGACTTGTTTGGAATAAGTTATTATTATTATTGCTATAATCGTAACATATCGTTGGGATATACATTGTTTAATAATAAATAATAAATTGTTCATTGTTGACATAAATAACTTTTTATTTAATATAACGTTTAATTATGTTAGATAATATATAAATGTGAGTTACTAGAAATATTGGTTATAAATATAACTATACAATGTACTTTTGAATGAGGTATTGTTTTATCAATTAATATATTCGCATTCAACGCTGCATTATTACTTCGTAATAAAAATGCGAAATTGAAGTTATTAAGGAAAAGACTTCATTAGACCATGTGCTCAAATTTTCAATCATTTTCTAAGAATATCAGGATCTCCCCTACATAAAATAATCTCAAAACATTTACTTCACAATAATGTGTGTAATGTATAATTCCAGACTGTCGTGCAGAAAACAACGTCTGTACAGATTGGTACGAAGTAAAAGCTCAGATCGGGTTGGTCCTTGCTCAAAGCAAGAAAATAGAAATTTGATTGTTCCCTGCATTCTTTTGAGATATGATTCGTTCGTATGAACCAACTGAATACAAACGCCAGTCATACGACTCTCGAATTCTCTATAAATAAAACAACCAGAGCAACACATACTTATGATGAACGTGGTCTATTGAGACCATGAAACCCTACTCCTAGGGAAAATCATTGAAGGTTTTCATGTTAATTTAGCTCAATTTATTTATTGAGAAAAATTCTGTCACTAAATCCTAATAATAAACCATGTGTAAGTAATCTATTAAATTCATAAAAATACGAACTATGTATTACAATAGGCATGAATATGAATGTATCATGATCATTGTAAGTAGTGTATAATTTGTTTTCGTTAATAGAGAATTACTCCTTTGGTGAAAAGCAATATTTATTTCAATAAAACACCTGAAATACATCGAGCTTATCGAAATTAGAATACCCTCTTTAAATATTTTGAAAATGAAAATAACTTTTTTAGAATTTGGTTGAATAACCTTTGATCGGCGAATTCATTGACATATTCGGTACAAATTGACAATTTTTACTCGCAAATTGTTTGTTGTACCTGGAAACGAGTTTCAGGTAAATTTAAAAAAAGGCAACATTTAAATAAGAAGGTACATTTAAATTTTAACAATTTATTAATATTTTCAATTTACCCTTTTAAAACTCTATCGCGTTGAAAAAAAATTAATTTAAATTGGCAACACCATATAATTTTTTTAACGAACACTTTCAATTGACGCATTTAATAAGTAGACATTGCACAAAGAAAAGGTTACGTTAAGTGCATTACGGAAGTCATCCATTGTTCGAAAATTTAAAATAATTTTATCTTCATTCAGTTCCCCACTGAATTCTAATGGCTTAATATTTATTAGAGTTCTGTATCTCCATTGCCTTCCTTCATATAGTATATAATGGAATTCAGAGGTTTACTTTTGTAAGATATTTAACTTTAAGGAAATATAAAGAAAATATTTCCTTGAACGCTCGAAACATTTAAGTAGGCCTAATATTTTACACACATTAACACTTTTTTAGAAATAAAGAAAATGGTGGCGTTGCAATTTAGAATAATAAAACACTACGGAATTTTTGTAGTCTTCTAAATCTTGCAAGAGGTTACATACTGTGATGCATATCTCCATAAATAAAACATTAATCGTAGTCTAGAATGTGTTGTTTTATTCCTAAGCAATCTGTTTTTTGTACATTTTCAAAGAAATTCCCATATTGGACCTATTTATGAGGCAAATATTACTTGCAAGTAATTTAATATATTACATAATCATTCCTTAAACTAGCACCTCATATTTTGTCCCATTAGATGATATTTTCTTCCTACTTTTCGTTCCATTTTCACCACCAAGGAATTTGTTTTTCTAAGTTTGCCTATTTGGTCATTCAAGGATACTTTTCAATGTTTACTGTATTTATTTGTTTGTATAGAATTAAATTCTTAGAATTCATTACATCTCAGTTTTGATACTAAGATTGTTACACTCCTAGTGTTAAAAAAAACCTTAAAATAATTAGGTTCGTTATAAAGACGAATAATTTCTTAGCGGAGCGCCTCAATAGATTGTATCAATTGTTGAGTCATCATGACTACACACTTCAAAAAAATATTTCAACTCCCTAATCACCAAAATCGATTTATACTCTTCCCTCAACCTTTAAAAACCTACCGTATCCCCCTTTTTAATTATAAACGGTATTATACCTTAGCTTTTACACTGATGTACGTTTTTATATTCGTTTTTGATATATTCGTTTTTGTTATGAACGTTTTTGGTTGATTAATGTTTATATCTCTAAACATTAAGGTAAAGAAACACTTACTGTGACGAAGGAGACTTCCCTGCCTCCCGTCACTCTTCGCAGCAATTAAATTACAACTCATTAAAACTAGGTCCCGAGTTCACCTGTTACATGGATATTACGTTACCGTTAACAGCTGTGCCAGAAATAGTGCTTTCTCCAATCACATAGATCTATTCGGTCATTCAAGTTTCCTGCTTGTTCGTTATTATTGATATTTAAATTACATTCAACACGGCGCCACATTAATAGTGAATCAATCATACATACCAGTTTCGAGAAAACGTACCTGATTTGGCATTGTTATGTAAAAAGGTAAATATAAAATCAGATTATTCTTAGGTTAAATAATCAAATATTGTTTTCCTAGAATTACTCAAGGAAACCTACAAAGAACTACCCGTGTAATATAAGCACCATAACTTATGCAGGTACATGAAATTTATAACTCTAGAGTATGCACTTATAACTCCTAGTCAATTAAAATAAGTCTTTAAAAGGAGAAATATTGATACTTTAAGCATATTAGTCAATTTAAGTGATTGTCAGTTTTGAACAAATGTTTTATTTTAAAAACTGAAGAATTTAATATATAAAGGTTTATAGGCATTCCACCACCTTTAAAAGTTTTTACAGTTTTATAAAACTATCTTTAAGTTTGTAGGTTTAATATTTACTCGCAATTAATTGTAAAACACTATTTTTAAATGTTATATTGTAACAAACATTTTATTGTTAATTATTAATATTATAAAATAAGTAATTAAACGGATTTACAATAAGATCTAAATAACAAGGCAGGGATAAATAATTGAAATAGCTTGTAGTATTTAGAGATTAATTTCGCTCTAAACTATTTATGTTTTTTTATCTAAATATATTTTTATAGACATAAGAAAATCATATTTGTATCCAATCAGAATTTACAGAAATTTATCCGTTAAATGTGACGCAAACCCTCTCCTTTTTTCAATAGATAGTGCTATTACATTAAGTTTATTGCACCTTTACCTACAAATATCCTAGCCGTACGTAGCTATCTGAGAGCTTTACACTGTGTATCATTTTTATCCTTAAAAACATTTAGGACTAAATTCATTTATTTATTCTAGTAATTTATTTAAGAATTTAAAGAAATTATTTTAGAAATTTGTTCAGCCTTTATCCTTTACAAAACACACTGTTATGAACAGCTTGGTAACTGTTTGCACCATAAAACGTTTTTAGAATATGGATCACTCGATGAGATTTAAACTCTGGTTTAATTTTTAGCAAACAAGAATTACTACCACACATGAATCGCTATTACATTCCTATTTAATGTGAAAAAAATCCATAGCCAAAATTGTAATTGCATGTTTTCTATCAAGGAAAAATCTCACTTAACTGTATTTGTGCTTGTCGTGTAACTTTTACACCATCCTAAGTAATTATTTTATTTTAAATTTAAAAAAAACTATATTTTTCAATATAGTTGAATGCCAATCGGAAACATATTGTATTCACCACTTGAGTGAATCATGATCGGTACAATGAACGAATTTTATCCTTCCCTCCCCTTTTTATCGTCTACCGGGCAATGTGTAACAAAGTATGAAACACAGGATTTAATTTAATCTAACAATGGAAAAAAACAAGTGATACTTTTGTGGAAATAGGAAATGCGGAAACGAAACATTTTCGCTTTACAAAGGTAAAAACGTGAGAGAAAATAATATAAAAAGCTATACAACAAATTATAAATGTTATAACAAACGCTGTTAGAAATACAATTTTGTAGCTTTACCGTACAGTATTCGCTTTTTGTTTACAGTTTTTATTTACACTGACATTGTAATTTATAAGGAATCAGTGATAGGCTATTCACAGACGTTCATGATATTGTCAAATTTCTACTGCTGAGAGCTTCATCTGAGTTTTGTTGTCTAAATACTTTTCTTTTAATGTATATCTTAGGAGTCTCACTTTCTTACGTCTCACGACATTAATCTAACCTTTCAATTCTACTACAGTCTTCTACTCATTTCTTTATCTTGAAATAATTATCAGGCATACTTATCTCTTCTGCAGTAGTTTTTTCTTGCCTTTCTTTTTTTTAATGATGAAACCGCGAGAAGTAATAAATTAAATTGAAAAGAAATAGGGATAATAAATGTAATAATAAATGCACAAAAACCTCATAACCACAAACTTTCTTTATTATACCCTTATGTACATTTCAGTTACCAAGTAACCATCCTCAGCGGGATAACATACAAAGATTCTCTAGAGTCTTTGAGAGGCTTTGTATGTTATCCCTCTGAGGATGGTTACTTGGTAACTGAAATGTACATAAGGGTAAAATAAAGAACGTTTGTGGTTAAGAGGTTTTTATGTATTAATTATTAAATTCAACCACAGTATATTCCTAATTAATAGTGTTATAAATATAGGTATAATAATTCACTAGCCTGAGTAATTCATTCATAAAATAGTAAAAATTGCTTTTGAAACATTTATAGCAAATGGAAGAGTGTATAAAAGGGGTATGAATGTATTTATGAGTAATTGTACTTGTTAAACTATAAGTAGATAGCTGATTATTAAAAGAAAACTACTTTGATGCTCATAGAAGGAAATATACGAGTTATTAAAAAAAAGTCCTTTGTCTGCTTAATTGTCATAAAATTACTGGTTTCATGATGAATTGTTCTTTTCATAGTGTTGATAAAGCAAATATAATGTAGCGAACATAAACGTATAAAAGAGAAAATTAAGCTCTGACATAAATAGCAATATATGAAACGCCAATGGGAACACAGTGACAAGCTGTCACGTGACAGCTCGATTAACCGGGACAGACCAAATGAGCTCAAGGTTTTGAATAGATATGTAAAAGTGGCTGTATCGTTAGGGTTGAGGGATGTACTCACCAATTCAAGTATTCAGCAAGTACAGAGGGGTTAAAGTATCCGCAATGAGAGCCCGTCTACCCAGCAAAGTACTCAGGAATTTAAGCTGAGTGGTTAAAATGCTCAGCAATGACCGCTTGTCTATTTAACAAGTAATACAATTATTTTACAAGTCAACGAATACTGTGGGCAACAAACATTTATTTAATTTAGTTACTTTTCATTTTATAATTACAAATTATATAAATATGTATATACATATGACAGAATCACATTATTAAGTTGATAAATAGAAAGCGAATTTCCTTGCAATTTACCATTTTCCGCTCTATAGGGTGTATGGAGTTATACTATTATCCTTGTTTGTTACTAATAAACCGCTTCCTTTTATTTATCGTTTCTAATATATGAAGCTGATGGTGGTATATAAGTTGTCTTTCTATCCATCTCTTGTAACGGTTCATTATTAAAGGAACCTTTCCCTTTAAATTTCATATACATTTAAATTATCGATAAATACAGGTGGTTAAACTAAATTTTAAATCTTTAATTAGTTGAATTTTAACTATGGAAAAGTTGACTCAGTGCTAAGGTACTACAATGCAAACATTTAGACATTCATTTCTAAACGGATCGAGACATCACTTTTATAAATTTAATTAATGAATAAGTATTTTTAAACTATTAACATCAAATTTCATCCACTATAGGTTTAAAAACATGTATTTAAACTTGATTGTGTGAATAAAAACGTATTTAATTAACGATTGCAAATTTTTACAAGATATTTAAATTATCGATTTTGTATAAAAATAATTATATTGTTTTGTAATAAGTTTACGTCTGTAGTTATTAATCAAACAGGTTTAATAACGATTTGTTATATAAAACACCTTGATCGTGAAATAGATATTAATATATATGGTCGATACTTCTATATCACTATGGGTTCAGTCATTAAATACAATACAAAATTCAATCGAAAATCCAATTTAGAAATTAATTTGAAACCAAATTCAAGATATGTTAACGTTACACATTAAATCAACACGTATTAAAATATTGCATGGACATTCTATAACATGTAATTATAAAATACAGAAATTTAAATTCTTGCTAAGGTAATATGTTGCTTTTTGTTTTTAATTTAATTTAAAATTTTGTTAATGTGGTAAATGTTGTGAAATTATAAAAAATTTGGGTTTTTTTATAATTATATAATAATGTCAGGGCTTGTCAATAAAATACCATAGTGATACTATAATGCTAGGCATATGTATCAAGGTCTATTTGATAATAATCTAAAGTATAATGTTTACATTTGGTCGTCATGGATCCTATTTGATTATATTCTCGTCATATAGAATCATCAGCGAGAGTTAGTATGGAACTTTAAAATTAATTGTTAAACATCATAAAAATACACAACTGCTAAATGATGTTGTAACATAATTTAATGCAGTAAAATAACATTAATATTACAGCAGCATTCAGAAAACAAATCGGAGGAAAGATTTAATAAAATTGTTAATTGTATTATAATAATAAATTTGTACAAAAAGGTTGGTTGTGGCTCCTCAAGCCATTACTCTACTCGAGGGATGATTAGTCAGTTGTTCGAGATGTGCGAGACGGAGAGCGAAGAAGGCCCTTGTTGTCGCCATGTACAACGCTAAGCGTTCATGGTCTTCCGGCAGCCTTCGTAGTGGCACCCGTTACGAGATGTAGCAATTCAAAGAAATTTTTTATTTTAAATTTATAAGTTTTTATCCTTTTTAAGTATGAGTTCATACGAAGATGTTTCTTTTTCTTTTAATTATGTTTTGGTCCTTAGATTATTCAATTATTAACTTCTCAACAATAAACTACCCAAATGGAAGATTGGCAAGCTGCATCCAGGAACCACGCTACCACATACGTTATTATCAGCTAAGTGATCAACTATTTATACAATGTTTGCTGTCAAAATTCAATTAAATATTTGTCTAAATCAACCTAGGGCCGGTAATATAGTGCAAGTTTTGAAATTTCAAGTCGATGTGAAAGTTATAGTTAAATCCACATAATGTAATTAATTGCAATTTTCAACACCCAAGCAGAATCAATATCTTTATTTTATAATCGATTTGTAATGCATTTAATTAATGAGGCAATCTTGTTGTGGATATCTCATATCTATACCACTTGTTCTAAAAGAATAAGGATTATTATTAGTTATTTTTACATATTTTTACAAGTTATATGTTTCAAAAATGAGAGTAACGGTTGCATGAATTTCATTAAATGTATTTCTTTGTATGTGAACTTACATCATGCTAAATAACATTTTGAGAAACTCAATTACTCAAAACTAAATAAGTACCTTTTATTGAAGGTTCCACTCATAAAATTCAAACTTACAATTTTAACTTTGCAGGTCAACTCTTGTCTATGTAACATTGTTACTGCAATAATCAAACACCTAACATAATAAAACTAAATAATAATATTTTTTTAAGTTTTACAATGGGACTAGGAATAAACCTAATTGTATGACTTTCTTACAAATTATTTTTTTAATTTTAGTAATAATAAACTACAAATATTATTTTAGAAAATGGTGCAATTAAATTCCTACCTTATTAATAATTTTGTATATTATATTTTAAAAAGTAAACACACTAAATAGGTATTGTAGAGCAAAAGATATTCTTTATTTTTATCTAACTTATAATTATTGTTCATGTCTTCATACAAATATTTTATTATTTTTATATTAAGTACACCTTAAATTCAGCAGATGGCCATTTACTACACAGTTTAATAAAATAATAAAATTTAAACCAGGGGTATTTATAAATAATATTCAAGCTGGCTTGTAAGTTATAATTAAAGAATAAAAATATGGTACAACTCACAAATATAAAATTTTTTATTTCATACGCGTCTCAACGACTAATTTGTCGTCATCCTCAGTGAAGATACACAAATCAAAAAAAAAAAAATAAATAAAATAAACATAACCTATAACGTTTTACGTGTTAAAAATTTATAGGTTATGTTTAATATATTTTTTTAGTTAATATGATTTGTGTATCTTCACTGAGGATGACGACAAATTAGTCGTTGAAACGCGTATGAAATAAAATTTTTTATATTTGTGGGTTGTACCATATTTTTATTTTTTAATTATAAGGGGTATTTATGCTGTATTTTTCTTCTTTAAGTGCCACATTTTTATTAAATATATTTAAATACTTACAGGAAATATCTAGTTCTTATCAATAGATTTGAGACTATTCAAGTGTTCTCTCGTTATATATCAATTTATTTTAAAATGCCTTTTTAAAATTTACTACACTTATAACTTAATATTATCAAACAAGAAAATTACAAGAAGAATATTAATCTAGTCGTCTTTAAATTGTATAATTGCCATGCCCCAGATCTGTAAGAAGAATATCTGAGCTGTTCAATATCAATTAGAGGGTAAGTTAGTCTTTCAAAATTAGCAGAAAACATGTGAATAATATGTTAGTAAATAATGTAATCCGTATTGGGATATAAAACTATACCTGGTGATGCAGATAATATACAGGAAGAGTGAAGACAAATTTAAACTGGTGGCCTAATAATTTAAACATTTACAAGGAGAAAAATAGTATTAAATGCACACAAACAAATATTTTTGAAAGCAATGTTTTTTCTTATGAAACAGGGCTCTACATTACAACATAGGTACAAAATGTGCTGCATTGAATAGATTTAATTTGAGAATAAGATATTTAATAAATTAGGTAAATAGGTGAAAACGTTAATCACGGCTTCCTTGAACCAGAAAAGTTACAAGCTATTTACTATTAATAATACTCTACTTAATAACTAGAAACAAATTTACAAACTGTGCAATTGTCAGAAAGAAATGTGCAGCATTCATAACAATATAACAAAATAAGACTACTTTAGATATAAAGTTTTGCACCACATAATTCATATCTATAATTGTTTATATATGAATCCCATTATTTTAATAATAAGTAAATTATAAACCACAAGTAAATAAATAATATAAAAACATTTAAACAATAATTAAAAATGGTTTGTTGCAAGCGTCTTCAAGGTTACATCGTCTGTCTTCCGCGACACCCGCTGAGGCTAGATATATGCGGAATCAAGGATTATATAGATGTATGTGTGTTGGTCTGTTCATAATCACTTATCCAGGTCTTGCTGCTATTGGAACGGGTTCGTCCATGTGTTCCGATCACTATTTGTAAACTAAAACCTTTTTATAATACTTATTTTAATTTTTGTTTAATTTTCTGATTTTATATATTGCATAAATTGATTCTGCATTTTTAAAATTAATTTTATTATTTGTAACCAACATTTAAATATTTTTTATATAACTAAGGATTTTCTTTTACTCTAGCAGAATATTTTTTTCATTGCCTTTTCTATTTCCTTGTCTATCGTCTATGATGTGTGAAGCAAAGTTTTTTAAAACACAACGGGTTATTTTAACATGAAATATATTATGCAATATTTAAATGACGTATTAGTTCTTATCATAGTAATTGTTTTAATCTTATTTGACGACTTTGTTGAATAAATGGTTCAACCCTTCGTGCTTGGACAGTTACACACCCATATATCCTTATAAATTAACTTTCATAAGGGTGTATTATCTGCTTTGTATTTCGAGTAAACAAATTCTAGTTTCAGATACATTAAACAAAGCAAACGCAGTCTGCCCATGTGAACTTTATTTGCTTATACGCTTTGTGAGGGATAAGCAAAGTTTGTATAAGGTGTATGAGGGTAATCTACTGGAGCACAGTGTTCGAGTGTGTTGCTACTTTGTTTGTTGTAAATGTTACAAATATACGAAAAGTAATTAACGGAAAGTATAGCAATACTTTTTTTCTTAATTAGACATGTGTTCATTGGTTTAGGAAAAATAAATCTACATTTACAGTACCCCTGATAACAAATAGTAACCTAATCATAAATATAAATGGTATATTTAAAGTTAAATGAATTTTTAATAATTGGTCTTACGTTAAACAATTGATTTAGGTAAATAATGTTTTAAATTTTTAAAAAGTTATATAATATTTTTATTGCTCTTAAAGGGAAGATTTTAATTTGTCACGTTTTGCGCAACAGGCATTGTTCTACTTTTGGTAATAGTTTAAATTTGCATCTGAGGATGGTTAAATTGTAATCGAAACGGAAAAAGTTCTTGAAAATATTATTTTTTCCTAGCGAAAAACCAACTCAGGTTATTACCGCCAATTAAATGTTCGTGTAGAATTCTAATATTAAAATGGAATTCCGAAAATATGAGTAGATTGTAACAACTTCACTTGCCGAATAAAAACACACCGTTGTTAGGAAATATGTGATCCTGTTCTTTTTATACCTTTACTACAATCTTCTAAAAGAGAAAACGTTTGATAGAAAGTAAATTCTGTATCATATAAATTACAGTATCAGAAAATAATTTATAATAAAGGTTGTAACGTTATTATAATAAGGTTGTAACGAATATAATCTAAGAAAGTAAAGAAACATAAAAAAATTAGGTTACTAATATAAAATTGATTTTAATACATGAAAGGCATTTACCAATGAAGTATTTCGATATCTGGATGGAAAGAATTTAGCAAATTAAGCACGGTAAAGTAGTTGTATATCTTAAATAAAGGAAAATCGAAAAACGTTTTTTTTTTTAATGAATGGCTTCGTTATGTTATACTTATTATTCTTAATTTAATCACCTTTTATTATTATTCTCACCAACTCTAGAAAAACATTATATATATATATATATATATATATATATATATATATATATATATAGTGTGTGTGTGTGTGTGTGTGTGTGTGTTTGTGTGTGTGTGTGTGTGTGTGTGTGTGTGTGTGTGTGTGTGTGTGTGTGTGTGTGTGTGTGTGTGTGTGTGTGTGTGTGTGTGTGTGTGTGTGTGTGTGTGTGTGTGTGTGTGTGTGTGTGTGTGTGTGTGTGTGTGTGTGTGTGTGTGTGTGTGTGTGTGTGTGTGTGTGTGTGTGTGTGTGTGTGATGAACGGGGTTACGCACTATGCGGGGTGCATTTGTTCATGTTGCAGTGCATAAAATCGCAGTTTCGACGTTTCGCTAGAATCTCATCTAGCATTGACGAGGTGAACACAAAACAGTTGAAGTGCTAACGAAGAGCGCAGGCAACTGTGCTTCTATATATAGAGGAAAGAATATAATCAGAATAGGATTGTCCATTGACGTCATTCCACACAAACCTGATCCAAACAGATACTCAATTTCTTTCCTTTTATTCGCCTTTCTGCCGATAAAATCTATATCTGCGGATAATTTCAAAGTATCATTGGGCTTGTTAAGACCCTTTTCCTCTCTATTTTGACAACTTAACGTATTCTAGCCCTTTAGTTTTCTACCTAATCACCCTGTAGGCTAGACAGGAATCAATGGTATATCCTGTATCTCTATGATACTTGTACAGACCTGACATTTTCTCCTTGTTTTTAAGGTTAAGTTTGTGCTTCTCCAGCCTAGCTGAGATAAATCTGTTCGTTTAGCTAATGTACGATTTCCTACAAACTCCACAAGAAACACTGTAAACGTCATGATTTTCCAAGAAGATCTTATCTTTGGTGTTACCAAGAACCTGGTCGATGGTGATGTTAGGTTTGTAGATAGAACTTATACCATGCCTCCTAAAGTGTCTCCCAATACTATCAGTGGTTCCTCTAAAATAAGGCCGAATAATGATAACATTTTTCTCAGTATCCCTCTTGTTCACTTCAACCGGAAGGACACTTCTGCGATGCAACGCTTTATCAATGCCATATTCCTTGTAGTTAACGCTTCTGAGCACCTCACTCATTTTCATAAGTTAATGGCCCCTTCAATGGATGTCAGTTAACTTGTGAGACCGAGAAAAGAGCGTGTTAGTGACAGCCTGGATCTGAGATGGGTGGTGGTGTTATTCAACGCTATGATATCTGTTGGTGTGAGTCGGTTTACTGTAAACCGAATAGTGAACACAACCATTCTGATGTGCAAAATAAAACGTTCCGTCTCAGTGGTAGTGAGTTTCTAACTAGTATGTCATATTTGTTCTGTAAGTAGAGCTTTACAGGCATTCTGAAGAGTATTTTCAGTTCTTATAGTTTTGTTGTGATGCGACAACTTAGGAGTAGTAGGTAAGATGTTGTGGTTTCGACAACGCCGCAGTACATCTTTTCATTTTGCAGTGCATACAATCGCAATTCCGACGCGACGTTTCACTAGAAGTTATGTAACCTAATTTAGCCTTAAGTGTACTAAACAATGTGTAACACATATATTAGTATGGGAAACATTTATTGTTAACCTTAGTACTCGTATCATAAGATAAGTAGTGTTAGCGTGTTTAAAGCTTCTGCGAGTGTTATGGGGTTTTTAGTTCTCGTTAAAGACCCTAGTGGTTTCTGAAGACCTCTTAACAAAATTCTTAATGCTAATTTTTGAACATAATCACACATTGTATCATCAGCTTTAACTAGCTCTTTATTATTAAAATATTGTATTTGTAAATTTAATAATTTTCGTATCCTTTCATAAAATTTAAATTAAGATTCACTCACTTCTTGTTTTAGCTCTGTCATTTCAAGATATAATGTGAAACAATTTCTTTTATCTAGGGAACTAGTTAAAAAAGTTTCCTAACATCTAACTAGTTATAACTGTTTGAACTTACAACTAACTCTAAAGCTTGTCCTTTAAGTTTTGCTAAACTTATTCATCAAATATTCATTTTGAAAGTTATCAGGATTATTAGCAATAAATTATTTAGTTACTATTTTCACAAATTGAGACAAATCTATTAAGTATTATAGGCTCTCCATAGAATTCTGGGATCATATCTAAGAAATCTTTCTTTAATATAGGAGTAGCCATTTTAGTTTTATATTTAATTAGTAATCTATACAACTGAAATTGTTTTATATGTTTTAATGATTATTATTTATAATTAATATAAATACAAATATGCCGTGTGATTTAACATAATCCCGAAATTATTAAACTTCATTGAGATAATTTAAATGAAATATTCTTTGAGGTAGTTAAAATAATTAATAAGATAAAATTAATTAACTTCCTTAACAATACTTTTTACTCACAAGATGCAAAGTTTTATGCTCATTGTGTGTAACGTCATGTTTTTGATGAATGTTGTAGTGTTTCATTCTTTCAGAACATGGTTTCATGGGTTACTCTAAGTAAATAGATACCTTGAAGAGTGGTCGTGTTCGTCTCCTTTTAACTTATAATTTTAAATGTCTCTTGATGTGGTTATATTACTAAATATTGGGATACTAAGCTAAACAATATACGTGACCTATACTAACACGTGTGCTACGCATTGTCAATTACACTTAAGACTAAATTAGGCTTCATAACTCCTCCATCCCTAAATAAAACTTCCGGGGGTTTTTGAGAGTTGTCCTGGTCCTTCTTCCGGAATATTCAATAAGCTAGATAGAAGACGCATGATAGTAGGTTTCCGTATAGTAACATGGTCCAGATGCTGATCCTGGCTGTGATAACCCCTTGTTGTGGAATTGCCGAAATCCTGTTTAAAATAATTTTGTCTAAATTCAATCACTTCAAGTTGACTGAAAAGTCTGATACTTGGTTTGCTTGAAGATGTAATCCAGAAGCATCGAGGAAATATGGATGTCCACCTTTAGTTTTTGATGAATGTTGTAGTTTTTTATTCTTGTAGAAAATGGTTTCATTGATTACTCTAAGTAAATAGATACCTTGAACAGTGGTCGTGGTCGTTTCCTTTTGACTTATAATTTAAAATGTTTCTTGGTGTGGTTATAATGCTAAATTTTAGGTAATTTCTGGAATCCACACTATTAAGTTTTCGGAGATTTCATTCGCTGTGTATTTACATTTGTCTGTCGTTCCGAATCGGATTATAGACGTTTCACATTCCAGGTTTTGGTGAGAAATATATTCCAATGAACATAGAAATGTTGAATGAATTTTGTGATTACAATTAGTGTCTAAACCTAAAATATTTGATTTAACTATTTTAGTTTTTGACATTAATAAGTATTTTACTGTACGAAATATAGTCAAGTATTCTGATTTGTACTTCGTAGGCACTGAAAAAAATTTGTAAATATCATATTCTGTTTCTTATTCACAACAAGTGGTTATCACAGCCAGGATCAGCATCTGGACCATGTTACTATACGGAAACCGACTATCATGTTTCTTCTATCTAGCTTATAGAAGATTCCGGAAGAAAGACCAGGACATCTCTTAATAACCCCCGGAAGTTTTATTTAGGGATGGAGCAGTTATGAAACCTAATTTAGTCTTAAGTGTAATAGACAATGTGTAGCACACGTGTTAGTATAGGACACGTGCATTGTTTAGCCTAGTATTATAAGATAAGCAGGTGTTCATAATTCATAGAATAAGTTCAGTTAGCATCTCTGTAGACAAAGCTTGGGAGACGGCTTAGACAGTTCGTGTATGCCTAGTCACCTCTGTGAATAAGAGGTCTACCTAGACCTGTCTTTGTAATTACTTTACTTCTAATTATATTAAAAAAGTTGTAATTTTACAGTCAGAAATAAATTGTGTTTTTTAAAAACCAATCTGCTGTGAGAAATGACGTAATATATATATATATATATATATATATATATATATATATATACACACATACTGTCCAAATTAAAGCACCAGAACCTAACCCATCAGCATTAGAGAGTGCATAGTTAACAAATCACCTACTTCAAACTGCTACCCAGCCATTGATGGAATCACTTTTTGGAAACACCTGGTCTTTGAGGTATATATATATATATATATATATATATATATATATAGTACTAATATTCAATCTTTAATTGAATACGTTTTTATTCGTCCAACCAATGCAGTTGATTGGAAGCTATACAGGTTTTTAACCTATAGTGGATGACTGTAATAATGTAATACAGTTTTTGCAAATATTTATTGATTAGTTTAAATATTATACAAATAATGTTATTATAATTATCTATTATAATTATCAATATCAACATGACATATAATTTGATGTTTATATGTCTGAGTATTCATTATAACTTTTTAAAATATAAAAATACAGATATTTCGTTTCATAAACTTGAATTTAAATATCATAAAGAAAGCAAAAAGTAAATGAATAGGCCTATAGCGTAATAGTTCAATATAGGTTAGGTTAGTAAAGTGGTATTACTTGAGTAGCCATTCTTCAGCGTTTACACTTTTAGCAAAGAGGTTAAGTAAGTAGGAAATAAGGAAGCATAGTTAATATAAATTAGAGTTGGATTAGTAAAAGGAGAGATTTATTTAAAATGTTAGTTAAATACAATTTTTAGGATATAAAGTAATTTAAGTATGTAGAAAATAATCCAATTGAAAATAAAATTATATAAAATCCCGTACTGTAAAACAAAATTAAAATTACTTTTGAACAATGACATAAAAGTAAAAATTGATATTTTCCAATTAGCCGTTGTTTTTCTTTTATGTGAAGCAATCTCATTTGATTCCAACTATAGAAAGTATTTAAGTAAAAAATAACTTTCGATGAATCCGTGACAGTCTAAAGGTCTTATAGGTGGCTTTGATTGTAAATTCAGGTGCCGGTTCTTCTGAGAGATTTATTTCTTGAGTAACAGGTTTCGAATCAGAGTTTGAACTCGAGAAATAAATCATTACTTTCCTACGGACAAGATGTGGTGTAACATCGAAGAGTAGAAGGTTGAAACTGAGCTGCTCAGAGTTGAGAGTAGTTGGTGGTTCAAGGTAAATAAGAGTACGAGAACCGGTTTATGAGTGGAAAAATCAAGTCACCTCGTTTCTATTCAGTTGTTTAATGGTTTTTACGAACTCTCATACATTTGAACTCCATTACAAACATACTTTTTGTATATATATATATATATATATATATATATATATATATATATATATATATGTGTGTGTGTGTGTGTGTGTGTGTGTGTGTGTGTATGTGTGTGTGTATTAGTGGATATGTGAATTATTTAAATAAATTATATATATATATATAATATGCTAGAGTTTTAGCAAATACGATCGAGAGCCCTTTAGATTACACGGAAATACGTTACTGTCCATTAACAAAAATAGTAGTTTTATTGAACAATAATACTATATTTAATAATGCACAATAAAAATTTATAGACGTCTTGTAGGTTTGACTCATTTCCTTAAACAAAAATGCAAAATTAGGCCTACATAATATTAATAACGTACTTACATCTCTACAACTAAACTATATTCCACCTCTTTAGTCAAAACTAAAAACACGGTTACTTTCTTACATTGGTTTAAATAAAATGGCAAAATTAGGCCTACATATTATTAATAACGTACCTACATCTCTACAAGTGAACTGTATTCCACCTCTTTAGTCAAAACTAAAAACACAGTTACTTTTTTACATTGGTTTAAATAAAAGGGCAAAATTAGGCCTACATATTATTAATAACGTACTTACATCTCTACAAGTGAACTGTGTTCCACCTCTTTAGTCTAAACTAACAACACAGTTAATTGTTTTACATTGGTTTAAATAAAAAGGCAAAATTAGGCCTACATAATATTAATAACGTACTTACATCTCTACAACTGAACTATATTCCACCTCTTTAGTCAAAACTAAAAACACAGTTACTTTCTTACATTGGTTTAAATAAAAGGGTAAAATTAGGCCTACATATTATTAATAACGTACTTACATCTCTACAACTGAACTATATTCCACCTCTTTAGTCAAAACTAAAAACACAGTTACATTTTTTACATTGGTTTAATTAAAAAGGCAAAATTAGGCCTACATAATATTAATGACGTACTTACATCTCTACAACTGAACTATATTCCACCTCTTTAGTCAAAACTAAAAACACAGTTACTTTTTTTACATTGGTTTAATTAAAAAGGCAAAATTAGGCCTACATAATATTAATGACGTACTTACATCTCTACAACTGAACTATATTCCACCTCTTTAGTCAAAACTAAAAACACAGTTACTTTCTTACATTGGTTTAAATAAAAGGTAAAATTAGGCCTACATATTATTAATAACGTACTTACATCTCTACAACTGAACTATATTCCACCTCTTTAGTCAAAACTAAAAACACAGTTACTTTTTTTACATTGGTTTAATTAAAAAGGCAAAATTAGGCCTACATAATATTAATAACGTATTTACATCTCTACAACTGAACTATATTCCACCTCTTTAGTCAAAACTAAAAACACAGTTACTTTGTTTACCTTGGTTTAAATAAAAATGCATAAGTTGGCCTACATATTCTTATTAACCTCCTTACATCCCTACAACTGAACTGTATTCCAAGGGTCTAGTGAAAACTAAAAACACACACTTAATTTTATCTCTACATTAACAATGTTTAAATATTATTGTATCTCTACTCCACAAAATCGAGTGTTGTAACTTTATTCAGTTATTAAATAAAATGTATACAGTTATATTTATATATATAAATACCCACATTATAAAGTCATTTACTTGACTCGTGTAAACTGAATCAGCACTAAGAGGTATGTCACTACTGTAGAGCAAGTCTGAAATGAAACCAAATGAAGCGTTTATCAGCATATACAACTATTATCAACATGCAATAGAATGTTTATGTGTTTATTTTCGGTATAACTTACAATATGACAATAAATATCTTACAAATAAATAATACTAATATTAGTTTTCCAATGTTTTAAAAAAAATTTATTATGTATGCGGGAATAATAAAGAGTTTCAATTACTTACATTAGACCCCAGATATCTATTAAAAAAATTTAACCGGAGTTAGTCACGGGCGAAGTGTTTTTTTTGAAATTAGTTGTTAGTCCTATTTACTGTCAAAAGGTTTACCATAAAAAGTTTTAAGATTATAGTAAAAAGTAGTAAAATTGAACTAAATAAATGAGAGTAGTTTAAACTAGGATGAATGAAATAAATTGGAATTGTTAAAATGTGTAAGTTCAAAAATTACATAAAACTAACACAGTCAAAATAGGCTGTACAAGTATAAAGGCATATTGAGATAATTACAAACGCGAGAGCAAAATGTTTGTAAAACTTTACGACGGGAACACAATAGCGCTGTAATCGAGAAGATATTAAAGAAAGTAGGACAGTGAAAGAAATCAATTTTGATAAATATATACAAATGAATTATTGGAACGAACTTTTAAACTCAAATAAACACGTTTTCTAAAGTAAAAGATTATTAGGAAAGTATAGAGATATAATTAAATAAAATGCAAACAGAAAGGAGTCGACGACGAGGCAACTCCGGGAGAAGTTGGACAACAGGGGTCACTCATGGACTACGGCATTTTTTTCAAAGAAAGCGTCAGTGGTCGGGGTACCTGCACCCAAGCTATTGACTTAGTTGGACGTGGGTTTGGTGCTGTCTAAATGAGGAGTAAATAGTGATGCGAAAGTGTCATGATAATTGAGTTCTATTGTCAAGTATCTAATTTACGTTATTTTGACCATAAGAATAAATTGCCAAACTGCTCAACACGTTTAGAACAATGAGAAATCAAAAAGGAGCAAGATGATTAACAGACAGCTTGCCGTGTAATGCTGCCTTGAAGTTAATGGCCTTTAATGCTAATATTATAGGGTTAATAATAAATGTATTTACATATATGTGTTTCTATATGTATAACCAATGGAAATTAGCGAATTAACTCAACTTTTCGATTTATTGTTTGGTGTATATATATATATATATATATATATATATATATATATATATATATATATATATATATATATATATATATATTAGTGTATGTGTGGCCTATGGTACTAAAAATAGTGCTAAATTTAACAATAAAAGCTAATTCAATAATCTTGAAGCATCATTGCGATTAGTCCTAAAGTTAACTACAAATATAAGAGTTATTTCATTGAAATAGAAATAAATATTTTGTTGAACTTACCCAAGCCAGTCCACGTTCAGAGGTATTGTATGGAGAGTACTTGAACATTGCATGATGTTGGTGATTTAGCTCGTGTAAGGAAATAAGCATCTGTTTTAAAATGGTTACATGATTAGGAATTAGTATACGTAAGTTATTTTATTAGCGGTAAAAATATATATGAATTTAAAAACTTATTATTATTTTTTTTATAAAGTAAACTAAAATGTCTTTAACTGAAGCAAAAATGAAAATTATTGACTGTTGAAATAAAAAAATGAAATATTTGTAATGATAGTCAGTATTTAGTCAGTAAATAGTAAATTGTTAAAATAATGTCTTAATTGTATTTGAAAGCCATCTCAAAATTCCAGACAATGCTGAATTTATGTGTGACATGAAAACATATGGTTTATATTTCCAATGGTTCCATTATACGTATTAACAAAATTATAACTTTATAGGTGCTGGTGAAACACATTACGGGTATCAAGGAGCTGAAGGATAACAACTTATACAGTACTGACACAACCATCAGCTAACTGAGGTTTTTTATTTTTTAAAGCCTTTTGTTGATTTTAGTACTGACGTTTAACTGACAACAAATAAATCCGCAAACTTAAAGGTCAAGAAGTCTAGTTTGTTTCAAGTGAAAATATAACGTTCGATAAACTGAAATGTTTTATCTCTCTCTCTCTCTATCACTTTTCCACTCACATACACATTGAAAGAGAGAGAGAGAGAGACAGAGAGAGAGAGGGAGAAAGAAAGATATGAGATTGCACAAAAATATTTGTTTTAATTAAAAAAGCTGTATACATTCCTACTATTTTAATTTATTTACTTGTACTCTAATAAAATATATATGATATGTAGGTATAATGCCTTTAAAATAACTAGAACTCTAATACATGTCAGTTGTAAATTTTCTACCATTTATAGCCAAACGAATATGGATATGTCAAGGTTACCATTATTGAATATTGCGCCATGATTTAATTATGTATTCTTAATTGTTTTAGGGAAACATTTCCTATAACACTACTTCTTCGAAACTACTATCAAAATATACATAAGATATTTAAAAAATCAGTCCCTATAGAAAAATAGGTTATAAGTTATAGTAAACTCTACAAATTCTACCAGAGCTGTAAATTCAACTACACTACTTATACTAAATATATATTTAAAAAATGAATTCATTTCTAAAAGTACTCAATAATCGCTTACCTCTGACCTGATGTCTGCAGAATGTTGTGAGGTTAAGACTTCATCAAATTTATCAATCAGTGACGTGAACTGAAAAACAATTTGTATTTAAAAACATTACTCAAGGCAGTTTTAATTAACTAAACGTTTTTCTATTTTGAGGTAACTTGTTATTCTAATTATTTTCCAAAACCTATTCAAGTTGAGCTAAGTAACATTATAGATATATTACAAAGTAGAGAATTTGAACCATTCAAAATGTAAATAGCATATTTTACATAATTTATTACATTGTGACAAGTACATTTATATTATTTTTTTGTTTTTTACAAATAACACCATATTTTTTTTAAATATCAAAACATCATTCCCACATTATTATGACTATACTTTATTAACCAACAGAAGTTTTTAGTTAACAAACCCCATACACATTGCAAGGAGCAGTTTGCCTTTGCAATCTACAGAAATTAATATTTTTATAAATTTGAATTTCACAAAGTAAGTTGTAAATAGAAAATGTTAAAATTTTTATATTAAATAAAAGTTAAAATAGAGGATATAATTACAGTGTAAATGCCAATATTTTATAGTCAGTAATAAAAAATTGTAATTAAGAAATACACTTGACACACAGGAAGTGTAGTGCCGATAATTAAGGTAATTAAGAAATTAAGAGTCGTATGGCCAAGAAGCTGGAGGGGGAAGATATGACGAGGGAAATATAAACGTTAACGGGCGGATTTTTGAAGGAGTCCGAAAAAATAAAATTCGCAAGGCAGCATTACACGGCAAGCTGTCTGTTAATCATCTTGCTCCTTTTTGATTTCTCATTGTACTAAACGTGTTGAGCAGTTTGGCAATTTATTCTTATGGTCAAAATGACGTAAATTAGATACTTGACAATAGAACTCAATTATCATGACACTTTCGCATCACTATTTACTCCTCATTTAGACAGCACCAAACCCACGTCCAACTAAGTCAATAGCTTGGGTGCAGGTACCCCGACCACTGACGCTTTCTTTGAAAAAAATGCCGTAGTCCATGAGTGACCCCTGTTGTCCAACTTCTCCCGGCCTTGCCTAGTCGTCGACTCCTTTCTGTTTGCATTTTATTTAATTATATCTCTATACTTTCCTAATAATTTTTTACTTTAGAAAACGTGTTTATTTGAGTTTAAAAGTTCGTTCCAATAATTCATTTGTATATATTTATCAAAATTGATTTCTTTCACTGTCCTACTTTCTTTAATATCTTCTCGATTACAGCGCTATTGTGTTCCCGTCGTAAAGTTTTACAAACATTTTGCTCTCGCGTTTGTAATTATCTCAATATGCCTTTATACTTGTACAGCCTATTTTGACTGTGTTAGTTTTATGTAATTTTTGAACTTACACATTTTAACAATTCCAATTTATTTCATTCATCCTAGTTTAAACTACTCTCATTTATTTAGTTCAATTTTACTACTTTTTACTATAATCTTAAAACTTTTTATGGTAAACCTTTTGACAGTAAATAGGACTAACAACTAATTTAAAAAAAAACACATCGCCCGTGACTAACTCCGGTTAAATTTTTTTAATAGATATCTGGGGTCTAATGTAAGTAATTGAAACTCTTTATTATTCCCGCATACATAATAAATTTTTTTTAAAACATTGGAAAACTAATATTAGTATTATTTATTTGTAAGATATTTATTGTCATATTGTAAGTTATACCGAAAATAAACATATAAACATTCTATTGCATGTTGATAATAGTTGTATATGCTGATAAACGCTTCATTTGGTTTCATTTCAGACTTGCTCTACAGTAGTGACATACCTCTTAGTGCTGATTCAGTTTACACGAGTCAAGTAAATGACTTTATAATGTGGGTATTTATATATATAAATATAACTGTATACATTTTATTTAATAACTGAATAAAGTTACAACACTCGATTTTGTGGAGTAGAGATACAATAATATTTAAACATTGTTAATGTAGAGATAAAATTAAGTGTGTGTTTTTAGTTTTCACTAGACCCTTGGAATACAGTTCAGTTGTAGGGATGTAAGGAGGTTAATAAGAATATGTAGGCCAACTTATGCATTTTTATTTAAACCAAGGTAAACAAAGTAACTGTGTTTTTAGTTTTGACTAAAGAGGTGGAATATAGTTCAGTTGTAGAGATGTAAATACGTTATTAATATTATGTAGGCCTAATTTTGCCTTTTTAATTAAACCAATGTAAAAAAAGTAACTGTGTTTTTAGTTTTGACTAAAGAGGTGGAATATAGTTCAGTTGTAGAGATGTAAGTACGTTATTAATAATATGTAGGCCTAATTTTACCTTTTATTTAAACCAATGTAAGAAAGTAACTGTGTTTTTAGTTTTGACTAAAGAGGTGGAATATAGTTCAGTTGTAGAGATGTAAGTACGTCATTAATATTATGTAGGCCTAATTTTGCCTTTTTAATTAAACCAATGTAAAAAATGTAACTGTGTTTTTAGTTTTGACTAAAGAGGTGGAATATAGTTCAGTTGTAGAGATGTAAGTACGTTATTAATAATATGTAGGCCTAATTTTGCCTTTTTATTTAAACCAATGTAAAACAATTAACTGTGTTGTTAGTTTAGACTAAAAAGGTGGAATATAGTTCAGTTGTAGAGATGTAAGTACGTTATAATTTTATGTAGGCCTAATTTTGCCCTTTTATTTAAACCAATGTAAAAAAGTAACTGTGTTTTTAGTTTAAACTAAAGAGGTGGAATATAGTTCAGTTGTAGAGATGTAAGTAGTTATTAATAATATGTAGGCCTAATTTTGCCCTTTTATTTAAACCAATGTAAAAAAGTAACTGTGTTTTTAGTTTTGACTAAAGAGGTGGAACACAGTTCACTTGTAGAGATGTAAGTACGTTATTAATAATATGTAGGCCTAATTTTGCCCTTTTATTTAAACCAATGTAAGAAAGTAACCGTGTTTTTAGTTTTGACTAAAGAGGTGTAATATAGTTTAGTTGTAGAGATGTAAGTACGTTATTAATATTATGTAGGCCTAATTTTGCCTTTTTGTTTAAACCAAGGTAAAAAATGTAACTGTGTTTTTAGTTTTGACTAAAGGGGTGGAATATAGTTCAGTTGTAGAGATGTAAGTACGTTATTAATATTATGTAGGCCTAATTTTGCCCTTTTATTTAAACCAAAGTAAAAAAGTAACTGTGTTTTTAGTTTTGACTAAAGAGGTGGAATATAGTTCAGTTGTAGAGATGTAAGTAGTTATTAATAATATGTAGGCCTAATTTTGCCCTTTTATTTAAACCAATGTAAAAAAGTAACTGTGTTTTTAGTTTTGACTAAAGAGGTGGAATATAGTTCAGTTGTAGAGATGTAAATACGTTATTAATATTATGTAGGCCTAATTTTGCCTTTTTATTTAAACCAATGTAAAAAAAGTAACTGTGTTTTGAGTTTTGACTAAAGAGGTGGAATATAGTTCAGTTGTAGATATGTAAGTACGTTATTAATAATATGTAGGCCTAATTTTACCTTTTATTTAAACCAATGTAAGAAAGTAACTGTGTTTTTAGTTTTGACTAAAGAGGTGGAATATAGTTCAGTTGTAGAGATGTAAGTACGTTATTAATAATATGTAGGCCTAATTTTGCCATTTTATTTAAACCAATGTAAGAAAGTAACCGTGTTTTTAGTTTTGACTAAAGAGGTGGAATATAGTTCAGGTGTAGAGATGTAAGTACGTTATTAATAATATGTAGGCCTAATTTTGCCCTTTTAATTAAACCAATGTAAAAAAGTAACTGTGTTTTTAGTTTTGACTAAAGAGGTGGGATATAGTTCAGTTGTAGAGATGTATGTACGTTATAATTATTATGTAGGCCTAATTTTGCCTTTTTATTTAAACCAATGTAAAATATGTAACTGTGTTTTTAGTTTTGACTAAAGAGGTGGATAATAGTTCAGTTGTAGAGATGAAAGTACGTTATTAATAATATGTAGGCCTATTTTTGCCCTTTTATTTAAACCAATGTAAAAAGGTAACTGTGTTTTTAGTTTTGACTAAAGAGGTGGAATATAGTTCAGTTGTAGAGATGTAAGTACGTTATTAATTTTATGTAGGCCTAATTTTGCCTTTTTATTTAAACCAATGTAAAAAATGTAACTGTGTTTTTAGTTTTGACTAAAGAGGTGGAATATAGTTCAGTTGTAGAGATGTAAGTACGTTATTAATAATATGTAGGCCTATTTTTGCCCTTTTATTTAAACCAATGTAAAAAGGTAACTGTGTTTTTAGTTTTGACTAAAGAGGTGGAATATAGTTCAGTTGTAGATATCTAAGTACGTTATATATATTATGTAGGCCTAATTTTGCCTTTTTATTTAAACCAATGTGAAAAATGTAACTGTGTTTTTAGTTTTGACTAAAGAGGTGGAATATAGTTCAGTTGTAGAAATGTAAGTACGTTATTAATAATATGTAGGCCTAATTTCACCTTTTTATTTAAACCAATGTAAAAAAATAAATTTTTTTTAGTTTAGACTAAAGAGGTGGAATATAGTTCTGATGTAGGGATGTAAGTACGTCATTAATATTATGTAGGCCAAATTTTGCCTTTTTATTTAATCCAATGTATGAAACGTAACTGTGCGTTTTTACTTTTGACTAAAGAGGTGGAATATAGTTCAGTTGTAGGGATGTAAGTAGGTCATTATAATATGAACGCCTAATTTTGCCTTTTTATTTCAATCTATGTAAAACAATTAACTGTGCGTTTTTACCTTTGAATAAAGAGGTGAAATATAGTTCAGTTGTAGGGATGTAAGTAGGTCATTATAATATGAACGCCTAATTTTGCCTTTTTATTTCAATCTATGTAAAACAAGTAATTGTGCTTTTTTACCTTCGACTAAAGAGGTGGAATATAGTTAGTTGTAGGGATGTAAGTAGGTTAATAATATTATGTAGGCCTACTTTTGCCTTCATATTTAAATTTAAGTAAAATAAGTAATTGTGTGTTTTTAGTTTTGATTATAGCAATGGAATTGAGTTCAGTTGTAGAAATGTAAGTAGGCTATTAAAAACATGCACTTTTGCCTTCCTATCCAAACCTTGCTAGCTAAACCTATAGTATTATAGAAATTGTTTAGTTTTCTAGTGATGAAAATTAAATATCTCAATGCCAGGAGAAATGTTTAAATGCACTATTAATAAAACACATTTATACCAAAATAACTTTAAATAAAAGATTTTAAAGTTTGTAAATACTAATAATTGGTTTTTTTTCTAATTGACTGTAAAAAAAATACAATTTGTTACATGTTTTTCTTTTAGACAGACTAACTATCAGGAGTCCCATACGAGGAGTGCAGTAATTAAGTTTTCCTCCAGCACTTAGGTCTTAACCTCTACTAACATGTTTAAAATACCGCATGTGTAAAAATAAAGTATTTTTTAAAAGTGTTTAACACTATTGCTAGATCGAGTAAAATTTGTTTACAGAAAATATGTGTACTACTGCTATTGTTCTGATAGTAATCCCCCTTTCGACCGGAAGCTTTCTCGATCGGGTAATATGTCATTTTCTAAATTTATATATATATATATATATATATATATATATATATATATATATATATATATATATGTGTGTGTGTGTGTGTGTGTGTGTGAAGCCGAGCGAGAATTAAAATTGGGCAACAAAGAAAATTATTCTTCACCTTGAATTATCTGTCGACAGTTGGAGCATTAATGATTTACATTTAATGATTTACATTTCAAGCAAAAAGAATGTATTTAGTACTTTGTTTGCATTAAATATTAGGGCAAAAAACTACTACATATTTTCATGATAAAAGGTTTTAATTTTTTATGTAACATTCTTAAATAAGCGCATCATACGTAACATAACGACAAATATCTTCCAATCTAGCATTGCCACATTTACTTTGACCCATCACATTGACGTGTTTCTGAGTAGCTTCGTCTTTCTATAAATTCATTGGAATAACAAAGTACTGCGACCATTCAATTACTAATGCAAAACATAGCATAAAAATGTAATTTTATGATAAAGTTAACCTAATTTATCCTAAATGATAAATTTTTGTGTTATTTCTACGTTCAATTGATATGTGCTGTTTTAACAATTTTAATTTGATACACATAAGTATACATTACTTATTAAGTGCCATAGAAAATAACAATACGCCAATCCGGATACTATATTTCAACTACTGTAGTTAAACTGTGCCTATTGCTCTTGGAAATGTAAGGAGAGGAATGTGTTTCAAGTGAGATAGCCAAATTATAACATTTTAAAAAGACACAAATATATCCAGCTTCTTCCAACCTATATATATATACTTATTACCGTCAACATTTCGAGAATAGAAATTACAAATAATTTTTTAAATTTCGGACACTATAGGAAGTGCATTAGTCTGTCTTGGCTAGAGCAGAATTAACCCCATTAGAGCAGAAATAAAGTCCTTCATATGACTCTAAAAATAATCAAATAATGTGCCCCTCGCTACCTTTTTTACTACTAAACTGTTTATTACATAAAATAATTTGAAAGTATGTAACAAACCGGATATTTAAAACCATAAAATAAATTTTATTTCCAAAACTTATAGGGCGGTAGCTTTGTGCAAAATATAAAAGGTAGTAAGTTTAACGGAACTGTATTTTACGTGGTCCTGCTCATGACATTCCATTAGTTTTATGCTATGACAATATAATGGATTGTACGAAGTATGGTTTCTATGTACGAAGTCATTGCATTACTCGCAACTATATTATTAGCACTCTACTTACATACATCATTTTCTCAACATTTCACTGAAAAAAAACATTTTACACCAGTTACGTTCCGCTTATTATACATAAATGTATACTTGCCTTTATTCTGGTTTTACACAATGAGTAAGGAAAACAACAGTACAACAATCGTTTTATTAAGAAAATTTCGAAACGTCTAGAGAGTGATGAAAATAGTGAAGTTGTAAATGACATTTATTTAAGTAGTTTAAAAAGTTAGTTTTAGAATTAAAGATATTTTAAATATAAACAAACAAAAAATACTAAACATTCATTTCCCCTTTATATTAAAAGAAAACAAATAGTACGTAGAAATTTCTCAACGATGGAGTTCCACCGAAGCCCGTCGACAAGAGTTATTAATGATAATATGATAATATTAATGTAACAAACAAGCTAAAATCTTATACAATTGCCAACACAACCTTTCATTTTCCAACTCGCATTGATGTACTTCTATGTGGCGTTTTGTTCGTCTAATGTTAACTACCCAAACTCTCGGCTCTAATATTCCGTGCCTGATACACGCTCACTTCAGGTTCATGGTTATGGAAGAAGCTGCATGTCCGCCTAACCGTGAAAGGGAATCTAGTACTAGTATGTTCCCCTCATTACTATCTGTGAATGACGTGGGACTGCGCCATTCTCTGGAAAGAAGTCTGGTAACATGAAGAAGTTCCCTTTACCTCAAACCTTTCACGCTTGTGAGGATCACAATGTCGCTACACATACACGTGACAGTTCAGGTCGTTTTAGTATCCTACTTCTCTTTAAAAAGATAAACCTTCTCTTGGAACCTCTCGCGGGAAAGCGAAGTACTAGTAAAATCTCTCAAATAAAAGTTTAAGTCACAACCTCACTTTAAGCACCTTTATGAAGAATTCATGCCTGAATATTTGACTTCCGGAATTATGATACGCTATTCTCAGTTCACTTTACTACTTTCCACCTAAGCATGGCATTTTCAAAGAATCCAGCACCACTAATCGCCTTCGAACCGTCTTTGATTCAAGTCCCAAAATACATCGAACGGCTTCTCTCTCAACGACACTCTGTGGACAGGAAAAAAAATGCAGACCGACATTTGTGATCTGTTACTCAAGTTTCGCTATCATGATGAGTTTTTACTTGATATATACGTGAGATGTATCGTCAGATCAAAGTTCATCGTGGTGATCACAATATTATCAGCTGATCTTATGGCGTGATTAGTCGATCAAACTATTTCCACTTATTAATTGGCCACAGTAGCCTATGGGGTTAGTTTTTCGCCTTACTTGGCGATAAGAAATCTTCATCAGCTCTCCTCCGATGAAGTTCTTAATTCCCCCATTCTACCGTAGTACTTCGCACACAAACGTTTGTAGAAGACGTTAATGCCGGTGGTGATTCAATTAATGAGCCCTCTCATTTGAGAACTCAGCTCACTTTTTTTATGTTGACGTGGCTTCGAATTTTGTATTGAGGTGGACTTCTAATTCAGGTCAACTAGTACATGATCTTCCGGCGAACTCCTAGAGACGCCCAGGTTTCTTCAGGATTCCGCAAAACTTCATTACTACATTCTAGGACTTCATTGGCTATCCTCTTCGGACACTTTTACGTACAATTTGAATTTTCCTCTACACTCTAAATCTAAACGCCAAGTACTCTGCGTTATATCTCTAATTGGTGACCATTGTGGTTTCCTTTCGCCTGTTGTCATGTGGACAAACCTGTTTAGGGAGCCTATCAGGACAAAGAGGTTGTACTGGGTCGAACCCCTACCACCTGAACTCTTATTTCAGTGGCAAACTATTCCAAATACCTCAGTTGCTAAAAAAAAATATTCCAATTTCCCGTGCTTTACGCTTGGGTCAGTCGCCTAGAATTGAGAAACACGATTTCCCAGATATTTCTGAGAGCGGTACGGTGCTGGCATTTATTAATATGTTAGTTTAGAGACAACTTTGTGTTAATTCGGCAACTATTATCGAAGACTCAAATAGCCTCACTGAAAAGGCTCACAGTACTTCGCTTGGAACTAAATTCTGATCATTTACTCGCCCAATTAGTAGCATGTAGCATCTCTCTGTTTTTCTATGGGGCGATTCGACACTAACACTGACAGAGATACCGACACCTCCTTGTCAACTAAATACATTTGTCGCAAACCGAATAGCTCAGATAAATAAATAACAATAACCCTTGCTACAAATATTTAAACACCCTTGATGCACATTTCGCCAACACAGTTCGCATCATAAGAAGGTTACATACATACTGAGGATGTTTGTAACCTTCTGTTGATGCTAACTGTGTTGGCGAAATGTAAATCAAGGGTGTTTAAATATTTGTAGCAAGGGTTATTGTTATTTATTTATCATAACTACGCTACTGCGCTCTGTATAAAACTTCGAATAGCTCAGGTTCAAGAATTAGTGTTTTCACATTATTGGAGGCACATAGCGAGTGAACTCAATCCCGCAAACTGCTCATCGCGTGCATTACTTCCTTCAGAACTACCTCAACATAAATTATGGTGGTACCTCTCTTGGTTACAACAGTCTAATGATAACTGTCCTATATCTCATTTTGAACCTGCAAAACTCATTGACACTGGGGAATATAAACATATCTCACCTTTATCTCTTATTGCCTCTGTTCACTCAGAGTGGGACTTGCTACGAAAATATTCTAATTTTAGTCGACTGCAAGCGACTACATTATTCTAATATTACTCAACATATAGTGATTTTACCCAAGAAACATCTTGTCCTTGCCGACATAATCGACCTATATCACCCGAAATATCTCCATTCTGGAGTTCAACACACGAAATCACTTCTCGCACAAGGGGTGTAGACATCGTTTGTCGGAATTTAATCTGTGTTCGAGTTTTCAAGTGTATTTTGTGTAGTAGGCACAAGTGTAGTTTTCAAGTGTATTAAGCACAAACCTAAAAATAAAAATTTTCTATGGGAAACTTACCTGAACCTCGATTGACCCCTACTCGCCCATTTCTCTACGCAGACAATGAAATCGGTGGTCCTTTCACTTTGAGAGTACGTAAACTACGTTCTGTTAGAAAAATCAAGGCATACAGCTGTGTCTTTGTTTGCCTTGTCACAAAGGTTGTTCACATTGAGAGGGTCATTGATCTCTTGACGGACGCGTTCATTGCGTCATTAAGTCGATTTATATCTAGACTAGGTATCTGTCAACACATCTATTCCGACTGTGGAACTAACTTTTTAGAGGCTGACAATGCTCTGCAATCACGACTGTGAATCTCAACTGTGAGCTTTCGTCTTAGCTTGTAGTTATTTTATATTTCAATCAACCTACTCCACTTCATCAAGGAGGCCTATAGGAAAGCGCAATTAAAAGCGCTAAACATCATTTGCAACACTTACTCCGTATATTTTATTTGTTTACAAAACCAAAGTACGCGGATTCTACTGTATACTGTTAGGTTACATATTGTCTTTTTGTTCATGAATATTTTTCTCTGTAATGGCCAGGGTATTACCAGAGCCTGTATTCTTATACCTTTCATTGGCCTTAGTAGCAATGACTTTTTAATGGACTTCACATTTCTTTCCTACAGCCTTATATAATTATAATTTGGCTGTTTCTATTCGAATTTCTGTTTTGCTTACTAATCAGTATATTGTTATAAACAAAAGAATACAAGGGCTAGCACTCAAAATTATAAACACTTAATTATCAGACGCGTCTCAATGACATTATGCCATCATCTTAATTAGGTTTCGATTGTGTAATATCACTAAGGATGATCACATAATGCCATTGAAATGCGTCTGATAGTCAAGTTTTTAGAGTCGTAGCCTATTTTTTCTTTTGTTTATAGCTTTCCCTCTCAAGCCAGCTCGAATATTGTTTGTACAGTCTATTCTTGTTAAATTTGTACATATGTGTGATTGCCCGTTACAGTGTCTGATGTTTTATTCTAGACACATTGTGGGGATTAGTATGGGCGTAGATGTAAATAATTTTGGATAATACTTAGATTTTACAATACAAATATTGGAAAATATTGATCACTCTTGTTAGCTAGATTGTAATTTTGTAATAAGACCCTCTGATGATGATGACATGGTCATCGAAATGTACATAAGGGTTTAATCTTAAGTAGCTTGTTTTATTTGTTATTTTTAATTATTTGTTTTGTGGTGTTGGGTTTCTTTCCAATATTGTCATTGTTATATATTGTACCACGGTACTCTTGATATTGTATATTCAGATTTTATCTATTCTTTAGATTTGCTATAGAGCCTAAAATGATTCTTGACGGAGTGAAAATTTCAGTCTATGTATCCTTCATCTGTTTTCTTTTCGTTTCACCATCTTAATTTTTTGTCACACATTGCCCAGCAAACTGTAGTTTGTTAAATTCAATTTAATTTTTCATACTCTAATTGGGCTAAAGCTTTTACTTATCTCAATAGACTCTTCTTGTTGAGTTCTTTGATCTTTACTTACTCCGCTAAATATGTTCTTACTGCCTTAGGTTTTTTGGATACGTGTCCCTTTTCTTTATATATAATCACTTTCACTATATGTAATTAAACAAGAATCTTACTTGGTATTTATGTGAGTTAACTTTCAAAGATTGGTTTGGTCTCCATCATCAGGCATCACTGACGGGGGTTGTTGTAGACTGCATAAAGTTAGTTTGAAACGTAGTTTGAAAGTTACCTCGCATAAATACCAAGTAAGATTCTTGTTTAAGTACATATAGTGAAAGTGATAAGTAAATACAAGAAAACACTGTTGCAAAGCTACAAATATATATATATATATATATATATATATATATATATATATATATATATATATATATATATATTTTAATATATCAATATTTATTATAACTGTTTGAAAGACATGTTTTAAAATATTTTTAATGCATTACTTCATTCGACCGTTATTTATTTCTAATACTTGATTTATAATGTCCACAATGTCACTGGCATGTTTGTACTAAACCTTATTTTGCCTCCAGTAATAGCATGTAGAAAGACCTATACTCACCCTTAAACCTCTTTGTTAAACCGTAATAAACGATTGCTAACTTCCAAGGGGTAAACTTATAGCAAAAAATCTGAAGATATAGTTTCATTAAAACGTGTGTTGAACTAGAAGATCTCGTGATTCAGGCTGGGAAATGCTACATTGCAAGCAGCGTTCTTAAATAGTGCATGCCAAAGTCACATCACACACACACACATATCAATCTATATAAGCACTGTGAAACTGTTACTAGTTTCAAATATTGTGGCTATCGGTGCAACATCTTTGAAGACAATGCTTGTTCAAAGGTGTTTCAACGAGCCGGTCTGTATTACCTGTTGTATATCTGAGTTTGCAAATATATATTTTGTAAATTTGGTAATGGAAATTAACACTATAAAATATTAAAACGAATATCCATTTTCTTTAGTTACGATTATACATTGAATGTTTGCCTGCAATAAATATTGCCACTCTATTATTAATCGTTGTCTATTAATACTAAGATACACCAGAAGAATTTTCTTTTAATGAAATATTACATTTAGAAAATTATTTCTCATGCATTGCTGGGAGTTATTTATATCAATGTATTTCATTTGCTACACATATGAAGCAAATGCTCCTAATGATTGTTGTATGAATTATCACTTTGTAGGTTTATAATAACGTTTCCTAAATTATTACACCGGCAGAATAATTTCATAAACATGATGGTTTACAGTTCACTGCTGCTGAATTTTTTTTCTGAAAGACTGGGCATGATTGATGCGGTCCATGAACGGCCGCATTGCAACAATGTGAGTGGAGAGAAATCACTGCATTACGTACAACTGAATCACTCGACAGCCTGCTTTGCTACTTTGATACTGTCTGCGAACGACTTCATTGCAACAATGTGAGTGGAGAGAAATCACTGCATTACGTACAACTGAATCACTCGACAGCCTGCTTTGCTACTTTGATACTGTCTGCGAACGACTTCATTGCAACAATGTGAGTGGAGATAAATCACTGCAGTACGTACAACAATCACTCGACAACATGCTTTGCTACTTTGATACTGTCTTCGAACGACTACATTGCAAAAATGTGAGAGAACATAAATCATTGCACTACATAGGCCCTAATACGAAATTAACTCGACTGCGAGTGTTTAACGAGCAGTTTCTCATTTTAAATTTATTAAATTGAGTGTGGTATGGGTTAGTGTTATCTATCTAAGCCACATCTATTTAAGTACATAAATTTTAAGGGGAATAAACTCCTAAAAATATGTTAACACATAGAATACTTTCCAGTTTAAGTATGTAATTTGTGTCTATGTACCTTTTTATAATGTATAAAGTGAGTCTTGAAATTCCGTATGTAAACTTCTTAATGTGGCAGTTTTAACATTATTTAAAAATTATAATTTCAATTGAGTTAATATTTTTTTTCATTCCGTAAGCTAGTTTCACCTGAGGGAACTTATACATATAGAGAAAACTATATACAGCAATAGAGTATAACTATACGTTTTTGTTGCATACTTGAACGTAGATATATGCATGTTTAAATTTTTCACTTTACTATAGTAAAAATTAGTAAATGGTATTACGTTTCTTGAGCTTCCTTGAACTGGCGAGTTCTACAAAATTATTCTCAATAATATTTGTCATAACAAAAACAAATAAAGTAGAAAATTAACATTTAAAGTTACAACTTGACAATAGTTTAAATATTATATTAAAATGTTTAAAACATATTTTATTGATATTCTTTTAATTTTTTAAGTCATTTCAAATTGTATGAAACAATTACGACACGAAACAATTATGTATAAAAATGCCCCCAGCTAAATAGATAATACGTAATTACAAATTAAAAAAAAATAATTTGTATTACAATGTGTGGCAGCGACCAAAATTTACAATAGTGTTGAATTTGTAATATTACTTGAGGCGTGGTTCCAAATAGTACTATTGGAAGATCGGGCACATTTATCACTGTTTCTGAATAAAACATGAGATCCGTATTTGAATTTTTTAGCTATACATACAAATAGGGGTAATCCTAGTAGACTAGTTAATTTCAAGTCCCTCCAAGGTATTACATAAATTTAACTTTTTGCATTTGTAAAGTATTTTGAAGTATTTTTCTCGTGATAATTCACTCGTGATAATTTTCTACAGACTATGTGTGCAACTTGTAGCAGCGCCAATCTCTTAGCCACGTAGATAGGCCCGGAACTGGCTGCCTCGTCTACACGAATATACGACAGATGTGCCCAGCGACACTTGTGACAATGATGAAATATGCGACAGTTGTGATCAAGCTACTCCTAATATAACATGGATTGGGAGACCCACATTATTTTCTGAATTAGGTATGATTATAGCCTCTCTGACTGCCATCACACTTTGCCCAGGCTTTGGACTGGCTAAGTGATAGAAAACAAGTTTCACCATTACTTAGAAACACAAGTCAGTTTTCTATCATTGAGGCGTGTTTAAAATCAGCTATAAGCTTCGTCATTTTTATATTTGTTTTTATATCATAGATTAACATCAATTTCTTTTTTTGTATTTTAATTTTGAATTCTTTTTGGTTTTTTTAAATGAATTTCGTACTATTTACAAATATGGTCATTACTTTTATCATTATCCATTTTGAGCTCAGTCTAATTTTTGTAAGTAGGACATAGTTTGAAGAAATGTTCTTATATCACCATTTTGTTCATAAGTCTTGAATGTTTTGTTAATGCCCTCGTCCAGTCTTATATAAGTGGATTTTCTCCTCTTCCCTCCAAGGTTCAACTGTAGCGTCATGTATGCGCGGGCTGCATTTTCCGCTTCAGATTTCAAACAGCTAATCAATTCTTTGATTCTAGGATTTGTTTTCCGAAGGGTGTTGTTTAGTCTGTTGTTCCATCCTTCAACAGCATTAGTTGTTCTATGACGTCTGTTGAGCCATACCCAACCCCTGTTGTCCATAGTTCAATAGGGTAGTCATCATTTTCCAGCCATGTTTCTATGAAATAATCAAAAAACTCAATTAGTTTTGCATTTTCTGTAGCCTGAGAATAGATCTCCATCCAACCGTCACTAACATCCTCAGATTTAAGGAATGCAAGAGCTGCACACATTTGAATGTGAAGGCGTACTTGGTCATTGTCTTTGTAGTCGCGCGTGAGACCTACCTCCTACACTCTTCTCCACAGACACTTCTTCATGTGGAAATAACACCCCTTCACCACAACCAAAGGGAGCACCTCTTTTAACGCTGATATCGCTGCTATTTCGAAGTCAACTTTGACAGTTCTTGGCGACCAGCTAGGTATAACTTCACGTACAATTTGAAACAGCCTAATGTATGTCTCTTTCTTTTTATTCGGCAACAGTGCAAACGCCACACGGTATACATTTGTTTCTTCTGGCGAACTTACAAAATCGGCGTGGATTGAATTTATCTTCGAAAACTGCTTGCTTGAGCTCTTGAACGTTCTATCCATAAAAAACTCTTTTTGGAATTTCAGTCCCTTCCTCTGTTTCCACAGAACACTAAAATTCTTTCACCAGCGTTGTCGACAGCAAGAAGAAAACTGCTGCCATCTTTCATTTTCAATATCTCTTTATCAAGAATGATGTCTTCGCGTGTTTCGGGATCTGTTGGTTTCCTTGAGATTTGTACCGTTGACGATGGAGATCTCTCTTCGCCGCACGTTGAGATGGCATTTCCGTGACAAATTCATATCCGTAATGAAAAGTAATTTTTAAAAAACTTTCATTTAATTTTCATTTACAGTAGCCACAGCGAACGCTGTTATAGAGATTGAAAGTATTTTATTTAATATAAATAAAATCCACGCTATTATTCGGTTAATTTGTTTTTTACTAACCTTTATTTGTATTTATACGCATTTCAGATAATTTTTCTCTATGACGGGCTTCAATTGGAACGTCAACCTTCAGCCCCAATTAGTCCGTACTTTTGAACTTGTAATCGGTTCCGATAGGACAGAGGTTAACATTCAACATATGAATTATTAATTCGAATAACTTGTAATATACATTTGTCTTAATATTTTTCATCTTTTTTAATTAAATTTCCTGCGTCCATGACCCAATGTCACTACAGGAAAAAGTGTTTTAAATAATATTTCCAATAATATATATATATATAAATAAATAAATAAATATATATATTGTATATACATATATATATATATATATATATATATATATATATATATATATATATATATATATACATATATATAAATGAACTACATGGATTTTATTTTAAAGATATTTATACGAACGAATAGATAATTTTATAAAGATATTGAAATTTAATTATAATAATTATAACTATGTATATTTATTAATTATTTTAAAATTCACAATTTTTTATAATGTCTAAAAAGAAACGAATAAATTTATTAAAAACATGTTTTCATTGCATTTGTTTGTTCATAAACAGTTGATAATTGTTGAAATAGCTTACAAGTGCTCACACATCGACTGTATCGTGATACATTTAGCGTCGGCAACATTTTTACATTAGAAAATTCGTAGATATTACAAATAAGATTCGCTTCGTTTATAATGTGTTTCGTCCCTTGACTTCTAATTGAATTCTGGACTTTATGAGATTTAATTTTCTATGTCTTTATTATTATTATAAAAATCAACCTAAACATTTATTGCTCTGTAAAACGGCTCTGTAAGTCCGCCATCATCTACCACCGTCATATATAAATATATAAATGATTAAAATCTGCTTATAAGTATGGTCAATTTTTTTGTGGAATTTGAGTCATTGTATTTAGGCTACTACTGGTAGTTAAATCTAATATCAGTTGTCTGGTTCAAGGTTTTAGAGGTGCGGTATTGATTTCAAACGGGTCTCATTGGACTTACCGTGGACACGATATACTCATGAGTATTTAAACAGTCAGCGATTAACATGGATTTTTGTTTGTGCGTTATACTCAACGGGCGCGATTTACAGTTGTTTTAGAATTTTAATAGACATTACCATTTCTTAAATTCATTTTTAACGTATCTTCAAACGTTTTATAAAACTTATTTTGACGTTAATAGTTTGAATAATTATTAATACTTCTTGAAGAACTTCTCTTGATGAGAGATTGACTATTGCAACAGTTCGAACCTAAAATATCATATCCTTAGCTCTTTATTAAATTAACCTCTGAAGTAATGGAAAATTAAACTTCTGTGAAAATTGTCTCGTATCTCCTCCACGCACCTACATCGTACTACAACAAAGCGTGGCAGGGTAAAGCTAGTTATTTAAAATAAATTGATTTCTTCTTCCATCTACATATAACAATTATTTGTTACTAACTTGCACAAGTAACACTAAATGGTCTCGAGAAACTGTTTTAATAAGTTTCAATACAAAATTTTTTCACAAAGTGATTTGTAGGCCAAAATTATATTTAGTATTAAATTATCTTTCGTGGTCTTAGTAAAAATTCTAGCGAAAATCAATTGCAAGATATTAAAATTAATAGAATGATTTAAATCTTATGGGATGGTTACTCTTTTAATATTATTATTTGAATTTTAAACAAGACTGAATAGATTGGGTTCCCGTTTATGTAAATTTCTACTTGTGGTTTTCGTACCCTACTTTCTTTCCAGATGACTCAGCGACTGGGAACCCTTAACCTTTTCACTTAATCCCAGCAATACGGTAAGTGGCGTTACGTTGAATCTCTTATACCTTGATGGTCATAGTTACTTCATAACGATATCCGAAGATTACATTAAGAAATATACATATTGTATCATTGTGTGTATCATAGTGTGTGTGTGTGTGTGTGTGTGTGTGTGTGTGTGGGTGTGTGAGTGTGTGTGTGTGTGTGTGTGTGTGTGTGTGTGTGTGTGTGATCGCGCTTGTGAGTGTGTGTTTGTATGTCGTTGTTTTAAGTCTGTTGTTAAAATATAAATTGTTTTAACAGTTAGTTATTTTACAAGAAATTTGATGACTAAAACAACATTTTTCCAACAATTTTATTAAAATTTATTTAATTAAAAACACATTTAAACAATGTAAATTATGTGCGTGAAGATACATTTTATTTCCTAACGTTTCCTACTGCAATGTTATTGCGTTTTAGTAAAGTCATCTTTATAGTGAGATTGCTTATCAATGGCCGGGTTCAGTAGTTATGCATATCTTTTCAGTTTTTGTCAAATATCAAGGCAAATATTAGTTATAGCGAATTACATGATATCTACTAAATTAAACTACTTAAAATTTGCTACATAACTGGTCCCACAACTGTTTAGGTAGGAGCTATGTTTCACAAGATAAAATTGGTACCCATATATACAAGTTTCTATTCCTCACCCCCTCCCTCTTCTACCTTTCGTCCTATTCTACCTCACAAAAAAAAATCATTTTATCAAATAGTTCATTTCTACTTCTCCTCCGTGGTTAAGTAATAAGCAGTTTATGAAATGCTTGATAAATGTTGCAGTTTTGAAAAAGATATTGTTAGGGATAAGTGCCTTGTCAGTGATAAAGACGTATTGAATGATATTGAACAAAACCTCAGTATCAAGTGATTTGTAAAAAAGCTCAGTCTCTACAAGATCCGTCTATACCAGGCTCCAATCCCCTGTTTAAGATCATCTCAAACTCCTTTTGAATTTAAAAGTAGGTGCTTATTTTGGAAACTATAGATCAATAATTTTATTAGCGACAATAAACCTGTCAGTACGTGTCGAGATGTATTCTCTTTCCCATCAGTCGAATTTGAGGGAAGTGCAAGAGAAAGAAATGGTGAATGCGGTAGTGCGATGAAATATTTTGGTAACCTTCATGGTTTTTACAGCGACGTACGACACCAACTAGAGGATAAACATGTCATCCTCAGGATGAATTAGTTTCAAAAGCAACTGAAGAGATGTATAACTAAATGGACACAAAAGACGATTTCCATTATTCTCTTGAGGAATTGATGGAACAAATTTTAGGTGATAAAGCAAAGCTAGCTACAATTAGGGGTTTTTTTAATGAGGCTGAACAGTTGGTAATCAGAGATTCGAATCACGTTATTCTGACCTAAGCTACCTCACTACAAATTCATTCTTTTATGTTACTTAAGCATCTGGGTCTGCAATTCCTGCAATCTAAATACTAATGTGACATTTAATTATTTGTAATCCATTGTAACTAATTCTGATTAACGCGAGTTGAATAACTGTCTATTTAAATCAATTTAATAATAAAATTATTTTGGAGTCAAAAATGATTTTTATGGACTCAGACATAGGTCAAATATTACCACAAATTAAACCAACTTGACTAAAGCAGATTAAAAAAAGGAGAAAGTAGACAATTTAGAATGAGCTAATTTAAATTATTTGAATTGAAATGTTTTAGAATATTGAAATTTTGTAAAATACATTTCATTTGTAAATAGAAGTCAATTAGATAGCTTCACTCCCAAGCGCCAAACATTGGGCAAATAATAGTATCACAACAGGTTTATAAATTAATAGTAATATTTAATGAATTAATACTCGGAAAAAATTTAACATTTAATACCTAAGCTTTTTGTGTAACATGATTTCTAATTTGAAATTTATATTTCTGAGTATGTAGGAATATTGATTTTAATTATTATTATATCAATGTTTTTACCATTGTTATTTTATAAAGATAAATAACTTGTTGTAAGGATTTTATAATGAATAATAATAATAAAACGAAATAATAATGAATTTAGTGTAATACTAATTAAGGTATGTTAAGTTAGTAAAGTGGTAGTATTTCCTTATGCATTCTACAGTTTTATAAGTTTTTGCAAATAGGTTAGAGACGTAGGAAATATATAGGCATTGTTATTAGAAATTATAGATGAATTAAGGAAATAAAATAATACATTAAAATTATATTTAAATAAAAGTTGTGAAACAAAATTTTTTTATAAAAGTCAATCTAAATGATAAAAAAATAATATAAAACAGTACAAAACATGTATTCTAAAAATAATCATAAATTACTTTTAAAATTTTTTAGAAAACTCAAAAACTCATTTTCCAATTAGCAGTTAGTTTTTTGTTATGTAAAGTAAGTTTCACTAAAGTCAAACTATTAAACCAGTCTTTATGTAAAATATGTCTCTAAAAGAATCCGTGAACCTGATGAAAGCCTAAATAGCCTATAGGTGGTTCATTGGTTTTATTAGAAATTCAGGAGTTGCTTCATCTGACAGATTTTTTTTTTAGAAATACAGGTTTAGAATCAGATTTCGAACTTGAGGAATAATTCATAACTTTCCTACGGATAAGGTGTGGTGTAAGATCGAAGAGTAGGAGGCAGGAGAATAACTGGCCGCAGAAGAAAGGTGTTGGTGGTTCAAGGTAAGGTAAGAGAAAGTCCGTACGAGAGTTTAAGTGTGTGTGTGTTGCAACGGACCTTCACCCAGCTCACTCACTCCCGACCCTAGCAAACTCGACCTGCCACAAACCTGTCGACGTTTGCCCAACTCGCAATTACAAGAACATGAATTTAAATCGTAATTAAAAAAACCCACCCTGTGGATTCTGTCTACTAAGATTGAAAAGGTCATGGTAAGGTCAGTGATGCGTCAAACGGTGTAACATTGGGTAGCTGAAAAACACAGAAATTTATCACACAAATTAATACCTTACCATGCTTTGTAGACGTGTTTGCTCCATGTTCCTGCTCTCGTGAAGTCCGTGTCAGATAACATCCTACCATATCCTCTTTACTGAGGCCCTGTGTTATATATGATAAGATCTGCCAGTGGGTATCAACCCCTGGACTTGGAAATAAAACCAGCTAGTGTTGGCCTAGCTCAAACTGATTTGGTTGTTAAATTTAATTCTTTGGGTGGGTTCCTCGATTATTATAAGGTGCACTTTGATCATTTATTATATGTAATTTATTAAAATAAATGACCCTATTAGGCTTGCTGGTATGGCATTTAAAGCTTTCAATGGTTTTATTAGATAAATTTTCTAGCTGGGAAATATTACATTTATTACTTAGCACACAGGATTATTTAATAAAATTTTTCACTAACCTTTGCTTGAAATATGAATTTAATAATATTACAATAACGAAATTTAATCAAATGATCATATTCTTTAACTACAATAATATCTTGATATTTGGTTTTATATTTGAATTTAATAAACATTGAAATAACGAAATTTAAACAAATGAACATATTCTTTAAATCAAAATAATATCTTGACATCTAGCTTTACTTTTGAATTTAATCGCGTGAAAAATAATAATTGTTAAATACAAGGATCATATTCTTTTAACAACATAATTTCATGACGTTTATACATATTAGAACATAAATTAAATTGTCTCTTACTACCCAAATACATATTTTCATTGATTGCAGGGAGGTTGACAGATCCTATATCAAATTGCTGCACTCATTTAATTTATGGGCTGACTTTGCACCAGCAGTTACTTGACATTTATTTATTTATATATGAAATTACTAGAGAATAAAATTGTTATTAACACTACTTGTTAACACTTAAGAATTGTTTACCAATTTTTTGGACATATACAATTTACCTTAACTTTCTGATAAACTGAGTTTGGATTCACAACAATCGTTTATAAATTATCAAACAAGTTATACATGATTTTACGTTAATTAATAAAACATATCAATTTCTAAACATCTTAATGATTGTGCTTTTATAAGTTTATCTTTCCAAATTATAACAGTTATTACTTTAACATTTATCAATCATTTAAAATTTCACATAAATCTTTTATATATATTTAATAAGCTTCATATTTTAATTTATTTTTCAAGAAATAAAGCCATGACTTAGTTATTTAAACCTTTAATTTGTCGTTTTTGACTTTAGAAATTTTTCCAAATAATCTGGTTTATAATATTTAAAATTGTACAGAAATTATGACTTGCCCGACTCGCACTTTCCTGGATCCCCCTTTTATCTCCTGGGTGGTCAGATCCTTCCTTTCAGACTGGCAGTTGTTCTCGTCTGAAGGATTTTCCTTCCAGGCTGCGGCACAAGGCGACGTCATCTTCTTCAAGAAATGAAAACTAACCGGGATTTTATCATGATCGAATGACTAGCTTGCGCTAGTCGTTATTGTTAGACATTTTACGGCCAAAACGCGCACTCCGCGGCCAGATCAATGAAATTTAAAAGTCCATTATGACTTTCTCTGCAATTTAATTTAAACAGTGACCTTCTCGGTCGAATCCTCAAACGAGAGTCCCCCTTTTTTCTAAACCTGCAACCAATTCACTAGCTGCTTACCCCCACTACTTGATTTTCAGGCACAGTTTTGATTTTAAGCGTATTCTTGTCTTTGGTTGCTTATTTAATATTCTGTTGGAACTTGATTCTGGTTTTAGCACACAAAGCACTCGCAAAGTCATCATTTGTGTACATTACAATCGGTTTTAATCTTATTCAACTAGCAATTGAGTTTCATGGCTTAGCAAAACTAGATAAACTTATTCAATAACATTTAAGATTTTTCAATTTCTATTCAATTGTTACGGAACCAATTTTTTCCGTTACAACCTCCCTGCTATTAAATGAAATTTGGGATCATTTCCCCAAATTGAGCTTAATACTACTTACTACTATTTAACACTATTATATATTGGCTTCATGTCCTCAGACGTCCTTCTCCCTGAAACTCACATAACACATATTATTAGTATCTTACACTTTCAACACATTGAAACTTTGTCTCCTTGCACTCACGATGCAAGCCATTATTTCCATATCATACAATTTATTTGAACTTAATACCCATAAACAATGCTTTATTTCTTGATCCATAAATTCTTTTTATACCTTGTACTCATATTTTAACATTTACAGACTTTATATTTATAAGTTACATAGAACTAACATGGATTTATTTCAATTTCACCTACAGTTTATACTTAATCTGTTATCTGGACAATTTATATGTTTGAATTACGCGACTTTCGCGCTGTTTACAACTACAGCTGATTCTGACAGCCAGTAGCCTTGAACGCGCTTGATAACGTCCGCTAGTTGGACTTTGGGCATCCCCTCTCTTTTGAGCAGGTCAGCTACCGCACTTCATTTTGCTGTTTTCGACTTTATCTGTGCAATGCTACGCAATATCCTACAAGTTTTATTTAGCTTGATTTACTCTAGGCCGTCGCCCCATGTCCGTCCAAGCAGCTGATTGCTTATCTTATTTGTTGTTCAATACGCAACTACTTAACTTATCGCAGCCTATTCAAATTCCATTTCTAAAGTTATTAGAACTTACCTAATCCATCCAGATTATTACATTACGTTTATTTTTGTCCCTTTAAATTTTTTAAAAACCTTTCATAATTGTACATTTAAATACTTCGTAGCCTAATTAATCTTTCTACATATTTATAATTATTGATGAAATTTTTTGATGTCCCTTACATCGTAAATTCCCCTAGATTTATTTGTAATTGTGTTTTCGAAAATTCATAGGGATGGGATAGTTCCTATTTATGAACGTGCTATCCTCTTGAATTTTTAACGCATGTTTGTATTTAGTCGCCCTGCCTGGCTTGTCACTAAATATATCTTTAAATTCATTTAATAAATCATTTAATTTTGCCTGTTGATTTTCACTTAATATACTATTTTTTTCGTGGACATGTTGTAGTTCAATTTTACTTATTTTTACACATTGCTTATCGGTATTAATTTTGTCCCGTTTTTTACGGAACCTCTTCCATTCGGCCCGTCCCTTGTAATTTATTTCCTTTTCTTTATTTAAGGTTTTTCCAATTTTGCCTCGATCAGTGGGCTTTGATTTTAGCGATTCGTTAGTTGACGAATTTATGTTATTAGACTGTGTATAAAATGAGCAGTTGGCTAATTTATTATAATTAGCTTTTTTCTTTGTTGTGACTTCAGGTCTATCCTGCAAGTTACTTAATTTTTTTATTTGTGGCGCATGGCCTTTATTTGTGGATTCTTTGATCCCGTTTCCTCCTTTAATCTCTTTCCTTAATTTCCCTTTATTTATATTTGTTGGGTTTATACCCTGATTTATTTTAGTTTCACCATTTTTTAATGGATTTGGGTTGCTCGTTTTATTACATCCTACATTTATTCTTTGATTTTCTAACTTCTCTCGCTCCCTGCTATTTCGGGGATTACCGCCTACTGATATATTTGCATTAATTTTTATTTTTGGTTCTAGTTTCGGATTTTTTACATTTTTGTTTTGTTTAAATTTTAAATTTTGGTTTTTTTCTCCTGTCTGTGACAGAGTACGTTGTATATCGAGATCCCTTTGTTCTCGATGTACAACGGCTAACGGCCCCATATTCTCGCCGTTGGCAATCAACCCACCCACTTCCGGCTGGTAAGATGGTATTTTGCCTTGGTTAATTGGGTTGTCTTGTATACTTTGTTTTACATTCATTTTATCACTTTTCATTCTTACGCCTACATTCTTTTCATTTACATTGTTTATTTGATTTATATTTTCTATTTCCCTGTTGGCTTCTAGCCTTTGTTTATTATTTTTATTGGGTAAACATATTTTTCCGTCTTTTCACGTTTTTTCGAAATCCTGCCAGAGCATTTCCCCGTCCAGCTCATAGGAGATAAACGATTTCTCCAGATTTATGCGGGTCTTAAGCTCACACAAAGTATCCATCCCCAATATGAGGTCAACTCGTAAGTTTTCCACTATTAGGAATACAAATTCCTTTGTGTGACCCTGAAGAGTTAGAGGTAAGAAAGTTTGTAACTTAACCCGTTTGCATGTCGAGCCGATTGCTGTTAGAACCCCCATGTTAGCTACTGGTAGTTCGTAAAACATGTTTCCTTGCTGTTTCAAGGCCAGGTATTTGTTCGCATTAATCACGGACATTTGTGCACCAGTGTCCACTCCTTCGAATATCTCCATACCATTTATCTTGCAGCTAATCAATGGGCATTGCTCTACTTGCTCAATTTTATTTATGCAACTATCGGGTTCCTCTAACAATTCGTCCCGCATAAATAAGGCTAAACCGTTCAGGCTCACTATCTCGTCACGATGGTAAACTTGACGATTTTTGCTTTTCGGGCTATTGCGTTCCGGCGATCTCTTTCCTCGGATCCCTAGACGCGCTAACGGACCATGCTCCTTGTTGCTAGAGATCCTCGTTTCTAGTTTTTTTGCTGTGTGTCACTAGGTCCGGGGATAGAACGTGGCGGATTGGGTTTCTTAGGATACTTCGGTGGGGTTGTTTTTTGGTGTTCACCATAGGATCTTGGGTTATGGTCGGGTCTTTGGTGGTTAGAAGTGACGAAGCGCGGTGGTGCCCGGTTTGCATTTCCGTTAGCGCGGTCGTTCTCCGTCACGTTGTCGAGTTGGATTAGAAACGCAATAGCTTGTTTAATGTTCTGCGTGGGGTTGCCCACACTAGCTAATTGAACGTTGGTCCCGAAATGCTTCATGATCATGAAGATTAATTGCTTTTCGGGAATTACTGGATCTAAGTTCTTCGCCTTGTTTACCATCATGACGAAATATTCCGCCATGTTGGAAGGTCCGTTATTACTATATTTGCCCTGACTTAATTTCCTCCGAATCCTTTCCTGTTGGTGGAAGCTCCAGAAGTGCTGAGTGAATTCCTTGCGGAAATCCTGGTATGTCTCAGACCCCTTCTTTATAGCTCTCCACCAACTGTCGGCTGAACCCTGTATATATCGTTTTATGATCTTGAGCTTTGTAATTTCCTCCATCGTATTATCGATTTCAGAAAATAACGACTCCATTTCACAGAGAAACTCGATCGGGTCTTCCCGCGATGTACCCCAAAACTTTATTTTCCTATAGGATGCCTCGTTCAATTTGTTTAACACTGTAGGCAAACATATTTGTGTTATTGGCCCTGCCGTCCCTGAACTAGTAAGCCTATTTTCTAATTTTTTCACCTGTTGGTTTACAGACTTTACGTCCTCCCTTACTTTATTTACTTTCTCGCTTAACTGCGTTGTTTGAACCTCTACATCGTTTTTTATTTTTTCGATCACGGTGGCCTGTTCGGTCATTTTCCCTTCTAGGTTGCTCGTTCGACTTTCCGAATCCGCCCTATATTTGCTCATTTCATCGTGAAACGCTTCTAGGATCTTTTGGCGTTCTAATTTCTCTAACTCCCACCTTTTTTCGGCTAACTCTAACTCTTGTCGACGTTGTTTCTTGTCCTCCTCCCTTTCGGCCTCTCTTACCGCTTTATCTAATTCCCTTTCTTTTAGCCGTCTTTCTTCTTCGCGCTTGTCCCTAGCCGCGTTTTCTAGTTCCCTTTCTTCCTTATCTATTACGCGCCTCTCTTCCTCGCGCTTGTGCCTAGCCGCATTTTCTAATTCCCTTTCTTCCTTATCTTTTGCGCGCCTCTCTTCCTCGCGCTTGTCCCTAGTCGCATTTTCAGCTTTCATATAGGCTAAAAGCTTATCCATGTCGGATTTCGGTTCGGCTTTTGCCATTTTGTTTAAATTTAAAATTTGTTTAACTAAATTTATAGATGCGACTAGATATTTATTTTTATATGAGATTTCTTATTTTATAAATTTATTTTATATTTGGTTTGGCCGTTCGGTGCGGGTTGTAGATAATGCCTAAGGTGTTGTACTCTCGTACCTAGTTAGATTTCTTGATTTTAGTTATTTCTTTTTAATTTAATTTTTATTTAATTATTTTTTATTTAATGGCTTTACTCCCTGCCTATTTTTTTTTTGTTATTTTATTTTTATTATAATTAATTACCCACTAAAATTCTTTAGCTGGGTTAAATTAATTTAAAATTTATTAATGATTTTGCCTAATCGTGCCTTCCTTATTCGAGCCCCACGTTCGGGCGCCATATCTGCAACGGACCTTCACCCAGCTCACTCACTCCCGACCCTAGCAAACTCGACCTGCCACAAACCTGTCGACGTTTGCCCAACTCGCAATTACAAGAACATGAATTTAAATCGTAATTAAAAAACCCACCCTGTGGATTCTGTCTACTAAGATTGAAAAGGTCATGGTAAGGTCAGTGATGTGTCAAACGGTGTAACATTGGGTAGCTGAAAAACACAGAAATTTATCACACAAATTAATACCTTACCATGCTTTGTAGACCTGTTTGCTCCATGTTCCTGCTCTCGTGTAGTCCGTGTCAGATAACATCCTACCATATCCCCTTTACTGAGGCCCTGTGTTATATATGATAAGATCTGCCAGTGGGTATCAACCCCTGGACTTGGAAATAAAACCAGCTAGTGTTGGTCTAGCTCAAACTGATTTGGTTGTTAAATTTAATTCTTTGGGTGGGTTCCTCGATTATTATAAGGTGCACTTTGATCATTTATTATATGTAATTTATTAAAATAAATGACCCTATTAGGCTTGCTGGTATGGCATTTAAAGCTTTCAATGGTTTTATTAGATAAATTTTCTAGCTGGGAAATATTACATTTATTACTTAGCACACAGGATTATTTAATAAAATTTTTCACTAACCTTTGCTTGAAATATGAATTTAATAATATTACAATAACGAAATTTAATCAAATGATCATATTCTTTAACTACAATAATATCTTGATATTTGGTTTTATATTTGAATTTAATAAACATTGAAATAACGAAATTTAAACAAATGAACATATTCTTTAAATCAAAATAATATCTTGACATCTAGCTTTACTTTTGAATTTAATCGCGTGAAAAATAATAATTGTTAAATACAAGGATCATATTCTTTTAACAACATAATTTCATGACGTTTATACATATTAGAACATAAATTAAATTGTCTCTTACTACCCAAATACATATTTTCATTGATTGCAGGGAGGTTGACAGATCCTATATCAAATTGCTGCACTCATTTAATTTATGGGCTGACTTTGCACCAGCAGTTACTTGACATTTATTTATTTATATATGAAATTACTAGAGAATAAAATTGTTATTAACACTACTTGTTAACACTTAAGAATTGTTTACCAATTTTTTGGACATATACAATTTACCTTAACTTTCTGATAAACTGAGTTTGGATTCACAACAATCGTTTATAAATTATCAAACAAGTTATACATGATTTTACGTTAATTAATAAAACATATCAATTTCTAAACATCTTAATGATTGTGCTTTTATAAGTTTATCTTTCCAAATTATAACAGTTATTACTTTAACATTTATCAATCATTTAAAATTTCACATAAATCTTTTATATATATTTAATAAGCTTCATATTTTAATTTATTTTTCAAGAAATAAAGCCATGACTTAGTTATTTAAACCTTTAATTTGTCGTTTTTGACTTTAGAAATTTTTCCAAATAATCTGGTTTATAATATTTAAAATTGTACAGAAATTATGACTTGCCCGACTCGCACTTTCCTGGATCCCCCTTTTATCTCCTGGGTGGTCAGATCCTTCCTTTCAGACTGGCAGTTGTTCTCGTCTGAAGGATTTTCCTTCCAGGCTGCGGCACAAGGCGACGTCATCTTCTTCAAGAAATGAAAACTAACCGGGATTTTATCATGATCGAATGACTAGCTTGCGCTAGTCGTTATTGTTAGACATTTTACGGCCAAAACGCGCACTCCGCGGCCAGATCAATGAAATTTAAAAGTCCATTATGACTTTCTCTGCAATTTAATTTAAACAGTGACCTTCTCGGTCGAATCCTCAAACGAGAGTCCCCCTTTTTTCTAAACCTGCAACCAATTCACTAGCTGCTTACCCCCACTACTTGATTTTCAGGCACAGTTTTGATTTTAAGCGTATTCTTGTCTTTGGTTGCTTATTTAATATTCTGTTGGAACTTGATTCTGGTTTTAGCACACAAAGCACTCGCAAAGTCATCATTTGTGTACATTACAATCGGTTTTAATCTTATTCAACTAGCAATTGAGTTTCATGGCTTAGCAAAACTAGATAAACTTATTCAATAATATTTAAGATTTTTCAATTTCTATTCAATTGTTACGGAACCAATTTTTTCCGTTACAGTGTGTGTGTGTGTGTGTGTGTGTGTGTGTGTGTTGAGACCTGTATTAATCTGAAACTATATAGGCAGGTTAAATATAAGTGCAGGTTAGATAAAACCTAAGAAGATAAATCCTGTAAAATAACATAAACTAAATAATATAAACTTCTAATGTTAAAATAAACATTTATATTTTCCAATTAGCTTTGTTTTCATTTAGGATATAATAAATTTACTAGATATCCAATTGTAGTATTTAAGTCAAAAGTCTCTCTCAAAAATTCCATTACCCCGAAATGAGCTTAAAAGGCTTATAGGAGGCTAATAGGTTTTTGTAACAAATTCAGGGATTGGTTCCCTTGGGAGTTTTATTACTTGAGGTACGGATCTTGAACCAAGGTTCGAAGTTAAGGGATAAGCCATTACTTTCTTGCGGACGAGGAAAGGTCATCGAGGTGAGAATTGAAAAGTAGTTAAACGTATGATGTTCCTGAGGTAATACCAGAAGACAGCAGGAATAAAGTTTATATAGGACAAACAAAGAAAAAATTAAAAGAAAGGTATAAAGAACATTTTAATGCATTTTTAAAACCAAATATATATAAGTCTATTTTCGCAACCCATTTTATTAATAATAATCATATGTTTCCTAATATAAATAATATGAAAATTATAAAAGAAGTAAATAAAGGGTTAAAAATGAACGTATGTGAAGCATTTGAAATTTACAAGCATAATATTGATAAATTAATAGATGAACAAATTCAAATACTATCTAAATTCCATACTATGTTCAATGTATATAATGTTGTGGCAGCAGTGGAATAGGTTTGGCAATATTGTAATAGATTTGGCAACTGTGTAATGCTTTATCTAGTAGCTTCATATTTGTTAAACAGTTCTTTTATCATTCTTAGTATTGTAATTCCTGAGGATGTTGGTAATGTCAACCAACGAATAGCTTTGAATGTGTTATTCAATAAATTAAATATTCCTGTATTAGTGTATATTATTTAATCTTTAATATATATATATATATATATATATATATATATATATATATATATATATATGTATACAGTAAAGTCACGATTATCCGTGGGCGGATTAATTGGTTTGCGGATTATCCGGGTCTGCCATTGTTTTACAAATATCCAATTTTTATTCCAATCAGATTCATGTGTTTAAATTTCCAAACGATGAATTACGACGAAAATACATATAAGGCTTAATAGAAGTTGAGATGAAGGGAATAGATATGTAAATATGTGCGTACTAATTTTTACATTGAAAGGGAAGCATCCCGACGCCGACCAGCGAAATAAAAGGGGCAAGCAGACTACTGTATATAAGAGAAAATGACAAAATGCTTGGACGCCCGAAAACCTAATGTGTATCATATGATTGTAAACAAATGTCAGCTAATCTCGGCTATAAATAGTCTAGGACGTGACATATGCATTATCCATGTCTGTCATATACATTATCGATCTTTATGGCTTTGTGACACAAGTAGTCACTGTGCGACAAAATGGTTCTCAAGAAACTTAGATCGCACATTAAAAATTAATGAATTCTCACAAAAAAACAGACGAAAGTGACAGATTTATTTGTTAAAAAGTGAAAGTATTATGTGTAAACGAAATTACATATGTACATACATACTTAATTTTGACATATACTTATGTACGTATTGTAAATAGTTAGACACATTAATGTACATGTTAAAATCCGTCAAATACATCGACATTTTAGATTATTTCCTGTATTTATTTTGTCCTCTGAAGATTATTTGTGAGTTACATTAACCGGGGTCATTATTTGTGTAACTTATGGTATAATAATCGATTACCGATCGTATTGCGTATTCTTTGTTCATAGCGGATTATCCGGGCAATTCGTTATCCGGCGTTGCCGGGCCACCCTATTCCACGGATAATCGGGAGTTTACTGTATATATATATATATATATATATATATATATATATATATATAAAAGTTTACTGTATATATATATATATATATATATATATATATATATATATTTAAACAACACAGGTTATTCAAATACAAGAATATTATTTTATATCCAAAGCTTTTCGTTGGCAAACAGTACCAACATCATCAGGAATGAAAATTACAATAATGTAAGCTATAGGCCTAAAACATATGTTTATTTAGAAATAGAATTGTTGTTAAATTTATACAAATTGCTAAATTTATTTTGTTGCTGTAACAGTATAGACATTGAATATAGTATCAAATTTAGAATGTATTTGTATTTGTTCTTTTATTAATTTGTTATTATTATTGTGTTTATATATTTCGAATGCTTCATATATATTCATTCTTAATCCCTTATTAATTTCTTTTATAAGTCTCATATTTTCTATATTTGGAAATTGGTGCTTATTATTAATACAATGATTTGCGAAATTTGATTTATATATTTCTGGATTAATGTAGGCATTTAAATGTTCTTTATATCTTTCTTTTAATTTTTTCTTTGTTTGACCTATATAAGCTTTATTACAATCTTTGCATTCTAATTTATAAACACCTCCTTTTTCATGCATATTAATTGTTTTATTATTGTTATTTATTATGTTTATTATTTTGTTATTAGTTTTGTATGCAATTTTGATATTTGTATTTTTAAATAATTTGGTGATATTTTTTATTTCATGGCCTATAAATAAAAATGAAGTCCATATTGTATTATTATTATTATTATTATTGCAAATTAAATTATTATTTTGTTTATTAAAAATATTATAATTAAGTTTGTCAACAGTTTTCTTTTTATAACCGTTTTCTAATGCAATTTGATAAATTATGTTTTTTTCTTTTATTTTATTTTCTTCATTCATGGGTATTTTATGCATTCTATATAATAAGTTATATAAAGCAGCCATTTTTTGATTATATGGATGATTAGATTTATTTGGTATAATTTGGTTTGTCAAAGTTGGTTTACGGTATATCATATATTCAAATTTTTCATTTTTTCTTATTATTGTTAAATCTAGAAAATTTATTTTGTTATTTGTTTCAATTTCATAAGTAAATTTGATTTTATTATTAATTTTATTTATTTTATCCAAAATATTTGTTAAATTTATATTATTATTGTTTGATATATACATTCCATCATCTACATAGCGAAGCCAATAACCAGTTTTATCATATATTTTTATAATTTCATTTATTTTATTATCTAATTGTTGTAAAAATATTTCAGATAATATATTTGATAATGGCGAGCCCATAGCAAGACCATCCTCTTGTTTATAAATTTTGTCATTATATGAAAAATAATTTTGATTTAATATTATTTTGAGTGTATTTAAAATTTCTAATGTTAATTTTTTATCTTTCTCATGTTCCAATTTAGATTTTATAATTTCAAGAGTTTCATTTATAGGTATGTTTGTATACATATTTTTTATATCTAATGATATTAATTTTGTATTTTCATTAATTTTAATTGCATTTAGTTTTTCAATAAGAATAATAGAATTTATTATAGTATGATTATTATTTAGTTCTATTTTTTCTTTAAGAATATTTACCATAACCTTTGATATTTTATAAGATGGAGCATTTATAAAATTTATTAATGGTCTTATTGGTTTATCTATTTTATGTAATTTCACAAGTCCATTCAATGTTGGAATTTTTGGATTATCATTTATATAGTTGCTAATTTTATTTTTATTGAATAATTTGTATGAAGATTTTATAATATTTTTAATTTTATTTTGAAATTTATTTGTGGGATCTTTATATATTTGACAAAATTGATTATCATTTATGTATTTTTCTGTTTTTGTTATGTGCTCATTTTTATCAATAATGACAATAGCTTCATTTTTATCATGAATGAAGAAAATAAAATAAAAGAAAAAACCATAATTTATCAAATTGCATTAGAAAACGGTTATAAAAAGAAAACTGTTGACAAACTTAATTATAATATTTTTAATAAACAAAATAATAATTTAATTTGCAATAATAATAATAATAATACAATATGGACTTCATTTTTATTTATAGGCCATGAAATAAAAAATATCACCAAATTATTTAAAAATACAAATATCAAAATTGCATACAAAACTAATAACAAAATAATAAACATAATAAATAACAATAATAAAACAATTAATATGCATGAAAAAGGAGGTGTTTATAAATTAGAATGCAAAGATTGTAATAAAGCTTATATAGGTCAAACAAAGAAAAAATTAAAAGAAAGATATAAAGAACATTTAAATGCCTACATTAATCCAGAAATATATAAATCAAATTTCGCAAATCATTGTATTAATAATAAGCACCAATTTCCAAATATAGAAAATATGAGACTTATAAAAGAAATTAATAAGGGATTAAGAATGAATATATATGAAGCATTCGAAATATATAAACACAATAATAATAACAAATTAATAAAAGAACAAATACAAATACATTCTAAATTTGATACTATATTCAATGTCTATAATGTTACAGCAACAAAATAAATTTAGCAATTTGTATAAATTTAACAACAATTCTATTTCTAAATAAACATATGTTTTAGGCCTATAGCTTACATTATTGTAATTTTCATTCCTGATGATGTTGGTACTGTTTGCCAACGAAAAGCTTTGGATATAAAATAATAAATATTCTTGTATTTGAATAACCTGTGTTGTTTTAAATTATTAAACAAGAAAACGTATTTTATATTTATATATATATATATATATATATATATATATATATATATATATATATATATATATTCTCACGGATCTTTCCCTTTGTTGCCTTTTTCTATCACACCTTTAGCTCACTCATCTACTTTATTCCACTAACCTCAATTTGTTAACCCCTCCTTGACCGCAAAAAAGTGATGGTTTAACCCTTGAATTCGAACACTGGATTCAGCCTGAGGTTTGAACCTGTACTTCAACAAATACAACGCTCAGGAGAACCAAAGCCTGAATGTGTTACACAAACCAATTAGCCTGCTATCAGCATTTTGAGCTCCTTTCGGAGTAGTGAAATCTTTGAGAGAAACTTTTGATATAAAAACTATAATTGGATACCCAGTGAATTTGTTTACCTTATATCAAAAACAAAGCTAATTGGTAAATATAATTTTTGTGTATAAAATAAATAATTTGTGTATATTTACAACATGTTGCATCTCATTTTTATATTAACTGAAATTACAGTTAACCTACCTTTCGAGTTTCAGGTTAATAGTGTAGAATAGCTCTCCTCGTTAAGTCTAAATTATTATTAACACCTATATACCATATTCTTTCATGATAATATCAATTACCCTAAAGATTTTTAATATATTCTAACATCTAACCAATTACCATGATCCTGAATAATTTTATTTATTAGAGTTAATACTTCAAATATATCAGAGTGTTGTTAATATATTACCATTTTAAGGATAACCTATCTATTACAATTAAGCTATACATTTTAACTATTATTTGATATTATCAATAAATAATTTATATCTGTTATTTAGGAACAAAGCCACATTGAATCTGTTATACACAATTAAAGCCCTACTTCCCATTTCACACAAGCGGCTGAATGGAAAATAAATTTAGAATACTTATAATTTAAATTAAATAATTTAATCGAGGTTTGTCTCCACTAGACCTTTTAATGTTTACCTAATTTTAACTTGAAATGAATATGTTTTGAAATACAGATTTATTAAATACGAAAATAGATTGTTTATATACTGCTAACAAATGAATTATCTCCCAAAATTGGTTGATTTTTGTGCATTGTCCATTTCTTTATTGAAGTTGCTATTTCTCCTGAATGCATGGAGTCTGTAAAAATCTCTTGTCGAGATTAGGCACCTTCTTCTCGATATGATGTTGTTAGGAGATGATGTTGTTTGGGCATTTTACACTCCCGTGCTTTGGTAGCACATCAAAGCGCTATTTACTGTTGTTTTACAACATATTTGCACTTTAACTTTGCTCGTTAAAACACGTATGCTCGTTGTGGTAGCTTGGTTTCGACCCCCTGGAATCACTCTCAATCAATCTTCTCCAAGAGCCAAAATTCTACGTCCCACCTTCGTTGTGGATTTTTCCTCCAATGGAAACGCTGTTACCTTTGAAACCACGTTTGTTTATTTATAATCTCCACTTCATTCTGCTTGTATTTACTTAACTTATTTCTTCTCAATTTTTATGAAAGTCTTTTATTTAATACAATGTCTAGATCTAATTTGTTACCTTTCGTTTTAATTATTTATTTATCTATATTTCTTCAAATTTATTTAATTTACTGTTGATTTCTCATATAAATTTACGACTGCAGCGCTCTTTACTCAATGTGTCATGATCCTATAAACAATCTCTCTCTTTGGTCTTAACCCAGTCCAATATAACTTTTCACTTTAAAACCTAATTTTAGGCCATACAATTTTAGATAATGATTATTTTTAGTACATTATAGGAATCACAATAAAGCGCTATCTAGGCTTAAGTTACACTACTTTCATTTCTCTTTCTTATATATACTGATCTTTGTTTTATTTAGTTATCATTTGTGTAATATTAGGCGTTTTGACATGGTTCCATAAACTAAACTATTAACGTCTTATTACACTGGTGATTTAGGCTGACACCTTTTCGGTTATTGTTTTGTTTAATACATCTTACTAATTAGAATTTGTTCTATCTACGAATAAGTTATTTTGTCTACCTTTTTTTAGTCTATAATTTACTGTTCTGTAATTCATTTGGTCCAAATATAGGAATTATTTTTATTTCAAATACAAAAATTATTTCTTAATTTAAATTAAAAACTTTTCGTTGATAAACACTACCAACATCATCAGGAATGAATAACACAATAATGTAAGATATAAAACATACGTTAAATGAGAAATAGAATTGTTGTAAAATTTATACAAGTTGCCAAGTTTATTTTGTTGCCGTAACATTATAGACATTGAATATAGTATCAAATTTAGAATGTATTTTTATTTTTCTTTTAATAATTTTTTATTATTACTGTATTTATATATTCGAATGCTTCATACATGTTCATTCTGAATTATTTATTATTTTCTTCTATAGGTGACATACATTCAATACTTGGAAATGTGTGCTTATTATTAATACAATGATTTGTTAAATTTGATTTATATATTTCTGGATTTTTATAAGCATTCAAATGTTCTTTATATCTTTCTTTTACTTTGTTCTTGGTTTGACGTATATAAGTTTTATTACTGCTTTCACATTCTAATTTATAAACACCACAATTTTCATTCATATTATTTGTTTCTAATTGTCATTTATTATGTTATTATTTTATTATTACTTTTACCTCTTTATAAAATATCCCTTCTTGTATCGAGTACCTTTTAATTTTGGTTTAATTTCTACATGTAAAAATTTAATTTAGATCTAAGTTGTAGAGTAAATAAGTAATGTCATCAAAATATAATTATATTATGTAAATTAAAAACCCATATTTAAAATAAAAGCTATTATTTTATTGAAATGATGAAAGTTTTTTAAACAAGAATGAATATGTAGGAGAATGATTAAAATATAATATGACCAAAAGCTAATATAAAATTATAATAAGGTAAAATAAAGAAGAAAGTGACTAAGGCCAGGCGTAAGTAAATGGCGAGAGAAAAGGTGAAAAAACTAATGTAACACCAAGTGACACAGATTATGTATATGAGTGAAAAGGACAGGAGAGTAAACTGTTGTAAACATTAGTAAATATAAGGCATACTTAAGTACTTCATAGACTGGAACATCCAAGAAAATGGATTAGAAAATTTTGAAAAGACACTTTCTCTAGTTCTCCAGAATCTGTAATTAGATGTTTTCTCTTAAATTTAACATCGTTAAAGAAAACTTTAATTAAATTCCATGGTATTGTAGTCAGCATTTATAATAAATAAAATAACAGTACAAGGGTAGACAACCATATATTCTAAATTATAGCAGACAAAGATTTAAAAATATCAGTTCTGATTACTTGTTTCGAATTTGTTTCAGCCAGTTTACATGGATAAATTATTCATGGGTTCAAAGAATCTTTACAAGAAATAATCGTCATAAATTAATTATTAATCTAACCGTTTCCTTTAAATAACTGATGAAAAAGTACAACAATTATAAGTTTATTCTTGGTTTAGGTGCGTGTTTTTGCCTGGACACATTAGGAATTTAGTGCAGTGTCGCCGTCTACGGTGAAGGGTTAAAGAGAAAGTTTGGAAATCAAATGAAAATTCCTTATACACAAACTCAGTGAATTTTGCTACAAATCTGGTAAATATCTCTACCTAAAATCTATATTTATATATATAGGTTCAAACGTTATATCTGATATGTTAATAAAAATCAAAATTAATACATGAACTATCATTAAAACATTGTGTAGTAAACTGTTATAGTAGACTACAGTGAAAAATGTTGTATAATAGTTCTAAAAGCACGCACATTCACTCGTGTGTGTACATATATATACATACATATCTATAAGTCAAACGCCGTGGCAACGCGTTTACTCTTCCCTCAGTCTACCCCACTTTTGAAAAATTATGAATTTTATTAACAAAAAATATTTATATATTAGCTGACATTTCTTGAATTTAAGTGAAATAAATAAAGTTATGATATATATATATATATATATATATATATATATATATATATATATATATATATATATACGAATTAACAACATTTATGAAACTTTTACTTATGAAACTATTAACATATTATTTTAAAAAATTTAATAAATTTATTCTGCTAAAAATCTGATTTGCCATATAATCATCACTGCAACGAAACCCCTTCATCCTACCTGAAGCAGCTATCCTTATCCATGTTACCGAATAGCATTCACCAGTGATCGGTTTTAAAAATTCCAATAATATTTTTTTTATAGTTATTTTCTTTTTACAAATTTCAAATACGAATCACCGCAATACTAGCTTAAAACCAATGGCCATAAAACCGACGACTGACATATTGAGCTTCAAATCTTGGCTAATGTTGGAGTCTTGCCACGGATCAGGATCATCCCGTTTCCCAAGTTACGTCCACTCAATGGACTCTCTAATGGAAATCCTTTTTTTCTTAATTTTTCCTCTACTTATGCTGGGCTACAGTTGACCTATTTCTATAGGTTACGCTAGGTTCCAAACTTTTGTTTGAAGTTACCTAGCAGGCGACTTTTGTATCACTCGCGTTGCAATAATTGTTCATTTTGGACACTGCCCTTATACATGTTACTTAAACATTTATTATTTTATCTTGCTAATACACTGGCCAAGCATGATTTCACTTTTGACCATTTCAACTTGAAAACAAATGCCCTCTTTATGTCTGATTACTTTTTACTATCACATGTTCCTCCCCACTATTAGGTATTTAATTTTTGTTTTACAATAAGGCTGCAAGTTATGCTGATGTCGTACCTTTGCTCAGGCCTATTATTGATTTCTGCATATTTCAACATCCCATATCTTTGGGAAACTTTATCTAAAAATAAATTATAAAAAGAATTACCGGTATTGAAATTAATATTTTTTCTCCATAGTTCAAAACAGTGAGTGTCTTTATTTGTGTGTGTGTGTGTGTGTGTGTGTGTGTGTGTGTGTGTGTGTGTGTGTGTATGTGTATGTGTATGTGTGTGTGTATGTGTGTGTGTGTGTGTGTGTGTGTGTGTGTGTGTATGTGTGTGTGTGTGTGTGTGTGTGTGTGTGTGTGTGTGTGTGTGTGTGTGTGTGTTGTGTGTGTGTTCGCGCACGCGCCTCTCTTGTTAGTTACGACTGTATACACTCAACAGAAAATCGTAAGCTATCTTCTATCCGAACCTTACCTTACCTGTAAGACAACCGGACGCAGGTATACATTTTAAACGCGCATTTCTGATCCAAGACAGAATCTGTGGTATGCTTCCTAAATTCGGCCATAGAAACAGTCACTAAACTTTTTAACTTAAAACTTACTTTTTCTAAAACCTAACCTTTTGGATGTAATTTCCCGGGAAATGAATCACAAATTAATGATATGGCTTAGTATTATTTTTTAAAAAATCTACTCTAGTTACAAGTTAGTGAAAATATAGTTTTTATTTAATTTCAAAGTTAAAAATTTATATTTAAAATATTAAAAATTTTTTTCGAAATTACAGTATATTTTAAAACAATTTAAAAAATTCTAATGAATCATTGAAGTTCATTTCTCATATTTAGAGCCAACTCACTTTTGAAATATTTAAAATACAAGCTAAACTAACATGGTTTGTAATTATACCCATTACTAAACATATTGATTACTGAAACCTGCAAAACATTCAATTGTACATAATGACAATTTAAACGTGAACAAAATTAATATTGAAAAATTACAATTCGAACCTGCAGAGCATACACAACCATATAATTTCAGTAATAATATAATGCATAAACAAGTAATATAATGCAACTGCAAAGTTTTGCTCAATTTCAATAGAGTGTTTCTTAATTTACTCAAGTTCCTTTTTTCTTATTTATATATAATTTCCGAAATGAAATATTTTCCTTGTTTTTTCCTTATGAATGTTAATAGACAAAGATATTTAATAATATTGTAACATGCAGATAAACTTAGGTTACAAAATAGCATGTTACACAAATATTTTTTATTTTAGCTAATGTAAAATCGGACAAGTTTAAAAGACATTTTTGTTTCTAAAAATATTTCATGACAATAAGAGTTCAAAGGGACGCCATTATGTAACGTAAACCATTGAAAGGCCTTTTTTTAATGTATAAGGGCGGAGATTCAGTAACTAACTTACGGTTCGAAACTGCGTTCGATTTATTCTTCTACTAGTCACGGTGGAAGGAGAATCTTCAATAGCCTGCAATCGTTCCTATTTTGTGTTTAAGCTTTGTATTAAATTTTTTATTAATTTAATTATGCAAATTTAAAAACTACGGCATATATTTTATAAGTAGTTCTGTTTCGTTTATTTTTTTTATTATCAAAATTTAACTATGTTATAAGATTACACCAGTGTAAGGATATAATATGTGATAACAAAGTCATGTAAGTTTAAGTGGTTACAAATTCCCGATTCTGTTCTTTGCTTTCTTTTCTAGTAATTTTACAGGTTAGATTTTAATGCACACTTTATTTTAATTTTTTTGCGCCCATATTTTTAAGTATTGTTTACTGATTTTAAATTGTGCCTTCTTTCATTTTTAAGGTTTGTTATTTCTTGTACTTATAGTAAGTTTGATTGAAAATTTTCAAAAATGAGTTTAAACATAGATTTTTTGCCTAAGAACGAATTAGTTCTTGAGTTGTAACTTAGATCAGTAGAGATTAGAGTAGATAGTACTAGAGTAGTAGATAATCAATATAAAGCAGACTCTATAGATCTAATTGATAAGATGAATGTAGGAAAGTAATTTGAAACTATAGAATCTAATTTTAAGAAGTTATTAAACATTTGTAAACCCTTAAATACAGAATCGAGAACTATATATATTTCAGTAGTAGAAACTAAATTAATACATTTAAGAATAAGATGTTAAACGTTTACTGAAATTTGAACTAGGAACAAATATTGCAGATGACATTAAAGATTATTTTAAATAAAGTAAATAATTTCTAAACTGTAGTCTCAGACGTTAACCTATATCAACCATATAGGCAAAACTAATCAACCATATTTTACAGAATATAAAAATGAAATTAATAAACTGGAAAAAAATACGTACGATAAATTTGACGAAGTTTTCCCGGCTATTTCCTTTCAGAGTAGAATGCTTCTCCTGCCGCTCCAAGTAATATGGAAAATTATTGATTTAAAATAGTAAACTATTTATCTAACAATTTCCTCATTTTACCCAAAGCGGCGCAGAGAGCCTTGTCATATTCTTCTTAATCCCGGAGTCACCTCATATGTAGCCATATATATATTTACATGAAGCTGCTAAAAGTAGAAATGTTACACACAATCATTGAGGTAAGAAATAACTGATTGCCTTAAAAAAATCTTCAAACTGTTCTGGCATTGTCAAAACAATATTTCTCCATACGTATTCCACAAGGTATGGCTCGAACGTAGAGACTGGCATTCTTCAACGCATATAACGTTTTATCTTGGACCAATGACTTTCTATTGCCTACGTATGCACATTCGGATCACCAAGGCAAACCAAATTGAGAGTGATTGACCGTTTTGGGTAGATATCCTTTTTGACTCAGAAAATTACACCCTCTCCACATATCAGTAATGACTGTCGTCCCAGGCACCGCATTTTTCATTATTATTTGCAGTAATGTTGCTGAATCCCGTTTTTTCAATAATTTGTTTCAGAAAACACCCACCAATAGTTTTGGTCAAACGCCCACGTTTGTACTTAGGTGTCCAAAAAGCGCTTTTATCTACTCTAACAGTTTGCCATGAGTCACCTACTTTAGTTGTACTCTCCAGAAGCCAAAAAACGAGAAAATCCCTGAAAGCATTAATCAGCTTCCTCACTGTAGGGCGCGAAAGTCTAGTCTCACAAACAGTACTAAAAACGGATATTTCAACATCCACTCTACCGAAACTGTGAGCAATTGAAGCAATTGTAGCTTGAACTAATCCAAAAATGGTTTGTCTCTTACTGGTGCCAACTAAAAGTGCCTTCAAGAACGTGAAGGGCCCAGTGATAAGTGTAATCGAGCAGTAACCGAGAACAATAGAATAACCTGTTAAAGAGTAATAAAATTAACCTTTATGGAATAACATTTAGATCCAGGTCGCGTGGGCCCATCTGGTTTCCTTAACCCGTTTGTGTATTTGTAATTAAAATTTCTATAAATGATATAATATTTTTGAGGCAAAGTTTTTTTTGTAAAATTGTTTCAATGTATAACGTATGTGCTATAAAACTGTATTTAAACCAAAACAAATATGTTTGTTACAGGTAAAATGTCGGAAACAAAGAAAAACCATACAACGAACATATTGCTACTTCTGTTTCTATTAATTGGAATACGCATTAAGAACTTCAAAGCTGAAATATTTCTTACTTATATGATTACAATGGCTTTCTTCTGGATCGTGGCTCTCACATTAATGGTTTCAAAAATCATCCTGATTCAAAATAGTGACGTCATGGATGACACAATTGAGGTCGTGTCTGATATTTCTATCGGTCTATTCAGCATGGCTTATATCTGTAACACTTTTAATCAGAGACACATTTATGGCATTGTGCACAAAGTAATAGTGGAAGGTCTGTATGTCTACAAAATTCTTACAGTGGAAGAGGCAGAGATGATTAAAAACAAGCACAAGAGAAGAGCTAGACTGATTTTATACTACTCTACTACAATCATGACAATATTTACGGTCGCTAAGTACTTTGTTCCTTTCTTCATTGCCATTTATCAGATAATGAATTCTAAAAGCGATATTTACACACATTTACAACTTCCTCTTTCTTGTTGGTTCCCGTTTTCTTTAAACAGCCTTCCCAGGTACCTCTTTGCATACTTTATCACAATGGTACCGGGACTATTTGCTGCGTTGGGTTACACAGCATCAATTTCTATTGAGTGCTTAACAATTACAATCGTTTTGTATGAAAATAAAATTCTATCTTTGTTCATAAAAAGACTAAAAGAAAAAGCGTTTTTATTGGCTGAACAATCCCCTTCACAATCAGCGACTGAGCATCATGTGGACGAATGCTTCAAGATATTAGCAAAGCAAGGTATTCAGCACCACCAGAAAATTATGATGTAAGTAGATATATCTAAATGTTCAACAAAAGTTTTGGAATAACATTTTGAAAAGTTAACAAACGTGTTAATACCACTATTTATTAGGAATACACTGTGGTTAAATATTAATAATAGATACTCAACAACCACAAAACGTGTTTAATTGTATTTATTTATTTATTATTTTTATTTCACCCTTATGCAAATTTCAATTACCAAGTAACCATTCTTAGAAGAGTTACGTACAAAGACTCACTTTTTTATATTCTTTGTACATACAGTCTTTGTATATCTCTGAGGATGGTTACTTGGTGACTGAAATGTAAATAAGGGTATAATTTTAAAAAAGGTATTGCGGTTAAGAGATGTTTTAGTATTTATTATGTACTTACTTACGTACTAGCCAACGCCCACCCTTGGCTTTTGAGCCCTTTGGTTACGCGCTGGCCAGTAGAGACGAGCGGCCCGGTATACTTCTTCTTCTTGATTGGAATGGTCAAGTTCCGGACATGCAGCGAGATGTTCTGCGTCCATTGTAGTGTAGCCGCACAGTTGACAATGTGGTGTTGGGAGAACTTTGATGCGATGGGCTGCCAGGTAATCATGGCCTGTTTTCATGCGGAATGTAGCAACAGCTCGCGGTAGATCGTCTCTAACAGGCCCAGCGGTGACAAGGCTTCCCATTTTTTACCAGCTGCCTCTTGGATTAGATGCTGTCGGATCCACTTCTCTGTTGCAGCACTTATTTGCAGTTTAGAAGATTTTAGAGATGATTGGCACCCAGGTTGCTGGAGTGTAGTCCCTTTAATTGCTAGTTTGTCAGCTCTTTCATTTCCGAAACTTTTGACATAACTGGGGTGCCATTGAAGTTTGATAAGCCATCCTTTTTGTCCGAGTGTATGTAGAATTCGTCGGCACTCTAGTGTTCTTGGGCAATCTGTTTCTTTGTTATGTGATAGGTTATGGATAGCTGCCTGAGAATAAACCAAAAAACTGTGTTTATAGGCTGGTTGATCTACTCTATCTCCTTAGCCGCGGCCAAGACTGCATCAATTTCAACTTCGTAATTGCTGATACCCATGGGAGAAAACCTTCAAATAGTCGACAAAAGTAGCCTGCTCTTGTTTTGCCTGTTCGTAGTATCGAGGATCCATTGGTGTATATGTGAAGCCATTTATTCAAAGGATAGTCTTCGGCAATGATTTGATTTGCTGCTTTTTCTAACTCAATGGGTAGCGATTTCTGTTTTGTAAGCTGATGGTTTCTTAGGTTGAACTTAGCTTCCGGAAGATGGTTGAAAAACTCATTGTGATTGAAGAGTGGAAGTGGTTGAGAGGGGGGATCTCGTACTTAGTTGCAAGCTCTTTAAACACTTCAATGGGAGTTTTCTGTGTTTTAAGCCTAGAGGAAGGTTGTTTATAGTTATCCCATTTGTCTTTGTAAACACGCTTGTTTCTTTCCCAGAATTTAAGTGCAGTTTTTTCTCCGTGGACCTGTAGTGGTTGGATATTAGTCTGTGCTTCCTTTGCCGCTATAGGGGTTGATTTTGGGGCTCCAGTTATGGTTCTCAGGGCAGTGTTTGTACGATTTCAAGCTTCCTTGCTGTCGCAGAGCTAGCTGTGACCGTAACTTTGCTGCCGTAATTTATTACGGGCCTAACGTAGGTCTTGTAGGTTGTTGTAAGAACATCTTGAGAAGCACTCCACATTGTCGCAGTTAATCTTTTAAGGAGTCTTGTTCTTCTTGAAGTTCTTTGTGCGCAATTTTGTATTTGCGGTTCCCAGGATAGACGGCGGTAAAAGGTTATTCCTAGGTATGAGGATAGGTCATTTTCTTTCAGGGTTGAGTTCTAATATTTCAATGATATTTGTGGTGGGTTAGGGGATAGTGTGAAGAGTTGGAAAATGGTTTTTGTTGGATTTACTGTCATTGCGTTCATAGCCATCCATTCATTGCCCGAGCTTCCTCAGTACCTGATTTAAACATTTTTCCAAAGCGGGGATAGAACCGCTGGTTGCCCATATCAGGGATTATCGGCATATAGGAGTGCTTCTGCTCCAGGTATTTCTTTGATTGCCTCTAGGAGATCATTGATCATTATATTAAACAAGACACAGCTGAGAGCAGCCCCCTGCGCAAGACCTTGTCTTTGTAAACGGAATTTTGAGGTTAGGTTAGAGAAACGAACCCGAATTTATCGCTGTGAAAGGAGAGATTTCATCCATCTGAACATATTTCCGGTCAAGCTGTACATTTGCAAGTTTGTGAATGAGAATCGGTCTCCATACAGTATCGTAGGAGACTACGATCGATTATCGCAGCTTTTAGATCTACCAAAATTTCAAGTGTCGACATCTTCCTGTGATTCCATCCTTAACATGTTGGGTGAAATTTAGTACCTCTGTTCTTTCGAAAGCCAGCTTGTCCGCTGTTTATGATTCCGTAGGTTTCAGGGAATATGCCGAGTCTTTTCCCAATCATGTTTTCAGCTATTTTGCTGACAACACTTGTTAATGATATTGGGCGGTAGCTATCGGCTTGATTTGGTGGTTTATCTTTCTTGAGGATTGGGATTATTTCAGCCTTTCTCCACTTACATGAGTTATCCAGGTAAGGTTAACGGCTGCTAGGATGGTTTCTTTGCCAGTGCTGAAGAGGTTCCTTAGAAATTCGGGAAATATTCCATCGATGCCAGCACATTTAGAGTTCTTTGTGAGTGCGAGAGTGAGTTCGAGCTCTTCAATAGTGAAGTTGTCCGTGAATAACTCATATAGTTTAGGATAGAGGGAGGAACTTGAGGGTTTTTCTGTAAGGGCTTTGCCAACGACTCTGTCTCCTTTTACGTGACTGATTTTCGCATAGTGCTTACACAGTGCATTGCTGATGTCCAATGGGTTTGTTAATGTTTTGTTCCCACATTCTGAGGGGTGCTGGGTGGCTTGGTTTTGATTATTGTTCAGTCAGGAAACGTAGCGATGTGCTTTAGAGCCATCTTTTCTGAAATCAAGCTTCGCAATAAGGTTTTTAAAGGCAGAGCGTTTGGACTGTTTGATTTCGCGCCTCAACATGGCTTGGCTCCTCTTCAAGTTTATTACATCGTTTAAAGACTTGGTCGCCTCTGGCTTGCGGCGCTTTCCATTTTTGTCCCTTTTTGGATTGGTTAGAGTGGTATTCCAGAAAGTTGCGAATTTTTTATTCTGACCCCCCGGGATGGATTTAGAAGCACACTCCAGGATAGCTTTGTTTATAGAAGATATTGTGTCTTCAGGGTAATCTGTTACTATCGACAAGGGAAGAGCAGCATTTGTTAGAGCGCGAAATAACTGCCAGTTGGCTTTCTTAAAATTCCAGCGTACAGCTCGGCTGCTTTGGACTACTATCTTGTCTGTACGGATTCTGGTAAGAACATCCCTATGGCCCCAACCTCCTGCATCCTCCAAAAGCCTAATTGAAGTCTTTTTTGTGATATGTGGATGTGTTATAATAAGGTCAGGTCTGGAAGTTTCTCCGTTGTAGGATAGAAACATTAGAGGGGTCTCCACTACATCAAGTAAGCAGCCATCTATCATCTCTTTGACAAGTCGTCCTACAGGGGTGGTATATGAATAGCCCTATCTCTGTGAAGGACTGTTAAAATCTCCCAGAAGAAGACTATTTGGTTGGATGTTTAATTCTATTATGTCCCATGATGGTATGTTGCCAGGTGGGTTGTATAAATTTACAATAGAGAAGTGCTGTTTGTCCTTCCATATTTCGATCATAAGAGCTTCAAGTTTGTCTACATCATCCATCTCGTGCAAATTCTAAACATGGTTGACAAGTTGCTTTTAACTCCACAGCATATCCCCGAAGCTACTTGCCTGGATCTTATCAGCATCTGAATAACGTATTCTGTTAAAGAATAAACATTAGGATTCTCGGTAGCATCTCCTGCTTCCACGATAAAAAAGGATATCGGCGTCTTCTTTCAAGACGTTTCGTTTAGGCTGTAGAAATTTAACATAATTTAAGCCCCCGGCCTTCTAATATAAAATTCGGAGGCTGTCGTCAAAGCTCTTAGAAGAGGTGATTTGTGTAAGGTCTCTAGAAATCATTTTGTCAGCGCGTTGATACGGCGGAAATCTCAGTGATCGTTTAGATAACGCAGGGGGCACCACGAGCAGGCGATCTCTATTACCCCCCCCCCCAGTATTTATTATGTTAATACTATGTTAAATAATTTTTATTGTTCTCAGTAACTTTTTGTTTAAAAGAATAGTTGGAAAATAATAATTAAATATAGTTCCCAATAATAATAATAGCAACTAACGAAATAACGACACATGGTTGAAAAAAATATAAATGGCAAATATAAGTTAATATCGAGGAAAAATTAGGTTTACAAAATGGCATTGCGTCATCGTTGGTTATATCATGTTACGTACTAGTATGTCTAATCATGTAGGACTAACTGCATTTACAACACTGTCACGACAAATATAGTTCGTTTCTTTTGGCGTAATTTTAATATCAGTACTACACTTCACCGTACACTACACTGATGACAGATGGTATACGTGTGGTGTGGCTAGTGTATGTGTAATTGTAATACAGTAGTTAGATCACAATGAATTTGTTATTTAATTGCAATAAATTCGCGAAGTCATCAGGGAAAACAGCGTAGAACACTGAAACCAAACTGCATCAATCATACGGACGAGTAACAAATAAAGTAAATTTAGTAGCTAATTGTGATTGAGTAAAGTAACCCGATTGATATATTATACACACAACCTCTTTCCACAAATATGTTTTTTATTCTAGTCTTATTCACTTTTCGGTTACAACGTAACCATCCGCAAAGACATGATAATACATACTAACTCTATACAGTTCCCCCTATTTAGAACCAAACTACTTGCCCCTACCTAGAACGCCGCGGCCTCTACGGGATCACGCCTTCCCCTTACCAGTAACTGCAAGAAATCGCATCGTATCAACTCTAATACATAAAATTAACTTATAAAACTTTAACAATAACTTCTATACATAACATCAATATATACAAAGCCTAAATAGGAACATTACCTTTCTAATAAAGAAAAATAATAACCGACCAAAATTATATGTAAAAACCATAACAATACTTTAAAAGTGAATACAAAATAGAATTTGCCTCTGTCACAAATTAATAAAATCTCACGGTCATATTTACTAATATATACACTTTAAAAACTATTCATCAATTTATTGCTCCTAAAATGTAATTAATTTCACATTATTAACATCTAAATAATTATAATGCCATACTACAGATAAAGTAAAAATTTTAACCAGACTTATTTAAAATATATTATCTTTAGATTATACTATAATTACCTTACCTTTCTATAGTCACACCTTCAGGTTTCTAAATGATTACCAAACATATAAATTAATTTAGCATTACTTGCATTTATTTATCTGACATTCAATTATTACAAACTATGCAAAATTACATTATTACGATGCAGTGATAAATATTTATTCTTTATCTAATACTACAATTACTAAAAAGGTGGACTCTTGAGGCTTAAGGTGTTTAATACAATAATGTTTATTAACTTCATTGTTCAATTGCTCTTTCTCTAGGGTCGTTAATACGGGATCTTCTATAAATTAGTAAGTGGTGAAAAAACTAGGTTAATTATTATAATTCCAAATTGGTTTAGAATTTAAATTGGTTCTGAATCTGCTAATTTATAAATCTATGTTTGGTAAATCTAATGTAAGTAAATTTGTACTTATTGTTGAGTTCCTGGAATCGGCTGTTACGTTAACTGCTTCACTGCATTTTTACACATAAATAACTTACATCCATAATGTCTTTATTATCTGCCTAATTCATTCCCGTTGCGCTTTTAAATTTTTTATATACATAACTAACAGTTCCTTTAACTCTTCTCAATAATTTTTTTTTGTTTAATCATTGCTTACAACTTTGTTCCTCCCCCATATACGTAATCACGTTGTGAATTGTAATGATTGTGACCAAAAGTAGATTGGGCTGACCAGTAGAAAAGTTATAACTAGATTTAAAGACCATATTAGGGACATAAGATATGTAAGGTTAGATAATTCAAGCATTGCTGCTCATATATTGGAGACTCCAGGGCCTGTTATAGACGATCTCCCGCAAGCTGTTGCTGTTGCTGCATTCCGCATGAAAACAGGCCATGATTACCTGGCAGCCCATCTAAATCGCATCAAGGTTCTCCCAATACCACATTGAAAACTGTGCGGCTACACTACAATGGACGCAGAACATCTCGCTGCATGTCCGGCACTTGACCATTCCATTCAAGATAAAGAAGAAGTATACCAGGCGGCGCGTCACCAAATGGCTCAACAGCCAAGGGTGGGCGTTGACTAGTAAGTAAGTAAGTATATATTGGAGACTAATCATTATTTAGATGTTAATAATGTCAAATTAATTTAAAATATAATTAATAGGTATTTAACAAAGTGAATACGTAATGGCTTACTTGCTGACGCGTTTCAAAACATTCGTTCCTTTTACGAAGCTAATCCTCTACTAATTTAAAATGTTAGGAACAATAAACTATTGAATAGTTTTGAAATTGAATATATTAGTAAATATAACCATGAAATTTTATTAAACTGTGACAGAGGCCCTATTACAAATTCTATTTTGTAATCACTTTTAAAGTAGGCAGTGTTATGATTTTAATATATAAGTTTGGTTGGTCACTATTTTTTCCTTATTAGAAATGTAATGTACCTTTAGGGTTATTAATAAATTGATGTTATGTACAGAAGTTATGGTAAATATGTTTTATATGTTAATGTTATGTATTAGAGTTGATACGATTCGACTTCTTGCTCTTATTCTTGGGTTGTGGTTACGTAGAGGCCCTGGCGTTCTCGTTGGGTACAAGTAGTTTGTTTATAAATACAAGAACTGTATTGGATTAGTTGTTTGTGTTATCATGTCTCTGAGGATGGTCACTTTGTTACCGAAGTGTACATAAGACTAGAATAAAAAACATATTTGTGCTTAGAGGTTTTGTGTATTATTTATTGATAAACCAGCTTACAGGCTGTAAACCACACTAATAATTCCAAGTAATTATTAACTCGGTTTGAGTAAATCATCAGAAAAAACACTACCCTAGTATATAGAAGTCTATAAATTCTCTAAAGATTATTTAAAACTATTAAAATGTCCTTAAACACAATAGGTCGAATTTTTAAAGGTGAGGTAGTACGATTAAAACTTTGTTTAATTGCCAACTGCTTATGCGCTGTGTCACATGATTTGATCTTGACCGATAGCACAGAAGGCCATAGAATACAACTTTACAATCATCCAACGCTTTTATGTACTCCGAACTGGACGTCACGTCGTTCTCAGTCCATCTGACATGATACCTTACCTCCAAACTCTCGTCGTAATCCTGCTCTACTGCAGAATTCTCAAATAACTTTAACAAAATTACGCCTACATTTTTCATTCTTAATCAACTTGAAATTATTCAGCTTTCGTCCACTTGATGTTCTAAACACAGCATTCGCCAATAACGAATAACTTTCACACAACGTATTAAGCTTTTACTAGTGGCCTGAATCGTTCTCATATCCATCACATCTTCCACAAATCCATATCCTCTCTCGAATAAAGTCAACACTCTTCCCTGTTTCTATGTCGGATTATTTTGAAAAAGCCAGGCACCAGCACCTACGTGAGAAAACGTCGAGTGTTCCGCTACAGGTTTCCAAGGGCTCTGCTAATACTCTGAAGGAAAAGTCTTTCCTTATTCCTGTTACACCATACTTTGAAAAACGAGTTAGTAGTTTTTTCTCCTATCTTATCTATTGGCAGTGTTAAACATTTCACCTTCTGTAACACCTAGAGTGTCTCCAAACCTTCTCGAAAGCTAGTGAACCCTATAAATTTAAATACTAGACACAAATGCAAAAGGGTTCGCTTTCTGAAAGTCATTTCTCCCTCAGCCCACTTAGTCACAGTTGGTATTATAGTTTCTTCTTGACAGCTAATAAATATGTAGCTATAGTGTTGTATTTTTTCAGATACGTAAAGCACCTAAACTACATATTTTCTGTGCCATTATGTGCTATTATCGGCACTATTGGAGTAACGGTTACCGCTTCCAGCTAATTTATTGTATTTTTTGAGATACGTAAATCACCTAAACTACATATTTTCTGTGCCGTTATGTGCTATTGTCGGCACTATTGGAGTAACGGTCACCGCTTCCAGCTATTTTTTTGTATTTTTTCAGATACGTAAAGCACCTAAACTACATATTTTCTGTGCCGTTATGTGCTATTGTCGGCACTATTGGAGTAACGGTCACCGCTTCCAGCTAATTTTTTGTATTTTTTCAGATACGTAAAGCACCTAAACTACATATTTTCTGTGCCGTTATGTGCTATTATCGGCACTATTGGAGTAACGGTCACCGCTTCCAGCTAATTTTTTGTATTTTTTCAGATACGTAAAGCACCTAAACTACATATTTTCTGTGCCGTTATGTGCTATTGTCGGCACTATTAGAGTAACGGTTACCGCTTCCAGCTAATTTATTGTATTTTTTGAGATACGTATATCACCTAAATTACATATTTTGTGTGCCGTTATGTGATATTGTCGGCACTATTGGAGTAACGGTCACCGCTTCCAGCTAATGTTTTGTATATTTTCAGATACGTAAAGGACCTAAACTACATATTTCCTGTGCCGTTATGTGCTATTGTCGGCACTATTAGAGTAACGGTCACCGCTTCCAGCTAATTTTTTTATTAGAGTAACGGTCACCGCTTCCAGCTAATTTTTTGTATTTTTTCAGATACGTAAAGCACCTAAACTACATATTTTCTGTGCCGTTATGTGCTATTGTCGGCACTATTGGAGTAACGGTCACCGCTTCGAGCTACAGAATAAGTGTGGTAAGTAAATAAGGAACTATTAGAAAACACATTTAGAAGTATTTTTAAAAGCCTAGTTACGTGAAGCCTATATGAATAAGTATCTATTATACTAACTCATCCTACAAGAATTAAGAATATTGGCAAAGCTAAAACATAAATGAGTATTAACATGGTCCTAGAATGTTTTTTTTTTGTAATTTCAAAACTTAATATTGTAACATTTGTTATTATTATACACTTACATTTAATATTTAAAACACAATCACACACACCCTCTCTCACATACACACACACACACACACACACACTCACATACACACACACAAACCCACCCACACACACACACACACACACACACACACACACACACACACACACACACACACACACACACACACACACACACACACACACACACATTATATTCTGAAGCAATCTGTGTAAAAAGGTAAAAACCAATAATTGAAATGATATAAATTTTATTTGATTATATCAAATTTTGGGAAAAGATTGCGATTTTATATTCTTGCATTGTAGTATTGGAAGTGTATAATTATTTTCTAGAATTATACCTCATGTACTTAACTTTTTTTCAGAAAATGCTTCGTTCCTCAGAAACTTTATAGGAAGTAAAATAGAGAGTGATTTAAAATATTTTTTAGCAACAGAATTTATGAGAAGTTTAGTCATCGGAAGATATGATGATTTCAAGACAAAACAATTTTAAAAGGTAATTCACACACAATTCAATTTACTTTAAAAAGTATTTAAAAAATACACGATTAACAGAATATCTATGCGGAAACAAGCTAAAGACAATTGTAAAAAAATAAAACAAAATTTTGAAACACTTTTATTTTAAAATTATATAAACAAGAATTGAACCAATTTCAGAGTGCTACTCTGAAACACTGGAGTAACACTCAAAACTGGATGTGCGGCTCCAACTTGTAGGTATGAAATACATTATGGACGCTCTACGGGATCCAGGGTATTATGTTTACTCTTTTAAATAGATTCATTATATTACGCTATTCTTATTACACTTTTATTTCTAAGTATATCTCGTAATCAATTTTTTATAATATCGGGGGGGGGGGAGGGTGAAACGAAAATACTATTAAAAGATCTGATTCACGTCCTTTGAAAATAGTTGATTCATTCCTTAATATACGGTATGCTTTCGTATGATCGGTCTTTGTATTGTCATCTTTGATTAAGATGTCCTTATCCAGCCAACCGGATACCGGGATGTGAGAGAAGAACTATCGATCACAAATTCAACCGAAAGTCAGAGAGAGATGAATAAAAGTGTTAGGTAGTACAGTAAGATATTACAATTCGTAATATGTAAGATTGTTAAATTTAACGCACCTACGTATAACTACAAGTTACACTCAAAATATAATTAACCCCAATAACGATCAAATAAGGTTTCTATTAAGCTAAACTTGAAAATGGTACGAAAATATTAAAAACGTATACACAAATCCATTATTGTTGTATTACATAGCGATAAGAAATCTATACCAAAATGCCAACATCCTAGCTTAGTTAACGGAGGCATTAATCCATATTGAATTACGGAGATATTAAATAATTTCATGTAGGTTGATGGAACCTTAAATAATAAAAAAGTGTACAGTAGTTATTACCAAATATTTTGCATTTTGTTTTTTTTTTTGTAGCGTATTGTTGGAAAAAGGAAATAATAAGGGATCGATACATATAAGAACTATACACTTTATATAACAATTGCTTTTGTTGTGTATAGAATTACATATTGTTTACTTTTAACAGGAACCAAATTTGTTTACTTCAAAAACGATCTCATATTATTCTATAATCTTTGCTACACTTTTTGGTATATGGATACAATCCTGGATGGGGCAAATAGTTATAAACTCAGTAAGTATATTACGATGATATTAGTGAAGATAATTGATTATTGTTTCATTATGAATAAATAATACATAAGGTTATGACTAAATCAATAGAACTAGTTAGTTGAATCTAATCGATTACAAAATCAGGTAGGGAATAGGGATTTGCTTTTAAGCTTAATGCACATAATTCCCTGACATTTATTTTCAGAGCAGACGTGCATAGTAAGTGCAGAGTCATAGATGAAAAGGACAGAGTTAATGTGTTTGCTATGTTTTTTTTCAACTTTTATCACCACTTAAAAATATTAAACGATGAAAAATTAAAAATATTTGTGATTCTAACAGTTCCAACTCTTTAACATTCAATGGCAAAATGACAACCCCTCCAAATGTTGTTCAACTGAAAGGAAGCACAGTTAATAATATAATTTGAAAGTAAAGTAAATTATAGGTACACAAATAATATTTAGTTATATATATATTTATATTATACATATATATATATATATATATATATATATATATATATATTTTAAAACAACACAGGTTATTCAAATACAAGAATATTTATTATTTGAAAATAACCTGTGTTGTTTTAAATTATTAAACAAGAAAACGTATTTTATATATATATATATATATATATATATATATATATATATTTAAAATCATTAAAAATACTTACAGTTACACTTCTGGGGCTGTTTATAAATTGAAGTGGTTTTGATATAAACATTTTCTCTTTATATTATTTACAAGAGTAATATATTATTCTTTCTCACGTAGAAGAATATAAATCAGATCATGCACTACAATCTATATAAATTTATACAAATTGAGACCTAGAAAGTACAATACAAAGTTTAAAATGCTATTGCTTGTACATATTATGTGAATAATAATTAATTAGTTCTGATACTTAAATAGTAATTGCCTTCATGGACAAATCCGTACGTGTAATTATTTGATCACTTACCCATTGAATACAGTAACTTTATGTTGCTAAGTAAATAAAACATGCATTATGAATGTAATAAAGTCCTATTAATGCTCGCGTCATAATAATGGAGGTAAAACTTATAGTTCCTAACGATTATCCAATAACAAATTTTGCTTTAATTACTAATAAATATTTCTCTAAATAAAATGGTAGATTCTTGAGGCTTGTTTGGTCTCTTAATACAACTTAATAAAATGCAATGTTTTTTGTTTTTTCTTAAAACTCACCAGTTGCCTATTTGGGATCTTTTTATCGTGTATAGTGGTGGTAAAAACTTGATTAAAATTTATGAAAAGATGAATGTATATCTATAAGCATTTGAGTAAGTTATAATTATATCATCTGTTTGGATAAAAAATGTAATCTGAAATATTTAGTCTCTATTGATTTCACATCTACCTTTGAGGTTCACTCTAGCCACATAAATTGCGTTTACCTATTACTTCTGCACAGTTACATTTTACCTTACACTTTTACACCAATGTTAAACCATTCTATATCTTCCTTAACCTTTCGTACAACATTTTATTATTTGTATAAAAGAGCTATTACAACCCTTCTTAATTCATTTGTAATCTCTCTAACTATTCCTCTCAAATGAAAAACACTCGCTTATTAAAAAACAATCTTTACTGCAACCTGAACCTTTTAACGATTGAAGCCCTTACAAAACCTGTCAGTACTCCCTTGAGACTCAAAACTTAGCCCCTTTTCCTTGATGTCCATCGTTTTCAATATAAGGAATTTTATTCCTCCTTATAGTTTATCACACAGAGTTTAATTTTTAAATATTTGATTGATTGTAACGATCTACCAAGGGTTTTAGGTCTTTGAATTTTTCTCGGTAATAGTCAATACACCCTACTTTAATACACCCTAACGAGTTCTTTGACTCCTCCAGATGTCAAACTTTCTCTCACAACTGTTAGTTTAACTTAAGCAACTAATAATAGACCATTATTTTGCAACATGTCCGCAAAGACCTGTTTACAACATGAAACCGACATTACATTTGTCAGCATTTAATATGCTCTATTTGAAGGTTTTTGCCCTACAAAGTCTATCTTATTTTTCCCAAGGTATATTACTCTCTCTCTGTGTCTTATAGATTTCTATCCCATCTATCAGTGTTTTATTATTCTCTTCATAGAAATCCTTTTTCTACTCAAATCTTTGTTTAATAATTGTTTTTTTAAATTTCCGTTGTCAAGTGTCTAGCGTGTTCTTATTCTTTTTTAGTTATGCGAGCAATTGCATTTCTATGTCTACATTTTTTTTTATATTAGACTATCTATTATTTCTTATATTAAGTTTCAAACCTTTTTGAATTTTTTTTTTAATGACAATGTATATCTTTGTTTTTGGTTAAAACGAGGTAAATCTATAATAGTATATACAAATTTAATAATGTGTGTGCGCGCGTGTGTGTATGTGTGTGTATGTGTGTGTGTGTGTGTGTGTGTGTGTGTGTGTGTGTGTGTGTGTGTGTGTGTGTGTGTGTGTGTGTGTGTGTGTGTGTGTGTGTGTGTGTGTGGTGTGTGTTGGCGTGTGTGTGTGTGAGTGTTCCTCGAACCCTTAAAAAATACTTTACCCATTGAGAAGAAATTTTACATGGACATTCCTAGGGTCCCTGGTTAATTCACAGACATATTTCTATTTCGAAATTCCATTAGGGCACCATCCCACGGGCTTTTAAAACCTCTTTAACACCTAATTATTTATATTTGTTACTTAACTTGGCTTGATAAGCTGCTAATCACCTGTAGCAGTCACTTTTAAACACATTTAAACAGCTGATAGTAATTCTTTTTTATTCATCTTTCGAGGTTAATTAAACTTTACAAAAGTTAAGTTTTAAGGAGAAATGTCTCCTTAACCTGGTTTTCAAGACAATAATCAGTTCGTTTATAGTTTGATATATTTATTGAGAACTAATCTATACTAATATATAAAAATCTACTGGCATCTATCTATGTATGTATTACTAAATCTCGTAAAAACCACTGGACCCATTGAGCTGAAACCTGGTATTAATTTCCCGTTTCCACGTTTTCGATTTAGGTGAAAATAATTACTGGGAGATGCAGAAAGTCATCAGAGATATGAAAAAACTTATATGAAAACTCTCGCTGACGCTCCAAATATTTACAATTTTGGAAAGATGTAATTCCCCCCAAATGTGGTGCTAATAGTGATGGTAGTAGGTCTAATGCACATTGCCCACCTCAATACAATGCATATAAAATGAATCAAAAACATGTTCTCTAACTACATTAATAATAATTATTTGTTATTGCCAAGGAAGTTTATTTTATATACCTATAAATATCCAAATAGATTTGGAACTTTATACGTTTAACCAAATGTACTCATTTAAGGCTAGAATCAAGATCACGTGACGAAGTATTACTTCGCGGAAGTAGACTTCTAACTAGGTAATGTTGTATAAAATTACAACCAAATCTATCGTAACTGGAAACTTTATAAGTATATTTAAATATATATTCGTAGTACGGCGCGATTTGATACGCGGAGGTATTACTTGCTACTCCGCAATGAAATTTTTACTCAACTTTAATTTGACAAAAATTTTATTTAGTTCTCTAAACGACAGTTCTCATTATTTTATAATATTTTTTATTTATTTATTTTTAATTTTTTTTTTTTTTTTGTATCCCTGATGATTTCTGTGTCGCCCGGTATAATTCTTGCCCCTAAAATCGAACACGCGTGAATGGGAAACCAATAGGCCCTACCTGAAATTTTACAAGGACATTCTTAGGATCCGTAGTTAACAAATACTGAGCGCACCGCCCCACTGGACTTCGAAACTCCCTTAACTGTAGGTTAATAAACTATAGTTTGATATATTAACTAGTATTTAATTTCAGTAAATTAAATTCAACACAAATACAAATACAAATTAAATCAATACAAATATTCGTCAACCCCGTATCATGGACGGGTACTGTGCTAGTATTTTATAAGCCTGAATTAACTAAAATATCAGTTACCCATTTAAAAACGCTTTTACAATTAGTAGAAATGAGCACAGTATTACTTCAAATTATGATAAATTGGATATCTTTATATGATATTAATTTTGGTTCTGAAAGTTTATACAAAACCATATTGAACAAGAGAAAAATAAGTACAGATGTAAATGCTGTCGTATTGTTGAATTACCAATAGCATTTTTTTACATTTCACAAATGTTACCTAATGGTGTTTTCGTGCACAAAATATAATATGTTTTAGTATAAACGAAAGCTTACACACACAAATAACAAACAAAAGTCCTAAGCCATATTAATTTATTATATCCAAATAGCAACCTCAAACGTTTATAAAACCGACGAATCTGTTATGCTGTACAATAACGTAATGATGGGTTTTGTAGCTTTAAAATTGTTTTCCATCCAGGGAGATGAGTTACGGGATGCTTTCCACAGCTCAAAGTGGGAGGGATTTCCGAAATCCTTTAATAAGGATCTGCTCATTATGGGAGAAATGCTAAAGAAGCCTCTGTGTTTGAAAGTGGCGGGAATATACATTCTGCATTTTGAGACCTTTACAGCCGTAAGTGTACCACTATTTACTTTCTACTGGATTCTTACCTTCTCTTCTATTTGCACACTTTTCCTTTATATTTGTAACTATTTGTGGCCATATAAAGCTAGCTACGGAATTATACGAAGTTTACAATAAGAGTAATACAATCTGCATCTCATTGTTAGATATTTCTCCACAGTTATTTGTCTTGAAAATATTTTTTCAAATTAGTTTATATGATACTTATGTATTAAACGGAAGCCTCTAATATAGGTACGTAGTAATGTTGTATAATATTACAACCTACCTAACTGGATGCTTTATAGGTATATTTATGTCAAAGACGTAGTGCAGTGCTTGTTTTCTACTATGCGCCCCAAAAGGTAGTTCCAACTGAAATGTGAATAAATAAACTTTACTTAACCTAACTTTAGCTTTCTTTCTGCGGTTAGTTTAAGTTAATTTATTGGAATTTATTCGAACATGAAGCATCCAGTCAGGATAGATGTGGTTGTAATTTTATACAACATTAATACGTACCCGTATTAGTGGCCTCCGTATAATACGTAAATACTGTTTATATTAGTAAAATGGTTGTTTAACATGTTTTAAACTTATAGAAAACATGAAAATGCAAGCTTTATAATATTTAAAAATTTCGACTAGCAATTTTTACTCGAATCCTTATTGTCACTGTTAATAGTAAATTCTATTATTATAATTTAAGCCCCTTTCATACATTTATTTTACATGTAATGTAAATCATTACTGGACCTTGACTTTAAACTTCAATTCAGGCTTAAAATAATACAAGTTATATATTTTTATTTGTATGTTTTGCCATAAAATAATTACATGTCAAGACAAGGTGTTTGGTCACGTTATATTTGGGTTTATTTTATTATTAATAGTTCTATCTTTTTGTTGTAGGTGCTTCAGGCAACGTACAGTGTCTTCAATGTACTTAGATCCATGCGATTTCCAAATTCACCTTAGTGTGAAAAAAATACAGTAGAGAATACCATACCAGTTGTAGATTAAGAGCACCAAAAAGATGCAAACCTATTTATATTTAATTATTATTTTAGTTAAACATCCACAACACATTCTATATTCATTTTGTGGTTTACTGCTTATTCCTAGCCACTCGTTAATTAGCCCGTGCATTATCGTCTAGATCATCAGGTAGGTAAATCCTGGTATTAAAACAAAACCTGTTATTGGCGCACGACCTATGTGAAAAAAAGATTTATTGAGACCTTAGGTATAGTAAATAGTATACAGTATATATAATTATAACCAAAGTTATTTAAAATCTAACTTTTCCCTTAGGTTAAATATTTAATTACCTTAACACTCTATATATTCTCACCTTCAGGTTTCTAGTTAATTAACACCAATATCAAATTTAACATCACTGGCATTTGATCTTACATTTAATTTTACACCTTATACCCATTTACCTTAATACTATTTAGTGACAAGATTGATTCCTAAACTAATATTACAATTACAAAAAAAAGTGAACTCTTGAGGCTTTAGACTATTACAATAAAGTTTAATAATTACAGTGTTAATTGCTTTTTCTGTATGGTCGTTATAATAGAACTCTTTTATAAATTAGAATGTGGTGAAAAAAAAATTAGATTAATATTTTAAAGTAATGAATTTAAAATTGCTCTGAATTAACTGTTTATAAAGCTCTGTTGGGTAATTCTCATGTAAAATGAGAAAAATTCTCAAGTACTTATTGTTTGTTGAGTGTCTGGGATCTTGACCGTTGATACTGCTTCGATGCACTTTTCACATAAGTAACTTATCTTTACTAATTCTTTACTAAATTATTTATGGCGCACTTTTTATACACTATATACACATACAAAAAATTACATTTCACTTAATTCTATTAACAAATTATACCCCTTATTAAAATTACTAACACTTGGTACCACCCCCCCCCCCCAATACGTCTGCCTTTTTTTTTGAAGTCCCTCCAATACTCTCTCGAACACTTTCTTTTCCAACCTCACCTCATCTCTCCTCACTTACGTATTTTAGTTAATTTGGTTATCCCCACATTACTAACAAAGAGCTTTCTCTAACGGTACAGTGTTATTATAAACCAGGTATTTTGGTCCTTGGAAAGTCCTATCTTAAAATAGTTGGACCCTTCTTTTGTCAAAGGTTCCCACTGTCTAAGTAATACTTTTTGAAATAGAACAATGGTTAAGTACTTTGTCCGTAGTTTTAGTAACTATTCTTGTCGCTTTCGCTTGCACCGAAAAAATATTTTGTAATGGTTCCGGTGTTTGATAGTGATTGTAGATGTAAAGACCATGGTGAAGGACTTCGAGGGCCTTCTTGTTTTGGTAGGCATGTAGGTTAATGTAGTGGAAAAAATATTTTGTAATGGTTCCGGTGTTTGATAGTAATTGCAGATGTAAAGACCATGGTGAAGGACTTCGAGGGCCTTCTTGTTTTGGTAGGCATGTAGGTTAATGTAGTGTAAAAATATTTTGTAATGGTTCCGGTGTTTGATAGTAATTGTAGATGTAAAGTCCATGGTGAAGGACTTCGAGGGCATTCTTGTTCTGGTAGGCATGCTGGTAAATGTAGTGGAAAAAATATTTTGTAATGGTTCCGGTGTTTGATAGTAATTGTAGATGTAAAGACCATGGTGAAGGACTTCGAGGGCCTTCTTGTTTTGGTAGGCATGTAGGTTAATGTAGTGGAAAAAATATTTTGTAATGGCTCCGGTGTTTGATAGTAATTGTAGATGTAAAGTCCATGGTGAAGGACTTCGAGGGCCTTCTTGTTCTGGTAGGCATGCTGGTAAATGTAGTGGAAAAAATATTTTGTAATGGTTCCGGTGTTTGATAGTAATTGTAGATGTAAAGTCCATAGTGAAGGACTTCGAGGGCCTTCTTGTTCTGGTAGGCATGTAGGTTAATGTAGTGGAAAAAATATTTTGTAATGGTTGGGATTCGATCTGTGAAAGTTTGTATTCGTAGTGTGGAACATTACTGAGCTATGACGTAGGCAGTGTATTATGTGAGTACAAGAAGGCCTTTGTCATAGGCGAGTGTCAGATGAGGGAAAGTGGAGTTAACGAAATAACTCGTGTTTCACGTTGTTGGGGGTTGTATTGATTGAATAACGATAAAAAGTGGTGGGTCGACGTTACGATAACGGTTAGAATCCAAATTTTTATTACTTTTCGTCTTCTTCTTTTACTTGAAATAGAAAAATAGTAAAGTACTTTGTCCGTATTATTAGTAACTGTTCTCTTAATATTTCTTCCTACTATTTTTTTCTTTTTTGCATATAAACTGAATTTATTCTTTAGCTTCATACGTTATGATATAAAGTCTCCAGAATTTTAAAATTAATTTTGTTTGATTCCTTAAATTTAAATTTTACAATGTTTACATAATATAACATCAAAGAACAACTTCTTTTAAAATTCTTACACCCAATCTTAATTTTACTAATACATTTTATTCCTACTATAACTAATTACTTCTTACATACTAAGCCCATTTCACTTATAAAATATTAGATAAATACAAAGTTTCATTATACAAATTAATATTCTTTCCTTAAAATTAACTTTGCAAGTTTACAATGCATTCTATTTGTTAAACTAAAATTTTAATTTTATAATTTCCCAAATAAATTTTCCCTTTGGGTAGTTTATTAAATTCAAGTGAGGTAATGCTTATTATTTGTTTAGTTTATTTTTGTAGCACAAATATTATTATTTTTATAAATCAAAGAAGTATTATATTGGTCTAGTTAATTAAAACATATGGCAACATAAGGGTTGCTTTCTCCTTCCGAGATCATTCTGCTTGAGTACTTCGGGTGTTTCTCCCTCTCGAATGGGGAATTTTCGTTTCTACGGCAAAATTGACCTGGCGCTGATGTTCTTCACTAATTACACTTGGATGATTTGGTTTCTTCACAAATTGATTAATTTCATACCATTGCCTAGTTTCGTGTCTTTGACTAAATTGGCCTGGACTATTGCGTGATGTTACCTACAGTGTTCCTTTTGTTGAAAGAGAAATTCTGTATTTAGGTTGACGAACGCACTTTTACCTTATATCCCTTTAGTCATTAAAGCTATAGCAACATTCGGGTCCAAATGTGCCAATTTCCTTATTATTAATTCATCTGCTAACCCTTGAACATACAATAAATTTTGTTTGACGTAATCTAACATGTTGACATGTCCCCTTCGAATGTCTACTGAGCTTAATTGATTTGTATTTTGATCAAGATGGTGCTGTAACAGTTTTAACCTAAGGTTGTCAGTAATAAATTGTTCCGTGTTATTTTGAGTGTGTTTAAATCTTCCGCTTGTTTTTGTTGTTGATCTTTGCACATTATTTCGACGTCCGCTAATTTAGTTTGGGTTGTTTGTTGCGATTCTGTGATTCTTTTTTCTATCGTCTCTTTATATTTGGTTCGGTTATATTGATTTTATTGTTTAATTCTGAGCTTTCCCTGACTCTATTTCCCCTTTACATTGTCCACCACAAACACACAAAACTCTCGAGAACGCTGCGACACTGATGTTAAATTTGGAAACCACTTTTGGAATAGTTTCCTCGCCAAACAAGTTTCAAAAACACACGGGACTACATTATAGCGATGTCACTCCGAACTTTCAACCCTGCATGTTCTCGTTTTACTTTTCGAATTACAAACTATAAAAGTCTTGTAAAACGGAGCGCCCCAAGAGAAAGTCTTTACCGATTGAAGTCTAAAGTAACAGTATCCTCTCCAGGTCAATTTTTAGTAACCGTCGCTGAGCGTCTTCCTCGTTCCCTGTTTTCGACCAATGGCGAGGCTTCAAAAGGGACGTAATTTCGGTCAGGTAAGGTATTGTAACACTCTTAAATAATTTGGTGTTA